>BTPG01000004.1:210669237-210686107 GCA_036245525.1 Semisulcospira habei | reverse complement strand
ATCACTGTCATTGGTGGGCGCATAACACTGGATGACGTTCAGCTTGAGCTTTTTCTTAGTTCTAAAGGCTGCTGTTATAATTCTTGGCCCAAGAGGTTCCCAGCCCATCAGCGCTCTCTGTGCCACTGGTGACAGCATGAGTGCTACTCCTTCTGTATGGGGGGCATTTTCCTCTTCATGACCTGAATACAGAATCATCTCCCCACTTAACAGCCTTTTCTGGCCAGACTGCGTCCATCTGGCTTCACTGATGCCTAGCAGGGAAAGGTTGTACTTTTGCATTTCCGCTGCTATCTGGGCGGCCTTGCCGCTCTGGTACATGGTCTTGACGTTCCATGTGCCCATGGTTGTATCCCTGGATAGAGAGAGGCGGCTCGGTCCTGTGGCTTCCGAAGACTTCCGGCTTTCACCACAGGACGTCATAAGTCTTCTAGTAGAAGAACCTTCCTCCTCCAGGAAAGGAATTACTGTTAATCTTTTCGTCGGCGTTTTTGTAGCTATTTCCTTTTTTGCAGGGTGGGGAAGCTACCCCCACGCCCAACCTCCTTACTAGGAGGACCAGGGGTTTTCTGTCGGGGTCACCTTCCCTTAGACCATGTTGGTTCACGGCACCTTATTTCATTCGGTGCACCCCTCTCACGAGGGACCCCCTATCCACCACCCAGGGGACGCGCCTCAACGCCGTATGGTCCCAGCGCGAGGACTTCTATAAATATAAGAGACTTTTAGGTTGGAACGCAGTGAAGCGCGAGCACGCCGCACATGACGTCATGGGCGGGCAGGCCTCAAACCGACAGTGAAGTAAAAAGATAAAACTGAATTACGTAGTCATGCCTAGTTACGCTAATATCGGTGCAGAACGTACTTTTAGCGCGAAGTGTGTGTATGTGTGTGTGTGGTGGAAAAAGTACAAGCTTGGAAACTGAGGACAAGCTTCATTCAGGGAGTGTCTAAGAGAGCATCAGAGGATACTGAAATTGGATGTCTCATTGAACAGTTAAAATGATCGTTTATAGAAGGTCGGGTGACCCATATTACAGTCCTTTATTTTCGTTGCAGGCACTTGAAGTTTTCGATATAGCTAGTTTGGAGAAAGATATTGGATGAGTTCGTTAGCCAGCTTCGGACCTCTTCAACGTTTTCGGGGGGAAAAAATATTGCAGAAAAAAAAATGTCAAAAGTAAGAATCGTAGACTTCTGGAGAAGAATAAGTGACGGTGAGGTATAAGCACCAAACACGTCAGCGGTGTAATAAAACACGTCAGTGTTATACAATGTTTCTTTTTGACTCAAAGCACTAAGCACGTCAGTGTTACACATGAATGTGCACGTGTGTGTGTGTGTGTGTGTCTCTCTCTCTCTCTCTCTCTCTCTCTCTCTCTCTCTCTCTCTCTCTCTTCACACATACTACTCTCTATTAGGCTCTTGCAACACAAAAACTCCATGAACGAACGGCATATATAGGGCTCGGGAAGTTCCCCGCGTTCGGCCTAGCAGCGTCGGCACGTCAGCCGCCATCTTAAGAGGATACCATAGTCATGATGAGACACTGAGTAGCGAAATAGTACGTTTTTCTTCATTTTTCTTCGGCTTTGGAAACAAACAAAAAACACTGAGATTCTGGTGAGCGCCGGTTTCCTCAGTACAGTCAGTGATGGCAAGACTACTTGCTGCTATTGCTTATAGTACGCGGTCAGGATTTTCCTGACATCAGTTACCAAATGAAACAGCGATTTCCGCCTACACTGATGTGAGCGCTTAATCTGGTATCCTCACAAGATGGCCACCACGACTGGCGTGATGACGTCAGCTTCCCGAGCCCTATAGATAATGGGTGACTGCTTATGCGCAGGATAACACCCTCCTAGAGTCACGCGGTGGCGGACCCCGTCCCCCACCAGCCCCTCCCCACTTATCCTCAAACTATCCACTCGCGAAGTGTTGCCGTGGGCCCGTCAGGGCCGAACGGCAAACCGTCACAGGTCGCCCTCATCACCATCCCACCTCATGGTCCCACACCCGCCCCACCTCCCCACGGCTAATAAAAGAGACATCATCATCCTCATCACCACCAATCACTCGGTCCTGGACCGCCCCCTCTTCCCCCCCCCCCCGCCCCCCGCCACGGATGGGCTCCCCGGTCCGGCGGAGGCTACCGCCGGGTCCGGCGGTAGCTCCGTTCGGGCGTGGGGGGGGGGGGGGGCCGGGGGGGAGGGTGCCCAGGAACCACCCATCACATCATCCTTTTTTTTGTTTGTTTGTTGTTTTTTGTTAGTTTTTTGTCTTTTCACTTTACTTTCCTTTATTTTTCCGGCCCCGGTACGTTAAGATAGCCCTCCCAGGAGTTTGAGGGAATGCCCCATAGGTCTCTACCGGGAGGCTTTTTGGCCAACTACCCCCCTCCTAGCGGGGAGGTGGTCCCCGAGGCCGGCGGTGGGCACCTGAGGCCCCCCCCCCCCCCCCCCCCACCGAAACTCTTGGTGGGACGCGCCCGGGGGCTATCCGCCGGCTCCGCGGACCGCCTTCCCCGTATTGGGACGTAGAGGAGGACACTCCTAGAAGGTCCACTCTGCGGGATAGGGGGGTTAGCCAACCCAGGGGGGCGAGGTACCCTAGTCGGCACTCCGACACCGCGTGACTCCCCGCTCGCCTGCGTACGGTCGCCACCCATCAAAATAAATAGGCCGGCTCCCAGGGATGTTTAGCATCCTTCGTCCATGCACTCCCTGGGCAACGGAGGGCACACCCCCCCCCCCCCCCCCTCCAGAGAAAAACACGAACACATAATAGGGGGGTAGGTAAAAATCAACCCCCCTCAAACAAAGAGGGCAATAGCCGGCGGGCCAAGAAAACCGGGCCTTGGACTGGAACCACCAAAAGGAGGAACAAGAACCCACACCATCGGCCAGGGAGACTGGAATCCGGTCCCTCACGGGAACTCAGGCTCTTCCCCCAATGACCCGGCCTCCGGTGAAGCGGACAAACATGATAGTGAAAGACGATGCGCGGACATCAGCGACAAACAGCCAGAATATAGACCCCCCCCCCCCCCCCCCCCCCCCCCCGGACGAAATCAGCGATAGCTGGAAGTCCTGATCCCTTCGCATCGCACGTCATCACGCCAGTCGTCAGTGTCGGCCATCTTGTGAGGGATCGGGTGTGACTAAGCGCTAATAGGGAAATCGCCGTTTTTGTAATGGCAGAAAAGTCCTGACGTACTATAAACAATAACAGCAAGTCTTGCCATCACTGTAGGAAACCGCTCACCAGAATCTGTTTTTGTTTGTTTCCAAGGAGGAAGAAGATGAAGAAAAACGTGTTGAAACGATATTTCGCTACTAAGATACCCCGATGACTATGGTATCATCATAAGATGGCGGCAGACGCACGGACGCTGCTATAGGCAACGCGGGGAACTTCCCGAGCCCTATCGATTACTGAACCTCTCCAGATTCCACGGCGCGGACCACATCACAGTTGACTGAGGAGTGCGTCTGGAGCGCAGTTTCAAAACCCTGTGATTCCAGTGTTTCAGCCCACCGAGTGTCATCTCAGTGCTAGCATGCACTACAGCTTATACATGTGCCCCCAATACATGATCTATAAGGCGCCCATGAACACATTATCACTTTAGTCCCCGATCACTTTGTGCCAGCGGGACACCGCTAAAGTGGATTTAACTAACTAACATTATCCAGAGATATGTAGGCTACACATCTCTGCATTATCACTTCGGTGCCGTGGACCGTTAAACCCCAAACTAACCAATACTAGGTCAATCGTTTGTGCAAGGGGGACATAGGAATTACTAGGTCAATCAAATTTGCGGCTGTTTTGCATGCCACCAGTGTAAAAAAGTATGGCAAAAACCTTGTTTAACGGCGGTCCTAAAAAAAAAAAGGGAGGCGGGCAAATAATATTTGTAATAACATATGCCCCGGAAGCCGAAGCTAGTGTGACCACAGTGTCGAGGGGAATACCCACCGCCATTTATCCTTCATTGCAACGCAACACATCATTCATGAGACTACTGATGATGTTCGCAACAAGTCGCGATACAAATTCCGAGGCTGAGACGGAGTAAGCTCTGTGCCGTCTGTGATCTGGCACTTGAAAAGGTTAGCTGGAATTAGCACGTTGTCAGTCACAGGCATGGGCCGAGAAGCACCTCAACACATCAGGTGTTATCAGTTTAGCAACATGATGATGTAAACGACTCTTTCTGCGAAGCACACTGACTGTGTCAGTTCTCCGACAGTGTACAAAAGAGACTGACACAAGAATGATATAACATCGTAAAAATGAATTTCACAGCCCACGCCAGTGGGCACTGTCAACTAGCCAGTAAAACTGAATAGTGTCTACAGTGCAAGAGTTTGCAATGTTTAACCTTTTTACCCCCAAGGTCCCATTTCGCAAATTTTTGCTGCCTAACGACTATATGTACTAGTTGCAGGACTGAGATGGCTTGACCATGATCATTCAAGGGTAGTGCCAGATTATCTTGGCGCCTTTCAGGCGCCAAGCTAATCTGGCACTACCCTTGAATGATCATGGTCAAGCCATTTAGCCTAGTTTCGGTCCAGCGCTCAGAGCGCACAACACGTTTTACCCAAATATACAAAGAAACACATTTTTTTTGTACAACTTTAAAAACAAATATCATTTGATGCCAATTACCTAATATAGTGAACTCATGATTTGTCGATTTTGTTGTACAGTCGTAAAAAAAAAACGGTGAAAAGACAAACAAGCCATTTTGTTTACCCTCAAAAGAGCCCCAGCAGATTTCGATATCGAGGTCAAGCATGTAGACTTCATATATGCCTGAGCTGTTTCAGGTTTGAAAACTTAGCTAATTCATGTGAAAAGGGATTTTTTTTAAAATCCTGGGCTTAATATATCTGGGGCACTTTTAGGCATGTAAAATCAGCCATTTTATGCAAAAATTCCAAAATTTTATGACTGTACAGTAAAACTGACATTGTTTGAGTTTCTTAAAAGTAAATCATATTAGGTCAACTGTCACTGCATGATATTTGTTCTAAGACTGATATAGAAAAGTGGTTCTTAGTGGAGATATTTGCGAAAAGCATTGTGCGCTCCGATGTCAAACGACCGATAACTACGCTGCACTCAAAGTGTCTACGCTTAGGGAAAACAGAATGATGTAATAGGGGAATTGACCTTGCATGACCACCCGAAAGTCAAAGCGAAGCTATTTTTTCCCTGTCAATCATTACTGAATAGAGTTATTCAGACCAAACGTATTTACAATGGCTTTGTAAAGTGACTGGTATTCTTTTTTTTTCTGCACTGCCTGTGACCCAGCGACCTATCCACGACCTGTGACGTGTATTTACAACAACACATGGAAACCCTTAGCATTCTGCCCAATCCTTGAGGTCACGGGCTATACCTACAATAATAATTTTAAAAAAACAATAACAAAAATAAGAACAGTGTAAACATTTCCACTCACTGTATACTAGGTAGAAGGTAGCTCATACTACAGACAGACATTTATAATCATAACCAACCATCAACATACATGCACTGCTACACTGAACTTTTCTGACCATGACCCGACTCTTTCCAACAGCCCCTCAAGACTGTTATCGACCTGATGAGCTGCCAGGAAATTATGGGCCTTCAAATGTTGTTTCCTTTCGACCTAAGCTTGCTAACACATTCTGCCTAGGACCGAAACCACAAATTTTGAAGTTGCCCTCTGAGACGGATCGAGCATGATAATTCAAGGGTGGTGCCAGAATAGCTTGGCGCCCATGGATGCCAAGCTATTCTGGCAACACCCTAAGACTGTCACACTCGATCCATGTCTTGCTGTGGGGTGTCGGGGCTGAATGAGTTAAAATGTGTTAAAATATAATCAACCGTTCTGTACTCTGTGCACAGGTAAAGCATGGGGAGGCTAGGTGCTGAGGAATCAAGCCTGCATGAGGCTGGAGAAACATCAGCTTCACTTGGTAAGATAATAACATATACATGATGTACTGCAGTCTTCGTTAACTCATTCTACCCCATCACCGAAATCCCCAAATTTTGCCATTGTCCTCTGAAGACTGCATTAGTAGTGCAGGACACTGATCGACCATGATAGTTCAAGGGTGATGCCAGAATAGCTTGGCGCCCATAGGCGCCAAGCTATTCTGGCATCACCCTTGAACTATCATGGTCAATCCTTATCTTGCTGTGCTGCGTCTGGGGTAGAATGAGTTAATTCAACATAACAATACCCTAGATTTCTCAGGAACTTGGATTTAAAGTGTTGTCAGAAAGAGGCATAGATCCTTATGCGCTTCCGCAACGGCGGAAGCTTATGAGGATCTCTACCTCTTGCAGCTGAGTGGTGTTCTATTCTTTGCGGCACTAAACGGATTAACTCATTTGAGACGTGCCGTCTCGAATGAGTTAAACTGACTTTAAAAACTGACTGACTTCCAATTTATATTTTTAAGCATGGAAGTCATTTAATGCTGGGAGTTAAGGGGGGTTATCCTCGATTTCTGTGACAGACAGGACACGAGGTATAGATTCTCATGAGCCCCCATGACTGACAGCGCTCACGAGAGTCTATGCTGGCTGTTTGACCCTGTCTACATCTTTCAGATACAGCCAGATGAATTTACCGGGGAATCAGTTTGCGAAAGCATCAGAAACATAATTATTGCTTGTCCTCTGGCAGCGAAGGGGTTAAACCATTGCCCTGACACCCTACGGCAAGATATGGATTGACCATAATGATTTGAGGGTAGGGCCAGAATAGCTATTCCAGCACCACCCTTGACTTGCCACAACTATCTGTCTAATGTAGACTTCAGAGGAAAACTCCCCAGTTTGGAAATTTCCCCTCTTAACCCTTTAGCTGTCGGTTGCGGTTTTTGTTGTGATGATTCCTGCAGGAATCATCGTGACAAAAAGCACTACCGACAGCCAAGGGGTTCATGAGTTTACTTTAAGTACCTGTATCCTGAATTCTGCTAATCACATCTGTGTTTTGTGTCTACAGACCTAAATGCTGAAGCTGTTTCTGTAGACAATGGGCTTCACTGTACAGAACATCCTTCACAAGGTAACGTTTCTCTCTCATCTTCGTCAAAGATTACATGCTTGCTTTTCAAGAAGCAAACAAATAAACCAGCAAACTTTTCTTTTAAGTCATGTTTTCATTTTTGAAATGAGCAACCGAATGAACGAAGAAAGACCGACAATACAATACAGTTCAATACAATACAATACAATAATACTTTATTGATCCCTCATGTGGAAATTCACTGTCTGCCCATACAACACATAGTATCATCATCCACTCATTCAATTAATTAAATAACCTATAACTCTCAGTTAAAGAGATGAACTGTAACAGACGTACTGTTACCTTTGTAACATCTTGGCATCAGAAACACTTATGGTTTTTGCCCCCTGTGATTCTGGTGTCAGCAATGTTGCAGTGAACTGCTGAATGGGCTAGTACTAAACAACTAAAGAATGTTGACAAACACTATCTACTGATATTGCTGTTGAAAAGGGTAACAGCCTAAGGGACAAAAGGGTTGGCATAACGTGATGTACTACTTTGGGGTACTCGAAGTCTGCCTCTTCGTTCAAAACGTTTGCTGTCAAATTCATATCTAAGTGGATGTGTTTTGTCATCAAGAATGTTAGCCAGTTTGTTTGTCATCCGTCTGTTGTACAGTGTCCAAAGTATCTTGTGCTCTACCAGTCACCCGTCCCGCTTTCCTGATTACTTTGTTAAGACGCTCTTGATCTCTTTTACATAAATTTATACCCCAGCACCCCAAACGTTACAACGGTAACAATACTGGAGCAGAAAAAAACATCTGTAGAAGCTGAGTGCTTACATTAAATGATCTGATTTTTCGCAAACAGTAAAGACGGGTATGCGCTTTTTTTTCACAATAATCTCTGTGTCTTGTTTCCAGTTGAGCGCGTTGTCAGAAAGAACACCTAAATACTTGTAGGACTCTACACGCTCAACTTCTGTTGCCTTCATGACAACAGGATCGAGATGATGTTTGTTTTTCCTGAAATCTATGATCATCTCTCTTGTTTTGCCAACATGTAATTCAAGATAGTTTCTATTGCACCACTCTACACTCTACAAACGTCTGGAAACAACATTTCAACAAGACATAAAAACTCTACATGTGTTATTCACAAATGACAGAATTCAGCGCGAGATGGATGCACTAAGAAAGTTCAAACATAGCGGCAGACTAGCTTGTGTCTGGCGGCACATTGCTAATTTAATGTGATCCTAGGAACTTTTAGACAGGGCGGCCAGCCCACACTTCTCCTGCAAGCAGTACGTATTTGTCAAAGGGCGATTCCCAAGATTTACCCCAAACAGGCTCGCTAAGAGACAAGAACCAAGTAATCAAAGGTCATTGGGCCGACGTTGGCTTTAGTGGACCCGCACACGACTGTGCGAGTCCACTGTGGCCGATATCGGCCCAAGGGTTTTTTGCTTACTGGGACAAGATAAGACAAATCTGGACTACATGTGTTTTGGAACCGTTCAGTCATACGCTCTTCCATACACATACCTTAATGAATGAATGAATGAATAATAAACAACAAACAAAACGCGCTCATACAGCAAAAACATTATACAGGATATTTTATTATTGATCGTTGTGTAGAAATAGAGTAACAAAGAATATGAAGTACTTGTGAATGTGGTGGTCCCCAGGAGTCTACACTGACCAGGGGGAGTTCCTGAGGGCCATCCATCTAACCTTCCTGGACCTGGTGCAGCCAATACAGTCAGGTCTGACGGACGAGCTCCGGGCCGTGGGTGCCATTGATGTTGATGGGGAAGAGAAGGTAACTCTCTGTCTGTCTGTCTCTCACTCTGTCTGTGTCTCTGTTTCTCTCTGTCTGTCTCACTCTCTCTTTCTATCATATTTTACTTAGTATGCCATTATGACACTTAAAAGAAATGGAACGTTTAAGAAAAAAAACCGAACAAATTTGCCTACAGATTGGTTGAAAGGAAAACAGCAACAACAGTAGTAACAACAAAACTAACCAAACAAACACCAACCAAAACCAACTAAGCCCACCAAACTATCCAACCAGACAAACCAACCCAACCAACCAACCAATCAACCCAATCAATCGATCAACCCCCCCCCCCCTCCTCCCCCCCCCCCACCCCCCCCTCTCTCCAAAAAAAAAAAAAAAAAAAAAGTTATTTCCTTGGCTCTGGGGAAACGAAGTTAAATTGAAAATATTCGCACGTAACCTAAAAAAAAGTGCTATGCAGATGATTTTTAGGTTGACGAATAGCCTAATTCAACTGGTCATAGTACAAAGTGTCGCCACACCCTTTATTTCAGATTATGGCAGAGAAAACCACCCGTGACAAAGCGAGGGCTCTTTGGGTCATGCTACACCATGTGCCGCCCAGACTGTTCGGTGAGAAATGCATGCCCATCCTGAAGACTCTGTACAGCCACGTGCTTGAAGGAGCCGAGTACCGATGGGACGAGAAGCCAGACCTGACGTCCACTTGTCTGCATCACGCAATTATGACGAGAATGACCATCAAGAGATTTGCTGATGTGTTCCCTTCCACCACGGGCTGTTCTCTCCAAGAATACAAGTATACTTTTGACATGTATTCACTTAATCCATTTAGCCCTGACGCACTACAGCAGTAGATGGTACGACTATGATAATTCAAGAATAGAGCCAGATTGGCTTGGTGCCTGATGGACCCAAGCTAATCTGGCACTACCCTTGAATCATCAACTGCAGATGGTAGGTTGTCTTTCGGTGATACCGACAGAATTTGGAAAATGCGGCCTTGGGGTTATTCAGTCCTGAAACACTAAATGAGCAGGAAATGGATATGGATACACCTGTACCATGACATTTCAAAGGTAGTGTAGGCGCCAAGCCCTTCTCTTACCACCCTCTCATTGTCAAAGCTGGTCTGCACTTTGTTATGTATGCAAACCAAGGGGAATCACAGCGCTGGACAGACAACAGTTAGATCCCCTGCCCCCACCTATCATGCAATCTATAGCTAAGTTATGCATTTATTTCATCAAAAACATTACCGATGACATGACAAATGGGAGTGTCTACTACGTGCTCAAATTCTAGCCTACGAACCCGTTGTGTGCACACACAACCCGGGAGGCACTCGGGGAACCCTCCAGAGGGGCCAAGAGTTGTCTCCCGGACCTGCCTATCCGGTTCCGAGTCACCTGACTCGCCAGTCAGCTACGTAGGCTCACGACCTTCGGACGTGTTCTAGCCTCGCGCTCCCTTCGACCGGTCGGTCTTGGTGCTCGAGTTCACCATGACTTTGGCTTCGCCTGTTGCTTCGCTTCTGCTTCGCTTCTTGCTTCGCTGCAGCTTCGCTTGCGCTTCTTCGCTTGGCGTCCTCCTTGGTTGGCTTCGCTTGGCGGACCTGCTGCTTCCCGCCATTTCGCCGGTGGCGACATGGACGTCTCTTCTCCCGCTACCGCTTCGGCAGAGAGGTAGGATAGTTAGTTGGGCCCGGAGCCGGTCCCCGGGCGGGGTACCGGCCTGTGCCTTTGGACTCTACCTTGTTCGGGTTGTGTGGGTTTTGTTGAGCGGGGACTCTTAGCTCGGCGGGGCCCTGGTGCCCTCGCCTTTCCCCTTTGGGGTGAAATTACTGGCTTCCCCTGGTAGCCTTCGGGGAGCATTGTTTAAACCAGCTGCGGCGCGTGGCTCATGTTGCATCTCCGGCCTGGCTGGGGTATGCTTGTTTCGAGAGCGCACTCTTAGCTTAGAGCGCTACAGCATTATTGCCGGGGGACACGGCCTTTCGTCCCTATTGTCGTTTGGCCCGCCGTGTGATGGCCTTAGTCCCCTGCGCGACGTTGAACCCAAATAACTAAACTAAACTAAACCTATTGTCGTTTGGCGCACATTCCTCTCCAGCCTGGCTGGGGTAGGCTTTGTTCTAAAGACGCAAGCTTAGCTTCGGGCGCTATAGCAGTATAGCCTGGGGGCACAGCCCGTTTGTCCATATCGTTCGATACGGTTCCCCTTGGTAGGACGAGCCCTGTTGGTCTCGACCACGTACCGGCACGTTGTTTGTTTGGTGTGTTGCAGTGCCCTCCTGATGACCTGCACGCAGTGTGGAGGTTTCCAGTGGCCCTCGGATACGCACAAGGTCTGCCTGCCGTGTGTCGGCTGTACATCTGAGCGTTCTTGTGACGTTTGCGCCGTCTGGCCGGAGCTCCGCTGGGTCCAACTTTGGAGCTTCTACCGACGTGAACGCCCGACACCTGTGCCTGTTGCAAGACCTGCGGAAGTGCCGGCTGTCATCTCAGACACACCGACCGCTCTTGCCCCCGATGGCCCCAGTCTGGAAAGATCTCCACAGCGGACACAGCAAGGTAGTGTGCGGAGTCGGGAGTTCGAGGCGCGGGTTCCCAGGAGGGATCGCGCTTGGACCAAGCCTTACGACAGGCAGAGAACCCATCTCGACACAGAGGTCAGTTCGGAGAGACGTGCCTCGCGCCGTCCATGGTCAACCGGTCCCCACTCGTCTCCTAGGAAGGCCTTGGATCCCCCTCGGCCGCTGCGAGCCCGCCTCGCCACAGAGTCCAGCTCGCGGAGACATTCGCGCACACTCACCACACCTCTACCTGTGTCCAGTTCCTCCTTGCGATCAAAGTCTGACCACCACTCTCGCGCTCCTTCGTGTGAGCGTCGTAAAGTTCGGGATTCTTCTCGTCATCTGGACCATGGACCTTCGCGCTCTACCTCTTCGCGGCGTTCGTCCCACGTTCCCCGCCGTCTGCCTCGTCCCGCCCGTTCCCCTTCCCCTCGCCCAGCCTCTTTCCTTCCTCCTCGTTCCCGAGGATCACGGTCTCCAGCTCGTAGTCGCTCGTCTGGTCGCCGCCGCCGTTCCCGCTCCTCTAGTGCGTCGCGTCGCCGTCGCGGACGTCGCTCTCCCCTGCGTGCTTCGGCGCCTTATGGCTCCCCTCGTCCTCGTCGAGCTGATCGCTCTCGGAGTCACGGTCGCCGTCCCTCTTCGACGGCTCTCGGCGGCGTGGACGACGATTCGTTGAGTCTTCTCCCTGATGATTCCATCTCAGTTCTCCTCGGAGGTCTCAGCCGCTCTCCTTCACCGCTCTCTCCTTCGGATGCGTCGACAGCCCACGGGTTACCGGCCTCCTCCCGCACAGAGGTTCTTCTGGCCCTCGACGAGGTCGCTCGCCTCATCTCCGCCACGCTTCCGGCAGCGGACTGCCCTCCATCCCCCCCCCCCTGAAGAGGAAGCCTTCTGCCTTCGTCGACGCGGGTAGACAGGTAAAGAAGTTCAAGACTCTCCCTCAGCCCCCCTCCTTTCGTGAGCTTCGGGATGTGTTCTCGGCCCACCTGTTGTCTGACTCAAGGGACAGTAATTTCTTCTCGGACCACAGATGGCCTCCGGACCTCGATATGTACTTCCGCCAGCAGTGGTACGCCGGCCATTCCCAGGCCTTCCTCTGCCCTCTCCCTCCGGTGGATCCAGCCGCCGTGGTTCAGGCGGGTGGGGCCTCTGCACTCAGACGCGCGCTACCCGCGGGTTTGGACAAGACGGCTTCGCTTGTCAGGAATTCCTTGGCCTGCGCCGGCTTCATGGAGCTCCTTACGCAAGCCTTCCTCCGGCGCGTGGAAGACTCGTGGCACCCGTCCCTGACCCCCCTTCTTGGCGACCTCCTCGTCCTCGCTGAAGCGGCCAGCCGCGCCGCGTATCACTCTTCGGTCAACGCTATGGCTGCAGCCGCCAATTGTGATTTACTCCGCCGCGACGCTGTCCTGCAGGCCTGCCGGGGAATGCCTGCCGACCTGAAGACCCAGCTGCGTCGGGCCCCCCTCGGGGGACCCCTTCTCTTTGGTGACACCTGGCAAGCCGTCAAGGATTCCAATGCGGACAGGTGGCCTCCCAAGTCTGTTCCTCGGCGCTTTCAGTCAGCCCGCAAGGCCGTGGGTCGCCCCCTGCGGATCTCCAGACCCGTCGCCCCGACCTCAACAACCCAGCTGCAGTCCCTGCGTCGCCGTCGCCCCGCCTTCGGTCGCCCCGGCCAAGCTAACGCCCCCGCCCCCGCTTGGCCCCGTCCCGCCCGTCGCCCTGGGCGCGGGCGGGCTCAGTGACTCCTCCCCTCCTCCGCCTCCGCCGGCCGTCTCGGGTCCTCCAGTCGGCGGCAGGCTCGCCCTCTTCAGCGACGAGTGGCGATTACTGATTCCAGAAGACCCGTGGATTTTAGACACTGTTTCCGGCGGCCTACGGATCTCCTTTCGTTCCCCTCCTCCTCTGCGTACGACTCCGCTGTGGACCGAGATCCCCGCAGACCCGCTCAAGGAGTGCGCCCTACGGGGGGAAGTCGACTCTCTCTTGAGGAAGGATGCCACAGAGGTTGTGCGCCGCGCAGACTCGCTGGGATTTTACAGCAGACTTTTCGTCGTCCCCAAGCCCGGCGGCAAGTGGCGCCCAGTGATCGACCTCTCAGCCCTAAATCGCTTCATCGTGGCTCCTTCCTTCCACATGGAGACGGCCCGAGCCCTGCGTACCGCGGTGCGACCCATGGATTACGCCGTCAGCCTGGATCTCTCCGATGCTTACCTACACGTACCCATACATCCGGCCGCCCAGAGGTATCTGCGCTTCGCGTTCGATGGAACCGTTTACCAGTTTCGAGCCCTACCCTTCGGCCTCAACCTCAGCCCCTGGGTTTTCACCCGCTTGATGGATGCAGTTATGGCCAAGGCACGGCAGTCGTCTCTCAGCCCTATGTCCAACTACCTCGACGATCTCTTCCTGAGAAACCACGTCGAGTCCATCTTGGAAGAGGACAGGGATACTCTGATGCGTCTGCTGTCGCGACTGGGGTTCCTCCTCAACGTCGGGAAGTCAGATCTCACGCCCTCGCGCCGCTTCATTCATCTCGGAATGGATTTTGCCACCGATCTCAACGTTGTTCGCCTCCCGGATCCCCGGATTCGGAAGTTGGCCACCTTCGCCAACCAGCTAGCTCAGCAGGAAGCAGCTCCCGCCCGAGTTTGGCTTCAACTCCTCGGACTGATCAACGCAGCGGCGGACCTTCTCCCCCTGGGTCGCCTCTACGCCCGCCCCCTTCAGCTGCACCTCCTGCTTCTCTGGAGACCCTCTTCTGGCGACCTTGCCCACCTGGTCCCGGTTTCCCCCCTGGTTCGCCCTCACCTTCTACGCTGGACCGACACGGCTTGGTTGGCTTCGGGAGTCCCTTTGTCCTCCCCTCCCCCGCACCTCTCCCTGTGTGTCGACGCGAGCCTCTCGGGGTGGGGAGCCCACCTGCTTCCTCAATTCTCCTCGGCTTCCGGCCTCTGGCCCCCGGAGTTTGCGGACAAGCACAGCAATTGGTTAGAGCTGCAGGCAGTCTGGCAAGCCCTCTTCGTTTGGGAGAACCAGCTCAGGAACCAACGGCTTCTCGTCCTCTCCGACAACTCGACGGTGGTGGCCTACATCCAGAGACAGGGGGGCACCCGATCTCCCGACCTCTGTATGCTCCTCTTCCGTTTGATGCGCTGGGCCGAGGAACGCGACATTACACTCCTCGCACGACACATTCCGGGCCACTTGAATGTGTTGGCGGACTCGCTCTCTCGCCGCGGCCAGTTGCTCCACACAGAATGGACGTTGCGCCCGGACATCTTCCAGATGATCTGCGCCCGTTGGGAGACTCCCTTAATCGACCTCTTTGCTACGAGGTGGAATCGCCAGCTTCCCCTCTTCGTCTCCCCGATTCCAGACCCGCTGGCCTGGGCAGTCGATGCCCTCTCGATTCCTTGGGACGGCCTCATCGCTTACGCGTACCCCCCAACAGTCCTCATTCCCAAGGTCCTCCACAAACTTCGAGGGAGCAACGCAGTCCTGCTTCTGGTCGCCCCGCTGGCTTGGACCCGGTCCTGGACCACCGACTTACTCAACCTCGCCACCTCTCCTCCCCTGCGCCTTCCCACGCCCCGTTCCATGCTCAAGCAGCCCAGGCAGGCTCTCTTCCACCCTTGTCCCGAACGCCTGTCTCTTCACGCCTGGAGGTTGTGCAGCGCGCCCTCACCGCTCGAGGCTTCTCTGGTGCAGCAGTGGAGGCAATCGCTGCAGCCCGCAAGCCTTCCACCCGGCGTGTTTACGAAGGGAAGTGGCGCGTCTTGTGTGCCTGGTGCGACGCCCGTCGCCTCCTACCCACCGGCCTGACTAACCCACAGCTAGCGGACTTTCTCCTATGGCTCTTCGAGGTCCAAGGTTTGGCGCCCATCACCATCAGGGGATACTTATCCATGGTCGCCGACACGTACCGTCATCTCGGCCTTCCAGACCCCGGCGCCTGTAAGGACCTTTCCGACCTCATGTCCAGCTTCAGCCTCCAACGTCCGACTCAGCGTTCTCTCATTCCTCGCTGGGACCTACCTTGGGTCCTGACGTGGCTGAATTCTTCCCAGTTCGAGCCACTCGCTCTAGCCCCTCTGGCAAATGTGACACGCAAGACCTGCTTCCTTCTAGCCTTGGCCACCGCGTCCAGAGTTAGTGAGCTACACGCTCTTTCTACCCGCCCAGACTGCCTCCAGTTCAGGGCAGATCGCTCCGTGCAGCTCTTAACGGACCCCAGCTTTATTGCCAAAACAAGGTCGCCCCTAACTGCTCCACAGATCATCACCTTGCGGCCCCTGGGAGGGCCTGCCTGCTCTCCGGAGACTCGGCGACAGGATCCCGTGCGTGCCCTACGCATCTACCTGCGCCGTACCAAAGTTACCCGTAGAGGGCGCTCCCGCCTCTTCCTGCCCATACGCCAGGGCAAGACTGATATCACAGCCCAGACGATCTCCTCCTGGCTGCGCTGGGTAATACGATCGGCATACATGGATCTCTCCCCACGCGTAGCGCAGAGACTGAAGATCCGCGCACACGAAGTACGCGCCATGGCCACGAGCGTCGCATTCGATCGGAACTGCGCTGTCAAGGACATCGTGGCCGCGGTGGGCTGGCGAGCAGAATCTACCTTCGCTCGTTTCTACCTTCGGGATCTGGCGGGACAGCGAGACAACCTCGCCTTGTTGGGGGACCTCACGGTGGCACAGCACTCCCTCCCGGCGCAGCAGGCGCCGTAGGTACGCACCTAGCTCGTTACCTGGGAATTAGCAATGGGAGGACGGTCTTGGTCTCCGGTAGTACCGGGGCGGCACCCTCCTCCTATTCGTGATTCTCCCATTTGTCATGTCATCGGTAATGTTTTTGATGAAATAAATGCATTTTTCTTTAAAAGGTATTTTTTCGAAAAATACTTACCGATGACATGACACGGAGGACCCTCCCACCTGCCCCGCTTGCCGCTGGTGAGCCTAGTATCTGACTGGCGAGTCAGGTGACTCGGAACCGGATAGGCAGGTCCGGGAGACAACTCTTGGCCCCTCTGGAGGGTTCCCCGAGTGCCTCCCGGGTTGTGTGTGCACACAACGGGTTCGTAGGCTAGAATTTGAGCACGTAGTAGACACTCCCATTTGTCATGTCATCGGTAAGTATTTTTCGAAAAAATACCTTTTAAAGAAAAATGCATTTTTTTCGTCTTAAGTCGGCAGCTCCTGAAAAAACCCGAAATCCAGACCAAAAAGTGACTGCCAAGCGTTTAAAATGAAGAGAATAACCCAACAAAAAAAGAGGCACCTTAGAAAAGAGAGTGACAACTCAATTTATTAATATTTTGTGCTTTCTCCATGTATTGACAAGTAGCAAAGTGTGTACTTGTGTGTTTGTCTGTTTTGAAAAGGAGGTTACCCGAAATATTAATAAATTGTGTTGTAACTGCCTTTTCGAAGTGTA
>BTPG01000004.1:210498911-210669217 GCA_036245525.1 Semisulcospira habei | reverse complement strand
CTTCTTTCTTCATTGGTTTTTTTTTTTTTTTGGCAACTCCTGAAAAGTAAACTGTTTTGCTAGTCTTGGAAGGTGTTGCTGTCTTTTCCACACTTAGAAACTGCGTTCACTCTTTTTTCCTGTGTCACAGGAACATTCTGGAAAACAAGTCAACCGGCGAAGACCAGTGGAAACCTGTTTTCTGTCTGGTGAAGCAGAACCACACCAATGAAAAGCTGGTTGCAAGATTGCTTCACACACTGGAGGGCATTGGTGTGGATCGTCAAGGCGACTGTGACTGGCTGAAGAGACAGCTTGAGAGCGGATTGCCTTGTACGTGCATCAGCAAACCCCAGGTACTCTCTCTCTCTCTACAGGATAGCTTGTAAGAGAAAGTAAACGGTTTACTTTTCATTCACTGCCTTTAAATCTGCCCTTAAGACCCACATGTTTGATACCCCATTGTAGCTCAGTTCTTCGTGATTATGTACCTGTGTGTTTGTGTGTGTACGTGTGTATTGCAGAATCCTTTGTTTCTCTGGCTTTATGACCCCCTTCACTTTTACGCTTTATTTGTAAAGAGCTTAGAGCTTATTTTAGGATAAGCGCTATATAAGTAGCCATTATTATTATTATTATTATTATTATTAAGACAGGCATTGAGTTGCCTAATAGCTTCATCATGCAATAAAAGATTCACCATCATCTCTCTCCCTCTGCAACTTTTAACACATTCTAAATGTGCTGCATTTGGATAAAACACGTCTCAAATGAGTTGACCCCTTTTAACCCCACGTTCGAACTTTTGGAGGTGTCACCTAATGACTATGTACCAGTAGCAGGGGAAGAATCGACTATGATGGTGCCAAGCTAATCTGGCACTACCCTTGAATTATCATGGTCGATCTATCCCCTGTTGTAGTACTGGTGCGTTGGGGCTAAATGGGTTAACTCACAGACCAGCACATAATCAGCAATCAGCACATGATCTCTCTCTCATGCATGCACATGCCTGCGTGGTCAAGGGTTCCCCCTCCGACTGGAGTAAATAATATCTTGACAAATACTGTTAAAACATGACTATAATGACGAGGGAGTGGCTGCCCTGTTTTAAGAGGCTGATCCTGCCATTTTTAGGACAACGCAGGAAATCTTCAAATACATATATACTTAACCCTTTAACTTAACCCTTTTAGCAGTTTTTATCTTGATGATTCCTGCAGAAATCATCGTGACAAAACTGATTCCGACACCCGGAAGGTTAAGGACAAGTAGTTTGCTTTTCAAAATTATCTGGCTGGCTGGTTGGTTGATTGCTTAATCGCTTAATTGCATCCAGGCTGACTGGCCGTCTGTTGGCCTCTGTCTATCTAGATAGGTGATTGCTAAATGTCTGCTTGATTTAGATTGCTGTATGTATGTGTGTTTGGTTGGTTTGATAGTTGGCTAGTAGGTTTGACAGTTGCGTAGCTAGTTGGTCGGTTGAAGAATACCTAGCTGGCTAGACCTAACAAACCAGTTAAATAAATTGGTAAAAGCCGTTATGTTGTTGCTTGCTTGCTTTTATTATAGATGCCTTACTGCTTACGCCTGATCAGTACTCTATCCAAAAAGGTGATTGCCAAGCTTGTAAAATGCAGAGAAAAACCCAAGAAATAAGCACACTTAGAAAAGACAGTTGCAACACAATTTATTGTGTTGTAACTGTCTTTTCTAAGCGTGTTTCTTTCTCGTTTGGGTTCTTCTCCAATCAGCACTCCGATAAGTTCACAATCTTATGTTTGTTTAAACAGAAGAAGCGGAGGGCCAGGTACCTGTCCTGTCTGCCATGCCTCAGCTGAGTGCAGAGATGCACAAAGAATGCAGTGACAGTGTGTTGGCAAGCCATCTCTGCCCCCAGGTTTAGAGAGTGTCCTGCATAAAGCAGTCTGATATCCAGATCAAATAGTGACAAAAAAAACAAAAAACCAAGGGCTGTGAACTTCTCATTTTGTGCCACAAAAAGATAAGTAGCTCCCTTGTTTTGTTTGTTTAACTGGAATGTTTTGTGAATAGTTTTGTGCTTTCTTCTGAAGTTTAACACATTCACATTCGAGACGTGCAACATCCGGATACGCGGCTTTATGCCGCGTATCTGGATGCTGCATGTCTTGAATCAGTTAATTTGTTTCTTTTTTGTTGTTGGTTAACAGCGAATAGGATGCTCATCGGTCATTGACGCATAAAAATTTGAAATGACGCATTGCTCTGTCAGTGAGCCGGTCATATGACTTATTCATTTTTTAAACAATCACTGAGACCCGCAGTCCTCAATGAACAGAGTGCATCCTAGATTAGGGAGGCGGGAGGCCAGCTGCCAACAGTGATGGGTGACACTTGCCCCCTGTCTCGAGCAAATGTAAACAATACTGCAAGCATTGGCCCTGACTAGGTACACGGTCCAATATGATGCAAAACGCCTTCCGCCTGTAAGAGGCAAACATCTTCATCAGTCCCAACGGCTGCATTAACTCTAGTCTAAAGTCTCCTTTGTTGGTCTCATTGACGCTGATTTTGATCCTCGGAGTCGGTATGAGGGTGCGGCAGCGGACTGGGTCTAGATGTCTGTAGCCAGGTTTTGTTTTTCACGCAGTTCAGCAGTTCACGTATTCATAATAGACGTCTAGAAGCAAAGGAAATGGCTTAACTGTTGTCAGTGCTGCCGGTTTGTAATTTTTGCACAGATATGCGTATTTTTACATGATGTCCAAATGTTGTAACGTAAGATGTTGCAATTGATGTACCGTGGTCTCTCACGCGTGCTCACACATATAACCTTCGTTCTTATTTCATGGTTACACAATCAGTAACTCAATCTTGCTTTGTTCGCGTCTTGTAGTTGAAGTCCACATCATTTAATTAGTTGTACACTGATAGTCCATAAGCTAGCAGGATCTACCGTGCAACCCCCCCCCCAGTACTCAATAAGATGGGTTTCAAAGTGTACCTTAGTATGTCATCCTGAGATGTTTAAGCCATGTTCCCCCAAAAATCTATAGGAACACACTAGAGATATAGCCGATGGCGCAAGGGTACCCCCATTCACGCTCTTTGCGGTTGCTAAAATGAGGTTGAGAAACATTTTCCTCTAAATAAATCAGAGTTCATTCGAAAGCCCAAATCAGACACTATTATGTTAAGGCACACCTTCTGCATCCTCTGCAAAAAAAAAAACAGAATGAAAAAATATTGAATCTCTGGCTCACAGTGAAGGTATGTGTGCACCCAGTAAACGGCCATTTCTGCAAAAAAAGACAAAAATAATGTATCAGATGCCTTCAGACATTTTTTTTAGCACTGGCAGTCTATTTTCAGGCTTACATCATTAAAACAGGATGTCACAATTATTATAAACTTAACTAGGTGATTCTATTATCACTGTGAGTGCCACAGTGGTTGATTTTGTATTCCTACCCCAAAGTTGTAAAAATAAACAAAATTAATTAGAAAAAATTACTAAATTTATTCCGTTTCATTTTGACCTCTCCTTACCTATCAAGTTTCATTAATGTGAGCGTAAAGTGCAAGAAAATAAGGAAAGTCAGCATCCTTTACAGTAAATTCATGGTGAATGATAGCCTTTTCCCATTTAAAATTGCTGAATTGGGGAACATACGTTGTTTCTGGTGCCCTCAAAAATTCTTTATACAACTGATAGGTCTTTCTTAGGTTTTATTGGTTAAGATAGAGTACCACAGTTACTCCCAACCTGATTTTATGATGCTGTGATGCATTTAGGGGCCACAGTGGCTAAATCTGCTGCCCTACCCCCATTTTACCAGTACACAAAAGAACGCAAAATGACCATAACAATTGCTTATGTCATACTCCTCTGTTTAAATATTTTTGGTGCCAGTTTTCATAACAAATTGTGACCCGCCACCACGAAATGAGTCGTAATGTCCCTGACCCGATTTCCCGCTATTCGTGAAAATTGTCGGGTGGCATAGTCGGGTACATGTGCGGGGTCCCCAGTTTCTAAAAACCATAACTCGGTGACCAATCGTCCGATTCACATGTTATTTGCACCATTAAAAATGGTTTTCTTTCTAGTTTCTGCTGATATCAATATCTCAATATGTCCAAAAAGTGACTTTAGACTCATTTTGAAAATTGTCGGGTGGCGTGGTCGGGTACATGTGTGGGGTCCCCAGTTTCTATAAACCATAACTCGGTGACCAATCGTCTGATTCACATGTTATTGGCACCATTGAAAAGGGTTTTCTTTCTAGTTTCTGCTGATACCAGTATCTCAAAATGTCCAAAAAGTGACTTAAGACTCATTTTGTGGTGGCGGGTCACAATTATGCATAATGAGCATAACAATTTGTGATCATTTCATTAATTTCAATGTGACCCTTCAATTTAATTGTAACTATTTTTAAGAGGTGATATTTACCTAGCATAAGGCGGGTCTAGTAAGGTATCCCCTTTTCTTTTCCATTAATTTTATCTAGAAATGTGTAAATATAAATATGCATAATAAGTTTCATGGTTCCTAACAGCCTAAACAATGTTATCAAAATACTTAGTTTCCACATGTCCACCACAAGATCATCACTTCCACCTCCATTTTTTGCCTTCTTTTTTGCAATGTTCAATTACTTAATGGCCATCTTTAAATCTTATATTGTTCTGGCTGCCAATGAGTGAGCGGTCAAGAGGTCAGCAGCAGGAAAATGTTTCTCAACCTCATTTTAGCATCCACGAAGAGCATGAATGGGGTACCCTTGCGCCATCGGCTATATCTCTTGTGTGTTCCTAAGGATTTTCAGGGAACATATGGCTTAAACATCTCAGGACATACTAAGGTACACTTTGAAACCCATCTTATTGAGTACTGTGGGGGGGGGGGGGGGGGGGGGGTGCACGGTAAACTCTGCTAGCTTATGGACTATGACAACCACAATCTGTTCTTGCTTTGTTGTTTTCTAGGAGAGGGCGGAGGGTGGGGGTGTCTGTCTATGACAATTTGACAAAAATGTGTTGTGGTTGGTGTCCTGGATACTAAAGCTTGAATCAGTACTGCCAGAAAACTGGCTCTTGTTGCTGAGAACCATTGTGCTCTTCACTGTACCACAGTAATTCAGTGCTTGCACACATGTTTACTGAAAAAAAGCATATTATATGTAATGGAAGTCGTTGAAACGCAAACCTGATTACATTAGATTGCAAAATAGCAAAAACTAAATAAAAATCCAAAATTGCCAAATATACTTGCGTTTGGTATTTTATACACCAAGTATAACACCTATAGTTGGCTGAGTGATGAATGTAAGATTGAGTTTCTAAAGTCTGCAAGAGGCATAGACGTTCAAAAGTCCTCACCACCTAAGGGTCGTTATGAGAATCTATGCATATTGCTCGAGATTTTATCTGATAGTGTTACTCAAACTGAGGAAGTAGATGCGGACTAAGTAACGATTATAATCCACATCTGCAAGAGGCACAGATCCTCATGAGTCGCCTCTGCCCGCGGGTTCATAAAAATCTACGCCTCTGACTGGTTCCATTCATGCTCATGTTTCTCAAATTGAGTGTAACTGAAAACAGCCATGACTGTAACCAAATGGCAGGCAAGCACCGCGAAAACGTAAACAGTGAGAGAGTCTGCCGGCCAAGTTACCAAGATGTGTTGACAAGTTTGACATCGAAAATGCCGAAAAAATATATATTTTTTTGACTTATGGATTTTCAAAATGACCTATTGATTTTATGTTCCTCCGGTCATATGACTTATTGACTGCAAAACTCAACCTAATCACTGGGTTAACCCATATCATACTGAGGCTAAAAGCTCCAAATTTGTACACTGCCATATGGAAGCTACATTATACCCAGCAAGCACAGTATATTGGGCAAATATTGGTCCATTGCTGGATAATGGCTGATATATTGGGCCAGTATGCGAGTGAGCTTAGCGCCATGCTGGAACCAACACACGCGCCGGTAACGCGTGAGCCCGCGCGCGAGCCGGTATAATCAAGCTTGGTGCCAAGCTGGAACAATCACGCGAGCCGCCGGAGGCTGTGCCTCGCCCGCGCGCTGCTTTGCCTGCAAATGTTGGCACATGACAGGCGAGCCAGTCTGGCCTAATTCGCAACATTGACAGATGAAATTTAAAATCTAACTGACATTTATCTTGAAAATAAATACAACGCAATCTTTTACCATTGGCCCGCTGTGACTTTAAAAAAAAAAAAAAAATTTAGATACATTTATTTGCTGCATTGTATGTTTTGTAAGACGCTGCCTTACATGCCGGTATAGCACCTCATGCGATTTATTCCGCCAACTTTGACTGCAGATCAAGGCTACAAATTCCATTGCCAGACCAAGTTCCAGCTTTCTTTCTTCTACATTTCATTCGCTGACGCCACGTGCACTCTTGCTGATTAAGGTACACATACGTGTATAGTACACTTTTAAACTTCTCCTTGAGAAAAGATGGATTTTAAAAATTGAGTCGAACTGGGCGAAGAGGAGAAATAATTATCTGGAATTCCCACTACAAGATCGTGCAGAGCTGGAGCGTCTCAACAGTCCTGGACAACGCGGTGACCATGCAGGAACAATAGGGTAATTATACATTTGAAATCTGAATAGTGTTTGCATTTGTTTGTTTTGTGGTGTGCTGCTTGGGTTGATGAATTTAGTTATGTAGCTGGAGGTTTAGAAACCAATATTTTATTATAATTTATATGCTGTTTTGTGTTCCGTTTTATTGCTGCTCTATGCAGGAAAACTACAGAGAGAGGTAAATTTTGATTGTGATTTTTTTTGACAGATTTTATTTGTAAAACCATCATTTTTTTTTCTTCTGTGTGTATGCAGATTTTGTACTTATCCCATGTTGGAGGCTTGGACTTTAAAGATTGTGTATCCCTTGGCGGACAATGCAACTTTTGATGAGTACAAGTGTCTTGATATTGTACAACCTCACTGGAAAAAAGGAAAGAAGCCTTCAGTAGACTGTGTAACCTGCACAATGCAATCATTGGTAAATTATAATCAAGTAATGCTCTGTTTCATTCCTATTAAAAACAAGATGGGATAAACCATAACCCACAAAGTCCCTTCTATCTGTCCTCGCTGTTAATTCTATACCTTTTGTCTTTGACCTAACTCTGATGTTGAATTTTCTCCTAGTCCTATTGAAAAAGTCTCACAGATCTGCCAATGCATCAGTGAGTTCTATAAGGGGCGCAGGACATACACATCATTGATTTGTCAAAAGTCATTAATTGTCTTGGCGTAGGTTTTAGTTTTTACGTAATATTTTACGAGATTATATGAGTTTCACTTTCGCTTCATAGGCTTGATAAAATTGTGACAAAACTAGAATTTCATAGTACAATTTTAGTTTTGCTATAATTTGTGTGGAAGCAGGTTGACTTTACCTAGCTACGTACATGATATACTAAGTACACGGGTCACCTGCATGCTCTTCTGAAAGTGAAAGCGCGTCGATGTGTGTGCGTGCATGCACGCGCGCTCCAAACATCTCCAAGAGGCATAGATCCTCATGTGCCTGAAGGGTGCATGAGGATCTATTCCTCCATGAGATGCGCGCATGTTTGTGTGAGAGAGAGAGAGCCACGCGTGCGAGATAGAATGACGTCATATTTTAGAGCCCATTGGCAGATGTTAGAGCTTGCACTGCAGGGAGTTTGCACTTTATAAATATAATTATTATTATATTTAGAGTATTATGTCAGTATCTATGCGGTGACGGAATTGCCTCTTTTACGTCGTCGCCACTGTCTGACTTTCTCTAGAAGTAAAGGTTTTATAGTGTTTTAATTCTTTTCCGAAAAGAATTAATTTTTACTAAAGAAGTTGAAAGGATACAAAGCTGGCTAACGAACTCATCCAGTGTCTTTCTCCAAACTAGCTATATGCAAAGCTTCAAGTAAATATGACAAAAATTACGGTCTCTAATCTGGGTCAACCGACTTCCTATAAACGGTTGTTTATGTCTTCAATGAGTCATTCAATTACAATAGGCTCTCTTAGCCATCTACTTATGAAAGTATTTCGCCAAATTTCAAGCTTGTGTGTACAGAAATGTCGGATATTCTCTTGTTTGCATATTTCTCTGAGACTAAGCAAGCCACAGTCTTCTGTAATGTTCAGACTTGGCCCAAGGGTACTTTCTAAGAACTATAAACACCAATTTCAGTGACCTCTCTTAAACTAAAGGTCAACTCCACAGGATTCAGTAATCAGACACCCCACATGCATTTTATTTTCAGATGATGTGCTGAAAACAGGCACCAAGATCAGCATGTACAGAGCTGTCATCCTCACCACCCTGCTGTATGGTTCCGAGTCCTGAGTCCGAGAGATACAAAGACTGTCTCAAGAATTAAGTCACTTAGTGCCTGCCAATTCGACCACCGCTTGCTGCGGACCGCGACACCTGGCGCTCCACCATTTACAAGGCAGCCGTCTCCTTTGAGGACTCTTGCAGAGCTAGCCTTAAGGACAAGCGGCTCAGGAGAAAGAAACAGAGATGCCGCAACTCAGAACCCTGGCCAGACCTCCCCCTGCAGCCACTGCAGTTGAACCTGCCTGTCCCGGATTGGCCTCCGCAGTCACGAACATGCCTGTAGACGTTGTGGGTAACCCTTATAGAATCTTCGTTCGCAAAGTCAAGCCAAGAAGGTGGTGTGAGAAGGCGCCATGGCAGTGCAACAAACACAGACCTAGACCACGTTTTAGCCACATGGCTTACTGGATCAATCGATCGCGATGGGAATAAGCAGAGGAAGGAGGCAGCAAAGTGAGGACACACACACTGACAGTGATTAGTATAGTTTTAGTTTCTCTGCAAGCTGCTTAACCCTCTGGCTATCAGTACTGCCTGACATTGTGATGATTCCTGCAGGAATCATTGCGACTTATAGTGCAATACAGACAGCCAAAGGGTTAACCATATCTGTTGTCATCAGAATTATCATATTAAGTAAAATGAAGTGCATGTTTTGTGCTTTTGTGAAAACTCCAATTTCTTTTGTTATGAAACATTATGAAATATATGTTGTGTAATGCTTATAATTATATATGGTATAGATGTCATTTTAGTGTATCATCTAAGAATTGCTAATTAACTTTTTTTCCGGCCGTAGCAACATAAACTTCAAGCAGAGCCCATTAATTTCAACTAAACTGTCCGTGTCAAGAAAATTAAACTAATTCTCATTACAAATGAAATATTAGGTTTCATTCTGATTCAAATATTCCGTTTTCTACACTGTTAAGTCAGTCCTGCCAAGATGCTTACATATTATTGTTTATTTTTACTAGTATAGTCTGCCTGAGCAATTAAGCTTGCCTCGTGGATTTTTTGTTGATGCAGATAACATTTTAATAAGACATGCACATGTTTTGTAACCATCTGTTGCACAAGTGTTTATGTTTGAAAAGTGATGGCAGCTAGTTTAGGGCTTTCAAGCACTGTAGAGCAAACCTGTTTTTAGTTGCAAGTTATAAAAATGCTGACTGGCTGCATGCATGATTATGAAAATAATTGTCTTTGTTTGTTTAACTACTACCCGCCCGCCCACCCCCCCCCCCCCCCCCCCCCCCCCAACGACCACATATCCATTGGTATTTCTATTTTGTTTTAACTATTGTGCCAATTTTTGGGGTTTTTTTTTTTGTTTTTTGTTGGTTATTTTTTGTAAGTGCCCTTCCAACACTCTAGTCAGTATATGTCACTGGAGGCAATTTTTAAATACTTTTTTTAAATTCTGTGTTGCTAGAATCAATATGCCAGGTCATGGTTGCCTTCATATTTACATTTATTATTAATATTATCATAATTATGGTTTCATGGTTACATTTTTTTTTATTGTACCGATGCCAGTTGATCAGTATTATGTACATGAATTTGACACTCTTTTTAACCCATTACATCCTGATGCTGATTTTGTCAGATTTGCTTATTGTCCTATGAAGGCTACATTAATATTACGCGACATATCAACCATTTTAGTTCATGGGTAGTGCCAGAATAGCTTGGTGCCTCAGGTGCCAAGCTATTCTGGCACCACCCATGAACTATCATAGTCAATTAATTTCAAGCAGGAGTGTATCAGGATAAAAAGGGTTAATAAGGACATGTCATATGAAATTCTTTTCTTTTCATAACCAATGTTGTTTGTGCCAAATCCTGTATGTTTAGGAGGAAATTTTGTCTCCAATCGAATTGTCAGTATAGTCTGTTAATCTGTAAGAAAGTTAGTCATGGGCCCAGTTTAAGAATGCGCTGTATACAAAATCTGTTATATGTACAGATCACATTGCCAGTACCTCAACATATCTGTGTGTATATTCAGAGATGGTTTTTGTATGTCATGTGTCAGAACAATTGTTTTTGTTAATTGTGGGCATGGTTTATTTGTACATTTTGTGTATTGTTACAGACAGGTTTGTTTGGGTGGTTGGGTGGGGGGTTAATTAATCAGTTGAATTCTGCCTGAGGATGATTTGTTTTAAATTCAGATTGCCCCGTGAAAGCTATCTTTTATGGGTAAGGAGATATACATCAACCATTTTAGTTCAAGGGTGTTGCCAGAGCTGTGCACAAAGCTGTTCTGGCACTACTCTTGAGCTATCATAGTCAAATTATTTCAGGCAGTAATTATCAGATGGAAATGGTTAACTGAGATAATCATTGTCCTTAATTATTCATATTGCATGCTTATAATTACTGTCGGTATAGTTAGAGTGTTTTCTATTTTTAAAACTGAGAATCAGATTAAACTTGTGCATCACTGTCAATCTATGAGTTCAATTCTTTCTTTTTAAGTTGTGTTTTGAGGTAGGTGTTACATATTTTGATGAACGTTTGATTTGATCTTGCCATGCAAAGGAAAAATGGCAATTGTCCAGGCCTATTGTTGGCTCATAATGAAGCTAACTATCAGATTTATGTATGTTTGCATGATGGTTTTTTTCCTCAGATGACTGAAAGCTGGATTAAATTACCAATATCCAAAACTGGGACAATACTATACAAGTTGGAAAAAGGTTGGCAGAATATTTGCTACATGTTGGCATGTTGGATTAAGCTTGGCACTATATTGGCAGCCAATATTCACCATACTGGTCCTAGGATGGATCCAGCTTGGCACTATATTGGCACCATACTGGTTCTAGGATGGTTCCAGCTTGGCACTATATTGGCAGCCAACATTCACTATATTGGCCCTAGGATGGATCCAGCTTGGCAGCCAACATTTACCTGATGTTGGGCCAACAGCGGGCAAATTTGCACTTCCAATATTGGACCAATATTGCCACCCATATATCGGCCCAATATCTAAGCCAATATTGGGCCAGTATTGGACCTATATTGGTGTGCTGGCTTACAGATAAAGATATAGACCAATGGCTTTAGTTCAAGGGCGCCAAGCTATTCTGGCACTACCCTTGAACTATTTATAGTCAAACTTATTTCACACATTCTGTATGATAAGGGTTAAATTGATCGTATCCAGGCAAGAAATGGTTAATCATTTATATTTCTTTATAACTGCTCATTAAATCTGCACAAAAGAACTAATTTAAATGATGTTTTATTATGAAGTTTGAATGTTGTAGAATGAAAGATTTTTCTGCTCTTCGTTCCCGTTGCTACGTGTGTGACTTACCCCGGTGCGCACAAGTCAGTAGGACATCTCTGTTGAGTGCCCTACTCAAACGGCTAGCCAAAAGATGGGTAGAAAAGTCATAGATAAGGTAGTACAAACATCGAAAACTAGTTTCATTGGCCAGCGATCTTTAGTGCTCAAAACTGTCACTATGTTTTTGCATGATTTTTAAAAAAATAATGCGTGGTTTAATTACATTTGTTGTTTGTTGAATGTGCTTTAGATTGTGTTTTATTAATTACGGAGGAAGCTGGAGGGGATTGGGAGGAGGGGTGGGTGGGTGGGGAAGTGGGACGAATGATGGTCACATTTTCCAAAGGCCACAAATTTGTATACGATCATGAAACATGTAAAGAGCTCTGAGCTTGCTGTCTGTGTGGAAGGGCGCTATATTAAAACTCAGTATTATTATTATTATTGTAAACATGTACACTTTCAAGTTTAACCTTATACTCATTCAAGGGGCCCTGCACAAACAGCTGCGAAAGTGTTGTTTAGCATTGCCGTGATGACTGTTGATTGGCTGCTGTTTTTCATAAGTGATAAAACATTGCTTATGTTACGGTTTGCAATTGTACAAATGTTTTCTGACAGTAAATAGCGTGTCATTCTTGGGCTGCCTGAATTATCTTTGCTATCGTATGTGTCATCTTGTGATTGGTCGGTTGGTTATTTGGTTGGTAGGTTGGATGGATGGTTGATTGATTGATTCATTCATTCATTGTCAGTCAGTCAGTGATTATCGGATCGCTCGAAGCATCGCTCGATATAGAGATGGATGGATGTGTGTTTGCATGGATGGACTGACTGATGGGTTGTTTGGCCACATATATATATTGTGGTGAGATTAGGGTTTTCTACAAGAGAGACAACATTTTACACAAACAAACAGTGCAGGTGCACACAAGCCCACAGTCGCATGCGCGCACGCACACACACACACACACACACACACACACACTGACACAAGTGGAAATGCATACTGGAGAAGAAAAAAAAAATCCCTCCGTGCAGAAAAACTGAGAATGGGATGGTGTCTGAAACAATGATTTTTTTTTCAATAAATTGGTCATCAATGCACTATGAAGTCATTAATATTGCATGTTAATTTACTGCAATGTCATCAGACACCAATTTCATTTCTGAAATCATTGGAAATATGACATCCAATAACTCACGCCAACTGATAAACATGGCGACAGCAAGAGGAATAGATCCTCATGAGCCACCGCATTTGCGGGGGCTCATGAGGATTTGTGCCTCTTGCTGTTAGGTAATTTTCGCTTAACATCACAGGAGTACAAAGCCGCGGATTTCTTGTTTATTTTCACGAAACACAAATATAGTTCTTTGTTCATATTACCTATTGAATACATGGCAAGTGAGAAAACTCGTCAGAGCTTCTAAATAACCAATAAAGAAATCGAGAAACACAATTTGCAAGAGCAAGAGCAAAACGGTTTACTAAATTTTTTGAAGTGGACAAACAGATGAAATGAACAGTGTGCTATTTATTCGACTTTGTGAAGTCTAGGCAATTTGGACAGCCTCTGCAGACTTTTCTATTATAACTAAGTATTCATGGAGCCCTCCGAGATGTGAAGGAAAAACCTGACTTCTGTCATCCGTTCTTAGGGCCTGCACTAAACACTAAGCAAGGTCCTCCGCCACTGCGGAGTACCGTTGTGTAATCTCTTGCGCAGGATACACGTGATTCGCTGTAGCGGTGAACAGAGTGTAGTGACTTGTGCAGAATGTGAATTATTTTATTCGCTTTGGGGGCGCACCCTAGTGTATTGGCATGCGCTGGATTTTAAGCTCACTCATGCAACTCAACCCAGAGGCCAGTTGCATGTGTGAGCTTAGTCCTGCACCAGCCACTAAGCTAGGTGCTCCGCACCTTGCTTAGTGGCTGGTGCAGGACCAAGCCTCACACATGCAACTGACCCCTGGTACTTAGAACCAAGAAGACTAGCTCCGCTAAGCTACAGTGACAGAAGAGCTCGTCGCCTCCTCCAAATCATCTTCATTGTCGTCATCGTCATTCAGTGAAGCCGAAGCGGCCGCGCCTTCCGCTGCCAGAGCAAAACGCCTGGTGATGATATTTCCCAGCTTCAAGGTGTTACTGTTGTCGCTTGCGGCTGCGGAGTTATTGTTCGTGGCCGCAGGCGGTGCAGAGTTATTGTTCGTGGCCGCAGGCGGTGCAGAGTTGTTTGTGGCTGCAGGCGGTGCAGAGTTGCCTACAGTGGCCGCGGGCGGTGCAGAGTTGTCGCTTGCGGCCGCAGGTGGTGCAGAGTTGTCTTTCATGGCCGCGGGCGGTGCAGAGTTGTCGCTTGTAGCCACAGGCGATGCAGAGTTGTCTTTCGTGGCCGCAGGAGACGCAGCGTTGTCGTTCTTGGCCGGAGTGGCGGGCGAAGGAGGTCTGCTTGAGTTAATTCCGAGTATATCGACCTCCTGGTTTATTCTGCGCAAACGTAAAGATGGTAAGAAATAAGCAAAGACAGCATATTCTGAAGGTACGGGCTTTAACTTTTGTTTTTTAATCACCACAACAGTGATTTAACTCAGTCATTCGAGATAATTGAACAACTTTGATTGTGTTTTATTTAGTGCCAATACCACCTTAGGACTTAATATGTGCAATAAGGTCGTCTCCAGTGTCAAACACAAGTTTTCGTTTTCAGATAAGGTTCCGCGTTTCATCTATTTTGTCTCTTACTGATATTACGAATGCAGTTCGTCTCGAATAAGTTAAAAGACGGGGAATCGAGGGTATGCACAAATGTTGACGCTTTTGCTAGTTAACAGTCGTTGCTGAGGAATCAGAAATTTCACGTGTTTCGACGAAAACAGAGGATTTATAAGCCCGGACAAACGCAATTTCGCATGTTTGGCTGGGCTTTTAATCCACAGTTGTCGAAGCACGTTCAAGTTTGACGTACTCAGTCTGATTTCCGAAAATCGTCTATTCGGACTGGACTTTCAGCTCAGTCATATCATTCCGAAACACTACGGAAGGGAACAGCTAAATACTGTGGCCAGTCACATGCTTGTCTACAGGCAGCTCAGTGTCCATGTCTTGGAACATAAGTCATTCCTAAATCAGCATCTGGTCAAAGACAATAGGCTGCGCCCCTTTATGGTATGCGGACCGTTTCGCTGCGGTGTCAATACCGGATAAGTACCTCAAACTGTTCAAGTCAGTGAGGCAACGTCTTGCGAGCAAGAGGCAAATATTCTCAAAGATCCATGCACCTTGGAACACCCCTCTCCGCCCCTGAATGTGCTTCTTAAATATGTACATAAAATTGTGTCGATAATTTCAGGAAGTTTACGTGACAAAGTAAATAGGTAGAAGAACTGTCATGGGAGAGAAGTGTGCTGTATCGACCAATCATCATAGATCTAGTTTGATCGAAGCACCAAAAAAAAAAAAAAAAAAAAAAAAAACGATAGCAAAGAGTGGGTGCGGTTGGTTGGTTAGTTCGGGTTTAACGTCCACAGCACCCTAGGTGATCATGGACGGCCCTGACGGGGGGGGGGGGGGGGGGGGGGGTTTATGGGGGACAGCTATTGCCTATGAAGTACGACCTGAACACTGATCAACTCAGGCGCACTCCAACTGTGCCACTTTGGTTTACCAGGACCGTTCAGCGGACATGCTATTGAACAAATCCGTTTTTCCCCCCTGGATTGTGAGTGCAGGTACCGGGCCGGACGGGATTCGAACCCACGACCCGGCGATTCCCTTCACTCTCCTGCTCCGACGTTTAACCGCCTGAGCTATTTCGGACTCTTAGGGGGTGCGCTAAGTAAGTGACTGGAAGCAATGCATATGGAAACATTTTACTGTGGTGTCTGCAGGGGCATACATTCCATGCCTCCACCTAGAGCTAAATTTCCACGCACCCTAAGAGAAAACCACTAAAAGGGGGGAAGGGGTTGCAGTCGATATTGTCGTAATAAATGAAAAGAAAAGGGGAGACTGCCAGTGCTAATATTTTAGGAAGTTTACAAAGTAAAGTAGGTAAAAGCACTGTCAGGGGAGAGAATTGTGCTGTATCGACCAATGATCATAGATCTAGTATTAGTATTGTGAGGACAACATGGGCCGTGAGGCCTTTGCAAATGTCCATTCTTTTTTTAAAATTACTTTATGGGTCTGCTATGCATGCAAATTTTCCTATAAATCATTCATCATAGGAATAGAAAATCTCTTTAAATTTTGGTAATTCGTCCAGCTGGTTTTAAAAGAATTTATGTTAGGTGCTTTTTTAATGAAACTGGTAACTCATACCAAACAATAGCAGCATGTTACAAAAACAAAACTTCCGCAGGTTAGTGTTGCAGTGCTGTACAAAGATTTTCCCTACAGAGTTTTGGGTTCTGTCACAAAATGGTGCTGCAAAAAAGTTGTTCCAATTTAGGTCGTCGATGCCATTATAAACTTTAAAAACTTGAATTAAGTCTCCCCGTATTCTACGTCCGCGTAAGGAGTGTAGTCCAAAGTATCTGAGTCTGTCTAAATAAGTTATATTTCTACATTCTTTGACCAGCTTTGTTGCTCGTCTCTGTACCCTTTCGAGTGCAACTGATTGTCTCTTTAAACCTGCGCTTATAGATCTAGTTTGATCGAAGTAACCCCTCCCCCCCCCAAAAAAAAAAAAAAAAAAAAAAAAAGAAGATAGGAAAGAGGGGGTGCGCAAAGTAAGTGACTGGAAGCAATGCATATGGAACCCCCCCACGAAGGGGGGTGTATCACATGTCCCACTGTTCCAGCCCCCCCCCCCCCACCCCCCTCCCTCCTTGGGGGACCCAGATTAAAATTTCCATGCACCAAGGGGCTGGAACAGTGGGATGTGTGATACGCCCCCCTTCGGGGGGGGGGGGGGGGGTGCTTCGATCAAACTAGATCTACGATACAGCACAGTTCTCTCCCCTGACAATGCTTTTACCTACTTTACTTTGTAAACTTCCTAAAATATCAGCACTGGCAGTCTCGCCTTTTCTTTTCTTTTCTATGTCGATAATGCTAGCTTGTATCAAGTTTTACTTCTGAGGTGGAAAAACTAAATACACTAGCTTTTATTCCCCCATACATAGAACATTTTCAACACACTTGCTGACATGCCTGCCCTTTGACCTTTGGAAGGAGCCAATAAACTTAATATGCATAGACAGTTTAACCCCTAGCAAAACATTTCCACTGGGGTCATATTGCAAAGTTCACATACAAACTACCTGTAATAACAACAACCTAAAATAAAAGCCTTCTTACTTCTCGTGACCTTTAACCTTAATGAGAGGTTAACTTAGTAGAGCTGCAGACAAAAGTTGTATCATCAGTTTTTTTCTTTGGCAAGTCTTTAAAATAAGATTACAACTATTTTGTTTTAAAAAAAATCGCCCTTCACCTTGTAACCTTGACCTTTCATGAGGTCAGCGCAAGTGACTATCAAAGCTATTATCAAATATGATCACTGTGCTAAATTAGAAGTCTGTGGCTCTCATGGTCTCTCAAAAATTCAAAATGATAACATCTGTCACAAATGGATATACACAGGATAATGGATGGATGGACCAATAGTCGACCAGTGGCGGATGACTCATCATTTATATTTAACTCACTTATAATATTAGATAAACCTATAATGTCTGCTAACCATCTCTCATGCCTTAATTTTCCAACAAAATGCAAGTGAAACTTGTAAAAAGGACATAATCACACTGTTTCATAATAGGAGACCTAGTGTTTCATATTAGGCAAATGGTGCCTAATATGAAACAATGTGTCACTTTTTTCAAACTGGAACTGCTTCTGCATCGATTCCAGTTTTGAAATTTGGCTTTGTCCTAAGATGCATCAATATAATCTCTATCAAACCCTGGTTTCGGATTGATTCTACCTTTCTTTGGACGGTCGCGCGGGTCGTTTTTGCTTAAGTGTGATCGCAATGCTTGAAGTCCGCACATTGTTGGATCTGCTCCTTAAGTTTAGGGTCAGCGTAGTATCTCGAACTCGTCAAGTTATTTACGAGTTGTAGGTGCCGAACATCTACAGCTTTTTAGGGAGTTATTTTTATTAACCCTTTTCATCCTGATATGCTCCTGCTTGAAATTAATTTGACTATGATAGTTCAAGGGTAGTGCAAGAGTAGCTTGGCGCCTTAGGCGCCAAGCTATTCTGGCACTACCCTTGAACTTGAATGGTTGATCTATCTTCTAATCTGTTATGTAGCCTTCATAGGACACCAAGCAAATTTTTACAAATCAGCCTCAGGATGTAATGGGACCATTCACAGAATGAACGTTTTGGGCTGCTTGACTGATCAGATAAATATATACGTGCCGTAGATCACAACTTATCGACAATTTAACACAGATCACGCATGGAATTGCATCATATCTGTGTATGTACAGGCCAGACTCAGTATTACGTGTTTCAGTTTACCGCGGTATCGAATATAACGCGCACAGCTCTTTGGGTCGAGTTGCGCATAATCCTCAACAGCCTGTCAGTCCTCCCCTCCCCCTTCCACCCCGTTACTAAGCCACGCCCCCAGCGCCCCACCCCGCCCTCTTTTTCACCCCAACCAGCCCGACTGCTCGCACGCCTGCTGTGTAGATGTATTAACTCATTCTACCCCAGACACAGCACAGCAAGATAAGGATCGACCATGATAGTTTAAGGGTGATGCCAGAATATCTTGGCGCATATGGGCGCCAAGCTATTCTTGCATCACCCTTGAACTATCATGTTCGATCTGTGTCCTGCACTGCAATGCTCTCTTCAGATAACAACGGCAACATTTGGGGATTTCGGTGTTGGGGTAGAATGAGTTAAGTCATTACACAGGTGGCCAAGTATCCACATTAACCCATGACATCCTGAGGCTGACTTTTCAAAATTTGCTCATTGTCCTGTGAAGGCAGCATTAAAGATTACAAGATAGATCAACCATATTATTTCAAGGGTGGTGCCCGAATAGCTTGGCGCCTGAGGCGCCAAGCTATTCTAGCACCACCCTTGAACTTTCATAGTCACATTTATTTGAAGCAATAGTGCATCAGGATGAAAAGGGTTGATACAACAGGCGGAGAGTCGAAAAATAAATTGAGCTTTTTTCCTCTAGACACTGCTTTACATGTCACGAGACGCATCGACCATAATACATGGCAGTTCATCCCTACACACAGCAGTACCATATTAGTTGGAGGGGAGTTTTTTTTAAGCCCACACAAAAATCTCGCTGCAATTCAGAGGGACATTCGGCTGGCGGTTGCTGGCTTGGACTAAAAGTTTCCTGCAACTAGAGATTGTTTTTTACGGGGAGGGGTTGGGGTGGGGGGGCATGGCCGGTGGGCAAAAGGTCCTCGGGCCGACGTCAACCGCCCCCCCCCCCTCTTCCCCCCCCCCCCCCCCCACCCCACCAAAAAAAAAAAAAAAAAGAGCTGGTGGTTTTTTTTTCACAAGTCTGTATGTAAATTTGGCATCACAGTTATACGCGATCGCGAACAACGCGGGCCTGGATTTACGGCGATATACTGAGCCTGCCCTGTACTTGCAAGCCAGCCTTTTCACACTATATTATGACGTCACCTGAGCAGATGATCCTTGATGCAGGCCTGCAGTTCGTCCAGCTGTTTTTGCATGGTTGGGTCAACCTGACCTGTCTTTTGCACGCGCTCGTTAAGTTCCGCTTGCAGCGTGTCCAGCTGCTTCTTGATGCTTTCCACGGTCTCTCGGATCGTCGTCCTTGAGAACAATAAAATAAAATAAATAAAATAAAATAAAATAAACCAGTTTGTGCTGGTTTGTGATTTTGAATCTTACGCCTCTAGGGCTGTGTGGTTCAAATCACAGATCAGCACACAAATAATGGTAATAACAGTAGGCGTCTGGTAACAGGCGCAATTAACCCCAAACACCCTGCCGAGAAAAGGTGAAAGCACTCCAACTGCAAGAGGCGTAGATCCTCATGAGCCCCCGCAGTTGCGGGGGCTCATGAGGATCTACGCCTCTTGCTGACACCACTTTTCATCCATGTTCCTTTGATGGCTGACGATCTATTTAGTTGAATTTACACTGATGTTAAAACTCTCTGGCAGGGAAGGCAAGAGACATAGATCTTCATAAGCCTCGGCAGTTGTCTCATGAGAATCTATGCATCTGGCTGACACCACTTTGTATCCATGTTTATTTGACGGCTGGTAATCATTGACGTTGAATTTAGAATAATGTACGAAAACACAATCCGCCTTCACTGGCAGAGAAGGGGTTAAACTATCGTACCCAGTGCGCAAAGATCCTCGGCGGGGGCCACGACGGCCGCACTGTACCTGCGCACGTCTGTGCGCAGGCCAACTGCGGCCGTCGTAGGCCCGAAAATGTTTTGCTGCCAGGGTAGTCGACACACCTCTCATCTCTGGCAGACGATTCATTTTCATCTATACTGACGAGCAAAAGAAATGCAACAATTTTAGAATAATTGGAAACAGTTTAATGTTTCCGATGATTAAACAAATTTCGCATTTCCTTTGCTCGTCAGTATAGTCTTCAGCCTGTATTATGAAAAGAGAGGTCACTGCCTTCCTTCGGCGTCCTTCTTGGATGCCCCCAAACCCAGGGGAGGCACGAGTTACTTGCGGCGCATGTATTAGCGCACCTTTTAGTGTGTTACATATTTGATCAAACGACCTAGAGAGATTGTCTTACGCAGCTAAAACTATTAGTCACAAAAAGCCAAGAAACACTAGCGTTTTGTATGCAATTTTCTAACAAGTGAAATCTTCAAATATGTCCGGCTTCAGTCAGGCAGGCATTACACTGAGTCGTCTCGTCAAGAAGCCCGACAGAAGAAATCATTTATGAAGTGTTCAGTTTTAGGCTCAGGAACGACACTGGGCAGCAGGAAAGATTAACCCTTTGCGTCTCGATAGCGGTTTTAGTTGCGATGATTCTTGTATGAATCATCGCAATTAAACCGTTACCGACACGCAAAGGGTTAAGTCAAATCACTTAAGATGAGGCAAAATCTTGCGCTCGAGCACAATCGCCGAAACAATTTCTTAAAAACAAAACGGCAAGGGGTATGTGTAAGGTAAAATCTTTAGCAATAGGAATGCCCACTTTAACCCCTTATTAACCATTCGTGACATCACCTACGTCTCTTTCCCGGGCGTTCCTTAACATTTTGCGATGAGCATATTAAGATATGATATCGCCCCAGTCCGATTTAAAACAGAAGTGAAACTGAAACGAGCACTTTGTGCCGGTCTGTGAGTATGCAATTTACGGCTCTGTGCCGTTTATATTAACCCTCTGCTTGTAGGTAGCGGTTTTTTTCGCGATGATTTCCACAGGTATCATCGCGACAAAAACTGCTACCGACACGCAAAGGGTTAATGCGGCTCTCAGCCGTAGTTTCAAGCCACAGACCGACACCCACACCAATTTTGTTGCATTGCGTTATTCTCACCCTCCTGCGAGATGAAGTAAACACGTGGACATCAAAAACACGACGAAACATGCGGGCAGCGTCATGGTTACAAATCGGGCTATGTTCTTCTCCCCTCGTCTGATTACTGTCTCTGAAATTTTAATTTCAAATGTGAATCGCTACAAAGTTCGACTGCGCTTTATACCTCGGCAGACGACATTTCAGTCGTTGCGTTAAATCAGGCTGAAATTCGTAATCTGAGGATATACATGGATTAGAATGCTGGCAAGAGGCACAGATTCTCATGATCCCCTGCGTAGCAGGGGATCATGAGAATCTATGCCTCTTGCAGATGGGAGGACTTAGACGAAGGGCTTATCATATCCCTTTTGTAGGTTACAAATTCAAATCGAAATATTGGGAGTTGCGTTTCAAATGTCCTTGCCTCATACACGTGGAACTATCGGTTGAAATATGATTTCTGTCAAATTAGCCACGTGTTGCTGATGGCAAATTGCAACAGCTTAATACAAAATGCTCACCATTATAGATTGATTAAAATGCCTGTTAGTCCTGCAACTGAAGCACACGCGCTCGCACGAACACACGCAGTCACTTTTGCGCAGTTTTTACATTTTGCTGGTTGTTTTAACTCATTCTACCCCAGACACACCACAGCAAGATAAGGATCGACCATGATAGTTCAAGGGTGATGCCAGAATAGCTTGGCGCCTATGGGCGCCAAGCTATTCTGGCATCACCCTTGAACTATCATGGTCGATCTGTGTCCTGCACTACAAAGCAGTCTTAAGAGGACAAGAGCAAAATTTGGGGATTTCGTTGTTGGGGTAGAATGAGTTAATTCAGGACACAGGGGTTCGGTCAGGACACAGGGGGTCGGTCAGGACACAGGGGGTCGGTCAGGACACAGGGGTTCGGTCAGGAATGTGTTTTTGCGACTTTTGTCATCAGTAAACAATACCTTGTATTATTTTATATTTATATACAATGTGAAAATACATTTTTCTAGCCCAGCCTGTGCCACATTAACGTATTTTATTATGTGTTTTTTTTTTTTCTTTTCTATCTGTATATAGAGCAGGGATATCCCGTATCTGTATTGTGTTATTACTCGCGATCCTGTGGAGGTGAGGTATAGGTGATGTCTCAGGAATTTGGTACTTTCACACTGTAGTTGGACATTATTTTGAGTTTCACGTCACAGTCAGCCCAAATCCAAGAGAGATGCCGCACTTCTGAACAACGAAAGAAGATCATAATTGCAAAGCCGGAAGGACTGACATCGGAAAAATGTTGTGGGTCCCAGCGACGCCCCCACCCCCCCCTTAAAGAAACAATAAAAAATATAAATAATAAATAAAATTAAAATAATATAAATAAATAAATGAAACTACATAATAATAACACAATAATAAATAATATAAATAAATAAATATATAAGGTAAAGGTTTCAGGAAGCCTTGCTTTGCCGACTTGCTCATTTAAGAATAGTCAACGACTTTGGCCCGAGTGTCTTTTGCTCACCTGATGTAGCCACCTACATGATGACCGTTAATGACAGGTGACGCATTTTACCATTCGAGACTTCTCTACAGAGAGGTCATGTCTTTTAAGGCCACTTTTTTCTAGCAAAAAAAGGGAGGCAGCTCACAACAGGTGCTACTGTGTTGGAATTGAGTAAATCTACAAAAGGAAATGCCTGCCAATGAATTGTAAGGAGGGGCTATTTTCTTTTGTGACCTAACCTGTCTATTCGGTCTATAAACCTCAAGGCAGCATTTTCCAAATTTTGGAGGTATCACCGAACGACTGTGTACCAGTTGAAGGACTTGAATCAACCATGATAGTTTTAGGGTAGTGCCAATCTAATCTGGTCGATCCATCTACTACTGTAGTGCATTGGTGTTAAATGGATTAAAGTCGTGCCTCCTATTATTTTTTTTTTTATTTAAGAGCGTTGGGGAAAAGTCCGCTCAGACAAAAGCATGCGCCTGCATGTAATATATTATCCCATATCATGTCATACTGAGGCTAAAAGCTTCAAATTTGTACACTGCCATATGCAAGCTACATTATAGTACTTAAGGATATAGACCAATGGCTTTAGTTCAAGGGTGGTGCCAAAAGCTATTGTGGCACTACCCTTGAACTATTTCAGTCACACTTATTTCACACACTGGTGTATTCCGAATGATATGGGTTATTCCACGAATTTATCTAATCATATCGTGCTTTTTTTGCGCAACTCTTGATGAACGATCAGAAAACACTCTCCAATTTTCAATACGTTTCATTGAATGTGTGCTGGTTAAATTAACTTGTGTTTTTAGACCTTACGGCTTTGAGCCGTAAGGTCCAAAATCACAGACCAGCACACATATACATTGCATGTTGTGGCAGGTTGCTGTTTTTTTTGTTTTCGTTTATTTTTTTGTTGTTTGTTTGGTCGCAGATCATCAGATGGTTATTCCTCATGGTCGAAAGTGATAACCGATACGTGCAGACATTTGATCTGTTGGTATTGGTGACGTGCTGGCACGTGTGGAGTAGTGTACGTGTGTTATCTAAATACCGTTTACCTTGAATATTTTATCCCTCATTGCGAAATGATTGTTTTTAATAGGTCTCCACATCGGTCAGCTTCCAGTTACATGCATCACAGGGGAAGAAAACCGACGTTCTGGCAGTCGTGTGAAGAGTTGTGCCCCCGATTCGGAGCGTCAACAGTAAGTTAGTATTTTATTGACGCTCCGAGTCAGGGCCGGGCACAACCCTTGCCAAATTTCGGGCTTCTCCTCCTGTGCACTGTGTGTGTTTGTGCGTGTGTGTGAATATTGATCAGTGTGTGCAGATGCGCTCTCTCCCTCTGCGTGACGTCTCGGTGTACAGTATATGGCAAATGGTGCTTAACATCGCACACTAAAAGACATGTTTCATCCTGTTGTTGTGGCTCGGCCGAGCCACAACAACAGGCTGAAACATGTCTTTTGGCGTGCAAATTTAAGCACCATTTTCCACACACAGAGTGCATGCATATGTGGAAAACATCCCAACGAAGAGAGAGTTGAAGTGTCATGAAAAAAAAAAAAAATGCAAATCTCCTTTTTGGTCTGCATTTCATGTGTATGTGCTTATGCGCGCGTGTGTGTGCGTTCACACACATTATAATGTGCATTTCATACACACTGGCACACAATACGTAGGAGAGACGTCATCTACCCTACTACTACATAACCAACCAACCAAGCTAGCAACACAGACATGTTCAAACGGCAAAAGAAAAAGACACTACAAAGAACATTTTTAAATGGATATGATTTTATTGGTACAAGAAACACTGACCAGATAAAAATGTCATGAAAAATAAATGATATTTTTATTTGTAAAAAGACACACTGACCCAGTTAACAATGCCCCAAAATAATTATTGGCGTTTAAACGCCGAGCAGGCGACTAGGCCATCTCACGGCGGCATAAAAAAAAAGAGCCGAACAGCCAACATTTTGTGCATTCCGCATAAACTGCGAAATAAGGATGGAATTAGCTGCCACACTGGCTGCTGAATACACTTCGCACACTGGTCGTCTCCCGCGATTCGCTACCCGCTGATCAGTGGTAGATAATCAAGGGAGACAATCGGTGTGTACACTCCGCGCGACCTCGGTCATTGCAGCAGTGGTCGACCATGACAGTTCAAGGGTAGTGCCTGATTAGCTTGGCGCCTTCAGGCGCCAAGCTAATCAGGCACTGTCCTTGAACTATCATTTTTATACAACCGGGACTGATGTTGAAGAAGTTGCAACGTACAAATGACAGACATACGCACAGACTACACCACTTTACTAGGGAGACAATCGGTGTGTACACTCCGCGACCTCATTGCAGAAGTCGGTGGTCGAACATGACAATTTAAGGGTAGTGCCTGATTAGCTCGGCGCCTAAAGGCGCCAAGCTAATCATGCACTACCCTTGAATTATCATGGTCTTTCATTCTCATACAACCGGGACTGATACTGAAGAAGATGCAATGTACAAATGACAGATATAGGTACAGGCTACAACACTACGCTCAGTCCCACTTTTGAGAAGGGGCGCGCTCCATACACTTCACTGCATACTCTCCCTTCATGGATAAAACGCGGGCCTGCGCTTAGAGACGTGCTAGAGACGGCCTGAACAGCTTATCTCAGGCCACCGTTGGGCCACCCTGAAATAAACAATCATTGCTTTCGCTCAAGGGACTGAGTTCGGCAGTTTCAGTCGTTTTTATACCCATAGCTCTGACACGCAGGTTTTGGGACCTTTATCTGCCGAAAGAAGAAAGAAAAAGAAATCAGAAGTAGAAGGGGCTAAACAATCATGAAAAAGGCAAAGAATACGTGGATTGAAGACTCAGTGTAAACGCGTAGAAGAAAATCTGAACAAAAATAATAGCAAAAAAGCATACCAGCAGGTGAAAAACTGTCTTACGGAAGACCAAGACATACTGAAGAGATGGACAGAGTACGCTCAGATTTGTACAACCACTGAGCTACAGGGGACCCAGGCATACTTGTCAACGCACCCGTGACCAACAATGACAACTATCCCATCCTCCGAGAAGAAGTAGAGGCTGCAGTGAAGTCGCTGAAAAAAGGGAAGGCAGCAGGAGCAGACAACATCCCTGCAGAGCTAGTCCAAGAAAGGGTAGAAGACATGATAAGCGCCTTACTAACAATCTGCAATAAGATCTGGCAGTCATGGGATTGATCCACACCATGGACCCAATCACTTATAATAACTCTTCCCTAAAAAGGCAACTTACATCAATGCCAGAATTATAGCACGATCAGTCTTATATGCCACCCAAGCAAAGTCATGTTAAAGATCCTACTGAACAGGCTGAAGCCACAGGCAGAGGAAATCATAGCTGAGGAACAGGCAGGCTTCAGACCAGGGCGCAGCACAACTGAGCAGATCTTCAACCTGAGAGGTACCTCCAGCACCAGCAAGACCTCTATCATGTCTTTGTGGATTTTAAGAAAGCATTTGACAGGGTGTGGCATGCAGCCCTTTGGTCCACCATGAAGCTATACAACATCAATGCCAACCTGATCAAAGCCATAGCAAACCTTTACAACTAGGCCACTGCTTCAACAGCAAAATAGGAAACTGGTTTTGGACTACAGTCGGAGTCAGACAAGGCTGCTTGCTCTCACCTACTCTTTTCAACATCTTCCTGGAAAGAATCATGACAGACGCTCTGAAAGATCATAAAGGAACTGTCAGTATTGGAGGCAGAACAATCACGAACTTGATGGCCTTGCAGGAACAGAGAAGGAGCTAGCTCAGCTGGTGGAAAAGCTGGACAGTACATCCATTGCGTATATGATGGAAATCAGTGCAGAGAAGACCAAACTGATGACAAATAACACCAGTGGCATTTGCACTGACATCATGATTGGAAGCCCAAAACTGGAAACAGTTAATACATTCAAATACTTAGGAGCCATTGTGACAGATGAGGGATCAAAACCAGAAATACTGTCCAGGATTGCGCAAACAACAGCACTGACAAGATTGAAGACCACATGGAAGGACAGAAACATCATGCTCTGCTCCAAGATCAGACTGATGCGCTCCTTAGTCATCTCAGTGTTCTTGTATGCCTGTGAGTCATGGACCCTCACAGCAGACCTTGAAAGGAGGATACAAGCCACTGAAATGAGATGTTTTCGAAGGCTGTTTAGCATTTCATACATAGATCGCATCACGAACGAGGAAGTGGGAAGCAGAATCAGGCAAGCCATCGGGCTCTATGAAGACCTATTAGCCATTATGAAAAAACGCAAACTGAAGTGGTATGGGCATGTCACGCGTTCAGCAGGGCTTGCCAAAACAATCCTGCAAGGCACTGCACAAGTAGGACGAAGGAGAGGAAGACAGAGGAAAAGATGGGATGACAATATCTCAGCGTGGACAGGACTGCGGCTGGGCGATATGCTAAGAATGGCAGAGAACAGAGAGGAGTGGAGGGAGCTGGTTGCCAAGTCATCAGTGGTGCCCCAACGGTCGGCAAGACTACGGGATTTAGATAGATAGATAGATCTGCCGTTATTTGGCAGAAGCCAGCATGTTTATTTTATTATTATTATTTTTTAATAGAAAATCGAGATTTTCATTGTACAACAATGAAAATCTCGCTTTTCTAAAAAAATGGACATACATGACCTTTGCCTGTCGCACACAGCCTTTTACAACCACCACAGAAATCCCTCGTGGTTTGACACTTTCATTTGTCACAGCTGCCAAAAACTTACGATGCCATTATTTTGTTGAGCTGTACACGATTTTTCTGTAGAAAATACGATATACTGACTTTGCGATAAAGCATACCATATTTTCTACATCAAAATCGTGTACAGCTCAACAAAATGATGTGTCATGCTGATCGGTGATTATGGACGCTCTGGCTCGAAGCTGTAAAAATCACAGACCAGGAGTTAAACAAATAGTATTTTACCTCCAGTCTGTTAACACGAAAATATAGCTTTTATAGGTGTCTTTTAAAATATATATATATATTTTTTTGTAAAAATCTACAAAACCATGCTTGACCCCAATTCCTCTCCATTTATACCAGTGTGTAAGTACAGTTTGCATATAAGCTGTAAATATATAAAGCCAAGCAATGTTTTCAAGAAATCAGATAATAGCATGTTAGAAGATTGCTGAAGGCTATTACTCTCAATGTTCCCCATAAATCTATGCATAAACATTCAGTAGACCTGTAAAACCTGTTGCTGATCGCTGCCCGACTTTGTTTGTATTTTGTGTGTTTATGCATAGTTATCATGCGAGGAACACATCTGGTAACAACCTCTACACATTCTTAAAAGTCTGTGGTTCCTCTGTCTGAGGCGCTAAAGGGAAAAGTACACACTAGAACGTACAACAGAACTTTAACCCTTTTCACCTTGATACAATATTGCTTGAAATTAATTTGATTATGATAGTTCAAGGGTAGTGCCCGAGTAACTTGGCGCCTGAGGCGCCATGCTATTCTGGCACCACGCTTGAACTAAAATCAGTGGTGGATCTATCTCCTAATCGGCAATGGAGTCTTCATAGGACAATACGCAAAATTAAAAATTCAGCCTCAGGATGTAACGGGTTAAGCGAAGCAACATTTTCAATAAAGTAGATAAGAGAATTGAACGTAAAACTGACATACAAAAGATTCTGTTGAAGGCTATTACTTTCAATGTTGCCCATGAAATTGTGCATATACATTGTATGTAGACCTCTCTACCTGTTGCAGAGCATTCGACCTTTGTACTTTGTGTGTGTATGCATATTTATCATACGAGGAACACCCCTGATAACAACCTGTACAAATTCTGAAAGGTCTGCAGTTCTAATGACTCAAGCGCTGAAATGGAAAGAAAAAAAAAAAGGCCTGTAAGTGCTCGAGGATTTTAGATTTTAAAGCAGGTCTTTAAGTGCGCCAGAGGCGGCTCCGCAGTGAACTGACTGAGAGTGGTCAAACTTCGCGCTCTGAAACTCTCCCCTTGTCACTCTCTCTGATAACGATATTAACCCATGCAAAGTTGGTGGGCACACAGCGTATTTCTACTTCTTCTTCAATGTGCTGTGGGAACCCGTTCATTTCGAGGTTATGGACCACAGTCAGTAAAGCGGATGGTGTGTGTGTGTGTGTGTGTGTGTGTGTGTGTGTGTGTGTGTGTGTGTGTGTGTGTGTGTGTGTGTGTTTATGTGTGTTTATGTGTGTGTGTGTGTGTGGGGTGGGGGTGGGGGGTGGGTGGGTTCTGGGTGGTTAAAATGTATGGAGAACCAGTCAGTTTAATCCTTCACTGCCAATAGACGCAGATTGAATTTTTGAAATCTCTATTAATTCAGCGCCAAGGAACCTTATGCGTTCAAGGAACCTGCATACAAGGTAGTTTCAGCAATAGGCATAGATCCTCATGAGCCCCCGCAACTGCGGGGGCTCATGAGGATCTATGTCTCTTGGAGCTGGATCGTGATCCTTTTTTTCTCGGCAGTGAGGGGCTTAAAACATGCTAAAACAGTCCCACTGTGTGTGAAGCCATATCAGACTGATTTCTAATAATGTTTGTGGCTCAGAACTCGTGAATATAATGAGAACAGCGGAGGAATATATCCTTAGCGTTAGCGGGGGCTCATGAGGATCTGTTGATTGATTGATTCCTTAGTTTGTTCGTTCATTCATCCATTTATTTATTTATGTACTTGTTTATTTTTGTACTTGTTTATTTGATATTTACTTATTTATTTATTTATTTTTATTTATTTATTCATTTATTTATTCACCAGCCAGCCAGCCAGCCAACCAACCAACCAATCTCCAACAGCTAGCAAATAAGCACCAGATTATGAAACGTGGTAAATTGTGTTAAATGGATAAGAATTCAGTTCATGTCTAAGAAAATGAAATAGACAAACACATCAGCGCCTTACATAGTCATCCCAAAAGTACAAAATAACACGAAATTCATGGAACTCTGAGACGTACTACATATTCTTCAACTAAACATGCAAGAAGTTTCAGCTTAATTAAGTGCTACAAACACCCCCCCCCCAAAAAAAAAAAAAAAAACACCAACAACAACAACAACAACAAAACACACACAAAAAAACACAACAACCCCACAACTACAACAACAACAAACAAACAAACTCAAAATGAGAGTCAATTAAATGGATAACTTTTTAAATTAACTCATTTAATTTTGGGGGTTGGGGGCTGGGGGGTATTACTGTAAGACAAATTGTTTCTTTAATTCTTTTATCTTTATTCTTTTTATAACCTTTTATTCTTATTTCTCATTTATTATATCTTTAAATGTGATCTCTTGTTATAATTCTAACGACAATGTTAAAGTTAGCGCATGAGAACCGTATATCAATAAGATTCATCCTTCATGACAACAATCTGATGCCACTGCCTTAACGCTGTCAAAAAAATATACACCAATGTTTCAATGAATGGATAAATCAATCAATGAAGCAAGCAATCTATACATCATCACGCAAGCAAACAATAACCAACCAACCAACCAACCCAATCCAACCCAACCCAACCCAACCAAACCCAAACCAACCTAGTCCAACCTAACCCAACCCAACCCAACCCAAAAGACCTAGATCCTGAGAAACCCTCACATCTGTAGGGGCCCACGAAGATCTGCGACTCGTTGACACCAGCTTATAACAACGTTCGTTGGATGGCCCAGTCTGTCGTGGAATGGTCGTTGCGAAACCGATCACCTCGTGAAATATGGGTAGAAGGAAATACCCGACGTCGGCCCGAAGGCCCTAGCGCCCTATATGTATTTCCTGCTATCCGTGTTAACCCATTCGCTGCCAGCTGTCACAAATGTTGCGTTAGAAACAACTACATACTGACCGACTCTAGCGAAAAGCACACAGACGTACGTGGAATAAAATTAGGCATAAAAAGCACAGGACTAACAAGACACATAAACTCTCAAGAGCCCTGACGACTGCGGAGGCTCATGAGGGTTTATGTCGCTTAAAGATGGGCAGCGTTCGCCTTGCCCCAGCAGTTCTGGCGTTAAGAGGTGATCGATTATGCAACGATAAGCCCCGCCTGTGGAATGAACATAGATTTCAGAAACACAGTCTCTGGTCGAACACTGGCAGTGGTGGGATTCAAACAAATAATATTTTGTCCATCCATCTGGACTGTGCATTCACACATTGCAGTAAGCGGTAATTTGCTTCACACTGCTCTGAGATTTTTTCAGGAAGCAGGTTGCTTCTTTGATTTCATTCTCAAGCAGATGCAATCTTTTACGCAGCTGGCTTTTCTCTGGCAGTGGAATGTCTGAATCAAACTCACGAATAAGCAGCCCTTTGTGCTCTTTCCAGATTGTAGCCGCCTTATTGTATAGAGTATTTTGTGCATTGTGAAGTCGGGTAGACTTGGCCTTCATTGTGGCGAGTTTTGTACGATCCGCCGAAGAGAACTCGAGGGTCTCGTCCTCCGCAGTCTCGGACAGAATACTAGTGAGCTGCTCAATCTCCTCCAGGTTTCTGTGCACCGCCCGGATAGAGGCAGCACACGTCAATGCGGAGTTGACTTTTGCAACCGTACTTGCGTGACGGACTGGAATAAAGTGTGTGCACTTATCGTAAAAAGTATTCGGACGAAAATAATGGCATACTTCTTCAATCCTAGAGTACCTGAGATGATGGAGGGTGGGAGTGTGGAGGATGATGGGGGTGGGGTTGGATATTGGGAGGGGGGGGGGGGGCGAGGGGAAAGGAGGTGTTTGCCATTCGCAGCAAATTTAGCTCTTAAACTCCCAGAACTGAATGACTTTCATTCCATTCAATTCATTTAGTTCACAGTCTGGGAGTTAAAGATTTAACTGTGTACAGAACAGAAAACAGTGTCTTGGAAAGACAAACTGACTCTGAAAATCCCCAAAAACATTAGCCATAAAGCATGCTACTAAAACGTATGTCAGCTGATATATTGTGAAATTCGTTCCGTTCTGTTCAAATTAGCATGTCCCGTACTTGTTGATTATTTAAATGGTTGTATTTGTTTGAATTTAACGACAAGCACGCTACTATGATCATCTCTCGGCAGACTATTTAATAGATGTTGTTCGTAAGTAAAAAGTGGGTCCAAATCTGCACGTTTTGACGCAAACAGTGGACTAAAAGCCCGGATAAACGTGTTTTGTGCGCACGTTGGTCTGTGCGTTTAATCCACTGTTTGCACCGACACACGTGCAGTTTGACCTGCTTCTGATTTGGAGGTGAATAGTTATACGCAATGTGCTTTGTTCTAATCAGTAATAACCCTTTAGGTGTCGGTAGCGAGTTTGGTAGAGGTGATTCCTGCAGGAATCACCTCTACCAAACTCGCTACAGACGCCTAAAGGGTTAGCAGTAACACACCTTTCGCCGAACGCGTAGGGAATTTTGAGTTTTGGCGGTCAGTAGCAGCGTCTCCTGCAGGGCAGTTCTCTGATGTGGGCTCAGAACACAGGCTCGAGCTACAGGCTGAGTCATAATCTTCGTCAGTCGAGTTCGGGTACGCGCTAGAAGATGACTTCGACTCCGGTTTCCATGGCGACAGCAAGTCCATGGTATGAGATTGGAAGACAACAGAACCCTGAACAGAGACAGCAAGAATGGCGGAGCCCGGCATGGCTAACATATACAGATCAACTTACTGTGAAGACCTCCTTGTGACTGTGCCACTGGAAGAGGTCAATTAAAGAAGCAAGCAAAAATGCACCTTGAAATAAGCTAACGTTGTATCAAGTGTGACTTCAAAGTTAACAAAAGTACATAAAAGAACTGAAATCCCCATTTTAATTGACCTCCCATGTCTTCAGAAAAAGAACCTACTAAGAGTTTATATGCATATACAGGTCTTATCATGTGTTACCTTTGTGCCAAGTTTGAAAGATCTTTGGCAGAGGTAACTTTACTACGTATGTATTGAAAGATCTCACAACACAGGTTTCCAGCTTCTAGTCTTCAAAACAAAAAAGTCAAGTCTACACAGAAGACAATAGACGACGGATGGCTCAGTACACAGATTAACTTTGCCATCGCACGTGAGCCAAACAGTAACTCATTGGAGGATGAAACAGGCTGATATTGTGGCCACAGCAAGGAAGGCGAGTGAAAGATGGCACAACCTTGAATTGAGAGAAATGATTTATGTTAAGTCTAAAGTCATTAACTGAAACAGAAAGAACCTGCAGAATTCATAAAGATAAAACAAATAGAGGATACAAATGACTGAAAATAAAATAAATTATTGCTTAACCTTTTCACAGTACCATGCTACAGAAAGTGATGATACACATTCTGATATAACCACTTCACTGCCAGCGGATGCAGATGTTTTTAATCATTCTAAATTCAATGTAAAAGACCACAAAGTGGCTTCAGTAAGAGACATAGATCCTCATGAGCAGCTGTAACTGCGGTGGCTCATGAGGATCTATACCTCTTACAGTTTGATGGTGTTCAGTTTTTCTTGGCAGCAGTCATGTCTGTGTTGTATTACAGTAAACAAAAAAGTCTTTTCCAAGCATCATCAATCAAATTAAACTGTACTGTAATAGACATTACCAGGCAGCTTTTCATGCCGGAAAAACTGATTTGGCTGTCAACTCTGCTGCCATGAAACTGGCTGGCCACTTTCCTTTTCATTTCTCTCTCGAGCTGGCTTGTGGAAGGACCAAATTCATGTACCATTGCGCTGCTCTGATGCGGAAGGGTTTCCCCATCATTCTGAAACAGTAAACGTCAAAGCATTAGCTGTGTTTTTTCTTACGCCGGCACTCACTAATTGTACAACACTAGTGAGCTGAATAGTGAGATCAACCCTGTTAAACATTCGTCAGACTCAGCCTAAGGATGGCCCAATCAACAGACAGAAAAGCTCATCCCCAGTTAGCACATACACTGACACATTACAAATAGTGTGTTCTGGCACTAAACGTGAAGATTCATGGTCGATTCATCTCCGGGACTGCAAAGAAAAAGTCGGAAATGTTAACCTCGGTGCTGAATGTTCCTCTTTTCGGATCATGCAAGTTTATTAACCTTTATATCAACTGGCGTCGACATAGAAGGACAACAACTTTTTGTGTTGCGGTGTCAAAATGTGAGTGTCGCGCTTTTAATGAGCGTGTCGCTCTGTCACGGTGTCGAAATGTTAGAGTCGCGGTGTCGAAATGTGAGTTTCGCGGTGAAATAAACTGAGTTTTGAAGTGTCATGTATAAACTCCTTCAATGCCAGCTGCTAAAAATTATGCATCTAAAAAAATATAGATCACTGCGCTGTAACTATGTCCATCCCAGGCACATGGATATGAATGGGGTTAGCAAAAGACACAGAACTATGTCGAGCCCCCGCATCTGCAAGGGCTTATGAGGACCTATGCCTTTTGAACTTGTGTGCTGTTCACTGTGTTCCGGCAGTCAATTGGTTAACCCCTTTCATCCTGATTCACTATTGCTTGAAATACATTTGACAATGATAGTTCAAGAGTGGTGCCAGAATGGCTTGGCGCCTCGGGCGCCAAGTCATTCTGGCACCACCCTTGAATTAAAACGGTTAATCTGTCTCCTAATCTGTAACGTAACCTTCATAGGGCAATCAGCACATTAAAAAAGCTCGGCCTCACGATGTAATGGGTTAACAGTAACCCCCCAATACATACATACCTTTTCGTTAGGTTGTAGTGTCTCTGCGTCTTCCAACCGCAGACATGTGCAGGGAAAACCACCCTTGAATATTTCTTGAAAATCCGAGGGCACTATCGCTTTGAGAATATGATGGATGAACATAGCTGTCGCTTCACAAAGGGCCGTGTTGTCACGCTCACGTCGGTATATGTTAAATACTGCATTCCAGGATGCATCTCCGACCTGACTCCCTTCCGTTATTTCTCTGGAAAAAAATACATCATTACTTCCATCCGTTCAACATTCTCACCAAACAATGATTTAAATTTCGATAAGCATGCATAAACTAAATGCAAACACTCAGTTTTAGATCACCTAACTCCTGGTTTTAATCTAAATCAGAAGAACATGACCATTATTTCAATTTACGATGAAATAAATATATTTAAAAAAAAAAAGTTTGTTTGCTATATCTGTTTTTATGGTGTGTTTTTTTTTTAAATCAATAATTACGCAGATTACTACCCTGTCTCCCTCACAGAGAGGTTTGCGGTATGCCCAAATACGCACTACTTTTTTAAAAAAAAAAGTGTCAACATTCAGGCAGCAACAATTGTGGTTGTTGAACAATAGTTCAACTAAAATCGATAAAAAACATGTAGCTTATTCCAGAGCAACAATTCGTGCTAATAGTTAAGCACACTTTGACACAAAACTCAAAATTACAAAATTGTCCTAAGCACTTAAAATCGGGTTTTCTTACTTACTGGTACTCAAACAACTTGCAACACCCGAGGGAAGAGAGGCAATCTGCAAACCTTGCTGGGGTTGTCCTCTTTCTAATCTCATGATACATGCATTGAATGGTGATCGGCAAATCTCTGATCCAGGCAAACTCGTGGTCTTTGACAACATGAGGGTAGTACTTTTTCAGGCCTGGAAGGCATACTTGCGCAAACGTTTTTGCGTCGACATAACCCAAACGTATCCAAAACAGTCTTGCTTTTTCCTTGCGAGTGTGTATAGGTCGACTCATCTTGTCCACGTCATCAGTGGACAGCGCACCCACACTTAAAAGCTCGTCCACAAGCAGTGTCTCAAGTGGATCCACATACTCCATGAAATCGCTGTGGATGGTTTCCATGAACTTCTGGACATCTGTAAAGGCCACTGAAAAACAACAATCATGTACATTGGTGACAGTGCAAAACATTGAAAAGACTGAAAACAGCCCACGGCCTGGCCAGCAAGCGACATAAATTCTCATGAGCCAATACACAGGGGCTCATGAGAACTGATGGCTCTTGCAGATGGAGCAGGCTGTTCTGTTTGAAGGGATGTTCTGTTTGAAACAAAAAGCCAAAACTCAGCTTTCCTGGATTTTGAAAGAGTGGAGTCAACCTGTAGGCCTGACGACTGTCACCCATGCATTTATCACGTAAGCTAAACGTTTGATGAAAGAGGGCCGAGAGATGAATCTCAGATTTCATACTCTTTTTACACCCCCAAAATATCGAAAGGGTCTTTATATGAACTTGTTTAAAATCACCGCTACCCCAAAACTGAGGACGTACATGGACACCAAGTAAAAAGCATGTCGGTAACGGTTTTTGTCGCGATAGGAATCATCGTGACTAAAACCGCTGCCGACACGCAAAGAGTTAACTCTTTGCCCATTAAGTCACTTCTCTGTGTGATATACTCTGCCATTAAGCAGTTCTGTTAAGAGTTCATTTTCTTTATCCGAGGTGCACACGCCAAGCGATGGCTTGTAACAACACATTCAGCACTAAAAATAGCCAAGCATTGCAAGTAAACCTTGGCTGGACGGATCTCGCCGCCTATAGTGTGCCACGGGAAATTGTCTCATGGTAGCTGTAGTCGCCAGCAATTGGCAAAGAGTTAAAATGATCTGGTCCATGGCGGATTTGGCGTGCACAGATACTTTGCAAATACATGTTATGAACGTTGTCTAAACTAAAACTTTTCCACCCTTTTTTTAAATTTCACACTCCATGTCAGCGGCCATATGCAGCAGAGGTTATCTATTGCCCCTTGTGAGTAACGAAATAACTCTCCTACGTACAAAAAAAAGAAAAAGAACAGAAAAAGTATTTCGTTTTACGATGTCACAATCACAATGTACAAGTTACGTCAGCCCCTTTGTCCAACATTATTGTAAGACATACTAAGAACATTCTTAAAGAAGATATTGCCAACAATTAACCCGTTACGATCTGAAACAGGTCCCTTTAAGGAATAAACACTCTGTCTTTCTACTACTTGCAGTGGCTGGTTGTTAAGAATTTGAAAAGGTCAAATGCCAGTGACAAACACATTATTTTTACCTGTACAGTCGTAACTAAATGTTCAACCCATTTAGCCCTGACGCACTACAGCAGGAGTTGGGTTGACCATGATAATTTCAAGGGTAGTTCTTGCTAGCTTGGCTCCATCAGGCGCCAAATTAATCTGGCACTACCCTTGAATTATAATAAATAATAATAATGTATATTTTTAAGGCGCCTATACTTTCGACAGAAAAGCTCTAGGCGCCGTACATATACTAACATACATACACCTTGCATCCTACAACACACACACACACACACATATATATATATATATATATATATATATATATATATATATATATATATATATATATATATATATATATATATATATATATATATATATATATATATATATACTTTTAACAAAGGCATCGCCCAAAGCAATATCGCCCACTGAACACCTATCATATAAAGCAATATGGACTACCCCCAGGCGCCCCGCCACCCGCTGGAGAATATCCAGTGTTCCCCCCGAGGGGGGATGCTAGAAAATATTCCCAAACAGATATTGGACGTTCTCCAGCGGGTGGCGGGGCGCCTGGGGGTAGTCCCTATTGCTTTATGTGATAGGTGTTCAGTGGAAGGCTCAAAAGATCTAATAAGCGATGCAGTCACAAAAGGACAGCTGATGTCCTGATGACACAATGCAAGCTTACCAGCCTGGAATTCCATGGCATTAGGACAGCATTCTCAGAATTTATTGAAAAATTACGTCCCTTGGAGCTACTCTGATTGAGTGCATTTTTTGGCTTTGGGCGATGCCTTTGTTAAAAGTAAAGAATAATTGTACCACAAAATTGCCTAGGTGTTGCCTTTTCAAAATTAGTCTGTCTTCTTCCACTGCAACACCCCATAAAGCTTTAGGGATGCAATCCACGCTGGACTAGTGGTTGCTACCAGTCAAATTCTGGAGGCGGCATCTAGTACATGCGTTGTGTTTGCAATTTCAGGTTACGCCGTATGCCTACCTGAAGAGCTCCCTCTTGGAGCGAAACCGGTCGTAGGCGGCAAAAACTTTAAATCTACTCAGCAGGTCCAATATCTGTTTGGGAATATTTTCTAGCATCCCCCCTCGGGGGGAACACTGGATATTCTCCAGCGGGTGGCGGGGCGCCTGGGGGTAGTCCATATTGCTTTATATGATAAGTGTTCAGTGGAAGGCTCAAAAGATCTAATAAGCGATGCAGTCACAAAAGGACAGCTGATGTCCTGATGACACAATGCAAGCTTACCAGCCTTGAATTCCATGGCATTAGGACAGCATTCTCAGAATTTATTGAAAAATTATATATATATATATATATATATATATATATATATATATATATATATATATATATATATATATATATATATATATATATATATATATATATATATATATATATATATATATATATATATATAGTCTCCAACATACACACTCACGCAACAAGATATACAAGAAATATAAGAATAACAAAATGAACACACCAACAAAAAAGCTCACACACAAAAAGACACACGTGTACCATAAAACCAACAACGGATACACCAGACAGCCCTCAACGATAGCGAAATGTTAACAAAAAGAAGAATTATAACGATAAATGCACGATTAAAGGAATAAATGCTTCTTTAAAGACTGCCGGAAACTACTGGCTAACTCAACATATCTGAGGGACTGTGGGAGTTTATTCCAAAGAAATGGTCCTTGGTATGAGAAAGACCTCTCGCCAAAAGACATAGTTATCACAGTCGGAAAGCGTAAAAGTTTAATGTCAGCTGAGGAACGGAACTGTCAGTCTTGTAGTTGTGTACAAATGAAGAAGCTCAGAAAGATAGACAGGGCTAGTAGAAGGAGACAAACAGGTATGACAGATGGACGTACTTTGTATCGTACTCTAGATGTGATAGGCAACCAATGGAGTGAATGTAGGATGGGTGTGATGTGGTCTGACTTCTTTGCCTTGACAACAAGCCGTAAATTATCACGGCACTACCCTTGAATTATCACCTTCGATCCACCTCTTGCAACTGGTACGTAGTTGTTCTGTGACACCTCTAAAATTTGGGAATTGTGGCCGTGGGGTTCAGTGGGTTAAACATGTAGTGACGTAGGAGTCCGGGTCGCCTTACAATCTCTCTTCTAAACATGACATGGCTCCAGGAACAACCATGCCATGTTCAGAAGATATGGTTAGGCCACTCGGCTTCCTACGTCACTGTTTCCCATATGATTGAGCTGTCAGCATCTTTTGGACACCTCCTTTTTTTCTCTCCAGCATTTGGACCACATGGACCTCTAACACCCCAATCCTAACCCACCATTGACATGGCCCAACTCCTCCCATTTTGGGTGACTGTTCAGAGTCAGCTAGTAAGCTAGTATAATTATGAGCCTGTGACAAAACATCGTTCGCATAACAGCCGACATATTTTTAGTCAAGAAAACCGCACTACAACAGAAAATTAGTTCTTTTTGTGATTCCGCTATGAAGACATTGTTCTTGGAACACTTACATTTCTCACTGAGTTTCCTTTTCACCAAAACTGACTAATCTGAAGATGATTTTCATGTGTATGTCCAATATTATGTCCAGTGTGACAACACACATTTTTCTCTACTGAGTGACAGGGAAAAGTTCTTCAGGCATTGTCCTTAGATGAGATAACAGAAATACGGATGACTGAAGAACTTTGTTTTGGTAAAATGTGGTAATCACACCCGAAGAACGCTGTTTTCGTGATTTAAATTGACTGAGTATGTCCACCGTAACAACCAAAACTGATTGTTACAGAAAAAATTAATTTCAAAAGGAATAAAATACTCTTCATACTTCCACCTGTGAAATAGAATAATAAAAAAGATAAACTGACTTAATGTGATCATATTTATCACCGTATGCCCACCGAAACAACTAATTTCAGAATGAGCCAGATTTAATTATTTGTTGATGGAAATCATCTGTTTCTGCATTCACATTAACTAATTTCACAGGCCCACATGCCAGCTACATCAAAACTAACCAGCGCCTAAAATAATCCTATTCTAAAGACATCTCTGTTGGTTGTTACTTTGGACATTTCTGTTGGTTGTACTGTTGGTACAAATGACCTTTTGTCACAGGCTCTTATATACCTCCCTTCCTATGCCATTGATACTGTACTACTAATAATGATTTGATAAGATACGATATAACAACACTATTGCGAGAAAGGTGTCTGCAGATGGTTTATACATAAAACTCACACAAGCATACACAATTCAATACACCTACATGTGATGAAGCTCTATGCTCGTGCATAGTGCTCATACATTAGGGTTAGTACGGTACGGTTTTTGTTAACGGTTTGTTTGTGCCGATAGTCCGGGTGGCATGAGGCTCCACGTGAAATCTGTAAGACATGGTTAGCACGGAGTTTTGGTGAGTTCTGTTTAGTGAGTTCTAGGCAAAAGCTGTGTCTGTCAGAGCAGGAATATATTAGTACGGGGCTTATCGTCAGCTTGGACGGATGTGTTTGAGATACCTAGCCCGTATTCCAAGACTCTGAAGCCTAGAATTCAGGTATGTTTCTATATATGTAGTATTGATAGTTGCTTAGTTAAAGACAGTATGCGTTGCTAAGAGTAATTTGCTTGTATAGGGTTGACCGGTTTGGTTTAGTTATGTTGGTTTAGAATTCAGTGAAGTAACCGGTGTTTTTGTATACAGTTGTTTACCGCGATAGATAACTAAAGGAATGTGAGGTGTGTATGTCTAAGCCGCTATGAAGATAGTACGTGGTTGGTTAAGCATAGTCTTTTCCAGTGTATAGAGTAGTGTATAGCAAGAGTGTTAGGCTATAGTCTGTTTCAAGATAGTGACAGAGATATGGGGGTGTTAGGGAAGTAGACAGTTTATGAAGCACCTGTGTGTGTGTGTGTGAATGAACGTGTGAGTTATTTGTATCGGCCAGGTTACGTGACGTTTCTCATTGATCCAATATGTTGTGTGTTTAGCAAGTGTTACGTTGGGACTTTTGTTGTCGTATTCAGAGTGCTTGTAAAGAGGGAGCGACGGACGCCGAGACGTCGAGTCACCAGACCTAACGTGAGGTCATCACCCCTCCAGCTCTTCACTCAGAGTGAGTCTGACCGGGACCGAGACACCCGAGTCAAAGCGAGAACTGCGCTACAGTACGAGTACGAGGACGTCCGTGCCAAAGAGACAGGACGGCAGGAAGAAGCGTACAACGAAGGACTTTCACGCCTAGACGTGAGAAGGACCAACGTAACCAGGCAATAACATCAAACAGGTTGGAGACAGTGTGAAACTAAAGTCTAGCCTGGCCGAGATAGTGTGTGATGTGTATGTGATGTGGATGCTGGGTGTGGGGAAAGGAGTGATGTATATAGCTTGATAGTTGTGAGCGTTTTTTTTTTGTTGTATATTTATCTTGTATAAAAGTCACTTTAGAAAGGGAGCCCGTGTGTTGAGTTTTACCGCATGAATGCGCCCGTCTGAGTCAGTGGCGGTGTATGCGTCTGTTGCGTGAGAGTCTGTACGTGCGACTGTGGGCAAGTCTGCATGCGTTACAATACACAATTCAATAATCGCAAGTAACACAACACATTACAACATCTCAATGAATTCTCTTACCTTCTGCGCGAACATTTTGGGTCGTGTCCATACGCTCTAGCTCCGTCTCTGATAGCTGCTCGTCCATTCCCAAAGACAAAGAAGCCATACTGGGCACGTCTCCCCCATGCACTGAGGCTCAGTGACACTTCGGGTGTAACCTCCTAAAAGCAGTAAGCTTGTTTGTTTGTTTGATTGTTGTTTTTTGTTTTTTTTTTTAACAGATAGCAAGAAAAATCACTCAACAGACTATTCAGTGAGAGTCTAAAAAAAAAAACTAGGGCATCCGTCTGGCCACTTTCTGTCTCATTTTAACCCTTTGCGTGTCGGTAGCGGTTTTTGTCAAAATGATTCCCACAGGAATAACCGTGACAAAAACCGCTCATCATCATCATCATCATCATCAGTCCCTTGCCCAAACTGGGCGTTGGGGGGACTGAAAGGCAGCAGCAACAGACCGTGCTCTCCACTGAGTTCTATTTTGGGCGGTGGCAAGCAAGTCTGGCATCTCGAGTTCGGTCCATTCTTTTATGTTTGCGACCCAACTCTTTCTCTGACGACCTCGCCGACGACTTCCTTCGAGAGTGCCTTGGAGGATAGTCTTGGACAAGGTGTTGTGTCAGGTCACGTGGCCAAACCAAGCAAGCTTGCGCCCTTTCACGGTTGCCAGAAGGGGTTCATGTGGGCCCACCAGGGAAGTGACGATGCTCCGTACATATTCGTTGGTCTTAGTGTGCTCGCGGTACGAGATGCGGAGCAACTTCCTCAGGCACTTGTTCTCAAAGGCCTGGATTTTCTTTTCTGAGTCTGCAAGCAGTGTCCAAGTCTCAGCCGTAGAGTAGAATAGACACTACGAGGGACTTGTAAAGCCTGTACTTGATGGTGAAGCTGATGGAGTTACTTCGCCATATCCTGTCCAGCCTGGCCATTGCGGATGTTGCTGTACCTATCCTGATACGGATCTTTGCTATGCAACTACCGTCTTTGGACAGGGTGGCTCCCAAGTACTTGAAGCTATTGACCTCTTCTAGCTTCTGGCCGTTCATGTGGATGTTGCTGCTGCTGTCGACAAAAACCGCTACCGACACGCAAAGGGTTAACCAGTTCCAGTGCCAGCTGACGCAGGCTGTTTCTGCACTCTTCGTTAATTCAGTACTTAAAAAACCCTAGCGGTCCAAGAAACATGGCCTCAGAGTGGTGTCAGCAAGATACATAGATCCTCATGAGCCCCCGCAACTGCTTCGGCGATGGCTCAAAATGCAGACATGCCATGATTCTAATCGGAACTACACTAATCTTTTGCGCATATTCAGCATCAATACCTGTGCCTAAAAAGGTCAAGGCTGTACAACTTGAACTATGTGTATAGCCTAAACGATATGAAAACTGACAGATATGCTAAAGGTGCTTGGGTGACATGTAAATACTGTTAACTGATGACGCTTAAACCTCGTTAAAGCTCAGAATGTCAAAAAAATCACTGCACGGTCCCAAGCACTTACTCGGCCATTTCTCAGGAATGTTATCTGCCTCAGTCAGTGCACTCGTACAAAAAGTAAAATATCTGTCGATCATAGTTCATCCTAACCATACACGTTTAATGATGCTTTCGCGATTATGCCGTCCACTTCTACTTTAAATCAAATTATACTTACAAGCGAGCTTTGATCTGATTTGGAGAAACGTTGATTCGAAGAAAAGATTTCCAAAACCATAACAAAGATGGCAATCCGGACAGGAAGTGTCATGTAAAAAAAAAGGGAAATTCCCGATTTTAGTTTAAGGGACGTAAGAATGACGTAACGATGACACAAACCGACACGGTTGATTCCCTTCCAATATTGGAAACAACGTTAATCTTCTGCAAGACCGCAGTGGCAGTCGAGGAACCTATATTGGGCCCTCGATAGATCCTGCAGTCAGTCTTGCAGATGGGTGGCTATCACTAACCATGGAAAGTTCATCATAGGGTTAGCATTCAACTGTCTTCTGTCATAAGTAGTACATTAGTATTGTTGCTATTCAGTGTTACTCTCATAAATACTCCACGACAGTCAGTTGTGTGTACAGCACAACACTTCGGCGTTAACTCATTCTGCCAGCGACACGCCACAGCAAGATATGACTCGACCATGATAGTTGAAGGGTGGTTGAAGGGCGCCAAGCTATTCTGCCACCACCCTTCAACTCTACGGTCGATCTGTCTCCTGAATTGTAATGCAGTCCTCCGGCAGAGGATAACTCCAAAATGTGGGTATTTCATACCTCGGGCACAATGAGCTAATTGTTCTCGGCCACAAATAAATGTTTTCTACATGCTCAAAAAAGGAATGCACAGTGAAACAAGGCCTAACCCCTCCAAGAAACAAATAAACAAACAAACAAACAAACAAACAAACAAAAAGGCAAGTACATATTTGAAAGTGTGCCGGAAAACCGACTGAATGTGCCATTTACTTACGTTATTAAAACAAAGGCCTGTTGTTTTTAATTATTTTAAACTGATACATTGCGCCAGTGATTGTAATGTGACCACCCAAAACATACTGTGTACGTGGCATCCTAAGCAAATTGCCTTAAACGGAAATTCTCGATTCTATGGAACATTTTAGAATGGAAGTCATTTAGTTCTTGGAGTTTAAGAGTTAGTAACGCAACTTCAAACGACTCGACGTACGTAACGAGCAGACACGGTTGATTCCTTTCACTATGGTGCATGCGGCAGATGTAAACAGTGTGCCAGGGGTGTGTGTGTGTGTGTGTGTGTGTGTGTGTGTGTGTGTGTGTGTGTGTGTGTGTGTGTGTGTGTGTGTGTGTGTGTGTGTGTGTGTGTGTGTGTGTATAAGACTGTAATTTTGTAAACAGTTTAGGACCGGTGGCTGAACGCACAAGGGGGATAAACAAAGGCAAGAATGATAGTATTATCTCCATGACTGCAGGGGCTCTTGAGGATCGCGCTCAAGTTGAGCGGATCGCAGTCCATTAATTTTCATTGTATAGTACTACCATCACGAGCACGGCTCTATATATGCAGAGCTGTGTTGGTTTTAAAGTTTCATCCCATCGAAAAGGCTTTCAGACTATTCAATTTCAGCTGCCTTCCCAAGAGGAAGGTGCGCCACCACAGAAGGAACGTCAACCGATCTATAGTAATAACATAAACTTCTGATATAACAAGTCGCTTGTGGACCAAAATATCATCGTTGTTATATCCGAAGTTTGTTATAAGTGAAGTTATTTGTATAAAAGAAAAGTGCTGTCAGGACTTTTGAAAGGTATTGTTTATATATATTTCTACTTTTAACAAATTTCTGATCTTGCAAGCGAATTCGACTGCACTTATTTACACTACAGTGTTTTTAGTCGCACAGTATCATAGGCAATTAATAGTAAGGTTACGTTATGACGGACGACTCCCAACAATGAACAAAAGCGAAGTCACGGTATATAACCAGCTCCTGCTAAGCGCATAAACAACACTCCAAACCCAAGAAGCATACATAGATCTATGCCTCTTGGAGATGTTTGGAGTGTTGTCTATTAGCCCTGACTTCGATCTCGATCGTTGTTGGGACTGTAGCTCGTTGCAGACTGAACCTTACTAATAATATCGAGCTGTCCCTATCCACCTCCATAACCTGCCCCGTGACCTCAGGACCGTCTGCATTCACTCTTCTGGCTTCCACATTAATCTTCTATCTAACAATTAATTAACTCATTCAGCCCGAAGGCCGTATTTCCCAAAATTTTGGAATCGTCATCTAACGACTATGCACCTGTTGCAGGAAATGGATCGACCATGATAATTCAAGGGTAGTGCCAAATTAGCTTGGCGCCGACACTAGGCGCCAAGTAAATGTGGCACTACCCTTGAATTATCATGGTCGACCCATCTCCTGCTGTAGTGCGTCAGGGCTGAATGGGTTCATGACTAATTTACAATATGCTTAATTCAGTCATGCTATCCCGCTGTCGGCGGCGTTGCTTTTGGTCGTTGCACATGTCTTCTCTGCATTGTAATAGTACAACTGTGTGTATATCAGTGTGTTTTAAATGACATCAAAAGTGATTTATCGCGTTCCGCGACCATGCCCTGCGTTCCGGGAATTGTGCTATCAGCGTGGCCCTGAAACACTCAGCTTAAAGCCATATTGGACGTAAATTCTGACTAATCAGCATGCAGCGGATCGCGACACAGGCTCAGTGAAGCTCAATAGAGACTTCTTGACGTCACACCTAGTGTTACCATAGACCATAAATTATTGTTATTGTGGTCTATGGTGTTACAGATAGCCTTTCAGTTTTTAGTGTCTTTTTTTCCCCCCGGCTTTTTACGCTTGTACAGTCTACCCACAACACCCGACTTATGATCGATAAAGTGTGCTGGTCTGTGATTTTGAACCTTATGTCATAAAGCCGTAAGGACCCAAATCACAGACCAACACACATTTTACCGGCACTAGCGCTGACAACGCGAGCGAACACAAATTTGAAACACGACCTTAGTTTACAGATACGGAGAATATAATATCTCCTTGCCGTGTTCAGCGTTCGACCGTGTGACCTCGCATTAGGCGCACACACAGCAGCATATCAGTACTGAAAGTCTGATCCTGCTGAGTGAATGTAGTGTATGTGTCAGTGTTGCAGTGACTTGTGTGGCACAGTGACTAAAAACTCGTCGGAACTGCGTCAGCCGCAGTTAGTGACACGCGCAGCACCGGCCGCTGGGCCTTGACCGATATCGTGACTGATGTGACGTGTGCTCAAATTGTCAACAACACCTTTGCTTAAAATTTGAATATTTACAGTGTGGGTGTGTAGTGCGTGTATACAAATAGGCCAAGGCCGCCTGCTGTGTTCTGAGCGGTGACAAGCAACGCAGTGTTAACTCACTTGTGCATATAATAGCCAACCACACTGGTTATCCTCCCTCGATTCGCAGCGATCGAGGAAGACAACCTTTATTGTTACGGTACAGTAACGGTACAGTATGCATTACGGCTGCATGCACAAGGGGGTTATAACCTGTAAGTAACTCTTTCAGTCTCTGAGCCAAGTGATTCACGTTTAGGAGTCGCGGGAGATTGATAACTCAGGTGGCTCAGTAGAATTCCGTGTAGGCTCAGCCGGTTCCGCAGTACCTGGCTCCGGCGGTCGGACTAAGCGGCATTGGCTGAAGCTGATCGACCGTGGATAACTTCATGGTAGTGTTTGATTAAGTGCGCTTTTCAGTCGATCGGGGGAAAGAGAAAACGTTCTCAAGACTGAACAGCCTGGCGCAGCCGAAAACTAAAATAAAAGATAGCAACAACAACGTGTGACAGCAGTAACAACAACAGCAACACTACCAGCAAGAACAAATAATCAACAACAACATCAACACCACCACCAACAACAACAGCAAAAATGTCCAGTGTTCCAGAGGAGAGTAAGTGTGGGTACACATTTCTCGGCAAGTCAGGACTGAGAGTATCCAATGTGTGCCTCGGGGCCATGACCTTTGGAGAAAATAACGTAAGTACTGTCAGCATATTCATGCAGAAAGAAGATACAATGATGCAGAAATCAGATATAACAAAGTACATGTTTAGTGTCATATTTATGTCATATTCATGCTCAAATTTATTCATTTAAAATTTGAATAGTACAAAATACTGTAACAAAACGGAGCTTAACTCATTCAATGCTCCCCGCATCAATAGCTGCAGAAGTGTCGAATAGCGTTGCCGCTGGCAACGCTATGCGACACTTCCGCAGCTATTGATGCGGGGCGCTTTTCAGTATTGAGTTAATACAGAGAAAAAGATGAATAAACGTTATTGTGCGCGGGTCTGTGAGCTCTTGGACCTTACCGGACCAGCACACACGGAAACGCAGTGTGTGCTGCTATGTGATATTGGACCATACTGCCAAAAGCCGTAAAGTCCAAAATCACAGATCAAGAATAATGAAGAAATGGAATAGGATATTAACCCTCTGGCTGTGAGTAGCGCTTTTGGTCGCGTTGATTACTGACAGCGTGTCTTGATGTTTGTAGACCTATATTTCGATCGTTCGGCGGTTAGGTTGAGCTGCGCGCCAGCTGTTGAACTAATGTATCGCTGCAGATGTGTTCTGTATTTGATCGTGTGCTCAGCACATCGCTGTAGCGTTTGTGTTGTCGTGAGGACTCTTGATAGGCTGTACATGCAAAATAATTGTTAATCAGTAATGAAATAAAAAGAATTGTTTTTTACGTAGACTTTTCAGGCAGTAATTGTCTAACTGGGCATTTACTCATTCGCGGTCAGCCGCATCGAAGACATGGCTGGCCGCGAATGAGTTAAAGCTATCTGCTCCGGGCGGACTTTGATTGCTGAAACATGATTCGCCGATTCAACATGCTCTCAATGTTGTCTTGCCTCAACTAAGACTTTTCTACCTCTTCTTTCACAGTCCATGCATGCCATATGCGTAACAGAGGTTTTCTACTTCCCCTGGTGCGAGGAGGGAGGGAGAGAGAGAGAGAGAGAGAGAGAGAGAGAGAGAGAGAGAGAGAGAGAGAGAGAGAGAGAGAGAGAGAGAGAGAGAGAGAGAGAGAGAGAGAGAGAGAGAGAGAGCACCTAGAGAGAGAGAGAGAGAGAGAGAGAGAGAGAGAGAGAGAGAGAGAGAGAGAGAGAGAGAGAGAGAGAGAGAGAAATAAAATGAAAATCTCATACATGAGGTTATTCCCTTTGTGCAGCATTATTGGAAGACATACCTAGAACATTCATAAAGGATACATTGCGAACTATTAACGTAATCAACTCTTTATTGTCTGCATGGAGTTGATCGTTTGTTATTGATCAGTGCAGGTAGATTTGAACTCGGCCCATGGTGGAGGGTTGTTCCAGCTACTCAAAAAAAAAAAAAAAAAAAAAAAAAATTCCGCCGAGTACGGATCGCAGGTTTATTGATTTAAACAGTTTTAAATGACGGCATCTTGCTATAATTATGATGAATTGTCGCCATTAACCACATTGACTGCTATTGACGATACCGCGCGGCGGAAAGACGCGTAACTACGTATTACGTGGTAGCCGTAGTCGCAGTATGATACAATCACACCAGACGCACGCACGTAGGGTTTTTGTAAAGAAACTTCACTCAGTTGCAACTCGTCACATGTGGCACAAGGTTGTAGACCACACTGGAGTAACAGTTCCAACAATACTTTATTCTCACGATGCACTCTCAGCACACTGCGTCCACAAATGCATCCACACCTTGGTACACTGTCTCATACAATTCATCCACACACTGCGTCTCCCATGCAATGTACACACATATTTCCTAACACAGTCTTTTATACTATTACAGATTTTTATAACAATCCAGCAAATTCACACAACCAATCAAAAAAGAAAACGTAACCAAAACTTATTAATATCAATGAATAGAACACTCTAGATCCGACTACAAATTTCCCCTACCATCTAGACGCATTCGATAAAATGTTGCGAAATGTAACTAACAACTGACTTTAACTTCATATTTGAGGTCACTAGAATAATTGCGCCTTTCCCAGAACGTTCTAGGTCAAACGAGGTCGGACTACAGGAACAATGTAAAGAAAAGACGCGTCATTTTAGCTACACAACACTACGAAAAATCGATCGCAATTCTCCAAGCAAAAGAGAATGAATCCTAATAAAAGGTACGTAATTCTCATCCCCCCCAAAAATCAAATAAATATCGGATCTTTCCTATGATCAACACACACATGCTCTCCAAGAATAACACAGCCACAAACGTAACACTACGCGTCTTTTCCGCCGAGGGATATCGTCAGCAGCAGTCAAGTGGTTAATTGATGGATTTTTGCTTGTCACGTGCAGCGTCGTGAAAAAGGCCAACTAGATGAAGCAGGGGCACATAACTTGATCAACCGCTACGTGGAATGGGGAGGTAACTTCATCGACACGGCTGACATCTATGGACGGGGCAACTCGGAGAGGGTTGTCGGCTCCTGGTTGGCTGGGTAAGAGTCGTTGGCAGTTGCCTGAAGAAGGTCAACACTTGATGATGTTAATTGTCGATGTGAAAATGTAACTCACGTACCACTCACTCTTAAACTAAAGATGCAGAATCACAGATCAGCGCACATTTAGCACTCATATTTATACTGACGAGCAATAGAAATGAGACATTTTTGGAATGATGGGAAACACTTTAGTGTTTTCGATCATTTAAAAAATGTCGCACTTCTTTTGCGCGTCGATATATAAAAGTCGATTTGATTGCAAAAAGAAAATTGCGCGTGACAGGAACTCATGGGGTTAATTCTAGTTTAAATGACCGACACCTCTGATAAATTTAATACAACAGAACCTGTTCTCAGCGACCACTTTATGACAGATCAGCTGCCGTTAAAGACCATGCAAGATGGGCTGTACAGATGGCCTGTCTGACGGGTGACGCTTCTTGCTTTTCAAGACTTCTCTTGACAGAGCACCTGTCTGTTAAGACGACCTTTGCATTAAAAAACCCTTGCTCATAACATTTTTTTTTTTACTGTACCAAACTTTCCATCGATCTAGGTCTTTAGAGCCCACCAATGCAAAAATACCCGCTAAATAAGTGACTGTCAAGAGTATGACTCGAAATGCGCTCACTGCGATCGCAAAAAAAGATACAAACATAGCCTAGTGCGAGAAGCCAAAGGTCATCGGGCCGACGATGGCCGCAGTTGACCCGCGCACAGCTGTGCGCGGGCCAGTTGCGGCCGTCGTAGGCCCGAAGGTTTACTAGTTAAGCAATTTTACTAAAGTATTTAATTTTTAAATCGAAAAGAGATGAGTGGTATTTGTTAAGCCAGTGACATTAGAGATGTACAGGAACAATGATTGGTGTCGTGACAACTGATGATCTTGCAGGCAGGAACGCGACCGTTACGTCATAGCGACCAAAGTGCGTCACAATATGGATCCTACCAATGCCAACGCCATCGGCCTGAGTCGCAGACATATCACTAGAGCCATCGAGGACAGCCTGGAGAGGCTGCACACTCACTACGTGGATCTCTTGTTCGAGTCCCCTATTTCCTTCCAGTGCACAATATCAATTAAACTATATTTACCCATTTAGCGCCACCGCCGCATTTTGGAGGTGTTACCCAACGACCGTGTACCAGTCGTAGGAGTTGGACTGACCATGATAATTCAAGGGTAGTGCCAGATTAGCTTGGCGCCCAGACCTGCCAACCCCTACACGGCTTTGGGAGTAGTATTTTGGACAAGTGGGAGTAGTTTTGGAGAGAGTCAAGAGTAGTTTAACGCGCAAGTTGCTAAGGTGGCAATGCTTTCTTCAGTTCAGATAAACAGGCCATTGCATCATATAGTGTGCGATGTCAAACACATCTTTACACACGAATGAACCGTACGAGTTCACCCCTAAAAACAGTTGAACGGATTAAGTTCAACAAATCCACCTAAAAACCAGTGATACCTACCCATACTCATAGAGTTTAAAAAAGGACACAGACATGAAATCTCTACCTCCTTTGAAGTGACCAAAGGGATATTCTTGACTAAATTCTTGGAAAACAAAATTCACAAAAGACATCAAATGCGAGTGCTTAAGCCCCATCTCTGTTAAACATATAATCTGTGAGTTATATTACATTACAATGAATCTGTTGAAAAAAAAAAACAGTTGATCACTTAGCAGAAAATTTGTATGACATCTTATATAGAAATATTGCCATTCCAATAGTTAATATAATAATTCATAGTCTGGTGGGTAAACTATTATAATAATTTGTGTGTGTGGTTGGATGTTAATTATTGCTATTCTTTGATATTCATAAGTTGTGTTTGGTTGATTATATATATATATATATATATATATATATATATATATATATATATATATATATTATATATATATATAGTTTGTCTAATATCACCAATGTGTGAAAAGACGCTAAATAAATTCCTGATCCAAAGGGATATCTAAATGACACCCTGAAAACAGGCGGAGAAGGAGAGTGGAGAAAATAAACCGGAAAGGTGAAAAAGGGAGAAAAAAAAAAAAAAATAGCGCAATGATGGAAAATTGTCCGACACGAAAGTTGAACCTCACAAACACTAGGATACAACTCTATGCGATCATCCTACCGAAAGTGAGCCAACGACCTACTGTGACAAGTCAGTAGGAAAACCCTAGAGCTATCAATCCTAATCCCCAGCCAATACGGGGAATAGGATTAAACGGAGATCGAGATACGTGCAGCAGAACGCTACACTAAATTTTCATCTCCACGGTGTGGTCCGCTGACGATGAGGAGTACCGGCAATTCAAAGCAAAACGTCCTCGAAATACACATGAACTAGACATAGAAATTCAGACTGACTCGACTTGTGTCGCTCCAGTGTGTATGGCCGGCCGATAAACAGGCCATTGCTTTATATAGTGTGCGATGTCAAACACATCTTTACACATCGATTCCGGCTCCTTTCTCTTCAGCATGGTTCAGAACGTCGTTTATCTGACACACTTTCTGAATAAAATGATGCACGCTGGGAAACCCGGAAGTTCGCTCCGCTCATTCTCATTGGCCCCAACTGCACGTTCTTACCGACTACAAACTGAAAACAACACAAAAACTTTTTTTTTTTTTTTCTTCAGCGTAGAATTTCATTAATGACCGTAGTAGCGCAGTATTGGGAACGTTGGCGTAGGAAAATACGGAAAAAGCGTAGTGGTTGGCAGGTCTGGGCGCCTGGTGGCGCCAAGCTAATCTGGCACTGCCCTTGAATTATCATGTCAATCCAACTCGGCTGTAGGGTGTCAGGGCTAAATGGGTTAAAATATGAGATACAAACAATAACATGATTTGAGCAATCGCCTCCTTGTCAGAACTAGGTGGTAAAATAAAGGATAAGTGCTCTCTCAAGAGAATTTTACAGGAAATGACAGACCATTATTTAACACGATCCAATTGCAAGAGACGTAGATCCTCATAAGCCCCGCGACTGCGGGGGCTTCAGAGAATCTGTGCCTCTTGGTACGATCAGTTTGTATCCATGTTTCTTGGACGGTTTTGGGTTTCTGGTCGTTGAATGAAACAAGATTTCAGAAACAAAAAATGTACGTACAGGGTATGCACAGTAGCAAGGAAGTTGTTCATAGCAGGCGGTCTCTCGTAAGGGTGGCTGCTCAACTTGATTCGAATATTGAAAAATGCAAAGGTCTTTTCGGTACATGTACCACAAAAAAAAACCAATATATAAATATATATATACTATAAAAGATTGTGTTTAGAAGCGCGATTGTACATCGTTCAGTTGTAGAATTGCAGTGTAACAGCGTCAGTACATTGTTCAGTTGTACAATCGATTTGGTTTGGTTATTTGGGTTTAACGCCGAGTAGTATAATTGAGGCGTAAGCACATCGACATTGAGAGAGCTACGCAGGGTATCGTGGTTCATCGTCAGTGACGGAGTTATGCAGAGTATGGTGATGCACATTGTATGAGAGACGCATTGTGTCAAAGTGTTGACATTTTGCAAGGAGACATTGTATCAGTGTTGGTGCATTTGTGAATGCATTGTGTGGAGATCGCACCGCTGCAATAAAATATTGTTGGAACTGTTACTCCAGTGTTGTCTACATCCTTAAGCCACGTGTGACGGGTTGCAGCTGTATGAAGTTTTTATTTAAAAAAAAAAAGAGCCTTATGTGCGTGCCATCTGGTGTGATATCATACTACGACCACGACTCAATACGTAACAATCTTGTGTGCGTACATTGCCTAAAATATCATTTTGTCGTTTTGCCTTGATTGTGTAGGAGGCAAAGCAGACTATTGACCTTTGACATGATTAAAAAACAAACAAACAAAGAAACAAACAAACCGAACAACCTGTATATTTACTGGCCAATATTCGGTTCTGGCATAATATTGCCTCTAGCAGTGCAATTGTATGCCAAAACAGGCTATCTATGGAAAATTCTTGTTGTGAAACTTCTGATGTTAGTATCCACCCGGCATCACTGGGGATGATATTGCTAACCATTATGAACATTTACAGCAGTTCGCAGGTTCGTACGCGCAAAGGCAGAGATGTATGGGGCGCGCCTCAAAACTTTGACTGCGATTGTCTCAAAACGGCCTTTTTGGAGACATCAGGTTTGGTTCTAATAGGACGCTTTATACATAACAAAGACTTTACATTCATAACAAAGTCTTTAATTGTGAAGCACAGGTTGATCTACCTGAATGATTGATTGATTGTATATTGCTTAACGTCCTGACAGCAACACGACTTTCTCGGGACGTGCCCGCACTGCTTGTGAAAAAACCCCAAAACAAAACAAAAAACAACCCAACTAAACAGAATATTGAATGCATGTCGCTAGCCGGTCCAATACGTTAAATAAACCTACAACATGGGGCCTAAATAAAGCCAAGACCATTAACAACACACATCCAATATCAAGAGCTACAGGCAGCGCAGACAGTAGGGAGAGTTTTTAAAAGGCAAATACAGGCGAATGGACCAAGGGTAGCCAGAAACACATGCCCCAGAATAGAGGTGAAAACCCACCCTGTGGATCTGACCAGGGTGACCCTGGGAACTAAAAAGTTGTCAACCCCACCCGCGTCCCTCAGGGCAGACCCGGGTCGGTGTGATCTAACCTGAAGCATCGTATATACATTACAAAGTCATTACTTGCAAAGCCCAGCTCGATCTGTCTGAAGCATCGTACATACATAACAAAGTCTTTACATACATAACAGTCTTTACCTGCAAAGCCCAGTTCGATCTGTCACAAGTTAGTTATTTGGGTTTAACGCCGAGCAGGCGACTAAGGCCATCTCACGGCGGGATGGGTAAAAATCTGGTCAGCCAGACTAAAAGCAAGGTCTTAAGACAAGATGTAAATATAGATAAAAAATCTCAGGCTAAAATGTCGCACGTCTTTAAAAGAAACGTCTACAAACTCTCAAAAAGGGCAAATAAAAAAGATTCACATAGTCTATGAATGCTCAGATCTTGTTAAAAATATTGCATGCTCGCAAGAAATTGAAGATTTTGTCCGGGGGAACATCCCGGAACAAAACCTTCAAGGAGTCTGCTGTGAAGTGTTTATATCTGGTGTCAATTAGGTCAGCACAATACAGCAAAAAGTGTCGAACAGAAAACTGCTCATCACAGGCAAAACACCATGGACGCTCATCCTGTTTAAGTAAGTAAGAGTGCGTAACATAAGTGTGCCCGATGTGGAGCCGAGCAAGGACAGTCTCCTAAGCATCCTACATACATAACAAAGTCTTTACATACATAACGTCTTTACTTGCAAAGCCCAGTTCGATCTGTCACAAGCATCCTACATACATAACAAAGTCTTACATACATAACGTCTTTACTTGCAAAGCCCAGTTCGATCTGTCACAAGCATCCTACATACATAACGTCTTTACTTGCAAAGCCCAGTTCGATCTGTCACAAGCATCCTACATACATAACAAAGTCTTACATACATAACGTCTTTACTTGCAAAGCCCAGTTCGATCTGTCACAAGCATCCTACATACATAACAAAGTCTTTACATACATAACGTCTTTACTTGCAAAGCCCAGTTCGATCTGTCACAAGCATCCTACATACATAACGTCTTTACTTGCAAAGCCCAGTTCGATCTGTCACAAGCATCCTACATACATAACAAAGTCTTTACTTGCAAAGCCCAGTTCGATCTGTCACAAGCATCCTACATACATGACGTCTTTACTTGCAAAGCCCAGTTCGATCTGTCACAAGCATCCTACATACATAACGTCTTTACTTGCAAAGCCCAGTTCGATCTGTCCCAAGCATCCTACATACATAACGTCTTTACTTGCAAAGCCCAGTTCGATCTGTCACAAGCATCCTACATACATAACAAAGTCTTACATACATAACGTCTTTACTTGCAAAGCCCAGTTCGATCTGTCACAAGCATCCTACATGCATAGTCTTTGCATACATAACAAAGTCTTTGCATAGGCCTACATAACAAAGTCTTTACATAGCCCTACATAACACAGTCTTTACCTGCAAAGCCCAGTTCGATCTCTCTGAAGCATCCTACATGCATAAAGTCTTTGCATACATAACAAAGTCTTTACATACATAACAAAGTCTTTACTTGTGTAGACCAGTTCGATCTCTCTGAAGCATCCTACATACATAACAAAGTCTTTACCATTTCCGAAGCTTCATACATACATATATAACAAAGTTTTTACTTGTGTGGCCCAGTTCGATCTACCTGACGCATCCTACATACATAACAAAGTCTTTACTTGTGATGCCCAGTTCGATCTTCCTGAAGGATCTAACAAATATAACAAAGTCTTCACTTGTCAGTGTATTCCAGTTTGATCAACTTGAAGCATCCTACATAAATAACTATTCAATATGACTTTATTGTTGCTGTAAGAGAAGATAATCATACACAGCAAAAATTGTCGTGCGACTGCAGGTGCTGTTCACATTCACTCACTCGCACTTTCCACAAATTACAAATAACAGAGCTACAAAATGGACAATGACTCGGGACGGGTGAAGCCCGTCACCAAGGCATCTAATGGGCGGCGCCAGTGGCCTCATCCCGACCCGAACCTCCCTGACAAAAAAAACAAAATGCTAAGACAACCCTAAGTCTTCTGAACACACTAGTATATGCTCTTTTGTTAAATTCCTACTTGACTAAGCCTAGTACATAAAAATACAAGTTAACAACAAACAAATTACCATCGAAAGGAAAATAATCTCCCATCTAGGCAACATAAAACAACGGTCAAAGCTGCACCTCAGTGGAGGCCCGTGGCTATTGTACAGCGTCGGTGTTCAGAGGGCACCGCTCCGACAAAATCCGTCAACATCATTTATAACACATAATATCAACACTGAGTCACGAGTCATTAAAATAAAATAAAGACCAGAACCCCCCCACACAGTCATTTTCACTGGCACGCCGCTTGTTGGGAAATATCTGTCAACAGCGAAGATCGGCGGGCCAGGACAATACCTGATACATAAACACGGCCGCCGCGGTGGTAGGAAAGCTCGCTGGTAAATTCTTCTCTGTGTGCTCAGTTCCACACTCTTCGGCCGCTGTGTGTTCAGTCAGAATGAAGAAAAATCTGCCGGCAGTGGGTTAGTCTGTGAATAAGATGTAGGGATGGAGCCCGGAACAGCACATGTTTAGTAATTACACATTTTATTTGCACGCTCTTCTTTGGATACATAGGCTGGCACGACTGACTGGAGAAACCGAAGTCCAAATTCCGAATATTCAGCTCAAAGATTAAGACGATGTTATAGTCGGTACACCACATCTATCACATAAAGTTGTCAAATAAAATACAGCATCGTTTCCTCAGAAATTGATGGCACAACACTGCCTGGATAATAATAATAATAGGAGACGCTTAAAAGCACAGTTGACGGAGTTGCCGGAGCGGCAGGCCAGGAGATGGTGCCTGGCCGCCATCTTGCCACTATATAAAAGTCTTTACATACATAACAAAGTCTTAACTTGCAAAGCGAAGTTCGATATACATGAAACACCTTACATACATAACAAAGTCTACATCCGTAACAATGTCTTTACTTGTGTAGCCCAGTTCGAGCCACTTGAAGCATCTTACATACATAACAAAGTCTTTACTTGTGTAGCCCAATTCGATCTACCTTAACTCATTCTCCCCCAACACCGAAATCCCCAAAATTTTGCCATTGTCCTCTGAAGACTGCATTGCAGTGCAGGACACAGATCGACCATGATAGTTCAAGGGTGATGCTAGAATAGCTTGGCGCCCATAGGCGCCAAGCTATTCTGGCATCACGGCCCTTGAACTATCATGGTCGATCCTAATCTTGCTGTGGTGTGTCTGGGGTAGAATGAGTTAAGCATCGTACATACATAATAACGTCTCTACTTTATTGAATGTATTTCGCCAGCCGGTCTAATACACTAAATAAACCTAAGACCTTTAGGCAACACACATCCAATATCAAGAGCTACAGGCAGTAGGGAGAGTTTAAAAACAGGAAAATACAGATGAATGGACCGAGGGTAGACAGAAACACATGCCCCAGAAAATAGAGGGGAAAACTCACCCTGTGGGGCTAACCAGTGTGACCCTGGGAACTAAAAAGTAGTTAACTCCACCCGAATCCCCCAGGGCAGCCCCGAGTGAGGGGTGTAACAGGTTGGTTTGGTTGTACATTGCTTAACGTACCAACAGGAACAAGACTTTCTCAGGACATGCCTGCACTGCTTGTAAAAAAAAAACCCACGAAAAAAACCGACTTCACAGAATATTGAATGCATGTCACCAGCCGGTCGAATACGCTAAAAAAACCTAAGACCATTTAGCAACACAATATCAAGAGCTACAGGCAGCGCAGACAGTAGGGAGAGTTAAAAAAAAAAAAAAAGAGGAAAATTCAGGTGAATGGACCATGGGTTGACAGAAACACATGACGCACAATAGAGTGGAAAACTTACCAGGTTGACCCTGGGAACAAAAAACTTAGTTAACCTCAGCTTAGTCACTTAGGGCAGACCCGGGTGGGGGTGGCATAACAGGAGATACAACAGTTTTGTTCTGTGCACACAGGCCTGTGTGTCTCGTCATGTATGTAAGTTAAAAGATCGAATAAAACTGCATTCTGTACATTTCTGTTACTTCTGGCCTGTGTATGTCAGCATGTTTTTTTTTTTTTTTAAGAAAGCCGACTGAAACAAGCACTACATTCCGTACACTTGTGTGGCTTCTGGCCTGTGTGTTACACCATGTGTGTTTTCAAGTTACCAGATTTAATGAAACTAGCACTACATTCTCTACAATTATGTGGTTTCTGGCCCACGTGTTTTCAAGGTACTACATTGAGTGTTTGGTTGGTTGTACATTGCTTAACGTCCTGACAGCAACAATACTTTCTCAGGACGTGCCTACACTGCTTGTGAAAAAAAAAAACCCAAAAAAACCTAAACAGAATATTGAATGTATGTCGCCAGCCGGTCCAATACGCTAAATAAACTTAAGACCATTACAATTTTAGCAACACACATCCAATATCAAGAGCAACAGGCAGTGCAGACAGTAGGGAGAGTTTTAAAAAAAAAGTTGGTTGGTTGGTTGTACATTGCTTAACGTCATGACGGCAAAAAGACTTTCTCAAGACATGCCTGCAGCGTTTTGTGAAAAATAAAACAGAATATTAAATGTATGTCGACAGCCAGTCTAATATGCTAAACAAACTAAGATCATTTAGCAATACACATCCAAAATCAAGAGCTACAGAAAGCACAGACAGTAAGGAGAGTTTGAAAAAGGAAAGTGCAGGTAAATGGACCATGGGTAGACAGAAACACTTGCCCCAGAATAGAGGGGGAAACCCACCCTGTGGGGCTGACCAAGGTGACCCTGGGAACTAAAAAGTAGTAACACCCCACCCAAGTCTCCCAGAAAGGACCCGGGTGGGGGTTTAAAAAAGGAAAATACAGGTGAATGGACCAAGTGTAGACAGAAACAAATGCCCCAAAATGGGTGGGTGGGGGGAACCCACCCTGTGGGGCCGACCAGGGTGACCCTGGGAATGAAAAAGCAGTTAACCCCAGTAGATTGAGTAGAAACTAGCACTACATTTTGTACACGTATGTGGCTTCTAGCCTCATGTGTTTTCAAGCTATAAGACCGAGTGAAACAAGCTTTACATTATGTACACTTGTGTTGATTATGGCCTGTGTGTATCAGCATGTCAGTTTTCTAGTTACCTGATTGAGTGAAACTAGCACCACATTCTGTACACTTATGTGGCAGCAAGTGTTTCCAAGGTACAAGATTCACTGAAACAAGCACTACACTTTATACACTTTTGTGGCTTCTGGCCTATGTGTGTCAGCATGTGCCTTTTTAAGTCACCAGACTACCATCTACACACTAATGTGGTTTCTGGCCTGTGTCAGCACGTTTTTTTCAAGTTACCAGATTGAGTGAAACTAGCACCACATTCTGCACCCAATATAGTGTCTGGCCTGTGTCAGCATGAGTTCTCAAGGTACACGAGTCTGTAAAACTAGCACATTCTGTACACTTGTGTGACTTCGGGCCTGTATGTCTTATCAAGCGTCTTTTCCAGTCACAAGATTGAGTGAAACCAACACCACGTTCTGTACACTTGTATGGCTTCTGGCCTGTGCGACAGCATTTGTGTTTTCAAGCCATCAGATACAGCCAAACTAGCACTACACTCTGTACACGTAGGTGGCTTCTGGCCTGTGTGTCAGCATGTGTATTTTAAAAAAAACCGAGCAAGTGAACCTATAGCACTATATTCTGTACACTTACGTAGATTCTGGTCCGAGTATGTCAGCATGCATTTTCAAGTCACGTGATCAAGTGAAACTAGCACTACATTCTGTAAACGTTTGTGGGTTCTTGGTACCCAAGCAAGTGAAACTAGCACTACATTCTGTCTACTGATGTGGCTTCTCGCCCGTGTGTCAGCATGTGTGATAAGCTACGAGAATGAGTGAAACCAACACCACATACTGTACACTTGTGTAGATTCTGGCCTGTGTATATCAGCATGTGTTTATTCAAGTTACCAGAGTGACTAAAACTAGCACCACATTGTGTACATTTGTGTGGCTTCTGGCCTGTGCGTCTCAGCATGTGTGATTTCACGTTACCTTTTGTGTGAAACTAGCATAACATACTGTACACTTGTGTGGCTTCTGGCCTGTGTGGTCAGTATGCGTTTTTTCCGTATGTGTTTTTTCAAGTCACAAGATCGAGCAAAACTAGCACTTTATTCTGTACACCGATGTGGTTTACCCGTGTGTATCAGCATGTGTTTTTACAAGTTACCAGAGTAATTGAAACTAGCACCACATTGTGTAGACTTGTGTGGCTTCTCGCCCATGTCTCAGCATGTGTGATTTCAAGTTACTTTTTTTAGTGGAACTTGCACCACATACTGTACGCTTGTGTGGCTTCTGGCCTGTATGTGTATTTTCAAGTAGCAAGATCGAGAGAAACTAGCACCACCTTCTGCACACTGGTGTGGTTTACCTGTGTGTATCAGCATGTGTATTTTCAAAGTAATAGTGATCGAAACTAGCACAACATTGTGTACACTTGTGTGGCTTCTGGCCTGTGTGTCTCAGCATGTGATTCCAAGTTACTTTTTCCAGTTAATCTTGCACCACATTCTGCACACAAGTATGTCTTTTGGCCTATGTGTATCGGCAAGTGTGTTTTATGGAAGATGACAAAGTAAAACAAACACTACATTCTGTACACTTATGTGGTTTCTGGCCTGTGTGTCTCAGCATGTTTTTTCAAATTACATTTTACAGTGAAACTAGCACCACATTCTGTACACTTGTGTGGCTTCTCGCCTGTGTGTCTCAGCATGTGCGATTTCAAGGTACCTTTTTGACTGAACCTAGCACCACATTCTGTACACTTGTGTGGCTTTTCACCTGTGTGTATCAGCATGTGTGATTTCAAGTTACCTTTTCTAGAAAAACTTGCACCACATACTGTACACTTATGCGGTTTCTGGCCTGTGTGGGTCAGCATGTGCAATTTGAGGCTACATTTTACAGTGAAACTAGCACCACATTCTGCACACTGTGGCTTCTCGCCTGTGTGCGTCAGCATGTGTGGTTTCAAGGCACCTTTATGAGTGAAACTAGCATCACATTCTGCACACTTGTGTGGCTTCTCTCCTGTGTGCGTCAGCATGTGTAGTTTCATGGCACATTTATGAGAGAAACTAGCATCACATTCTGCACACTTGTGTGGCTTCTCACCGGTGTGTTTCAGCATGTGTGATTTCAAGGCACCTTTTCGAGTGAAACTAGCATCACATTCTGTACACTTGTGTGGCTTCTCGCCTGTGTGTGTCAGCATGTGTAATTTCAAGCTACATTTATAAGCGAAACCAACACTACATTCTGTACATTTATGTGCTTTCTGGCCTGCGTGTGCCAGCACGTGTTTATTCAAGGTACATTTTTGAGTGAACCTAGCACCACATTCAGTACACTCGTGTGGCTTCTCGCCTGTGTGTGTCAGCATGTGTGATTTCAAGTAATTTTTTGTAGTGTAACTTGCACCACATACAGTACACTTGTGTGGCTTCTGGCCTGTGTGGGTCAGCATGTGTATTTTCAAGTTACAAGATCGAGCGAAACTAGCACCACATTCTGCACACTGATGTGGTTTACCTGTATGTATCAGCATGTGTGTTTTCAAACTAGAAGAGTGACCGAAACTAACACCACAGTGTGCACACTTGTGTGGCTTCTGGCCTGTGTGTCTCAGCATGTGCGATTCCAAGTTATTTTTTCTAGTGAATCTTGCACCACATTCTGCACACAAGTATGGCTTCTGGCCTGTGTGTATCAGCATGTGTAATTTCAAGGTACCTTTTTGACTGAAACCAGCACCACATTCTGTACACTTGTGTGGCTTCTCGCCTGTGTGTGTCAGCATGTGTGATTTCAAGTTCCTTTTTTGACCGAAACTAGCACCACATTCTGTACACTTGTGTGGCTTCTCGCCTGTGTGTGTCAGCATGTGCGATTTCAAGGTACCTTTTTGACCGAAACTAGCACCACATTCTGTACACTTGTGTGGCTTCTCGCCTGTGTGTGTCAGCATGTGTAATTTCAATTTTCTTTTTTGACCGAAACTAGCACCACATTCTGTACACTTATGTGGCTTCTCGCCTGTGTGTGTCAGCATGTGCGATTTCAAGTTACTTTTTTGACCGAAACTAGCACCACATTCTGTACACTTGTGTGGCTTCTCGCCTGTGTGTGTCAGCATGTGCGATTTCAAGGTACCTTTTTGACCGAAACTAGCACCACATTCTGTACACTTGTGTGGCTTATCACCTGTGTGTATCATGTGTAATTTCAAGGTACCTTTTTGACTGAAACTAGCACCACATTCTGTACACTTGTGTGGCTTCTCGCCTGTGTGTGTCAGCATGTGTGATTTCAAGTTTCTTTTTTGGCCGAAACTAGCACCACATTCTGTACACTTGTGTGGCTTCTCGCCTGTGTGTGTCAGCATGTGCGATTTCAAGGTACCTTTTTGACTGAAACTAGCACCACATTCTGTACACTTGTGTGGCTTATCACCTGTGTGTATCAGCATGTGTAATTTCAAGGTACCTTTTCTAGAGAAACTTGCACCACATACGGTACACTTATGTGGTTTCTTGTGTGTGTGTGTCAGCATGTGTGGTTTCAAGGCACCTTTATGAGCGAAACTAGCATCACATTCTGCACACTTGTGTGGCTTCTGGCCTGTATGTCTCAGCATGTGTGATTTTAAGGTACCTTTCAGAGTGAAACTAGCAGCACATTCTGTACATGCGAGTGGTTTCTGGCCAGTGCGTGTAAGCATGTGTGTTTTTAAGGTACCAGATTGAGTAAAACCAACACTACACTCTGTACACTTTTGAAGCTTATAGCCTGTTTGCATAAGAATGTGCCTTTTAAAGACATCAGATTGAGTGAAACTAGCACCACGTCCTTTACATGTAAACGACATACCAGTATATGGCTTTTGGCCTGTGTGCAGAATCATGTGTGATTTAAAATCACTACTTTGAGCGCCATTAAAAAAATCACAATCTGTACATTTATGTGGCTTCTGGTGTCGTTTAAAATGACATAGACTCTGAAAGGTTGCATTACAGTGCCTACAAAACCATGTTCTCCCACTTGGTGTATCTGCTGATGTCTGTACATCAATACATGCACTGTCAGCTGTAGTTGTCTTCTGCTCTGTAGTAACAGTGTGAGGCTTCTGCTCTGTGTGAGTAGATATGTGTTGCATCAACTGACCGGACAACTGGAAACATGCATCACTCAACCCAAATACAAACGGCACCTGACTCTCTATAGCACTGGGAGTTTCTGTGGTCAAGGGTTTTCGTTCTGTTGACAAAGTTGTACCATCTAGATCCACAGTTACCCCCAAGTCACAGTCCATGTCACTGATAACACCAGATACAGAGTTGGACTCTAGCTCAATGTCATGTTCAGCGTCACAGTCCATGTCACTGTAAACTCTGGGCACAGCCTCTAACCTGATGTCACATTTAGAAATGTCACAGTCCGTGTCACTGATAACACCAGTCGCTGAGTAAGATTCTAGCTTGATTTCGTGCTTAGTGTCACAGTCCATGTCACTGTAAACACAGGGCACAATGTTAGATTTTAGCTTGATGTCAGGTTCCAGTTTAACGCCAGACTCTGTGCTGGCCCCAGATTCGACCTTCAAAACCTCCAGTTTGACTTGTGGGTGCTGGACAGAACAGTCTCTTTTAGTTTCAACACCAGTAGCGTTGCCTGTGTTGACACCAGTAGCGTTGTCTGTGTGTACACCAGTAGTGTTTTCTGTGTCTTCACCAGTAGTGTTGTCCGTGTCTTCATCAATAGCTGGCCCCAGTTTGACTTGTGGGTGCTGGATAGGACTGTCTCTTTCAGTTTCAACATCAGTGGTGTTGTCTGTGTCTTCACCAGTCATTATAAGGTCACTGTGGTGTCCACATTCCTCAAACAGTGGTGTTTCTGATTCTGTACACAAAATTCACCAATAGAGGGAGTGGTCACAAGAGATCTGCTCCATAGCAGAATGGCTAAAACATGCGAATACAACAGATCATCACCGTTGTCCGGCCCCAACTTTCCTATCATTATTTCAAAATCCATGCCAGTAGGCTAAAGTAACAGAGCGTTTGTACTCTAGTGTCCCTTGTGTGCAAAAAATGCTTTGCACATGAAATTGTGCACAAACTAAGCATCTCTCACAAGTATGCTGCCCTCTTGTGATATTTAATCTCTCTGAGGAGTCATCAAAATTAAATGCAGTTTGCATAGGATGGTCTTAGCAACAGGTATCTCTGTACCAGGGTCTGATGTTTAAAGAGTTTTTTGACATCACATCAGCAAATTAATAAAAATTAAAATGTGCTACCTTACTTATTTTTATTATAAATTATTAAAGAAGAAAAAATAAGGACACATAATTTCTTATTGTTGGACCCATCTACTACAATGTTGAACAAAAATTGCACCAACATATCTTACCAAATTCTTGCTTTATGCAAGTCTTATCTTCCTCTGCCACATCCGTCTCCATCTTCACGATTGCTGTCACCAGCAGGTTGTATCCACAGTAGTGCCCAGAAGTCCTCAGTCAGTTCAAGCTCAGATCAACATAAAACAAGATGGAACAGGCTGGCTGAAGGACTGTTCTGCCTGAACTTAAAAGCTGAAATTCTGCTTTCTGGAATTTAGAAAAAGCTGAATCAGTCTACACCCAAGGTAATGCAAATCAATACCTTACATGACAGCTGATTATATAAACGTGTCCAGTATCTCTGCATGCAGTCTTACAGCTGACTAACCACTGGAAAGCAGTACTAATATTGTCCTCCATTAGCCATGTTCAATGTGATTTTGTTTTGTTAGGAACACTTGTCAGGCTCTTTTTAGAATCCTGAAAGATTAATTAATCATTCAGAACCAAAAATAGGCTGGCACTGTTCTATTCACAGTGAAACTGAAAATTTAAGTCAGATGTAATGCTTAAAATCTTTTCTTTTTTATAGCACAAAAAGTGAGTTGGTTGGTTGTACATTGCTTAACGTCATGACAGCAACAACACTTTCTCAGGACGTGCCTGCACTGCATGTGAAAATAAAACTACACAGAATATTCAATGTACGTCCACAGCCGGATTATTACGCTAAATAAAACTAAGACCATTTGGCAACACACATCCAATATCAAGAGCTACAGGAAGCACTGACAAAAGGGAGGGTTCAAAAAAGGAAAATACAGGTGAATGGACCAAGGGTAGACAGAAACACATGCCCAAGAATAGAGGAGAAACCCCACCCTGTGCGGCTGACCAGGATGACCCTGGGAACTAATAAGTAATTAATCACAACCAAGTCCCCCAGAGCAGACCCAGGTGGAGAACAAAAAGTGAGGTCAGAAAAATAATTTCAGTGTACCTTGGAGGTGACAAGAGATAGGACATTCCTAAACCACCCTTTCCATTATCAACTTCATCATCCCCATCATCTCTCTTTATTTCTAAGTACATTAGGTATATTTCAAAAATCGTTAAAAATATTTTTTTGGGGGGAACGGCTGTCAACCTGATATTCTAAATCACCCTTTCCATTATAAGTTGATCCTAATTAATTAGCTCATTAAGCACATCACCCTCCATCATCCCTATCACCTCTCACAAAGTCCATGTCTTTATCAGTGCTCTCAGTACATTTTCAAATGAGACAATAAACCAGCCTTTTGGTGCGCATCCCATCCGACGATGCAAGAGTCTGCACAGAGAGAGACAACTGGGGGGGGGGGGGGGGAGAGGGGGGCGGGGGGTAAACAGGCGATGGTTGGTTGTACATTGCTTAACATCCAGACAGGAACAAGACTTTCTCAGGACATGAAAGGGTAGGGGTGGGGGGGGGGGATGGGGGAGAGGTGACAGTTACTCCTGATGCGAACCACGTGGGATCCGTCCAGCAGGGGAGGCGAGGGCAGTCATCGGGAAAACCAGCACCAGGGCCGCGAGGTAGTCGGAGGACGGGTCGCCAACATCTGGAACTGAGGCTCCAGAAGTCCCACCTCATCGCGGTCAGCCAGAATTCCATGCCCAAGCATACCACCGGTGGAAGGGGGTGCGAGGTCCGACATGCCGAAGTTGACCGGGAAGCGAAGCTGATTGGGTAGATCGTGCAGTGCATCTGTGTGCTACTGGTTCGCAGGAGCAGATCATCCCAGAAGTTTGAGGTGGAGCTCGAGGACGCCAGTCTGGTCTTGGTGATGACGGCACCCATGATGCGAGCGAGCATGTAAAGGCTGAGGCAGAGGCCGCGCCGACACTGGTAGACCACGCCGCCGAGCGTGAAGGGTTGGAAACGTTGAGAGGCGGGGTGCATGGGGCCATGCAGGAATGTGTCAGCCAAGCCCAGGCTGACGGCGAAGTCCATGGCCTGTACTGCCATCTGCAAGGCTCTGGTCATCTCCAAGCGAAACATAGGTGTGGCGATGTTCAGCGCCGAGAGGATGACGACAGGACGCTACTTGCCACCAGACTTGGAGACCACGAAGAGACGGGTGTAGAAGACTGGAGAACCGTGTCATGCGACCACCTCCGTGGTGGCCTTCTATGCAGGGCGGTGACCTAGTCGCGAAGAGCATCAGCTCTGCGCTGATCTGTCGGGACATTGGTCCACAGGGAAGAGAGCCGCAGCAGCAGAGGAGACAGAAAGGAGATCAGGAGGCCCTCGGAGCTGGTGGAGTTAGTTAGTTTTTGGGCTTAACGCCAAGCAGGCAACTAAGGCCACCTCACAGCGGGATAGATAAAAATCTGGCCGCCAGACTAAAAGAAAGGTCTTAAGACAAGATGTAAATATACCTTACAAATATTTCATGCTAAAATGTCGCACAGGTCTTTAAAGAATAACGTCAACAGACTCTTAAAAAGGTAAAAATAATAGAAACATCATAGTCTATTGTCACAACACGTTTTTTTTTCCCCGTCTATTTTTGTAGGGGAGTAAGTTTAGAGGGGTGACAGGGTTAGATAGTCACCGGACGTACGGATAGTTTAGGTGGGGTATTTGGCCTGTACACGAGTATTTGCTGCCGTGCGAGTTTGGTGGACGGCGTGGCGCATGTGATCGCCCGGTCTGCGCGATCGGGTGGTACTTGTTTCATGTGAATTTTCACTGCTCGAATTCCTGGGCACTTTTTGGCAATACGTACGATAATGATATTGTTAGCGAGTCGCTTTTCCAACTGCGAACGAGTTGGTTTTTTTCCAGCTGTCTCCTAGGGTGGTCTTTCAGGTGTGGTTCGCCATTTGCTGAAGGCCACAAGCAGCTGTGTCAGTCGTTTTGTATCGGCCCTGCGATACGGTTTCGGTCGTCCCGGAGCTGGTGTCAGAAGAAGGAGAAAAGAAGAAAAGCTGCGACGACTTAACCCCTGGCGTGTCTTGTCCTTGTTTGTCTTCGTCCTAGCTGGGGCGTCTTCACGGATGGCATGCATCCTAACCCAATGGTCCAAATCCAACGGCCTAAAGATTAAAGAACTAACCGGCTAAGTCTGCCACCGTGCTGTGGTACTGAGAGTGGAGGCTGACTGGGTCTCTCTGCCTTGTGGGGCTACGATGCCGGACCTGGGTGCTGTTGCGAGTGTTGCGGCACATTCATGTTAAGTCAAATCGGGTCATCCCATTTAATTATTTCTAACCTATTTAAGTAAAGCTTTGTATGTTTACAAGCTTGTAGAAAACGTGAGATTTATTTCACCTCCTCGTAGTGACTATGTTGCGAGAGGAGCTTTGTCACAGTGGCGGAAAAGTTTTGAGATATTGTATTATTTAAAGGCAGCCTGTGTTACCGTAGGCCTCATCGTGGAAGCAAGAGTGTCGAGCTGAGCTGAGCTTAACGGTTGTGCTTCTGGCGAGAAGGTCCAGTGACGTGAAATATATTGAGTTTATACAACTGTGGGCAGTGGGCAGATGTTCACATCTGCACGGGACATAAACGACTCCGCCCTCCACAAGTCCCCTGCTGCCTTGCAGGCCTGGCCACTTGGCTGCAGAAAAGCTAAGGGAGGAAACCCCTGACATCAAAGCCCCCGTGTCTCCGGGGAAGGCTTTTGAACCAGAGACTAGGACAAGGACAGTCTGATATAAAACCTACGACCCGAGGACCTCGTTGCCACCTTCCCAGCTTACTAGGCCATGGCAGATGAACCAAGGGTTTAAAGGGTGGGGCCAGTACGGCGCACACTGCACTCCATCAAAAAGCTCCACCGCGCAGGCTTTAGGAAATGCCCACAGACCATGACACTGACCTTTCCAAGTCCTGTAACGATGGGCAAGGGGCAAAACGGCAGGTGAAAGATGTCACTGAAAGCCGCAGTCTCAAACCTGCATGCAGGCGGTTCAGGATATTGGTTGTCTGATGTTGACCTGGGGATGACAACGTCACTCGGCACACCCTGAACGACCATGCAGCCTTCTCTAGGGACAGCACTGCTTGCTCCACACGGAGAGGGGCCTAGAAAAGGTGGCCTAACCAAAGCTCATCCCCTCATAACCCCAGTTGGCTAGCCGCGGTCAACGGGCATCTTCACATGCGGTCAGAAAACAAGAAAATACAACGGATCCACTCTCATAACGACCATGACCAGACTCAACGTAGCATGCTGGAACATTTTCAGAGTTCATGTTCGTCGGTTTGTCTGTCAGTATTTCTGCCTCATCTGTCTGTCTATCAGTCAGTGTCTCTGCCTCTTGTGGCTGTCTGTTTCAGCCTCTGTCTGTGTTTCTGTTTCTTCTTTTCTGGCCTTCCTCACTCCACCACTCTCACTCTCCAGCGCGTCCAGAACAATGCTGCCCGCCTCGTCCTCAGAAAGAAAAAATCCGACCACATCACTCCCCTGCTCAAGCTCCTTCACTGGCTCCCCATCCCCCAACGCATCCAATACAAGATTCTGTCTCTCTGCTACAAATCCCTGAACAACTACGCTCCTGCGTATCTCTCCAACTTACTTCACCCCTACACTCCTCCCCGCTCCCTCCGCTCCGCCTCTGACCCTCTCCGCCTCCTCATCCCCCGCACGAAACTCAGCACTTTCGGCCCCCGCTCTTTCTCAGTATACGGTCCAACCACCTGGAACACTCTCCCACTCTCTCTCCGTCAGAAACACTCGCTCTCCTCCTTCCAGTCTGCCCTCAAAACTCATCTCTTTCAACAGTTCTAGCACTATATCACCACACTCCCCAGCCCAAGCTGACCGTCCTAATGTATCTTCACTATTTGTGTTACGTGAGTCATTGTCTAAAGCGTGCGCATGCGTGTGGGAGTTGTGAGTGCGCGCTTAGAGTTATAATTATTATAAGATAAGCGCATTATAAATACCGTAATTATTATTATTTCTGCCTCTGTCACTGTGGCTGGTGCAGTGATAATCACATGATTATTAGTATTTCTAAAGACAAAGAGCATGTTAGTTACTACACGTCCGAAACACCAGCATGGCCTACCACCTTTAACACTCTCCTTATATAGCCTGCCTGTAGAACAAGTAACTAGGCATCGCTTATTAGGCGTTATAGTGGACAACCAATTAAGCTGGAAACCGCATGTATGCAAAACAATCTCCAAAAATCTATTTCTGTTATCAAAACTACGCCAAATAGTTAATACAGATATCCGTTAACTCTTTTCCATGCACATATTAAAACGCATTGTGACTACAGTTCTACCGTCTGGGATGGATGTGTCGAAGTCCACATGAAAAAAGTTAATTCCTTGTATCGTCGGGGCATTAAATTATTACTTCCCGGTCATACTTCGACTGACGAAAAATTAAAATCTCTCAAGTTGCTAACATTGAATAAACAGTTTGAATTTAATCGCTGTGTTCTACTGCACAAGATCATGCACGGAAAAGCCCCACCCTATCTAAAAACTCTATTTTCCGACAATAATAGGGAAAACACGAGAAATAGTTTGATCCACCTTCCAAAAATTAGATTAGACATCTGTAAAACCAGCCTTTCCTTTTCAGGTGCTAAAGCGTGGAATATTTTACCTCCACACCTGAAATCATTTGTAAGATTAGCGTCTTCAATGATCGCCTCCATAAATATTTACTTCAGAAGTAATAGTATGTTCGGCTCCATTATTATGCTACTATTCGTATAGTTAGTAAGTTAGTTAGTGACAGGTTTCCTATTACCTAATAATCTTCTACTGTTGCTGCAGATTATGTAAATAGTTCGATTGTCTGCATTAACATGTCAGGTTCATACTTGTACATATATATTTTTTAATTTTTATTTATTTTTTTAATTTAATTTTAATTTTTTTTTTTTGAGGGTGGGAGGGGGGGGGGGGGGAATGGGTCTTTTTACTTATATATGTTTTATCTTTTGCAGTATCGTCTGGTGTATTTTTGTATGTGTAGAGTAGCAGGGCAGTTTGGAAGATAACTTTTCATCCTGAATAAAAACGTTCCATCATCATCTGTCTGTCTGTCTGTCCGTCTCTTTCTCTCCGGCTCTCTCTCTCTCTGTCTGTGTGTGCGTGCATGTGTGTGTGTGTGTGTATGAGTGTATGTGTGTGTGTGTGATGGCGGGTGTGTGCGTGTGTGGGTGTCAGTCCGGGAGTGTTATGCAGTCGGTGTGCGTGCAGGAAGAAGGCAGTCCTAAGAACTTATGTTTTTCATTTCATCCACAGTATGCACATAGTGTATATGATATGGGGCAAGAGAGATGGATCAGTCACGTAGGGACACAGAGGTGTAAAAACAGGGAACTAAAGATACGACTGATTTCCATAAGCGACTGGCATTCCGGCTGCCGAGCCAAATGGATCCACCACTGAAGCAGAGTAGAGAGCAGAGCAATACTTTTGGCGCGATTCCTTAGAAATATGGCACCAAGATAACATTCAAAAACTTTAGTGGATCTTCCGCAAGCATAGCACAGTCATAGTCCTGTCTAAACTTACGTAAAGTAAGATCAGTAACCAGTTGCCGTGCGGACCGGCCGCCGTAAGGAAACACTGAAACGCTTTTAGACCACTTGGTTAGTTTATAATGTGTGTATTATTTTGGAAATGCACGCCAAGTACAGTACTACAGTTCACACGCCTGGCATTCCATTATCCTTATCTCTGACAGGTGTTAAAAGGCAGCAGTATATACGGGCTATAGCATAAACACAGTGCGGAGGTAGCGGTTAGTGAAACCCGCAGTATGGCGGGCGGTCCCTACGCTGATAAGTGCGTTCGTTCGTTCCATTTTTATGTCCCACTGGCACATAAGTGATCGGGGACTAGCTAATAAAGCTTTAGCCGACAATAACACAGCATGGTCAGATACGTTTAACTAGGGTTAAAAAAGGAGCGCAAGTTAATTTAATTTGATTTAATTTATTCAACTTAACTTAGCCTCTCACCCACAACATTGGTCCACTATGTACAAAACAGAGTATTACTTTACTTCCAATTAAAATCAATGTTAAATTTCAGGACCACCATTAAACTGATAAGTGCCAGATAGCCTCTCCCTATATATACGCTCTTTGGTGGTTGGAGGCGCTGATCTAGGTCAGTGCTCACGGTCGCCCGCTCCGCGTCGGCCATCTTTGACGCCTCAATCAATACAGTTTGCGCTTTCACCTAGCTCAAATCCCTTCCCATTCCCCATAAAAGATTTAATAAACTCACCTCGACTGGGCTCATCCTATAAATCTTTTATACAGTCAGTCCCCCACAGACAACAACGAAATTGAACAGGCTCTCTGCCTTTAGGTCAACACCACTGATCCAGACAACTACCATTACTACTTTGTAACCAGACACGATATGATAATCGGGATATGCTCACCGCACCGAACTGAGTACACCCGCCCGCATGCAATTCCTATTAAAACCCGGAATAACATGTCCTAAGCTAAAATAACCATATCCGTAACTATTATTGCGTACCTAAACACAAAATAATCATGTGTTAGAAGTTTGGTTTACATTAAAGTTGATTTAGTAAGTTGTACATACTGCCACTACCTCCTTCATGGCCCTGAGGAGAACAGCTACCCACTGATACCAGAAGCGTCAAATAGTAGTATGGCTCCCAGCTTATGCCAAAACCGCGCAAATAGCTCGTCACATGCACGCTCAGCATTCAAATTCAATGGGGCGGACAGGCACCCCTTTTAGAGTCCGAAATAGCTCAGGCGGTTAAACGTCGGAGCAGGAGAGCGAAGGGAATCGCCGGGTCGTGGGTTCGAATCCCGTCCCGGCCCCGGTAGCTGGACTCACAATCCAGGGGGGAAAACGGATTTGTTCAATAGCATGTCCGTTGAAAGGTCCTGGTAAATCAAAGTGGCACAGTTGGAGTGCGCCTGAGTTGATCAGTGTTCAGGTCGTACTCCATAGGCAATAGATTTCCCTGTCCCCCATAACCCGCCCGTTAGGGCCGTCCATGATCACCTCGGTGCTGTGGACGTTAAACCCGAACTAACCAACCAACCAGGCACCCCTTTTGTTGCCATTGTGCTGCCATCAGACGGTATTGGGTGAGATCACGTGACGTACGCACAAACGAGTATATTATATTATAATTATGAACTATGTTTTATCCTATAATCATAATAATCTACCTGTCTCCAATCACCTCGTTGTGGCGAGAGACGTTAAAAATCAAGAAACAACAAACGAGTCACGTCCCCTCTGGAGGACAAGGCGGCCATTTGCACGTAGTGAGAATAGCATTAGCAATATCAGTAGATTTAGAGTCGCTTTATTCACAAATTATGGCAAAAGTTTCACTCGCACTTAAGGAGAAGTATGTAGATACTTTAGACAAGGCTTCCTATGCACGTTATTTGGAGAAAATTGCAAACATTGGAGTTGCTGGACTCCAGACCACGATGCACTGCCGCCTCTTCGAAACGAAGATGCCGTTCAATATTTAATATTTGGAAAAAGTGCATAACGATGGCTGAATTCAAAGCAATGAAGAGTCTGCAGGCACACAACCAACTGACATCAGGCTGGGTGCGTGATCTGCATTCCTACCGGTCACAAAATTTACCGAACGTTCTTGTTGCTGCGAAGGTAAGTCAAGTGTTCAGTCGATGGTTTCGCTGTGTGTTGTCTACACGATGTTATTTCACCGATCTAATTGTGTCTACTTTATATCATCAAGATGCACGAGGATGGGGCGGATGATGGGTGTCTAGTTACCATGTTTCCTCTGTTGGTTTCATTTGTATTCAACTGTAGGATTCTGTGTGTATTGTGTAACAATATTGAAATCTGCCAGGGCTCTTTAGGGTTGTGAAAATGACTTGTTCTTGTCTTTTCACCAAATTAAGAGGGCTGCACAGCAAAATCAACAAATCATAAGAGTTCAGTAAGTTCATATTAGGTCAATTGGTGCTAAATTATATTTGTTCTGAAAGTGGTACCGAAAAGTGTTTCTTTGCGGAGTTATTTGGGCAAAAGGTAAGCTCGGATATCAAACAGCCCCTAGCAAGCATGAGCAATGGCTAACTAAAGTCAGTTTTCAAGAGTGTTAAATGTATTGTTGTTGTTCTAATGTATTGAAAGTTTAATTTTTTTTATTTGGTGCTTTCTCACATTGTGCAGAGATTTGAACCCCATGTTGTAAAGTTATGTACAAAGATGTACAGATTTGTCTTGCTACTTGCTTTAAACATTGTAAGACACAATTATTAGAACTGAAAACTTATAGCTGGTAAATGCTGGGGTATACTGACCACAAAATTTAATGCGATTTCCCATTTTTATCTTTCATTTTGATTTCAGTGTTGATAATACCAAAATGTTCAGTTGTAAAGTTATGTTCAAACTTGCCATTTTCACATTGTACATTTTCATTTAGTTAATCACTGCATTTATTTAGTGCAAAATGCACTCATTACCATTTAACAGTGTAATTCACATTGCTGTTAACTTTTGTTTAATATCTGCTAGTATTAAAAACTATTGTATGTTTACATTAAGTAATGTACAATCTTAATTTCAGGTCAGCCAGCAGACATACATGATGTTACACACCCATACTGGATTCCGACCCTCAGATTAGGTCACTCTGAAGGGATGACCTCGAAGCCAGAACTGTATGTGAGAACTGCAAAACGAAACATGACAAAAGCAGTGAGAGAGCAGGAGCAGATGTTGCAATGCAGTAAGTCAGCTGAGAGCAGCATGCAAGAGTCGGCAGACAGCATCACCACAGTAGAATGCTCCGACCATGTTTCAAATGAAGCACATGCAGGCATTGACCAGGGTACACAGACAGATTTGACATGAATACATTTCACAGCTTGAAAATGTTGTGAATGATCAGAATGTGGAGAATAGATACAAAATCTTAGGGAAAAGATAAATGGAAAAGACTTCACTGAGGAGGCTTTTCGTGATAAAGATGACAGGGTGAAGTACTACACTGCATTGCCAAATTTCATCATTTTGCTTGCAACATTTAATTTGATTTCACCAGGCATGAGCACAGATGCTAAGGCTCGGCTCTCCAAGTTCCAGCAGTTTCTTCTTGTTTTGATGAAATTGAGGCTGAACCTTCCAATTCAGGTGCTTGCTGACATGTTCAGTGTGTCATACAGCACAGCCAGGCGGATCTTTTACAATGTGTTAGATGTTTTGTATGTGAGACTGCATCCCCTTGTTATCTGGCCAGAGAGAAAGAACTATGCCTGCAACATTTATCTATGCATTTGGACGGAAGGTGACTGTAATCATTGACTGTTTTGAAGTTAAGCTTGAAAAGGCATCAAATCTCCAGGCTCGAAACCAGACCTACTCAAACTACAAGCATGGAAACACCACAAAGCTTCTAGTGGGAATCACCCCACAGGGTGTTATCTCATACATTTCCAAATCATGGGGAGGAAGGACAAGTGACAGGCATATCACTGAACATAGTGGCTTTCTAGACAAAATGTTGCCTGGAGATTTTATTCTTGCTGACAGAGGCTTCAACATTCATGACTCTGCAGGACTAAGGTGTGCTGAAGTGAAGGTTCCTGCGTACACCAGAGGCAAAAAGCAACTATCTGCCTTTGAAGTGGAGTCAACCAGGAAGCTTCCAAATGTTAGATTCCATGTTGAAAGAGTGATAGGGTCACTACGCCAGAAACACACAATTTTAGATTGTGTTGCCCCTTGCTTACATGAGCAGTTGTTCTGATCAGAATATGACTGTGTTAGACAAAATTGCTCATGTCTGCAGTGCACTTTTGAACTGTTGTCCTTCTGTTGTACTTACTGATGAACCTGAGTGCCTGCCTGAGTAGGCGCGTGTTGCCAGAAACTGCCCAGGGCGATGTTTCAGATACCGTTTCAACACTGTTGTATGTGGAGCCAGTGGTAATGAAAACAATACCGGTGGCTGCATGGTCAAGGGGTTAAAGTTAAAGGCTATTCAGCGTGTGTTGGTGTGATTTGAGTAGGTCAATGTGGTGAATGTTATGTTTTTGGAAAATCTAGACAGGGGTGATGCAGTAACAATTTATCATAAACCTCTCTGTGCGCGGAGCGAACGGTTTTGTGCTCATGGCTGGAGGCTGGGTGTTTAAGGGGGTTCAACCTAAAACAAAGAAAGTTGTTGAATTGGACAGTGACGCTGTATCGCTATGGGATTCTGATGCACCCCATGCATGTGGAGCCAACGGTACTGTAAACGTTACCGGTAGAGAGAGAAGAAACTGTTTTCCTTAACCACCATTTTTAATTAGCCTAATTAAAGAACCTTAATTATCCATTTTTGGCTAACAAAAACTCATAATGACTACGCCGATCATTTTTCCCGGATCCATTCTATCTTGCTCTGCAAAATAAAGATTTCCAAAATCATTGCCATTCATGACTTAAAGCAAAAATAAACACCTGAGTTAATTAATATATCAATGATATAAGTGTGTACATTCAGGAATGTACACGCGAACTCAACGACCCCTAGCCTAGCGGCTGGTTGTCGCTAACTGTGACACGCCGGCTCACTGGGTGCGCGCACCTCTCAGTGACGTCAGTCACCCTTGACAACAGGTGTCCGCCGTGAGATGGCCTTAGTCGCCTGCTCGGCGTTAAACCCAAATAACTAATTGACAACAGGTGTGTAACATTTTGTAAACACTGAGGCGCCCGGTCTACATTCCATTGCGCGAATCTATGCTGGATGGTTGTGTTTTTTCAGACAAACACTAAATCTCAGACTTTTTATCCAGTGATAGCACTAAATCTTGTAAAATATACTACGTTGAGATCGGTAAGTGACTGTTTAAATTTGTGGTATATTGTTACGGTCATTCTCTAGTGGCCACACAGGGCAATTGCTTCCAGTGCATGTAGTAACTTTTCCGCCAGAAATAGTTAAAAAAATTTCCTCCCTTTTTGCCATTTTTTTTAGGGTGTAAAACTTCAATTGTATGCCTTTTTTGGCGTTTTGAGCAACAAAAGGCATGACAGGTGGTGTGAAAAAGAGCAAAATCTGGGTAATTTTAGTCGACCTAGTGTGTTCATGGGAGCCTAATTGGGGCATGTGCACGGTTGTATGCAGGCTTGCAGACGACAGTTTTGTCATGGGGTACTTAATGCATTTGAGTGTTGTGAAAAACGCTAACTCTTAATTTTTTTAAGAATTGCTGAAATAGCTTCTCCTGTGATGTGCTCCGCGTGGATTTTTTGTTTTGGCAGAAATGTTCTTCGTTCATAGTTTTATGCTGCAAGAGGCTAACAGATAACAGTGTGTGAAAAGGGGGCGTAACCTAATTGCCCTGTGTGGCCTGTAAAGGCAGAGTGAATTTTTCTACTATTGGCGTTTGGAAGGAGATTGTGCCCAAAAATCGACATTTTTTGCTTTTTATGCTGATATCAGGTGTTTTTAGGCCATGTTGGCACTTTTGATGCCATACAAATAGCTTTATTTAGCTGTATAAGGATTATAGAGGCAAAATGGTGCATATTTGTGCGAAGGGGAAAGAAAAGACTAGAAAACACACAGGAACAATCCCAGGTCACATTTTCTGTCATAGTAGTCATTCAAAAACCCTTCTGACAAGGTAACAGTCATTACGGTGTCATCTAGATGAAATTTAGTTAAATTTGATTTTTGTCGGTTGGCCGATTTTTTTTGCTTTTGTTTTGACTGCATTCAAAATACCCGTTTATCCTGCACAGTGTATTTTGGGCTTTGTGAGGGTCATCTTAGTGAAAACATGCTGTAAACTGCAAACCTCAGTGTGGTGACACCAAAACATGTTGTTTTGACTGGTTTCTGAAGTCGGTTCAGATGGTGTGGTGCGGTGAAAAGGCACGGTTGTCATAAATATTATCGAGAAATTAGTGTGTGAGAAATCTCTTCACCTTTTTCAAACACAAATCATCCTGCTGTATCCTGAGCATATCTATTATGCCTAAAAATCCATGCCACACATTTCCACCCACCCACCACCCACCCCAAACACCACCTTCTTGCCCCCATGCCCCCCCCCCCCCCCCCAAATATCCCTCACCCCCAACCCTCAGTCATGGTAAGCCTAACGTTACTATGCTAACTCAGATCCCAAAACTATGTTAACCCTAATCCTAACTACTATGCTTACCCTAGTAATACTAACCCAAAGCATTAACACGCACACCTCCCCCCCCCCCCCTTCCCCCCCCCCCCCTCTCCCGAATGAACGCACGCGTTCACGTGAAATTTTTGCTACTTTTTCAAGCATTTTACACTATTTAAAGCATTCTGCTGCTTTGCCATGCAAAGTAGTCAAAGTCAGAGAAGCACCTTGGTCCCTTGAGTTGGCTGGTACAAGGATTTGTAGCTGTTTGCAAGAAAAAGCATGTTGGCTGGTGATTCATTTTCAGAAAAAGTGCGGAACATAGCTTCAGTTGCCTTCAGTATCTTAAGCCTTGTTTAAAGCTGGAAGGAGGGAATAAAAGAAATGACACCTCATGCAGACTAGTTGTGGTTAGGCAGTTTGCTGAATTTTTTTAAACAGTGCAAGGGCTTTTCTATGTTGTCCAGTTGGGTTCAAAGTTGAAAAAACTGTCAAAATGGTTCTTGCTTGGGGGGGTAGTATAGCAAATAAATTGCCAAAAAATAACCAACTGTTGAAAATTGTAGTTGCTGGTTGTTTTGAATGCGTAACATGTGTGTCTGCTTGTCTGCAAAATATAGGGTTGCTAGCTTGAACATAAGTCTTTCTTTTTGGATCTTTACATGTGTGGTACTGACAGTCAGCCGCAGGAGCGAATGGTACTCCGGGCACCAAGGGGTGCAGGTAGTAATTTTGGTGCAGCTTTAAAACCATCAGCCATTCATGTCTGAAACTTGGCAGTGTATCTTCTTATAGGGTACGGTTATCAGTGATAAAGTTTTGATTGCAGCTGACAACTTTTTTTGTTTCATTACAGGCCACACAGGGCAATTGCTTCCGGTGCATGTAGTAACTTTTCCGCCAGAAATAGTTCAAAAAATTTCCTCCCTTTTTGCCATTTTTTTAGGGTGTAAAACTTCAATTGTATGCCTTTTTTTGGCGTTTTGAGCAACAAAAGGCATGACAGGTGGTGTGAAAAAGAGCAAAATCTGGGTAATTTTAGTCGACCTAGTGTGTTCATGGGAGCCTAATTGGGGCATGTGCACGGTTGTATGCAGGCTTGCAGACGACAGTTTTGTCATGGGGTACTTAATGCATTTGAGTGTTGTGAAAAACGCTAACTCTTAATTTTTTTAAGAATTGCTGAAATAGCTTCTCCTGTGATGTGCTCCGCGTGGATTTTTTGTTTTGGCAGAAAAGTTCTTCGTTCATAGTTTTATGCTGCAAGAGGCTAACAGATAACAGTGTGTGAAAAGGGGGCGTAACCTAATTGCCCTGTGTGGCCAGTGTAATTTTAGCCAATCTGGCCAGTTCAGTTTAGTTTCTTTTCATATTTTCTGTCTTTTATGGATTTCAGCACCCTCGATTAGCCACTCTCCATAGCAGATTGCAGCTGATATGTTTAGGTGTTTGGTACCCTGAAGTAATCTGTAGCCATCTTCTAATTTTTTTTTAAAGGTGTCTAAAATAAGTGTAGACAAATCAGACACGTCAACTTTAATACACCCAGGTGGCTTGCCATCAGAAAGATTTTGTTTAAAGTACAAATCAAGTTCTTTTGGTTCTTTACTAGTCTTTTGTTTTTTTGAACAACCGTTGAGCATATCACTCAAATTTCTGAGTGGTTTTTCCGGTTTTTCAAGCCAAAATTCCGGAGCTTTTGTCAAAACAGAATGAATGAAAGAAGTCATTTTTTCATGGTATTCACCATGTGATCGCAAGATCGACACGTCTTCCGCAGACCAATTCATTTTTGAAATGAGTGTAACAAACTGTTATTTATCTAGACCAGCCTGGTTAACAATTAAACAGTAAGATTTTCTTCTCAGCACACTGCAGATTAACCGCGAGACCTTTTCTTGTTTCTAAATATCACCAATTTAACAGACAAACTACCGACAAACCACCCTTCAGTGTCCTGTATACAGTCGCTAAGTATTTGTAATGTACGTTAGTCAGCGTTGACTCGAGCAAATTACACTAGAGAATGACCGTAACAATATGCCACAAATTTAAACAGTCACTTACCGATCTCAACGTAGTATATTTTATAAGATTTAGTGCTATCACTGAATAAAAAGTCTGAGATTTAGTGTCCGTCTGAAAAAAACACAACCATCCAGCATAGATTCGCGCAATGGAATGTAGACCGGGCGCCTCAGTGTTTACAAAATGTTACACACCTGTTGTCAAGGGTGACACTACGTGGGATGACTTTCAAAGTTTGATCGTGGAGGCGTGTACACTGCTGCCTTGTGAAGACTAGATAGTTAGTTTTTTGGTTCCACGCCGAGCAGGCGAACAAGGCCATCTCTCGGCGGGAAGGGTACAAATCTGGCTAGTCAAACTACAGTAAGATTTTCAGGCTAAAATGTCATACAAGCCTTTAAGGATATGCAACAGACTCAAGTTAAATGATGACAAAACAGAGAGCATGCTTGTTGGTACTCGAGCTAGAACATCCGCCTCCAGCAGTGATCATATTTCCATAGGTGGCCAAGACATTTCTTTCAAATCCGATGTAAAAAATCTGGGTGTATTCCTGGATTCAAGTTTATCGATGGAAAAACAGGTTAGCCATCTTTGCCGCACTGCCTACCTGGAGCTCCGCAGAATAGGCATGATCAGACGCTTTTTGACAGAAAAGGCTACTGCCCAGCTCGTATGCTCTCGCATTCTGTCCCATCTAGATTACTGTAATTCCCTCCTTGCTGGTATCTCATCTGATCAACTCACTCGCATTCAGCGTATCCAGAATAATGCAGCCCGGTTAGTCCGCGGCCTTCGCAAAAAACGCACTGATCATGTCACACCACTGCTAAAGCATATCCACTGGCTACCTGTCAAACAGAGAATAGAGTACAAGCTGGCCACTTTGGCATACAAACACTATGACAATACGCTTCCTGCATATCTGTCTTCTTCCCTTGCATCACACAATCCTAGTAGAAGTCTACGCTCAAGCTCACAAAAACTGCTCGTTCAGCCCAGAGTCAGCCTAAAAACTGCTGGTGCCCGTTCTTTCAGTTATCAGGCCCCTCACGTCTGGAACTCACTTCCACTGCATGTCCGTCTTTCCCCTACCTTGTTGACCTTCAAAACAAATTTGAAGACCCATCTTTTCCAGGTAGCATATCAAGATTAGCTTAGTCTGGATGTGCTGCCTGGAAATGTTGGTTGTTTCCCCATGTAGATAGGCTGTGTGTGTTTCGTGTTAGCCTACATGGTGCGAGCAGATGTTTATTTAAAGAGTGAGTGCGTTCTAATTTTTTCCTCCTTTTTAATTTTTATTTTTTATGTGCTGTAAAGCGCTCCGAGCTTGCTGTTCGTGGGGAAGGGCGCTATATAAAAACTATGTATTATTATTATTAGATTCTTGAAAAGACAGTAAGTTCATTTTGTTTGCGAAAAGCGTGATGTTTACTGTATAACAATAAAAATCTCGCTTTACAGAAAAAATGGACTTGCTGTCTCTGCAGACTTGCTGTGCACCATCTGTGAGAGATAGGTACGCATTGTTTTATTGGTGCAAATTTAACACATTCGAGACGTGCTGCATTCAGATACGAGTCTTTACGCCGAGTGTCCGGATGCAGCATGTCTTGAATGAGTTAACTCATTTATGCCTAACAATGATTTTCTTCGTTTTTAGGGGTGTCTTTCATGGATGTGTACTATTTGTTTGAGATTGACAGATATGGTGAATAGAGTTTATTGGTAGAAAATTTTATTGAAACCTTCCCAGGCAAAAGATAGCTCCCTTGTTGGGATTATATATGTAATATTTATTTATGATCCACAATTTGTGTGTCTGTTAAATTTTTCAGTGTTTCATTGTGCTAGGATTACAGATTTTATAAACTGTTGTATCAGTAAAGCGGACTTTTTTCATTATTTTTACATCACCAACATTAATCTGTCGGTCCGTCCGTCCGCCGATCCATCCACACACCCATCCATCCATCCATCCCATCCATCCATCCATCCACCCACCCACCCACCCACCCATACACCCATCATCCATCCACCCACCCACCCCCACCCACCCATCATCCATCCATCCGTCCGTCCGTCCGTCCATCCAAAAAATGAAAGCTTCTATTTGGCCCTGCATTATCCCATCTATTCATTACACAGCTGTGTATTATAAAAGCATTGCCAAATGCAAGATCTTGATTACTTCCAAATTTACATAATCTAATAGAGATGCAAATCATGCACTACCCGCCTCTTTGCATTGTTCGAGTCCCATATTTCCTTCGAGTGCACAATACCAATTAAACTATATTTACCCATTTAGCGCCACCGCCGCATTTTGGAGGTGTTACCCAACGACCGTGTACCAGTCGTAGGAGTTGGGCTGACCATGATAATTCAAGGGTAGTGCCAGATTAGCTTGGCGCCAAGCTAATCTGGCACTGCCCTTGAATTATCGTGTCAATCCAACTCCTGCTGTAGGGTGTCGGGGCTAAATGGGTTAAAATATGAGATACAAACGATAACATGATTTGAGCAATCGCCTCCTTGTCAGAACTAGGTGGTATAATAAAGGACAAGTGCTCTCTCAAGAGAATTTTACAGGAAATGACAGACCATTATTTAACACGATCCAGTTGCAAGAGACATAGATCCTCTGAGCCCCCGCGACTGTGGGGGCTCGTGAGGATCTCTGCCTCCTGGTGAGGTCATTTTGTATCCATGTTTCTTGGACGGTTTTGGGTTTCTGGTAGTTGAATGAACCAAAATTTCAGAAACAAAAACTGTACGTACGGGATATGCACAGTAGCAAGGAAGTTGTTGATGGCAGGCGGTTGATGGCAGGCGGTCTCTCGTAAAGGTGGCTGCTCAAATCCGGATATTGAAAAATGCGAAGGAGGTCTTTTCCGGTACATGTACCACAAAAAAAAACCCAAAAAAACCCAACCAAACAACAAACTGAAGTTAATTGCATTATTTATATATATATATATATATATATATATATATATATATATATATATATTATATATATATATATATATATATATATATATATATATATATATATATATATATATATATATAAATAATACCAGTCCAAGAAAGCTGGCACCACACACTCCAAAATATGGATCCAAGCAGCAGTGAAATACTTAAAATGTGAAGAAAGACTCCACGTACACCACGAGTCGGAAATAGCTCAGGCGGAGCAGGAGAGCGAAGGGAATCTCCGGGTCGTGGGTTCGAATCCCCCTTCTGGTCCCGGTAGCTGGACTCTCAATCCAGGGAGAAAAACAGATTTGTTCAATAGCATGTCCGTTGAAAGGTCCTGGTAAATCAAAGCGGCACAGTTGGAGTGCGCCTGAATTGATCAGTGTTCAGGTCGTACTCCATAGGCAATAGATTTCCCTGCCCCCCGATAACCCGCCCGTCAGGGCCGTCCATTATCACCTCGGTGGACGTTAAACCTGGAATTAATCAATCACGAAAACCACGTAGTTTAGGAGGAGTTACACTTTTATTCTATGCACAAATTTTCGCCCTCTCAGCGAGGGCTTCTTCAAAGGAATGCCAGTTAACAGGTTATATATATCTGTGTGTGTGTGTGTGTGTGTGTTTTGGCCTGTGATTTTGCACCTTACGGCTGCAAGCCGATATGTGCAAATTCACAGACCAAAGACTACAATCAAACGCACACGATTATACGAGAGCAATTTCCAACTACTGTTCATTATAAAATCCCAGTGTACATAGAGTTTGAGTTATGTGTACATTTGCATGAGTTCATAACAGTAATACATACAATTACAGTCTGATTACTGTTGGTCGCTAAACTGTGTAATCTGTGCGCCGGAGCATAGTTTAAACGAAAACAGGAGATGACGAAACGGGTATGATCTGTTGAGACACATCGATATGTTTCTGTACACAAATCAGCATAGCGCCGAAAAAAAAAAAAAAACAGAGTTCGAAACAAACGAGATTTCAATCTTACATCTTAGGGCGGATTAGTGACCACCAGGGGATGTGTGTGTGTGTGTGTGAAGGGGGGGGGGGGAGGGTGTATTACTTCTGAACATTTAACCTAAAACGGAAAACACCCAGAGGCGAGACCATGCCTTCTATTGGCCGAAAAATCAAACGGCGGGGTGAGGGGAGGGGGGGGGGGGGTGTGAGTGCGTTATGACCTACTTTCCAGTGTCCGCTATCCACCAATGGGTGGTTTCTACTTTTTCACCTGAAATGAAGAGGGTGAGGGCAGACTCCAAAAATGGAAACAATCCATAGAATTTTAAAGTAATTTTGATCCTAGGGGATAAAGCAAGGTTTGGCTTCTGGACACCATCTGTCTCAGGTTCAATGTAAAAAATCAGATAGGGAACCACTCGTCCTCTTCCCCTCCCATGAAATGATCTGCCTCTGAAGCTAGCAAGAGACAAAGATCCTCATGTCTCTTGCAGCCGGGTATTGTTCGCGCTGCGCTGCGGCAGTGAAGTGGTTAAGCAAAGAAAGCAATGAGAAAAACTGTCCAGGCCATGATGAACACGGCTACTCCATCCAGAGCTTTGCTGATCCACTTGGCCTCGCCTTCTCCACGGTATCGCAAAGCCTCCTCCTCTTCCATGGCCTTGGTCATCCTTTTAGGTGCAAAGCTGGAGTAGCAGCACATTATGTTGTACATTCGCTGCTTCAGTGTCATCGTCACCTCTGCAATGTAAAAAGAAAGAGTACATTACAATGTTGAATTCTGCAGACTCTGAGTGTGTGCGTGCGTGTGTGCGTCGTTTTCGCCTGCGCATTGAGTTATATCATAAATATGAGAAATGCGCCATATAAATACCATTTATTATTATTAATATTATTATTGAGTACTTGTCTGCGCTTTTGTTTTGTCTAAATTAGACTATTGCAATGCTCTTTTGGCTGGCTGTTCCCAGTGTCTGGTTGGCAAACTCCAGAAGATTCAGAACTCAGCTGCCAGGTTGATTCTTAGAGTCCCTAGATCAGATCATGTCACACCCCATCTGTCTGCCCTGCACTGGTTACCTGTTACAGCTAGGATTCAGTACAAAATTTCATGCATGACTCACAGTTGTATTACCTGTTCCTGCCCACACTACCTTGCCTCTCTTCTCCAGCTGTATACGCCCTTGAGACAGAATTTGCGCTCTGCTGCCGACTCTCGAGTTTTACGTATCCCTCTTGTCAAAACAAAGTCGTTTGGTGAGAGGTCATTCAGATACCATGCCCCAGTTGTTTGGAATGATCTCCCACGCGAACTGAGATACGTGGATTCGAGAGAGGCATTCAAGCGTGCCCTAAAGACCCATATGTTTTCTGTCAGCTACAAATGACTTAGTTGTCACACACCTGTCATGTTAAAGTCATCTCTATCTATTTATAGAAGTAGTGTGTGTGTGGGTGTGTGTGTGAATGCCAGTATGAGTCCATGAGCGTAGCACTTTTGAATGGTGACTTTATAGCTTGTTTATAGAGTGCGTTGTATTTTGTTTTTGTACTTTTTGTAAATTCCATTTTTGTAATTAGTTATTTTTTGTACATTAGTTTTTGTTAAGCGCCTAGAGCTCTAATCTGAGGTTAGGCGCTATACAAGTACTCATTATTATTATTATTATTATTGAATTGTGTTACGAGGTAGTCGTGGTCGTAGTATGATACAATCACACCAGACGCACGCACGTACGGTTCTTGTAAAGAAACTTTACTCAGCTGCAACTTGTTACACGTGGCACAAGGTTGTACACCACACAGGCGAAACAGTTTCACCAGTACTCTATTCTCAGGATGCAATCTTAGCACAATGCATCCACAACTACATCCACACGTTGGTACACTGTCTCATACAACGCATCCACAATTCTGATACACTGCATCTCCCATGCAATGCACCAACACTTTTGACACACTGCCTCTCTCATACAATGTACACACATATTTCCTAACACCGTCTTTTATACTATTACGGGCAGATTTCCAGTACATTCCAGCAAATTAACACAACACAACCAATCCGAAAAAAAGTAATCAAAAATAATTAATATTCATTAAAAAGAACACTCTAGATTAATCCACCAGTTTCTACTAACTTCTAGGCGCATTCCATAAAACGTTGCGAAATGTAGCCAACAACTTTGACGTCATATCTGAGGTCACTAGAAAGATCGTGACCCTGATCGAACCTTTCAGTCTAATATAGGTCAAACTTTACATTGTAGCTAAAATACGAGTCACAACAAAAATCGATCGCAATTGTCTGTGCAAAAGAAAATGAATCCTACTAAAATGGTACGTAATTCTTATCCAAAATAACTCAAAAGAATATCATCGGATCTTTCCTATGATTAACACACACACGCTCTCAAAAGAATAGCACAACCACAAACGTAAAGTGTGTGAGCTGGGTCACATGGTTTTATTGTAGTCCGATGAAGAGGATTATCAGACCGACGCGCCGAAGGTTATGGGGTGACAATCACAGTGAATGGACTGACAATCATCATTTAAATCCAGAAAAAAGTACATTATGGGGCAATCTTGTGAATAGTTTCAGGCATAATTAATGTGTATCGACGAAACGTTTTAAAAGACCGAGAGAGAGAAAAAACGAAACAACAACACCATTTTTCACTGACATTCGGATAATAAATGCATGATTGAATAAATAAATGAATGAAAGAAAAAATGAATAAATGAATGAGTCAATCGGCAACTAACCAATCAAGCAAGCAACCAACTAACCAACTGAACAACCATCCAACGAACAAACAAATCAATCGATGATGTCTTACCGACTGTTCCCTCGGCCTTCTCATCGTCCTCGTCATCATTTCTGGTCTTTTCACCTACATGCGCATTTCTGGCCGCCTCATTATCATAGTCCTCTTCGGCGTCACTGTCTTCACGTGGCTCTGAGTAGCGCGTGCTCCACGTCACGCGCCGCAGCTGGGTTAAGGATGTGTAAATGTAAGTGAAACAGTATGGAACGAGATGGGTTTGAATAGACACTATTTTAACATAGATTATTCTTATAGAGCATGTGCGAAGCTCTTGTGCACTCAAACAAAACTATCAACAAAGAACACTCTTTTCAAGTACATATATTTTGTACTGCTCACTGTCCGGGTGAAGTACTTTTAAACACAGTCTTAGGAATGGTAGGTCTGCAAGTGAGTTGCCCTTTGCCCGTTGTGACAAAATGCTTCAGAAGTTTTGTGACCTTGAACAGTTTCATAGACTGTATTAGCGCAACGGTAATTTACACATGCACTCTTTATACACCACAGCAGGAGATGAATCGATCATGATAACTCAAGGGTAGTGCCAGATTAGCTTGGCGCCTGGGACGGCGCCAAGCTAATCTGGGACTACCCGTGAACATGTCATGGTCGAGTCGAGTCGTCCCAGACAAACATTCATGGGAGCCCCCCGACCCCCCGCCCGGCCCCCCTCCCCCGCCATACCCCCCAAACTCCAACCCTAAGAGCTGAGAAAGTCATAATCAGGTTTGGACAAGTGAAAGCGGTGCTCCAATTAAAACTAGGCCAAACAAGGAAGCTACTTACCATGACGTCCGGTCGAGCCTTGGTGAAGAGAGAGATGACGACGGTCACGACGAAGACGATGAAAGAGAGAATGATGGCAAAATGCAGGAAGTGGACCTTGTACAGCAACTCAGGTCTCTCCTCCTTCTCTCCACATGCGGGCTTCTTGTAGTACAGATCCATAATCATGCGGCTTCCTCCCACAACCAAGCCGGACATCAGTCCCCAGAAGGCTCCCTGTCAAGATAGGTATATAGATAGAAAGAGTAACCTCGGCCATATAATGACATATCATGCTCACAAATATGTTAATTTTTCAGCTTGAATTACTATATTCAAGCTGAAAAATTGATATGTCTTACAGTTTGTGATAATTTATGTCCGAGGTTGGGTCTACGCCCAGGTTGGGACCCAAAATAAGCGACAGTCCAGCCTCGTAGAAAATCAAATACAACAATCAAAATCTTATATTTCCTTCTCTCAAAATAATACATTTTCTCCATATAACACATACCAAAGTATAATTTTGAGATGTTTCTTCTGCAAATATCCCAGTGCGCAAAGGCCATTGGGCCGACCTCGGCAGCCGTTAGCCCACGCACGGTAGTGTCCCGGCCAACGGCGGCCGACGTCGGCCCGGTGGCCTTTTGCGCACTGCGACATTTCTTCTGCAAATATATTTTGGGCCTAACTCCCCACCCCACCCACTAACACTCCCCACCCCGTCTCTTTTTTTGGTTTATACACAGCTGCTTTCTAACTAAGAGTAATAATAATGTCCTTTCAACACTAAATGTGTGTTGGTCTGTGATTTTGGACCATACGTCTGAAAGCCATAAAGTGCGTGAGTGAGTGTATGAGTGAGGGAGTGAGTGAGTGAGTGGAGACCAGCCAACACAAGTATATTCTCTTACGTAGTAGTCGTAGTCGCAGTTTGATGCAATCACACCCGACACGCTCACATAGGGTTTTTATAAAGAAACCTCACTCAGTTGCAGCTCGTCACACGTGGCACAAGGTTGTAGACCACACTGGAGTAACAGTTCCAACAGTACTTTATTCAGTCTTATGAATAGCACAATGCATCCACAAATGCATTCACACTTTGGTACACTGTCTCATACAATGCATCAACAATTTTGATGTACTGCGTCTCCCATACAATGCATCCACAATTTTGATATACTGCGTCTCCCATGCAATGGACGCACATATTTCCTAACACCCTCTTTCATAATTACAGATTTCCAGAATAATCCGGCAAATTACAGACCTCAACCAATCAGAAAAGAAACTTGACCAAAGCTCATCAATAGTCATTAAAAAGAACACTCTAGATCTATCTACAATCTTCCACGGACATCTAGGTGCATTCCGTAAAAGTTGCGAAATGTAGTCAACATGTGTACTACAAAACTTTGACGTCATGTTTGAGGTCACTAGAACGATCGTACCTTCCAGGTTAATCTAGGTCGGACTTTAGCAACAATGTAGCGAGATGTACGGCATTCTAGCTACACAACAAAAATCAATCGCAATTCTCCATGCAAAGAAAACGAATCACACTATAAAGATACGCGATTCTTAATAAAAAATAACTCAGCTGAACATCGGATTTTTCCTATGATCTACACACACATGCCCTAAAATAAAAAGAATAACACAACCACAAACCATACTGACGAGCAAAAAAAAAAAAAAAGTGACATTTTTGGAATCACCGGAAACACTAAAAGTGTTTCCGATGATTCCCAAAATATCGCATTTCTTTTGCTCGTCGGTATAGATTTCTAAATGACAGCCCAGCACACCAGATGCAAAACCTGACGTGAGTAGGTCCCACCTGCTCCGTAGTTCGCTTCCAGGCAATGCCCAGCATGAAAACAACGACCCAAGGCGGGGAAAGATACGCCTGCATGGCCTGTAAATAGTCCCACAGTTGCCCGCCTTGGTTGGCCATCAGAATGGGGACCCAGCCGATAGAGACCGCCACCAGCACCACGATGAAGCACCTGCAATAGTAATTAAGGTGATGGAGTGCGCTGGTCTGCGAGTCTGGACCTTACGACTTCACACACTGGATCCCACACTGTTACGAAAAGACATTTTGAGAAATCAGTTTCAGAAGTTTACATCAACTGGCTGGATCGTACATATATTCGCGCTCACGGGTCACCGTTTTTAACCCTTTGGGTGTCGATAGCGGTTTTAGTCGCGATGATTCCTGCAGGAATCATCGCGACTAAAATCGCTACCGACACCCAAAGGATTAAGTCTCTTCTATTTACAGAAGAGACTTATTAGGATCGGACTTGGCGGATCGCTTTCAATAGCATGCACATGACGTCATAGGTGAACAGGCACCACACTCTGACAGTGAAGTAAAAAGATAACAACTACGTCATGTGTAGTTACGGTATCCGCGATGCAGAACGTACGTTTTGTCGCGAAACGCCGTGTGTGTATGTGTGTGTGTGTATGTGTGTGTGTTTGTGTGTGTGTGTTTGCGTGCGTGCGTGCGCGCGTTTGCGTGGGTGCGTGCATGCGTGTGCGTGCGTGTATGTGCGTGCGCGTGTGTGCATGTGTGCGTGTGTGTTTCAGAGTTTGATGCCTGCCTTAGGGTTAAATGGGCTTCTGTCGTCGATGCCTGCTATTATTATTATTATTATTATTATTATTATTATTATTAGTAGTAGTAGTAGTAGTAGTAGTAGTAGTAGTAGAATCATCATTCTTATTCTTATTCTTCTTATTAATATCATCCTCACCATCATCATTATACCGGCATAGATCTACATGTAGAAGACATCGATCTAAAGCATTGATTTACAACGGCACTGATCAAGTAACTATGAGGGAATTTGGATGAATTAATTGTCATGGCGACGGCGTAAATGTGATCTTGTGTTGATACTTAAAATCATCATGATCAACAACGACAACAAAAACAGCAGCAAAACAACAAAAGGACAAACATGCACGAATGTGATGCGGTTAGTTGATTGACCCGTTTCTCTATGTCGCGCGGTTTGTCGAGGTGACTCCTGCAAGAATCACCACGACAACCTAGAGCTACCGATAGCCAGAGAGGCACAGGGGTGAACAATCAAGCACAAGGGGCACAACTGACCTTCCGACGATCATGAGTTCCCTCTCACTGCTGCGGGGCCGGCATCGCGTCCACAGATCCAGAGTGAACATAGAACTTAGCGAGTTGAAGACGGACGTCAGCGTACTCATCAGAGCGGCAAGCATCACAGCTAGCATTAGCCCTCGGACACCTGTGAACGTCATTAACTCAATCCAGACGCACGGCATGCGGATACGCGGCTATAGCCCATCACATCCTGAGGCTGATTTTTTAAAAATAAAAATTGCTTATTGTCCTATGACGGCTACACAACAGATTACAGTATAGATCAACCATTTTAGTTCAAGGGTGGTGCCAGAATAGCTTGGCGCCTCAGGCGCCAAGCTATTCTGGCACAACCCTTGAAGTATCGTAGTCAGATTATTTCAAGCACTAGTGTATCGGGATGAAAAGGGTTAATAAGGGCACGGAATGAATCATACTAATTTATACTAATATAATTGATAGTGATCATGTAAGAACTGATAGCAAGCCATATATTTAAAATAATAAATAATAAACAAAATCAGTCACTTAACCAGTCTCCCCCCCCCCCCCTCCACTCCCACCCCCTTTCTTTCCTATCTATTGTGCTTAGACCGACGATAGATATATTCATTAGTTGCACAATTTTCTCCCCTGACAATGCTTTTACCTACTTTACTTAGTAATTTTCCTACTAGGGAATAATGAAAGAAAAAACAGAAGATAGTGGTAAAAAAAACCCTTTAAAATAAAAACAAAGAACGACGTTTCGGATCAAAGATCCTTCTTCAGGTGACATGGAAACAAACGCAGAACAGAAAAGAACACGATAGAAAGAAAAGACGTCATCCTGTATAGAGAGAATTTAAAATGACCTAAAAAAATAATAATTAAAAAAAAAAAACCACATAATGACGCAAATACACATGCACAAAACAGGTAGCACAAAACTTACGTCTGCATACGTACACGTCACTGCATACATTTGCATTGACTCCTGCCTGCTGCCGCTCACGTACATGCACGCACACACACACACACACACACACACACACACACACACACACACACACACACACACACACACACACACACACACACACACACACACACACACACACACACACACACGCGTTTGTTTCCATGTCACCTGAAGAAGGATCTTTGATCCGAAACGTCGTTCCTTGTTTCTATTTTAAAGGGTTTTCTACCACTATCTTCTGTTTTTCTTTCACATGAAAACCTTGCGGCAACAGTTTTACTACATAATAGTGAATAATATTATTCTAACAATTATTATAACATTATTATTATTAAGAATCCATTATAAAGGCACTGAATTAATTACGTAATTTTATTATAATTATTTGTGGCTTGTGGTTCAAAAATCTGTGCCAGGTTAGCTTGTCGCCTAGATTTCAATTATAGGCCTATCTTAAGGAGCTGCTACGTTTTCAAGGAGGAACGTACATGGTAAAGCCTGGATGGTGGGTGTTTTCTATTAACCCATTCAGCCCTGACGTACTACAGCTATTCTGGCACTGCCCTTGAATTATCATGGTCGATCCATCTCTTGCAACTGGTGCTTAGTCATTAGATGACGAATCCAAAATGTTGGAAATACGGCCGTCGGGCTGAATGAGTTAACCGTAAAAACATATTGATTATGTTTTACCTGCAGGTAGAAGATTAACAACGATTTTGGGATAGGCAATATTGGAGCAGCCATTAGGGTTTTCACACACAGACATGCAGATGTCAGGGTCAACGCACCCCACCTCATCTGCAACAAGTCGACGGAGCAAAAACCAATCAGTCTGTCAGTCAGTCAGTCAGTAGTCATTCATTCATTCATTCATTCAGTCAGTCAGTCAGTCAGTCAGCCAGCCAGCTCGTCAGCCAGTCAGTCATTCAGTCAACCAATTGACCTACCATTCACTCACTCGCTCACTCACTTACTAGCCAATCAATCAATGAATCAATAAAAGAATCAATCGATCGATCGATCGACCAACCGACCGACCACTCACTCACTCACTCGGTCAGTCGGTCGGTCGGTCACTCACCGAGTGAGTGAGTGGTCGGTCGGTCGGTCGATAGTGAGTGAGTGAGCGAGTGAGTGAATGGTAGGCCAATTGGTTGACTGAATGACTGACTGGCTGACTAGCTGGCTGGCTAACTGACTGACTGACTGAATGACTGAATGACTGACTGATTATCCGACCGACCGATCGACCACTCACTCACTCACTCACTCACTCACTCACTCACTCACTCACTCACTCACTGATTATCCGACCGACCGATCACTCACTCACTCACTCACTCACTCACTCACTCACTCACTCACTCACTCACTCACTCACTCACTCACTCACTCACTCGGTCAAGCGGGCGAACTCACCAGGGAAGAGAACTCTGCCGACCATGCCCGGAAGAATGATGATGAAAAACGGGAGAATCTTGAGAACCCCGGCAAACAACACGCCCGCCTTGGCGTGGGAGTGGGTCCTCGCTGACAGGACACGCTGAACCATCACCTGACGTACCAAAAAAAAATCACCAGAATTAACCCATTTAGCCCCGGCGCACTACCACAGGAGATGTATCGAACATGATACTTCAAGAGTAGCCGCCAGATTAGCTTGGCGCCTAATGGCGCCAAGCTAATCTGGCACTACCCTTGAGTTATCATGGTTGATACATCTCCCGCAACTGATACATAGTGGATAGGTGACACCTCCAAAATGCGATCTTGGGGTTGAATGGGTTAATGTCGTCGATCAACATTGTCGTCATCGTAATCGTTGTCGCGATAAATGTCGTCCACGTTGTGGTAGCGATCTTCATTTGTCGGCAACATTGTCATCTGTTGTCAACATCACTATCGTAGTCGTCGTGGTTGTAATTTTCGTTGTACGCGTCATAGTTATCGTCACATCGTCATCCTTAACGTTGTCGACATCTCTATATTCATTGTTATGTCTGTGTGTGAAAAGCAACAATTTCATTGTTTTACAATAAACAATCGTTTTTCACATAATTATACTGACAAGTTATTCTCTTTTGCAGACTAAGACAGACTAAGTGACTGCGATGTAAAATTAAGTATCTTTTTAAAAGACAATATCCCGACTATCTATTTTAGAAAAGAAAAAAGAAGAAGAAAAAAACAAACAAACATCCTGAACGCCATTGAATTCAGGGGCAATCCTACACTCACCTGGTCCGTGCACCACGCGAGAATAGCCATGGGGGTCAGACCAAATATGGCGCCCGTCCAAGGGATGTCACCCGTAATGGGGTCTCGGAAGATGTGCAGTGAGTCTGCGCGGGGAAACCCCTTCGTCGCGTTGCCGCATTGCGTCACGTTGGGTACAGCCATCATATACTTTTCAAAAAGTGGGTTTAGGCCCCCAACTTCGATCATTGCTGAAAACAAAAAGAGGAGTTTTGTTGTCATGCTCTTTGTTAACTTCCACACTGCCGGTGACGGCAGATTACGTTATGAAATGTTTGTAAATTTACATCCAAAGAGCCCCGGCACCGTGAGGTTACCTTCGTCGCCCGCTCGGCGTTAAAGCCTCAAAACTAATTAAATCAGCAAACCCCAGCCGTTCAAAGCGCTGTCAGCAAGAGACACAGATCCCCATGAGCCCCTGCAAATGCGGGGATCATGAGAATCTATGTCTCTTGCGGCTGAATCTTCAGTTTGTTTCGGCAGTGAAGGTGTTAACTGCTTGTTTGCGGATCGAACAGGTTATCGAAGCAACTAACAAATGAAGCGCAGTTGAAGGGGTCACTGCAGGTATATTTTGACTGAAAGGTAATAATAATAATAATAATAATAATAATAATAATAATAATAATAATAATAATAATAGTGACGATTTGTTAAGGTAACCGTCAGCAGCGTACATCTACCTTAACAAAAAGAGCAACGACAATCACCACCACCACCACTACTACTACCACAACAGCAGCAGCAACAATAGCAACAGTAACCACAACGACACAAAAGAAAAACAATAAACTTACAGACAACGAGGAGCCAGACTGATCCAAACAGCATGATCGCAGTCTGTAGAGCGTCCGTCCATATCACGGCCGACAGACCGCCTGTCATCATCATCGTCACCATCATCATCAGACATCATCATCAGACATCATCATCATCATTAAACATCATCATCATCAATTTTCCCTGATTTAACTAATTCAGTCCGACGACCGTATTTCCCACATTTTGGAGGCGTCATCTAATGACTGCACCAGCTGTAGGAGTTGGATCGACAATGATAATTCAAGGGCAGTGCCAGATTAGCTTGGCGCCATCAGGCGCCAAGCTAATCTGGCGCTACCTTTGACCTATCATGGTCGATCCATCTCCTGTTGTAGTGCGTCAGGACTGAATGGGTTAACCCCACCCGAACTCCTCAGCACCCACATCTCACGCCATCAGGCGCCAAGCTAATCTGGCACTACCCTTGAATTATCATGGTCGACCCATCTCCTGCTGTAGTGCGTCAGGGCTGAATGGGTTAAACAGGTCTGTAGAGCGTCCGTGCATATCGCGGCCGACAGTCCGCCTGTCATCATCATCAAACAAACATCATCATCATCATCATCGTCATCGTCGTCATCATCATCATCACCACACCACCATCAAACATAATCATCATTCTGCCCTGATTTAAGCCAGTCTGTAAAGCGACAGTCAATATCACGGCCGACAGTCCGCCTGCCATATCATCGTCGTTATCATCACTATCATCGTCATCGTCATCATCATCATCATCATCATCACCGTCGTCGTCATCATCATCATCATCATCACCATCACCACCATCATCATCATCATCATTCTGCCCTGATTCAAGCCAGTAAATCCATCTTTGTGACAAGCGAGATTATTAATGCATTACACAGAGCAGCTCGCCTAACTCATTCTACCCCAGACCCACCATAGCAAGAATTTAATTGACCATGATAGTTCAAGGGTGATGCCAGAATAGCTTGACGCCTATGGGCGCCAAGCTATTCTGGCATCACCTTTGAACTCTCATGGTCGATCTGTGTCCTGCACTGCGTCGCAGTCTTCAGAGGACAAAGGCAAAATTTGGGGATTTAGGTCTTGGGGTACAATGAGTTAATTACGGCAAAAATTGGCATCACCATCGTCGCCATCATTACGCTCGTGCTTTCTCTGACCTACTTCTGGTGTAAGGGCATCTTGAGTTTGCAACGATGAAATCCCGTGGGACCACATTATGCATGCCGCATTCGGTACGACCCGACGCGCATAAATAAAACTGCTCGACCATGAAATTTAACATTTGTTATGTAAATATGCGGTTCTTTTCAAGAGCAAAGTGACGAAGCTAAGAAGAAAGAAACTATAACCGTTGCGTCGTGTTAACCCTTCGGCTGTCGATAGAGGTTTTAGTCGCGATGATTCCTGCAGGAATAGACAACACCCTGACATCCTGCAGGAATCATCGCGACAAAAACCGCCACCGACAGCCAAAGGGTTAACCTTTACTCGCCACAATGTTAGCTTGCGAAGTAGGTGTAACATACGAGTCCAGATGTGACGTTTGTTACCTATGATTGTGTAGACAGCGGTGATAGTCAGCACACTGACGATGGACAGGTACATGTCCCAGCCCAGAGACTGCTGAATAAACACGGCTCCCGCATACATGCTCACCTGAGAAACGCACAACCACTTGTGTGAGAGTCTGAGATTTTCGACCTTACGGCTATACGCCGTAAGGTCGAAAATCGCAGACTCGCACACAACCAATTAACAAACGAAAGTAAAGTATTATAACCTAACCGTCGTTGTATAGCATATTGCACCGACGCATGAACCAGTATAAATGACACAGAATGACGCACGAACTAGTATAAATGACACAGAATGATGCTTTTTGTGTCATAGGCAAAGAAAGTGTTTTGGGATTAATTTCACGAATTATAGGGATTAATCTTAAAACAATTGAATCTTGTTTACGAAACAAAACAATCTTCTCAATAATAATCGCATGATTTTTCGTATACGGTATTTACATAAGCGTACAGTTTGTCTCGGCTGTCGGGTACGATCAGGTCAATTGTGACCTGTATGCCCTGGATGTGCAATCAGACAATTTTCTGCACCCCTTTTTCGGAGTAAATTGTAAAACAGCTAACATAACTTTAATTTTTATTTTACGAAAAAAGCTATCTTCTCATTAATACCTGCATGATTTTTCATAAACAGTGTTTGCATAAGCCTGCTGTTTGTCCCGGCCCTGGGGTAGGATTAGGTCAAATTGTAACCTGTAAGCTCTAGGCATGAAAATCAGCAAGAAAATTGCTAAGTTGATCCTCTGACACGTCAAATGTTAGTACTGCGATGATGACAAATAAAATCGAATCGTACTATGAACACGGCGTCGTGGGGCTAATGATGCCATGACGTGAAGCTTGAAGTGACGTCATTCGCTGTTCTTGCTATTATTGTTCTTCACAATAGCTATGCTACGCTAGAACACAGAGATCACGAATGGCGGGAATCGCCGTATGTCCGTCTTTATTTATGTGTGCCAGTGTGTGTGGATCAGAGAGTGGGTTAGAGTAGAAGTAGATGGATTCCTGTCGCTACTGACACAAGCCCACAGAGCGTACTAATGACCAGAAGCGCCGTGTGTCCGTCTCATTTGTGTGCGCCGACGCGTGTGTTGATCAGAGGCTGGCTTAGAGAGGAAGGAAATGGATCAGCATAATAAGCCTAAAAATATGAACAACTCTGAATGTTCATAAAAGATAAACGCATGTGAGCTCCAAACAATACGATAGACTTTGGGATGAAATCCTCATCTTGTTTCTGTTCCCCTGTGAGAACGCCCCACATTCACTTCTCTCATTTCGGTTTTTTTTTTTTTTTTTTTTTTTTTTTTTTTTTGGGGGGGGGGGGGGGGGGGGGAGGGGGGGGTTGTTTATTACGCACATGTTAAAAACATGTTCGTTACACGCAATTATGAAAAAAGAAGAAGTCTGGCCATATAAAGTATGGTCATGACATATAGTGATGGGTTTAAAGGGTCTGCTGCACTGCGTTCTGGGATTGCTAAAACCTGCTGTTACATCAGATTATGAACGTTAACTCATTCGAGACGAACGGCATCCGGATACGCGGCTTCAGCCGCGTATCCGGATGCCGTTCGTCTCGAATGAGTTAACTAAGACATTGCCTGCCTTGTTTTCCTAATCCGTTTGAGTAAGTGCAGTGTGCAACAGAGAATTACCACTTTTGTTTGTTTTTGTGTAACTGAATAACTCCTCTACGTACAAGGAAGAACAGCAGATTCGCCTTTTATCCTATCTCATACCGAGGCTAAAAGCTTCAAATTTGTACACTGCCATATGCAAGCTACATTATAGTTTTTTTTACGGATAAGGATATAGCCAATGGCTTTAGTTCAAGGGTGGTGCCAGAATAGCTTGGCGCTTAGAGGCGCCAAGCTATTCTGGCACAACCCTTGAACTATTTTAGTCACACACACTGGTGTGTTCCGTATGATAAGGATTATTTTGCCACAGTTCCAACTCACTATGTTATGTAGACACGATTGATGGCATACTATGAACATTAATTTTAAAAAATCTGTTAACCCTCTGCATGAAGTAGGTCGCTTTAAAATTTGTGGTATTGCCAGACAGTTCTGGTGTGCAGTTATCTCCCTTACCGAAATCTTTTGCACGACGGGGAGGAAAATGGCGAGACAGGACAGATACACCTGCAGACGTCGGCCGCCATATCGCTTCTTCAGGTACTGAGGCATTGTGTACGCCTGGAAATGAATTATCCCTTTGGTTTTCGGTAGCGGGTTTTCTCGCGATGATTCCTATAGGAGTCATCGCGAAAAAACAAACAAACACGCAGTCGACAGCCAAAGATTTTAGGCAAAATGATCCGCAATTTATTACTTTCAACGGGGACCTCTAAGGCCCGGAAAAGAGAGAGAGAGAGAGAGAGAGAGAGAGAGAGAGAGAGAGAGAGAGAGAGAGAGAGAGAGAGAGAGAGAGAGAGAGAGAGAGAGATTCTCCAAGGACTACACGAAAGTTGGGAGATCGATCGGCTGTGACAGTTCAAGGGTGGTGCCAGAATAGCTTAGCGCCTCCAGGCCGGCCTGAGTCCACATCCTGTTGTTGTGTTTCAGGGTACTTATCTGGATTAATATTCAAAAGGACCTACCCCTGATGAAACGTAGACAGGCACGAAAATCCAGCCGAGCACTACCAGAATGAAAACCGCCTGTAAAAGATTAACCCATATAGCCCCAACGCCCTACAGCAGGATATGGATTGACCATGATAATTCAAGGGTAGTGCCAGATTGGCTTGGCGCCTGAAGGCGCCAAGCCAATCTGGCACCACCCTTGAATTATCATGGTCAATCTATCTCCTGCAACTGGTACATAGAAGTAAAGGTAACACCTCCAAAATTTGGGATGTGGCCATGGGGCTAAATGGGTGAAGATAAACACGTATCATAATTTTAATCTAAATTTTAAATAAATAGTTTAATGCAAAATAATGATACTGAATATAATGATATTCAATCTGCAGCTGAATATAAGAGATATTTATATCCGTTTTATCCATGGGGCCCAAAATTTTTGACATGTGGCCATGGGGCTAAATGGGTAACGATAACCACGCATCACAATTTAATCTAAATTTTAAAGAAACATTGTGTTGTAAAATACCGATACTTAATATAATAATATTCATGAACGTATCTGTAGCTGAATAGAAAAGATGGCTGTATCCGGTTTTTCGTTAAAAAAAAAAATTCCCGCTAATTCTTGATATTGACGGCACAGGATGGTGTCAGAATTGATAAGACTATGATCAACTGATCCAGGATTTTAAGACACAAAACTAAATATGCAATAACACATTAGTACTTACATGCCACTCATAAATAACTACACCAATGCCAGATGCCGCGGCCTGTCCTGCCATCCCGATAAAGAAATGACTTCCGAAGTTGGTGGCAAAAATGGACGCTCCGATCTGCATTTGGGAGAAACACTGACTTGACTGATTGATGAACGAATCTGCGCTGGTCTGTGATTTTGTACCTTACGGCTCTAGAGCCGTAAGGTCCAAAATCACAGACCAGCACACTCATCAACTTGTACCCCTTCACCGCCAGTGGACGCAGACAGTGTTTTTAGAGTCCTAGTAAATTCAACGCCAAAGATCCCCCAGCCGTCAAAGGAACATAAATGCAAAGTGGACTCCGCAAGAGGCATAGATCCTCATGAGCCCCCACAACTGCGGGGGCTCATGAGGATCTATACCTCTTGCAGTGGGATCGTGCTCATTTTTTTCCTCAGCAGAGAAGGGTTTACTGGTGGTGTTTAGGGGTGACGGTGAGTACGATGATGACAATGATGATGATAATGATGACGATTATAATGCTGACGATGATGACGACGACGACGACGATGCTGGTGATGGTGATGCCAACGACGACGATGGTGATGACGATGACGACGATGATGGTAATGACGACGATGATGGTGATGACGATGATGATGACGATGACGATGATGTTGGTAACGACGACGAGACCGGCGATGACGATCGTACCGGTGCCCACCACATGTTTCGTCCTGCCATGAAGTAGCCTCGCACGCTGCCCGTGTTGGTTGTACATGATGACTGAAACAAGCACACGTTCTTTTCACCAGAAACAGACAACAGAAGAAACATGTGTACGATCTTAACCCATTCAGCCCTGACGCACTACAGCAGGAGATGGATCGCCCATGATAATTCAAGGCTAGTGCCAGATTAGCTTGGCGCCGACAGGCACCAAGCTAATCTGGCACAGCCCTTGAATTATCATGGTCGATCCATCTCCTGCAACTAGTGCATAGTCATTAGATGATGCCTCCAAAATTTGGGAAATACGGACGTCGGGCCGGGATGAATGAGGTAAACTAACTATGCGTCCGCCGTGACCGTACAAACTGTTACAGTGATTTCCGGGCATAACTGCATGTTTCACTCACGGACAGATTAACTACGACACCTGACTGTGGTATAGTCCCACCATGGCCGTTATATCAGATCGCCAGCTACGTTCTGTTTTGCTCGATGACCTGGAGTTTGGAGCTATAAACAGCATTTTCCTCGGCTCTGATGCTTGGTGGAGTTGAGCGGCGCATAACTCTCTCAGCGGTAAAACGGACACAAAGTGATGTAATCACGCAGTTAGGAACGAAATGACAACTGTAGCCAATCATTAGGAGGCATTATAACACATGCTATATATACCAGGTGTTCATATTTGTCAAACAGTTTTATGCAATGTTGAGAATGCTCTGGTTGCGCCTAGTGCCTTTAATGACGCCATCTATGCATGGTCAGTCCAACTAACGACTGTAGATTTAAACCACGTAATTTCTGTAAACGTGTTATAATATACACGATACAGTTCATTCCAGATTTGTTTACAATAAATTATCTATAAAAGGATATATGTTTTTGCCTGCTAAACGCAAATACTATAAAAAGTAAGCAAACTTAATACCACAACATTGTATCATAAATGTTAGTAAAATAGTATGGACAGTTTGCAGAATCACATGAAAAAGACAAACCGTTATAAGTTAAATATTACACAACATCCGGTACTGCATTGCCAATAGGACCTTAATTTAATTTACAATCCACAACTAAGAAACTATAAGATAGTAGATCGTAGTACGTTTGACGCAAGTAATATTGTCATATAATATGCTGACTTCATACGCACGATCAGTCAAACGCACACACTCATAAACGTAGTGTAAGCGTGACACTTCGTCAAACTAATCTGGCACTTCCCTTCAACTCTCATAGCCGGTCCGTTTTGAAGCTGTTGTCTATAGAGTGTATTAACACATGTAGCCCTGAGGTCAAATTTGGAGTTATACCGTTACTATTACATTACAGTTTAGGGACCTATGATGTTTCAAAGATAGTGCCAGAAAAGCTTGGCGCCTCGATTCTGGCACCACCTTTGAACTGTCATAGTTGAATTGCATGTTATTGCAGTGCGTCAGTTCTGGTTGTGATAATGTTTGTTCATGTCAAGAGAGCTTAAAATGATCTGCTCCAGGACAGTTTTTTTTCCCCTCCGAAAACGTGGCGATTGCCTCAACTAGGAATTACCTACGCTCCTTTTTACAATTCACGTGAGTAAGCACACATCACCGAAGTTTCTACTGCCCCCCCCCCTCCCCCTCCCCACCCCCCTGTGCGCATCGGTTGGAAATGTCTTACGTTCAAGTGCCGCCGTGAGATGGCCTTAGTCGCCTGCTCGGCGTTAAGCCCAAATAACTCAATAACTACATGAAAGTGATAAAAAGAACAGAAAAATCGCTCATTGTATGACTTAGAAACTTTATCAGTTTTCATTTATCCCTTTTGTCCAGCATTACTGGAGGAACACACTTAAGAACATGTATAAATAAAGATATTACGAACTACTAATCTTTTCTTCTCTGGAACAGTCTCTTTAACAGAGGCGCTAACTGCTATTTGGCCCAACCTGTCCTCTAAGCTGTCATGGTCGATCTACATGTTGCTGTACCGTGTCAAGTGTGAAAAGGTTAATTACTTGTTAATGTCAAGATAGGCTGAATTATTTATCAGTTCGCCTGAGGTGAATGTATCGCTTGGAGGCCAACAGTGACCATTTCATGACCCCGTTCTCGGTGTTGTTCCCGTGAGAGTGCCAGCCTAGTTGACGCAGACTGTCTTTCTGCAATCTTCGTTAATTCAACACCAAAACCAAAACCCCTAGCAGGAACATGGATTCAAAGTGGTGACAGCAAAAGGCATAGATCCTCATGAGCCCCCGCGACTGCGGGGGCTCATGAGGATCTATTCCTCTTGCAGTTGGGTGGTGTTCACATTTTCCCGACGCAAATCGGGTTAAGGAACTGTGGCCAACCGGTGACCCCAACCTGCCTGTGTGTTCTGTTCGGCTATAATTATGAACAAACGCGAACGTGTACAGCATTTACAAATATAAGCTTTTATGTTGATGTATTCCTATTATTGCCAAAACACAACGCGACGAGCACAGCCCAATCAATTTGCAAGAGGAGTAGATCCTCATGAGCCCCGGCTCACGTGCGTCTACGCCTCTTGTACTTGGGTATCTGGAGTCAATGTGCTGAATTAACTCCGTCACCGCCGAGGACAAGTAAACGCAATCTAACCGCAAGAGACGCAAATCCTCACGAGCCCTCGCAACGGCGAGGGGCTCATGAGGATCTATGCCTCTCGATGACATCACTTTGTATCCATGTAGCTTAGAGTAAGACAGATTAATTTTCAGAAACTCTGCCAGTAGCAGTGGACGCAAATTGCGTTTTCTTAAATCTGTATTAGTTCAACACCAAAGTCCCCGGGCCCAGCCCTCCAGATCATATGTATACGAAGTGTTGTCAGCAAGAGGCATTAGGTCCTCATGATCCCGCGCAATTGCGGGGGCTCATGAGGATCTATGCCTCTTGCAGTTGGGTTATGTGTACTTTTTCTGAAGCAGCCAAGGGATGACTGAACACGCTCCTCTTTTTGGCGTGACTGGGTTGCTGTCCTGAGTCTGAATCAAAGTACGAGACGTGCACACACACACACACACACACACACACACACACACACACACACGCACACACACACACACACACACACACACACACACACACACACGCGCGCGCGCGCGCGCGCGCACTTACACATGCATGCAGGCACACACGCGCACGCACGCATGCACGCACGCACGCACACACACACACGCACGCCCACACGCACGCACGCACGCACGCACGCACACACACACACACACAAACACACCCTGAAGAGTGGGAGTTACTTGGTGCGAATACACTGGGTGCAAAGTATCGTTGCAACCACTAATCTCTACATCACTTGCCTCAGTGCTCCCACTCAAAATAGGGTACGTGGCTCGCTTATCAAGCATACAGTACAAAGCGTCTAAGACAAGTCGACAACGTGGGAGCAAAACGTAATGCTGACTCGACGAACCTGTAAATTTGTTTGTATATTTCAAAATGGTGACAGCAATTATTATATATATATATATATATATATATATATATATATATATATATATATATATATATATATATATATATATATATATATATATATATATATATATATATTATATAAGTTATTGGTCGGAGGGGTTTGCTACACGGACCTTTGTAGGCCTGAAGGAGGTCAAAGGAATCATTGTACCCCGAAGGCCGAAGGCCTGAGGGGTACAATGATTCCTTTGACCTCCCGAAGGCCTACAAAGGTCCGTGCAGCGAACCCCTCCGACCAATAACGTATTTGTTTTCCTTCCTCCGTTTAATTGTTTAGAAAAAATCCGGTTTATGAAGACGGCCGCTTCTGTGGCGGATAGGTGACACCATTGAATATACATGTTCTGCCGGGGATTCCCAGTCTTTACGAGACAGAGTGTCACGTAGCTTGATTCCGTGTGAAGCGTAAGTTTCGCGAGTAAAAAGCTAATCTTGGCTTGTGTACAGAATGATACAAGCTTTAATGTCTACAAAAGGTCGTTAAAGTATGACAGTGACAGTGCTTCTTGACTGCTGTGTGATTCAGAAAAATTAAGAACTTTTTGATGAAGCGATCGGCATTTGACCACTGATATGACAGCTTGTGCAAGTTAGCATGGTGCCTTGCCGTGCTCTTAGATCCAAGATGACTGAAGGGGATTCTTCGAGTGTGCAGCAGATTGTCGTTGTTATATTCTAAAGTGGCATGTGTGTTTAGATATCTGGAAAAAGGAATACCCCAAAACGCTCGTTGTTAACAGCAGGACTAGTGCTGAGATGGAGTTTAAGGTAAGATTTTATTTTACAGCGTTGACATGATGTCAGATAGTCTTCGAAAATTCGTGAGATGTTTTTCTTCAGATAGTTCCGTATTGAGTGACGTGAAGAGAAAACTTTGGCAATTATCGTGCTTTGTGTATAGTGTTGCTGGGTGTGTATTTTCGTTTTAGTTCTTGAAGTTGTTGCTCTGTGCTTTGGTGAAATTGTGGCATGTTGGTGGCTGAGCAGATCTATAGACGACAATGTGTTGCCGGTTTGCAAGGATTGCTGTCTCTGATTGGTTAAAAAAAACAACAACTCGAAAGCTATTTTTGTTCCGTGGTTTCCCAAACTTTGAAAATGTCTCGGTGCATGGCGATGAGATGGATTTGGCGAAGGCTTTTGCTGTTTGCGCTGTGTAATTAGTGGTGAAATATTGTTTAATTTGGCTCCTCACGTCGTAAAAAATAAGGCAGATGATGTGTATTACGTCAAATAGGACTACTTTAGTGCGTTTTATTCTGCTATTTTGTCGAACCGAGTTGCTGTCAAGACTCGAAAACGAAGCCCTAACGCGTCATCGAGAGGGCTATAAAACGTCCGCCATTTTTCGCTACAGTAGTTTTTATTGTCCACTTTTTATGAAAGGCGAGATTTTTTTTTCAATTTTGGAGGCGTCATCTAACGACTATGCACCAGTTGCAGGAGATGGATCGACCATGATAATTCAAGGGCAGAGCCAGATTAGCTTGGCGCCGACAGGCGCCAAGCTAATCTGGCACTACCCTTGAATTATCATGGTCGACCCATCTCCTGCTGTAGTGCGTCAGAGCTGAATGGGTTACAATGAAAATCTCGCTTTTTACAGAAATGGAGCTACTGACTTTTGCCTGCACAGGGTAGCATAGGGAAAAGATCTGTACACCACTGACGACAGAATATTGACTACCCCAGAGTTTCCCTAAAAAAACTTTGGCCAGCGTTCCTTTTCTATACAAGCTCCCAAAGTGTGGAATGGCCTTCCCCATGATATTCACCACGCACCATCTTTGGCCATTTCAGGGCTAGATTGAAAACATATATTTTCAATCTGGCTTTTGAAATGGATTGATAAACCCTACGTTTTCCCATCTACATATCTGATCAGGTTCATGAAATGTCTTATGTTTATCATTTTAGTATTACATATATGTGACTGTGCATTTGTACTTATGAATGAATTTATTTGTATGATGTCGGTGTTTTAGTTCGTTAGTTTCATTTAGTTAAATTCTCTAGATGTAAAGCACTCCGAACCTTTCTTGAAGAAAATTGCACTATAAAAGAATTATTATTATTATTATTATTATTATTATTATTATTATTATTATTATTATTATTATTATTATTATTATTAAGGGCAGTGGGCAAGTCCTTATGACTTGTTTGGGGAGTTAGGCGTCTCCGCCCACCAGTCTCGGGCAGATGGGGCTCAACATATACTGTTATTTAAACGGCACGATTTACGGTACTAGTGGCGAAAACTTACTGAAATCAAGAGATTTGTTACACATTATAACTTGCAAACTAGACCAAGTTGTGTTAATTTTTCAACTGCAGATACAACATTGGTCTTTCCAATGTAAATGTTGACAATAATTTGCAACAAAATCGGATAACTAGATACATTTTAAGGGGTTTCAAAACACAAGCTAAATCAGCAGCGAACACAAAGTTTGTCTCAGACAGTAATAACTCTCCAGGAACTCCTAAACACTAAGATGTTTTTGAACCGCAAATTTAAATTCTTCCATGCCTACTCCATCGTTATTAGATTTGATCTAAATTGTATATACAGATGGAAAGAGAATAAGTTTATCAAAGATCAAAATAATAAATTAAAAAAGGTCTGCTGGATATCTCCGTGGATATCTCCATGTTCGCCACATTGTAAACGCCGATAACTCTGCAACCACTTGGTATATTAGGCCCCTGCTGGGCATCATTTCATTTACGAACGGAAAAATAAATGTTTCGAAAATAACGTGATGCAAATTGCTGGGGTTTTATAACCCTTTGAGCCTCGGATCCCTACAGCCTTCAGGCGCCAAGCTAATCTGGCACTACCCTTGAATTATCATGGTCAAGCCATCTCCTGCAACTGGTACACAGTCGTTAGGCTACACCTCCAAAATTTGAGAAATGGGACCTGAGGGCTGAAAGGGTTAAACAACATGAAGCCTGTCCAACGTCGTTGCAAATAATTATACCGCATGAACGCGTTCAAATGGGCCGTGTTTGTCTCGCATGCATGGACAATTATGTAGCAATTAGTTCACAAGGCCTTCAGCGATCTCATCAAAACACAAGAGGCATAGAGACTCATGAGCCCATGCGGCTGCACGGGCTCATGAGAATCTATGCCTCTTGCTGGCATGGAGTCGGCCTCGGCCATACTACATCCTCACAATGGACTACAAATTGAAAGTTTGATCTATACATTGTACATCTGTGAGGCGGAAAAAAAAAGCAATAGAGATGAACGCAATTTCTGTCAGTGCAATGGAAAATATTGAGCATTACAGAGGCAATAACTAGCTTGAAATGTCCGTGTGTGTGCGTGTGCACTGATCTATGAAGCCGCATGGTCCAAATAACAATCCGGCATTCATTTAACATATTACGTACTGAGGCTGACATTTTTTAAAAATGCTTATTGTCCGGTGAAAGCTACATTGCAGCAAAGATAATGGATGACCTTGGTCATCCATTATCTTTGATTGCAGTTTAGGAGATATGTCGACTATTTTAGTTCAAGAGTGGTGTCAAAATAGCTTGGCACCTGAGGCGCCAAGCTATTATGGCACCACTCTTTAACTGTCATAGCCAAATTTATTTCAAGCAAAAGTGCTTCGGGATGAAAAAGGTCGACGCTACTGACAAAACAGGACAGCCGCAGTATAATGCGTTACCAGGCAGCCATAATCATATTGCCAGATCGTGTCTTTTGGTGTTTGCGTTAATGAGGGTGAACAACCGTGTAAAGGAGAAAACACACACACACACACACCATCACACACACACACACACACACACACACACACACACACACACACACACACACACACACACACACACCATCACACACACACACACACACACACACACCATCACACACACACACACACACACACACACACACACCATCACACACACACACACACACACACACACCATCACACACACACACACACCATCACACACACACACACACACACACCATCACACACACACACACACCATCACACACACACACACACACACACACCATCACACACACACACACACACACACACCATCACACACACACACACACCATCACACACACACACACACACACACACCATCACACACACACACCATCACACACACACACACACACACACACACACACACACACACACCATCACACACACACACACACACCATCACACACACACACACACACACACACCATCACACACACACACACACACATACACCCCATCACACACACACACACACACACACACACACACACACACACACACACACACACACACACACACACACACACACACACACACACACACACACACACCGAAACCCAATTAGACGTTTTTCTGGCTGACGTCAGCTTTATAGCTGGCCCGCGCCAATCGAAAGAGTGGGGGGGGGGGGGGGAGGTGTCTGCACTCACCCATAGTCCAACAGCCATAACAAGAACAAAGTAGACGAGAATGACGATGATGTCTCCGGTGTGAAGCTCCCCCATGGTGGAGACACTCCCAAGGTCACGGCTGCCAAGGTCAAAGTCAACGTCAGCTTGTCAAGGCCGCTCTTTTTTAGCATTGACCAACCACAGATGGTCGAGTCTCAATCTCTACAAAAGTTTAAACAAAAACAAAAAAACAAACAAAGAAAGAAAGAAACAAACAATCAAACACCGGTCGGTTTAAAATTTACCTCACGCAACGCGGCCAATCCAAAACACTGGCACACTGTATATCTTCATTGGTGCTGAAAGCAAAGAAGAGGCAATGTTCTTCGCAGTGTGCTGGTCTGTGATTTTGGACCTTAGGGCTAAAGGTCGTAAGGTCCAGAACCATAGACCAGCACACACCGTTGAAGTCAGCATCATACTCCAGCCACGAAACTTGGTGCCAGTTATATAAGTTGAGCTCTGTGTTGCGCCAGTCTGCAAGCATGGTGCTCCGCTATAGCGGAGCACCTTGCTTGAAGACTGGCGCAACAAGGGGCTCGCTTATGCTATAGCGGAGCACCTTGCTTGGAGACTGGCGCAACACGGAGCTCACTCATGCTATAGCGGAGCACCTTGCTTGGAGACTGGGGCAACACGAACCTCACTCATGCTATAGCGGAGCACCTTGCTTGAAGACTGGCGCAACACGGAGCTCACTCATGCTATAGCGGAGCACCTTGCTTGGCGACTGGCGCAACACGGAGCTCACTCATGCTATAGCGGAGCACCTTGCTTGAAGACTGGCGCAACAAGGGGCTCACTCATGCTATAGCGGAGCACCTTGCTTGGCGACTGGCGCAACACGGAGCTCACTCATGCTATAGCGGAGCACCTTGCTTGGCGACTGGCGCAACACGGAGCTCACTCATGCTATAGCGGAGCACCTTGCTTGGCGACTGGCGCAACACGAACTCACTCATGCTATAGCGGAGCACCTTGCTTGGAGACTGGCGAAATACGGAGCTCACTCATCCTATAGCGGAGCACCTTGCTTAGAGACTGGCGCAACACAGAGTTCACTCATGCAACTGACCCCTCTACCACTAACCCATGTTCATGTAATGTAAAGAAAAATCCGCTTTTTAAAATCGCACATCCATGAACTATAGCACACTTTTTACCTCTGTAAAGACCGTTATTATCATTGGAAAGGATCAACTAATGAATTTTGCATCGAAAAAAAAGAAAAAAAAAAAAGAAGATTGCACCGAGAGACCTGCTACGTGCCGTTTGCAAGCGAGTTATTCATTTTGTCAGCGAGTGAGTGAGTGAGTGAGCGATTAAGCAAGCGTAGGAGTTAGTTACATAGGAAACTTCGGACAGAACAAATCACCTGCGGACCCAAATATTCGCGTTGTTACGTACGAAGTTTGCGATGAGCAAATGACATTTGTATTGAAAAAGTGTTGTCGTGACCTCTGAAAAATTGCTGTTATATCCAACTTGTGTTATATCTGACCTTGTTATTAAAATTCAATCCAGACCCCTTGACTGCCGAGAAAACGTGAACACGATCCAACTGCAAGAGACATAGATCCTCATGAGCCCCCGCGACTGCGGGGGCTCATGAGGATCTATGCCTCTTGCTCAGACCAGTTGGTATCCATATTTCTTGGACGGATGTGGCTTTTGGGTCGTTGAATGAACAAAGATTTCCGAATGAAAAAAATGTACGTACAGTGGCAGGGAAGGGATTAATCCACTCATGACACCCTGCCGCAAAGAAATGATCGGCCACGATTGGTTAGTGGTGGTGGGGGTGGGGGGGGGGGGGAAGGAGGGGGGAGAGGGTGGGGGGGGGGAGGAAGAGATCTCGTTGATCTTGACGCCTTCCGCATGCACTGAGATCATCAGACACTACCCTTGAACTATACCTATTGATCCATCGTATCCAAGCTAGAACGACCTAAAACTATACACGCACCGCCCTTGAATCATCACAGTACTCTTGTACATCAGAGTACTCTTGTACATCAGAGTACTCTTGTACACAAGGCATTATCCGCCATCGCTAAAACCGGTGAGTTGGATGTTGTTGTTTTTTAATTATGCTTCGCTTTTATTAAACTTCGCTTTTAACAAGGCCGGACACAACAAAATGCATATATAGCAACAGCTGTTCAGTGGTTCCAGCTGCACTCACAATTACTTTGCATATATTGATATACCACAGCGCAGTCATTCGTTTAGAAGCTCACTCAACATGTCTCTTTTTAAGTCTGCCTAAAGATGACTTGTTCATGTGTGTGTGTGTGCGTGTGTGTGTGTGTGTGTGTGTGTGTGTGTGTGTGTGTGTGTGTGTGTGTGTGTGTGTGTGTGTGTGTGCGTGTGTGTGTGTGTGCGTGTGTGTGTTGTGTTGTCTTGTATGTGTCAGTGTGTGTGTGTGTGTATGTGTGTGTGTGTGATGTGTGTGTGTGTGTGTGCGTGTGTGTGTGTGATCGTGTATGTGCAAATACACACCAGTGTTTTTGTGGCTATTTGGTTTTGTTCTTTTATTTTGTTAATATTTATTTATTTGTAAATTTATGTTTGCATTATGTTTAAAAAACAAAGTAAGAAAGAAAGAAACAAACAAACATTGTATTTGTAATGTGCCTAGAGCTCCGTCAGTAGGTTAGACGCTATATAAATACCCATTAATATTATTATTATTATTATTATTATTATTATTATTATTATTATTATAACAAATTTGTTATACGCAAAGTAATTTGTTATTAAATTACATTGCATATAAAACAACATTCAGTCATATATGACTGACATTTGTTAAATGCAAAGTAATTTGTTATGACAATAAACAAATTTTGTTATAGCTGAAGTTTACTAATTAGAAACGTATGAGCACGGTAGCATACCTGTACTGCTACGTTCCCTGTCCCTGCCCTGCCACGCTAATCCGTAACACACAGATACGCACCGTACCAGAGTATAGAATCGTATCTAATGTGGAAAAAAAAGAGTGATACGGAGGGATATATAGAGAGAAAGGAGGTCGGAGAGAGGAAGTGTGGAGGAGGGGGTCGTGGTGTGTTGGGGAGGTCAACAAAAGGAGATGTTGGACTATGGGGCGACATATGCTTTAACATTCGATACGAGATGCATTCGGATATGCGGCTTTACCCCTTGACTGTCGAAAAAATGTGAACACGATCCAAATGCAAGAGACATAGATACTCATGAGCCCCGCGACTGCGGGGGTTCATGAGGATCTATGCCTCTTGCTGAGACCAATTTGTAACCGTGTTTCTTGGACGGTTTGGGGATTTTGGTCCCTGATTGAACATGTCTTACAAAACTGTTGAACAAAAGTCTTACGCAGTTTGAGTGTCGTAAAATAAAAGACTTTTCTGCTCTTGTTCTTCTTTGCACTAGGAGAGGTCCCGGTTGCGCTCTAGGGACAGTAGGAAACCTTTGTTACGTGTGCCTTACACTGATTATGAAGAGTACTAGAAAAGTCGTATCTGAGGTTGTTACGATTGTGGTTGTGTTATCCTGTGAGAGCGTACATGTGTTATTCGTAGGTAACGATATGTTGTTTATTTGAGCTATCACGGTTATGATTTCGTGCCTTTTTAGTAAGATTTTCTTTTGTTCGTGAGTAGAGCCGATTTCGTTTTGTTAAGTTTAGTCCGGAACGTTGTAGAAGGGTCGCACTGTCTAGTGGCCTCGTAAGTGTCACGTCGGTTAGGTGACATCGCAACATTTTCGCTACTTTTTGTTTTCCTGTGCGCGTGTAGTGAGCAGCTTTTATTTTGTTTGGTGAATGTTCTCGTACCTTTTTGAGCTATCATAGATAGGGATACCATACTTTTATGTGTCTTTATTATATGCTAGAATTTAGAGCTGAAGTGAGCAGCCGTATTTTTGTAGCCTGATATATTGTTTCTGGAAAGTTTATGTTAATGAGCTTCGGCTGCGTGTTTCGTTCTGGTTGTTTGAGTTCATGATTTCCGTAGAAGATTCTAGATTTTGATAGTGTATATAAGGAGGGCGCTGGGAAAGCCCGTGAGTACATTGTCTTGCTTTGTCAGTTGTATAGATACGCAGTTTATTGCGAGAGATGCTGTGTATGAGAAACTTTGAGTCGTAGTATGGACATAGCAGAAGAGACTTTGTATTCAGTAGTTTGTGCATTTGAAAGTGCATTATTGTGTGGATATCGCATCGCTGAATTAAATATTGTTGGAACTGTTACTCCAGTATTGTCTACATCCTTAAGCCACGTGTGACGGATTGCAGCTGAACGAGGTTTACTTTAAAGAACTCTACGTGTGTGTGTCTGGTGTGTTTATCATACTTCGACTACAACTCCACCACGTAACATTTTGGCGACCCCGACGAGACCTCTTCAGTTGGTTCAGTGGAAAGGGTAGCAGGAGAAAACAGCCAGCAGTGAAAAGCAGAGATGGCGACATCGGAGATGGAGATATTCCTGAAAATTGGAAAGGAATGTGGACTCGAAGGAGCTCAACTCCTCGAGTTTGTAAAGGAGAGAGAGGAGAAAGAGGAAAAGAGACGAGAGAGAGAAGAAAAGGAGAGATTGGAGAGAGAAGAGAAAGAAGAAAAGAGACGAGAGAGAGAAGAAAAGGAGAGATTGGAGAGAGAAGAGAAAGAAGAAAAGGAACGAGAGAAAGAAGAAAAGGAGAGACTGGAAAGAGAAGAAAGAGCCAAAGAACGTGAAATCAGGAGACTCGAAATCCAAGCAGAAGAAGCAGAGAAACAGTGAAGAGAGGCAGAGAAACAACGAGAAGAGGAGAGAGAAGAGGCGGAGAGGCAGCGTCAACACGAAATTCATCTAAAGCAGATGGAGATTGAGGCACAGAGCCAGAGAACTAATGAAGCAACAGCATTAGCGAGCAGAGAACAAACAGCCCGTGCGCCAAAACTTCCACCTTTCATTGAAAATTCAGATAAGATGGACGCTTATCTGGAGCGATTCGAGCGCTTCGCAAATAGCAACAATTGGAAACAAGAGACTTGGCCTATTAAACTGAGCGCACTTCTAACTGGCAAAGCGCTTGAATTTTACACCCGCTTACCAAGAGAAGAAGCCGAAGATTATACACAGTTGAAAGCCGCCCTGTTGAGACAGTACGACTTCACTGAAGAGGGTTACAGGCGACGATTTCGGAACTGCAAGCCTGAAGAAGGAGAAACACCCGGCCTATTCATTGAGAGAATCAGAAGCTACCTGGAGAAATGGATAGAGCTGGCTGGTCTAAACAGAGAGTACCAAGACCTGTGCGACCTCATCATCAAAGAACAAGTTTTCAGCGCATGTTCTAAGGACCTGGCCGCCCACCTCAGAGAGCAAAAAGACCAGTCACTAAAGGCCCTGGCCGACTTCGCTCAAAGATACCTTGACGCTCACAACATGAAGTTCGGGTCCAGTAAGCCACAGCGTGTGTCTGCACCAGCAGAGGAAATCCACAATGTCAGAGACACCCTGAGATACAAGCCGGTGGAGAACCTGACATGTTTTCTCTGTGGAAAGAAAGGTCACAAAGCGATACGGTGTCCTTCTAAAGATGTTCCCCGAGGCGACAACATCAGAAGATCCAACCAAGATCGTGGGATAGCAGGCAGAAGCAGTACCACGTCTCAACACAGAGCTGCCGCTGTATTAGCTAATGATGTGACGTCATCCAATGACTTTGAATCCAGAGAAAAGCGAGCGACACCAGAACTGATCGAATCTTTCAAAAAGAATGGACGCATCCCAGTAGGAGATGGGACTACATTTTTACCAGTCTCAAACATCGCGCTGCCTGAGAATGAAGTGCCGAACATGCCGGTGGTGTCAGGATTCGTCGGCGACACACCAGTGAGAGTGTTGAGAGACACTGGTTGTAGCTGCATCATCGTGAGAGAGGACCTAGTAGCTGAAGACCAGAAGCTACAGGAGTGGACCACCCTCATTTTGGCTGACGGAACTGTAAGGATTATCCCCCTTGCCAAAGTCAGTGTCGACACCCCATACTTGACAGGAGAGGTGAAGGCGTTGTGCGTGAAGACGCCAGTCTACGACCTCATCATCGGAAACATTGATGGTGCCAGAAACGCAGACGGTCCAGATCCAGAGTGGAGACCTGAAATATGTTCTGTTACCACGAGAAGTCAAGCAAAGAAGAGTCATCAGACCATCCCTCTTAAAGTGGCGGACAACACGGAAGCAGCAGTGGTGAATAAAGAAAGGCTGGTGGAGCTACAGAGAGCCGACACCACGCTTGACAAGTTCCGAGGTCAAACCGAGCCTGTGATGCGAAAGGGAAAAGAGATAACCTTCGAGACCAGAAAAGATATCCTGTTCCGGATATTCGGTAGCAATGGAGATAAACCTGTGCGTCAAGTAGTAGTTCCTGAACCTTTGAGAATGCAGGTGATGAAATTGGCACATGATTCCATATTGGGAGGACATTTGGGAATCAACAAGACGCTCGATAGAATCCGAGCCGTCTTCTACTGGCCTGATATGGGAGGCGACGTCACCCGATTCTGCAGATCGTGCGACATATGCCAGAAGACAATCTCCAAGGGAAAGGTGCCCAAGGTTCCTCTAGAGAAAATGCCATTGATCGATATGCCTTTCAAGCGGGTAGCTGTTGACCTTGTGGGGCCAATATCTCCTCCGAGTGAAGATGGTCATCGATACATTTTGACCCTGGTGGACTACGCTACACGTTATCCTGAAGCCATACCATTGAAAAAGATCGACACTCCAACAGTAGCAGAGGCGCTCGTCGACATGTTCAGCCGTTTAGGAATTCCTGAAGAGATCCTGAGTGACCTAGGAACTCAGTTCGTCTCAGACTGCATGGAGGAAGTCAACCGGCTATTGAGCATCCGACACCTTACTACCACCCCTTATCACCCCATGTGTAATGGGCTGGTTGAAAAGTTTAATGGAACTTTAAAGGCTATGTTGAAGAAACTGTGCGCTGAGCAGCCAAGGTTGTGGCATAGATACATCAATGCCTTGCTCTTCGCATACCGTGAAGTTCCTCAGGATTCGACAGGGTTTTCCCCTTTTGAATTACTGTACGGTAGGACTGTGAGGGGGCCCATGCACATCCTGAAGGATCTGTGGACCAAGGATATCGACGCACCTGAGGTGAAAATCAGCTACCAGTACGTCTTCGACCTGAGAGAGAAGCTGGAAGATACCCTAAGGATGGCTCGAGAAGAACTACGGAAGGCGCAGAACAAGGGGAAGCATTACTATGATCGTAAGGCAAAACCTCGACGATTCCAGCCAGGTGACCAAGTGTTGGTTCTTCTTCCTACCGACAACAACAACAAACTTCTGATGCAGTGGAAGGGACCATACGTTGTCGACACGGTGGTTGACATCAACGACTACAGAGTCAAGGTCAACAATAAGGTGAAAACTTACCATGCTAATTTGCTGAAGAAGTATATTGCGAGAGGTCGTCAAGACAAGACACAAATGGCCGCATCAGTGCGTCTTGTTGATGACGAAAGACTAGACGACGAGAACTTGTTTGACCTTAATGAACTGTGAACTGTAACTTATGATTTGGTGATGTTCCTGAAACTAACTTTGACATTATTTTTAGTTTAACTTAAGGATTCGCAGAACTTTGGAGCAGATTACCTGAGCAGAGCAGTTTAAATGAACATTTCTGTGTCCAGAACTTTTGTATGAAACATTTCGATGCTCAGGACTGTTTACAGGAACTGTGAGACGTTTTTTTTTAAATTCGATTTTTGATGTGTAATTATATTTATTTAGGGTTTTGTGTAGATTTACACAGCCACAACCGTATTTTTGAAATCTGAGAAGAATTATTTTGTGTGAAATTTCATTATTAAGAGGGGGGGGGGGGGGGTAATGTTACGATTGTGGTTGTGTTATCCTGTGAGAGCGTACATGTGTTATTCGTAGGTAACGATATGTTGTTTATTTGAGCTATCACGGTTATGATTTCGTGCCTTTTTAGTAAGATTTTCTTTTGTTCGTGAGTAGAGCCGATTTCGTTTTGTTAAGTTTAGTCCGGAACGTTGTAGAAGGGTCGCACTGTCTAGTGGCCTCGTAAGTGTCACGTCGGTTAGGTGACATCGCAACATTTTCGCTACTTTTTGTTTTCCTGTGCGCGTGTAGTGAGCAGCGTTTTATTTTGTTTGGTGAATGTTCTCGTACCTTTTTGAGCTATCATAGATAGGGATACCATACTTTTATGTGTCTTTATTATATGCTAGAATTTAGAGCTGAAGTGAGCAGCCGTATTTTTGTAGCCTGATATATTGTTTCTGGAAAGTTTATGTTAATGAGCTTCGGCTGCGTGTTTCGTTCTGGTTGTTTGAGTTCATGATTTCCGTAGAAGATTCTAGATTTTGATAGTGTATATAAGGAGGGCGCTGGGAAAGCCCGTGAGTACATTGTCTTGCTTTGTCAGTTGTAGAGATACGCAGTTTATTGCGAGAGATGCTGTGTATGAGAAACTTTGAGTCGTAGTATGGACATAGCAGAAGAGACTTTGTATTCAGTAGTTTGTGCATTTGAAAGTGCATTATTGTGTGGATATCGCATCGCTGAATTAAATATTGTTGGAACTGTTACTCCAGTATTGTCTACATCCTTAAGCCACGTGTGACGGATTGCAGCTGAACGAGGTTTACTTTAAAGAACTCTACGTGTGTGTGTCTGGTGTGTTTATCATACTTCGACTACAACTCCACCACGTAACAGAGGTAAAGCAACATTGATCAGTAACAGCAAATGCTATAATTCAAAGCCCGCATGGGTCACATCGCTTAAATGGGTAAAATCCTGCATATACGATAATCAAAATGTTAAGCGTATGCCGCCCCATACAGTCGGAATAGCTTCAGGCAAACAATGTGTCATTCGCCAGGTCACACACATATGATAATTCAAGCGTAGCGCCAGATTAGCTTGGCGCCTTTAGGCGCCAAGCCAATCTGGCACTACCCTTGAATCGTCACGGTCTATCCATATTCAGAAACCGGTACACCGTCGTTAGGTGGCACCTCCAAATTTTGGGAAATGCGACCTTGGGGTTACATGGGTAAATATACTGAGTTAACCAAGCCAATCTGGCACTACCCTTGAATTATCACGGTCGATCTATCTCCAGCAACCGGTACACCGTCACTCGGTGTCCCCTCCCAAATTTGGGAAATGCGACCTTGGGATTGCATGGGTTTTATACTGAGTTAATACACCGGCGCCAAGCAATCTGGCACTACCCTTCAGTTATCACGGTCGATCAGTCCTTTTCCTGCAACCGGTACACAGTCGTTCGGTGACCCCCTCCAAAATTTGGGAAATGCGGCCTTTAATGGCGTTTAAATGGGTTTAATTGACTGCAGTGAATTCAGTGTAACTTATTCTCACGCTCGCAGGAAGTTTGAAACATGTGACTGCTTTCAATACATTATCATAATGCGTCCGGTGATAACATTCATTTGCAGATCATTACCATGACGAAAGAGTTGTATGACTCGCTCGAGCCGTAAGCCAGCCACGCAAAGACTAATGAGGCCGAAGTCGGCCGCAGTGGGCCCGCGCACAACAGTGCGCGGGCCCACTGCGGCCGACTTCAGCCCGGTAGCCTTTTGCGAACTGAGAAAGCAACATGTCCTGGAGCGGACGTCCGCTGTGGTTATTTTACATTCAGTGAGGTCATATTTTTTGTTCAAGACCATCATCATGACTTTGTTAATAGTAATAATAATAAAAAGCATTTATATCGCGCTGAATCAGTCGGCCCTAAGCGCGTTACAAAAAAAAATTATGTATGCAGAATCTCACTACCTTTAAAAAAAAAAAATGTTGTGTTAGGTATTCATCGTCGAACACAGCCTTAATTAAAACTGCGTTTGGGGAAAGTTTATGTGATCGCACTTCACAAAAAGATCATGGTATACATTGCAGTCGATAAAGAGTGTGTGTTTGCTTGCTTGTTTGCTTGTTTGTTTCATTGTTTGTTTGATATATTAGTTAATTAGATAGTTATTTAGTTAGTTTCGTTGTTTGATTGTTTGCATTCTTGTTTGTTTCATTGTTCATTTGTTCGTACATCAATTTGTTTGTTTGTCTATTAGTTTGTTTGTTTGCTAGTTTGTCTGTTTGTTTGTTTGTTTGTTGGTTGGTTGGTTGTTTGATTAGTTGGATGGTTGATTGGTTGACTGGTTGGTTTGTCTCTACGCCTCTTTGTTCGTTTGTGTTTGTTTGTTTGATTGTTTGCTTACTTGTTTATTTGATATATTCGTTAGATAATAGTTAGTTTCGTTTTTTGATTGTTTGCATGCTCCTTTGTTTGATTGCTTGTTTATTTGTTCGTTCGTCTGTACATCAGTTTGTTTGTTTGTGTATTTATTTGTTTGATTGTTTGTTTGTTTGGTTGGTTGGTTGCTTGTCCGTGCTCCAACTGAAAGCGTTTCCATCAGAATGCATTCGACTACCGCGGGGAATCACCCAAGCTGGATAAACACGTTAACAAAGAGTTAGATCCCCTTACCCCTTGTTACGCACCAAATGGTCAGCCCATGACAAAGACAAAGGATAAAGTGCGCAACACTTCCCTTGCCATTTTAGAGTTTATTGTTAACTCGGTCTCCTGTCTATCTCCAGGGCGCACCAGATACCTGTCAAGCCCGGTGGTGGGGATGGGGGATACAACTGTGGCATTTCACTTTTAACACCTTCACTGTGGAGAGAAATTCGAACACTGACAACGCGACTGCAAGAGACATAGATCATCATGAACCCTGCATTTCCGGGGGGGGGGGGGGGGGGGGGTCATGAGGATCTATGTCTCTAGCTGAGACCATTTCGCATGCCTATATTTCTAGGAGGGTTGTGTCTTTGTTTCGTTGAAAGAATGATTTCAGGAAGAAAATATCTGCTCGGGTGGCAGGGAAAGGATTAACACATTCTGCTCCAGGACCGAAATCCGCAATTTTGAAGTTGCCGTCTGAAGATTGTATCACACTTCTGGAAACAGATCGAGCGTGATAGTTCAAGGGTTGTGCCAGAATAGCTTGGATCCTATGGGCGTCATGCTATTCTGGGCCTTGAACTATCACATCTCGATCCATGTCTTGCCGTGGCGTGTCCGAGTTGAATGAGGTAAGCGACAACGCATGTGCGTGGACAAGAGAGCGTTTTTTTCAGACTTTCCATTATCTATTGTGAAAAGATCTTACAGCGCAATCTTGTCGTTTCTGTCCTTGACCTCAATAAGCGATTGCTTTGCCTTATTCTCACGTGACTGACGCGAAATTGACCTTTTCAGGCCAGAAAAGGGGACAATTTGAATCTTCCTATGAACATAATGTGCATTAATGTATATAAGTAGACATACACAGCAGACAGGGCCGGATCCAGGGGGAGGGGTGGTGTGGGGGGGGGGGCAGAGGGGTCCATAAAACTTTGATACACTGAAGGATGATCTTTGCTCACCTTGGTGAAAAAAAAACAAACAACAAAATAAAACCATAATCAAAACAGTCAAAACTCTGCTTTAGGTGTCTGCTTCAGGTGGTTAATATCTCCAAAAATATTTTTGGACCCCCCCTCCCCCGCCCCCCAAATATGCAAGTGATCCGGCCCTGGCAGGGGCGGATCAGTTACTTCGAGTGTGTCTGTTTGTGTGTGTCACACTGTGTGTGTGTGTGTGTGTGTGTGGGGGGGGGGGGGGTCAAGTTCTTGTTTGTGACCTCCAACCTATCAAAAAAATAAGGCCCCTGTTTTGCTTTGTTTTGTTTTGTTTTGCTTTGTTTTTTCTCTTAAAAACACTACCATCAGAATACAGATGCCAATCAAGGGGAATCACTCGACGGTGATAAATCACTTTGAATTAAAAAAAATTGTTTACTTTGGCTTTGATCCTTTGTTTGTCGGTAATGCGTAATTTCCTACAAACGCTACTGACAGCCGAAGTCGTTTATACCGGACAGAACTATTGGAGATATTAGACCATGACTGTTCAAGGGTAGCGCTAGATTAGTTTGGCGCCCCGGGGGCGCCAAACTAATCTGGTACTACCCTTGAGCCATCATGGTCTATTTGTCACCAACTGAAACGGGTGCGTATTTGTCCTAGGGCGTCTACCAATTTTCCACACCTGTCGCCAGGCGCAAGACACTTTTCCAGGGCATTTACTGCAACCGACTGTTTGTTATATCGCACAAGGTAGTATGTCTGTTTTAGTGAAAAGCGCAATTTTCATTGTTAGCAAACAAAATCTCGCTTTTCTAAAAAATGAACATATTGCCTTTTGCCATATAAGGGTAGTGTTCCTCTGCATTGCTCACTGACTTAACTCTTTCAACTCCGACACGCCACGGCAAGACATGGATCGAGCGTGATGGTTCAAGGGTTGTGCCAGAATAGCTTGGCGTCCAAAGGCCCCAAGCTATTCTGGCACAACCTTTGAACTATAACGTTCGATCTGTTTCCAGAAGAGTAATACACTCTTCAGGGGGCAACTTCAAAATTTGCGGAATTCGGTCCTGGAGCACAAAGTGTTAACGCAGAGAGATTTTTGCTTTAGGCTCAAAATAACTCAAACAGAGCCATTAGGACCGCTAGAACCGCTTGCAGAGGTGGATCGACCATACTAGTGAAAAGATTGGTTTTAAATACCTTTGCAGTAAACCTTTACAACAACACAATGTTATCTGACCCACTCTTACACGATTTTCACCTGACGGCTATTTGTCCACCACGTAGGTGATTTCAAAGACGGAGCAGTGGGGGTTCGAACGCTATCACTACCGCGCGCGCATGTGTGTGTGTGTGTGTGTGTGTGTGTGTGTGTGTGTGTGTGAGAGAGAGAGAGAGAGAGAGAGAGAGAAAGAGAGAGAGAGAGAGTGTGTGTGTGTGTGTGTGTGTTGTGTGTTGTGTGTGTGGGTCTGTGGGTCTGTGGGTCTATGGGGGTGTTGGTGTGTTGGTGTGTTTGTAACATTAGGTTTGTTTTCAATTGTAATTTTTGTCAATTTGCCTGTCTGTATATCTGTCTAAGTAGTTTATTAGTGTAACTTGCAAAGCGCCTAGAGCACTGTGGTGATTACCCAACGCGCAAAAGGCCATCGGACCGACGTCGGCCCGATGACATTGCGCATTGGGTAGGCGCTATAGAAACTTACATTATTATTATTTATTATTATCTTTCAGAAGAGAGGCCAACGCCCCAGGTACATCTGAGGCATCCAGCTCCCGTCACTATTCAATTCAATAAATTGTATTCATCCCGCTATGGGCAAATAAAGTGGTGGTCCGACAGGCTGAGTTACTCAAATATATACACAGGTTTACATTAAAATACACACACAATAATCATGAACAATCTCAAGTAAAATCTGATGTAATTATTTAAAACAGCACAACATTAATACAAACATACGTGAACACATCCGCTCTTATCACTACACCACACAATGCACGGAGGTAAAACGGTAAACAATTTAAGAAAATAATAATAATAATAATAATAAATCGTAAAATAAAATAAAATAAAATAAAATAAAATAAATAAAACTGAAGATAAGCTGCAGTGGGAATGACTGAACAGTATTTTTAGCATTTACCGTCAACTTGATATCGATGAAGTAACAAAACGATTTCAGTGTTCAGATTTTAATACATTTAGCTCCGACGCACTGCACAAGTGGATGGCCGGATCGAGCATGATAATTCAAGGGTAGTGCCAGATTAGCTTGGCGCCATCAGGCGCCAAGCTAATCTGGCACTACCCTTGAATTATCATGGTCTAATCTTTTCCTGCAGCCGATACACAGTCGATCGTCAGGCGACGCCTCCAAAATTTGGTTTTGGGGTTAAATGGGTTCAACTGTGATGGTGTGTGAGTTTTGACCTTATGTGTGCATCTAGTCCAAGTTGATTGCACGTTCATGGAGCGCGTGTCAGTAGACGGGTCTAATCTGAACTGATCTTAACTAGTGGTAACCCTTTGGCTGTCGCTAGCGATCCTGCAGGAACCACCGCGACAAAAACCGCTACCGGCAGTCAAAGGGTTGAGTCTGACTGAAGAAAGAAGGAAAGAAAGGAGGAAAGAGAGAATGAAAGAATAAATAAATAAATAAATAAATTAAAAAAAAAATAAATAAACGTGAGTGAGTGTGCTAAAGAACAAACAAACGCCAGAACAGCCAGCGAGCGAACGAAGGAATAAACAAGCAACAAGAAACACAAAGTAACAACAAACAGCATGTAATTATAAACAAACAAAGTAACCACAAATAAAAACGAACAAACAGACAAACAAACAAATAAACCACAAAGCAAAAGCAAACAAACAAGCAAACAGAAACATTCACAATTTAAAAAAAATATTTATTTGTGGTTAAAGACTTGTGAAGCGTTGAAGCTGGGTTTTGTTTTCACCGTTTACTTTTTTTTTTTTTTTTTTTAGCTTGTTAAAGGGTGTTGGGGGAGCTAGGGGAGGGGAGGGATGTGGGGGGGGGGGGGGGAGGGGGTGTATGATAGTAGTTTAGAAAGGCGTAAAGAAAGGCTTGTCACCATGTAGGTAGATGGGTGGTCTAGTTGTGACAGGGGCGGGGGAGTGAGGCGGGTAGGAGTGCGGACGGGTACTGTACACTAGTCTTTTTGGGGGTAGAAGGGAGTGTTTTACATTAGTCTAATTAGGATGGAGTGAAGGCCAGCTGGTGGATGGTGTGACGTGCACACTGCCATGTCTCCAGCATACTGTGATACGCTGCGGTAGCTTCTGCTTGCGTCAAGGCCGTCACCCCGGTGCCAGCTTGGATCGCCGTGTAAATATCCTCCTGTACACACACACACACACACACACGCACACACACACACACAAACACACACACACACACACACGCACGCACGCACGCAAGCAAGCACGCACGCACGCACGCACGCACGCACGCGCACACACACACACACACACACACACACACACACACACACACACACACACACACACAAAGACCTCAGTAACGGACAGCTACTCATCTCCCATTTTCCATCTGCAAGAGGCATAGATTATCATGAGTTCCAGGAAAATCTGTGCCTTTTGCTGGCAGAAACGAGCTTTTTCGCATCCTAGACTGGACTGACAAAGCCAATGAAAATTGACTTGGGTCTATTGTTTGCCAAAACTGCAACAATTTAAGAACTGTGCGGTTTGAGAAACAAACGGTTTGGAAATATAGGGCTACTATCTCTCTATATATTAGAAAAGAATTATGTTTTTTTTTTCTGTAGAAGCTTTGACCCTAGCCCGGTCCACCGCTGTGACAGGTGTGTGTTTGTAAACTTTACAAAAGTATTAGTGACTGCACTCACGGCAACTTTCAGCGCGCTTGTATGGTCATGGATGACGGTGTCCCAGGCGACGTCTGTTGCGCTAATCAGGTAGCAGTCGGTAGATGACACTGCGATCACAAGGTTGTGAAATAATAATAATGATGATGATAATAAGAATAATAATCATCATCATTATAATAATAATCATAACAATAATATAATAATAACAACGATAATTGCAACAACAATAACAACAATAATACTAATAAATGCAACAACAATAACGACACTACTAATACTAATAAATGCAATAATAATAATGATAATAACAATATTAACAATAATAGTGATGATGATAATAATAATATAACAATAATAATTATAATAATAACAATAATATAATAATAATAAAAATTAAATAAAATAATAATATAAAAAAATAATAATAACATAATTGCAACAACAACAATTCTAATACTACTAATAATAAAATAATAAACTTCTACTACTACTACTACTACTACTACTACTACTACTACTATAATAATAATAATAATAACAATAATAATAATAATAATGACAATAACAATAACAAAATCATTATCATCATTTCCAGGTAGCGACTTTTGTGTCTGTCAGATAAGAGTCGGATTCAGACACTACCAGCTCAACCTTCTGGTGAGAGGGGGGGGGGGGGGTGGGTGGGGGTGGGGGGGGGGGGGTGAATTCACATTTTCTTGATGGTTTTTTAAAGACTGGCAACTAAAACACCCCCAAAGTGTCTGGGTTATCAGCACCCATCATGGTCGATTCATTTCCGGAGCTGCTAGGTCGTCTTCAGAATACAACATCAAAGTTAGGAATTCGACTTTTGACGCCATGTGTTTACAATACAAAACACCCTGCTATTCTTTTAATCCTTCCCCTGCCACAGTACGCACACTGTTGTTTCTGAAATCTCTGTTTATTCAACAGCCAATAGCTAAAAACTCCAAGACGCATGGATACACATTGGTCTCAGCATGAGGCATAGATCCTCACGAGCCCCCACAGTCGCCGGCAGGCGCCAAGATATTCTGACACCACCCTTGAAATATTATTGTCGATCTGTCTCCAGAACTGTGAGGAAGGCCTTAAAGGATATCTAAACACACACAAAAATTGTTAATTTAAACCTCAAAATGTGATGAGTTGATATATTCATTACACTTACGTGTTCGTCGTCGTATTCAAATCGGTATCCGTGAGCCGTGGCGAACGCCAGTCTGCCTGGACCTATCTGGGCCTACAGAGAGAAAAAGAGCAATAAACAGTACAGATTTGGGGCTGGGGGCTTTGGTTGAGCTTAACCCATTCAGTCCTGACGCACTACAGAAGGAGATGGATCGACCTGATAATTCAAAGGTAGTGTCAAATTAGCTTGGCGCCTGATCGCGCCTGATGGCGCCAAGCTAATCCGGCACTGCCTTTGAATCATTATCATTGTCGAGCTTTTTTCTGTTGTAGTGCGTCAGCTGGTACATAGTCGTTTTGTGACACCTGCACCATTTTGGAGATGCGGCCTTGAGGTTAAATTGGATATTTTTTTTCAAAAAGCCTCCACTGGTTGAAAAATCAAATGACGGCGGAGGGTGAGGGGGTGGAGGCGGTAATGAGAGAAGGATAAATAGACTTTATACCACTTGCATAGCATTTCAGGGGTGGATTAACAATGTGCGATTTATCTAGCAATGGAATGTTGAACCCTATTAGTCCGTGGGTCAGAAAGTGACCCCCCCCCCCCCCGCACCTCCCCCCCCCACCCCCCGCATCCCTCCCCCCTCCCCCGAATCCCCGCTCCTCCGCCACCCTCCTCGATGGAGTTTTCAAGACCATGTCTTGAAAGCAGCCTGCCATATCTTTTTGATATCTGCCTTTCTGACTGTTGTATTCCTCTGGAATAACATAAAATACCACTATTACCAAAGAATAACGTACGCGAGGTAGCGAACAAAACATATATGCATGACATGACACAATATTGGGTAGTAAGTCAAAGAAACCTCGCGCTGGGACCATACGGCGTTGAGGCGCGTCCCCTGGGTGGTGGATAGGGGGTCCCTCGTGAGAGGGGTGCACCGAATGAAATAAGGTGCCGTGAACCAACATGGTCTAAGGGAAGGTGACCCCGACAGAAAACCCCTGGTCCTCCTAGTAAGGGGGTTGGGCGTGGGGGTAGCTTCCCCACCCTGCAAAAAAGGAAATAGCTACAAAAACGCCGACGAAAAGATTAACAGTAATTCCTTTCCTGGAGGAGGAAGGTTCTTCTACTAGAAGACTTATGACGTCCTGTGGTGAAAGCCGGAAGTCTTCGGAAGCCACAGGACCGAGCCGCCTCTCTCTATCCAGGGATACAACCATGGGCACATGGAACGTCAAGACCAAGTACCAGAGCGGCAAGGCCGCCCAGATAGCAGCGGAAATGCAAAAGTACAACCTTTCCCTGCTAGGCATCAGTGAAGCCAGATGGACGCAGTCTGGCCAGAAAAGGCTGTTAAGTGGGGAGATGATTCTGTATTCAGGTCATGAAGAGGAGAATGCCCCCCATACAGAAGGAGTAGCACTCATGCTGTCACCAGTGGCACAGAGAGCGCTGATGGGCTGGGAACCTCTTGGGCCAAGAATTATAACAGCAGCCTTTAGAACCAAGAAAAAGCTCAAGCTGAACGTCATCCAGTGTTATGCGCCCACCAATGACAGTGACGAGGAAGAGAAACAAGAGTTCTACGACCGACTCCAGAGTGCCGTGGACAAATGTGCGGAGCGAGACATCACCATCGTCATGGGCGATTTTAATGCCAAAATAGGGGAGGACAACACCGGATACGAAGAGGTGATGGGGAGACATGGACTAGGCTCGGAGATGAGTGAGAATGGGGAGAGGTTTGTAGACTTTTGTGCTCTAAACCGACTTGTCATTGGAGGCAGCATCTTCCCACACAGAAGAATACACAAAGCAACTTGGGTCTCACCTGACCATACAACAGAGAACCAAATAGACCATATCTGCATTAGCAAGAAATTTAGAAGATCCCTTCAAGATGTTCGAGTGAGGAGGGGAGCAGATGTCGCCTCAGACCACCATCTGCTTACCTTAAGAATGAAGCTCAAGCTAAAGAAAAGCCGCACAGAGACAACAAGAAGACAGCGCTATAATGTAGGCCTCCTGAGAGAAACTGGAGTTAGAGAAGAGTTCAAACTGGTGCTGTCCAACCGGTTTCAAGCGCTACAGGAGCTAGTAAATGAAGAGGAGGCGGTCACCACAGAGCAGCAGTGGAAGGCAGTTAGAGAGGCGCTGAACTCAACCTGCAAAGACACTGTAGGGTTCAGGAAACACCACCACAAGGACTGGCTGTCGGCACAGACCTTGAAGAAGATAGAAGCGAGGAAGCAGAAGAAAGCAGCGGTCAACAACAGTCGCACGAGAGCAGCCAAAGTAAGGGCACAGGGGGAATACTCGGCAGCCAACCGCGAGGTGAAGAGGAGTATCAGGGCAGACAAGAGGGCCTACACAGACAGCCTGGCAGCAGAGGCAGAAAAGGCAGCAGGCAGCGGCAACATGAAACAGCTCTACGACATTACCAGAAGATTGTCGGGTAAGTATGGCCATACAGAAAGACCAGTAAAAGACAAAGAAGGCAAGCCTATTGCAGACAGAGCAGACCAACTCGACAGATGGGCCGAGTATTTTGAAGAGTTACTGAACAGACCGAGCCCACCCGACCCCCCCGACATCCAGCCGGCAGAGACCGACCTACCCATCAGCTGTGACAGACCCAGCCGGGAAGAGATCAGAAAAGCAGTGGCATTTTTGAAGAATGGCAAAGCAGCAGGGCCAGATGGCATCCCAGCGGAGTCTCTGAAAGCAGACCTAGAGACAACAGTTGAGATGCTGTACCCACTGTTTGGAAAGATCTGGGAAGAGGAGGTGATGCCAGCTGACTGGAAGGAGGGGTACCTAATCAAGCTTCCCAAGAAAGGCGACCTCAGCAAGTGTTCCAACTACAGAGGAATCACCTTGCTGTCAGTACCAGGAAAGGTCTTCAACAGGATCATCCTAGAGAGAATGAAGAGCTCCGTTGACCCCCAGCTGAGAGACCAGCAAGCAGGATTCAGGAAGAACCGATCATGTACAGACCAGATCGCCACTCTCCGCATCATCGTGGAACAGTCTCTGGAGTGGAGCTCCCCGCTGTGCGTCAACTTTGTGGATTATGAGAAAGCATTTGACAGCGTGGACCGAGAGACTCTGTGGAAACTCCTACGACACTACGGTGTACCCACAAAGCTCGTCCGCCTGATCAAGAGCAGCTATGATGGCATGACATGTCGCGTGATCCACGAAGGGCAGTTCACCAGAGAGCTCCAGGTCAGAACTGGTGTCAGGCAGGGGTGTCTGCTGTCTCCGTTCCTCTTCCTACTGGCCATAGACTGGGTCATGAAGATGACCACAGAGCACAGACGAAGTGGAATACAGTGGACACTGTGGACACAGCTTGACGACCTCGATTTTGCAGACGACTTGGCATTACTGTCCCACACTCATCAACAAATGCAGGACAAGACCACGAGGCTTGCTGACATCTCGTCCCAAGTGGGCCTCACCATTCACAAACAGAAAACAAAGACAATGAAGCTGAACGCAACCAGGGAAGAACCAGTCTTGCTTGCTGGCACCCCGTTGGAGGAGGTGGAGTCCTTCACCTATCTCGGGAGCATCATAGACAAAAAAGGCGGCACTGATGCAGATGTCAGAGCACGAATCGGTAAAGCCAGAGCAGCCTTTCTCCAGTTGAAAAAAGTGTGGAGTTCCAGAGAGCTGTCACAACACACCAAAGTCTGGATTTTCAACTCCAATGTAAAAGCAGTTCTCCTATATGGAGCAGAGACATGGAGATTGACAAAAACCACAGTCAACAGAGTACAGACCTTCATGAACAGTTGCCTTAGAAGAATTTTGAAAATCCACTGGCCAGAGAAGATCAGCAACGTCAGACTCTGGGAGAGAACAGAGCAGATAACAGCAGAGAATGAAATTGGGCGAAGAAGATGGGGATGGATCGGTCACAGTCTGAGAAAGCCAGCTTCCAGTATCACTAGGCAGGCATTGTCATGGAACCCCCAGGGAAAGAGGAAAAGAGGTAGGCCGAGAAACTCCTGGCGTCGAGACCTCCAAGCAGACATCAAGAGACTGGGAACCACCTGGAGTAGAATCGAAGGAGAAGCACAGGACAGGAGTTGCTGGAGGTCTCTCGTCGACGGCCTATACCCGGGTAGGGGTGACAGGCGTAAGTAAGTAAGTCAAAGAAAACGTCTCGCAATCACTTAAATAAATGATTTATAACACTGACAATTTCCACAGGATAAATTATGAGAGTTTTCCACACATCTTCCAAATTTAAAAAAACAAAATGAAAAGGACGTATTTTTTGCCCATGAACGTACATTTCTTTGATTTGTATCTCTAAAAGAACACATAATCCAGCAAACAGTTCCTCTGAATAGTCTACTTTGTTACATGAGAATTATCAGTGAACTGTGTAACTGAGGATTAGGAACACTAACGAAAGACAAAAAGCAATATTTAATTATTCCAAAAGGTCAAATACAAAGATGTCCTTCTTTGAACGTGACTGCAAAAGTGTTTAAGTATTATCTTCAATCATTATTTGAGACAAACTTTTAAAAAAGTCATATGTTTTAAGCAAAATGATTATTAACAATGCTAACTTGCTGCAACCATCATTGGAACAGAAAGAGAAAAGTCCCGAAATACTCTTTTGCCACTGCAAGCTCAGTCACTCTGTCACATATTTTTAGAGGGAGCTGTCACGTAACTATCACGATTTACAGCAACAGTGTTCCCAGAGTTCATTCACCAGTAAATACAATATCTGTGAGATTCAGCACTTCTTCCGCGGAGCCATCCACTTCTGTTCCTTCCGGCATGTCCATTAACCCATATCATTCGGAATACACCAGTGTGTAAATACGTTTGACTAAAATAGTTCGAGGGTAGTGCCAGAATAGCTTGGCGCCTCAAGGCGCCAAGCTATTCTGGCGCCATCCTTGAACGAAAAGCCATTGGTGTATATCCTTATCTGTAAATACTAAAAAAAAAAGCTCCACCGCGCAGGCTTTAGGAAACGTCCACGGACCATGACACTGACCATTCCAAGTCCTGTAGCGACGGGCGAGGGGCGAAACGGCAGGTGAAAGATGTCACTGGAAGCCGCAGTCTCAAACCTGCATGCAGGCGGTTCAGGATATTGGTCGCCTGATGTTGACCTGGGGATGACAACATCACTCGGCACACCCTGAACGACCAAGCAGCCTTTTCTAGGGACAGCACTGCTTGCTCCACACGGAGAGGGGCCTAGAAAAGGTGGCCTAACCAAAGCTCGTCCCCTCGCAACCCAGTTGGCTAGCCGCGGTCAACGGGCATCTTCTCCTGCGGTCAAAAAACAAGAAAGAATAACGGATCCACTCTCATGACGACCACGACCGGACTCAACGTAGCATGCTGGAACGTCCGAACCATGCTCGACAAAGCAGACAGCGGACGCCCTGAACGTCGCTCCGCCCTCATTGCCCATGAATTGCGGAGGTTAAACATCGACATCGCCGCGCTCAGCGAAGTACGCCTTCCGGACGAAGGCAGCCTCCAAGAACTTGGTGCTGGGTACACCCTCTACTGGTCAGGCAGGCCTGCATCAGAAAGACGGCTCTCAGGCGTGGGTTTCATGGTCAAGACATCCATTGCGACTAAGCTGGAAAACCTACCAACGGGCCACTCAGACCGCATCATGTCCATGCGCCTCCCACTGAGACACCAGCAACACGTCACCCTTCTCAGTGTGTACTCCCCAACCCTCCTGGCAGAGCCTGCTGAAAAGGACAAGTTTTACACTGACCTGCGCAGCCTCCTACAGAGTACCCCTGCAGACGACAAAGTCATCATCCTTGGCGACTTCAACGCCAGAGTGGGCCAGGACTCTGAAGCCTGGAAAGGAGTCCTCGGCAAGCATGGCGTGGGGAACTGCAATGACAATGGCCGCCTACTGTTGGAGTTCTGTGCGGAGCAGCAACTTGTCATCACCAACACTACTTTTCAGCAAAAGGACAGTCGAAAGACCACCTGGATGCATCCTCGCTCCAAACACTGGCACCTTATCGACTATGTCCTAGTGCGTCAGAGGGACCGCAGTGACGTACTCCTCACCAGAGTGATGCCCAGCGCAGAGTGCCACACTGACCACCGCCTTGTCCGCTGCAAACTCAGGCTCCACTTCAAGCCAAAACCCAAGAAATGGGGGCCCCCCAAGAAAAAGCTTGATGTTGCCAGCCTTCAGCGTGACGATGTGAAAGCTGCCTTTCAGACAGATTTACAGCGCAGGCTCAAAGACACAGCGCACCCAGTAGACTCCTCCCCTGAAACACTTTGGGAACAACTGAAAACTGCTATTGCAAAATCCTCTGCAGAAGTCTTGGGTTTCGCCAGAAAGAAGAACAAAGACTGGTTTGACGAAAACGATGTAGAGATCCAGGAACACCTAGCAAAAAAAAGAGCCGCCCATCAGGCCCACCTAGCCCAGCCTTCCTGCCCTGTGAAGAAGTCTGCCTTCCGCCTCGTCTGCAGCAGTCTCCAGCGCAAGCTCAGAGATCTCCAGAATGAGTGGTGGACCAGACTTGCACAGAGGACCCAGCTTTGCGCTGACAATGGTGACTACAGGGGCTTCTACGAAGCACTGAAAGCAGTGTATGGCCCCAGGCACCTGGTACAAAGTCCCCTGCGAAGCGCTGATGGCCAGGCACTCCTCACAGATAATACCTCCATCTTGAACCGCTGGTCAGAATACTTTCAGAGCCTCTTCAGCGCTGAGCGCACTGTTCAAGAAGCAGTCGTCCTACAAATCCCACACCTCCCAGTAAAGGTTGAATTGGACGAACCGCCCACCGCTGAAGAGACCCTCACAGCCATCCACCAGCTCAAGAGTGGCAAAGCAGCAGGCATTGATGGAATACCGCCAGAGATCTGGAAACATGGAGGCACAGCACTGCACAACAAGCTCCATGACCTCTTTCTCTGCTGCTGGGAGGAAGGAACACTACCAAAAGATCTCCGTAATGCAGTCGTTATCACCCTGTACAAGAACAAAGGCGAGAAGTCTGACTGTTCCAACTATCGGGGAATTACCCTGCTGTCCATTGCTGGGAAAATCCTTGCAAGGCTGCTCCTGAATCGGCTGGTACCTGCCATCGCTGAAGACCAACTCCCAGAGGGCCAGTGTGGCTTCAGAGCAAACAGGAGCACCACCGATATGGTCTTCGTGCTGAGACAGCTACAGGAGAAGTGCCGCGAGCAGAACAAAGGGCTGTACGTAACGTTTGTCGACCTAACAAAAGCGTTCGACACTGTGAGCAGGCAAGGCATGTGGCAGATCCTGGAGCGACTTGGCTGTCCCCCAAAGTTCCTCAACATGATTGTCCAGCTACACGAGGACCAGCAGGGCCAGGTCAGACTCAACAATGACCTCTCAGAACCATTCCCCATTCTCAACGGCGTAAAGCAGGGCTGCGTGCTGGCACCGACCCTCTTCACCATCTTTTTTAGCATGATGTTGAAGCAGGCCACAGTGGACCTCGATGATGACGATGCAGTGTACATCAGGTATCGTCTCGATGGCAGCCTGTTCAACCTCAGACGACTGCAGGCCCACACGAAAACCCTAGACCAACTGATTCGTGAGCTGCTTTTTGCTGATGATGCTGCCCTCGTGGCACACACAGAGAAAGCCCTGCAGCGCATCACGTCTTGCTTCGCAGATGCTGCCCAGCTCTTTGGACTCGAGGTCAGTCTGAAAAAGACAGAGGTCCTCCATCAGCCGGCACCCAAGACAGTGTATCGCCCTCCTCACATCACCATTGGCGAGTCTGAACTAAAGTCAGTGCACCAGTTTACTTACCTTGGCTGCATTATCACGTCGGACGCCAAGCTGGACAAGGAGCTTGACAGCAGGCTGGCAAAAGCGAACAGCGCTTTCGGGCGACTTTTCAAGCGGGTGTGGCACAATCAACAGCTGAAAACAGGCACCAAGATCAGCGTGTACAGAGCTGTGGTCCTCACCACCCTGCTGTATGGTTCCGAGTCCTGGGCCCTCTACCGCAGCCAACTACGACTCCTCGAACGCTTCCACCAGCGCTGCCTGCGCACCATCCTGGGCATTCACTGGAGTGACTATGTCACCAACGTCGAGGTCCTTGAACAGGCTGAAACTGTGAGCATCGAGGCTTTGCTGCTGCGGACACAGCTCCGCTGGGCGGGGCACGTCTCCAGGATGGAGGATCATCGCCTACCAAAGATTACCCTGTTCGGCGAGCTTGCTACTGGACACCGTGACAGAGGGGCACCAAAGAAGAGATACAAAGACTGTCTCAAGAAGTCACTTAGTGCCTGCCAAATCGACCACCACCAGTGGTCTTCGCTTGCTGCGGACCGTGACACCTGGCGCTCCACCGTTTACAAGGCAGCTGTCTCCTTTGAGGACTCTCACAGAGCTAGCCTTAAGGACAAGCGGCTCAGGAGAAAAAACAGAGATGCCGCAGCTCAGAACCCTGGCCATACCTTCCCCTGCAGCCACTGCGGTCGAACCTGCCTGTCTCGGATTGGCCTCCGCAGCCACGAACAAGCCTGCAGACGTCGTGGGCAACTCCTATAAAATCTTCGTTCGCGAAGTCAAGCCAAGCCGAAATACTATAATGTAGCTTGCGTATGGCAGTGTACAAATTTGAAGCTTTTAGTCTCAGTATGATATGGGTTAATACATCAGCAAGTTCCTGTGGCATCAGGTCAGCATCCATCCAACTGAGCTTCAGTTTACTCACTGTAAATTCCCACCAATGTGTATCTGGTGAGGGATGGCAGTGGGTAATTTTGTCCGCGTGGTTCCATTATGATACTGTGGTAATTTACTCTCTTGATGTGCATCCTGACGGAATTCCTGCCAGGAGGCAGCAGACCCCTTCGTAGCATGTAACCAACTGCCTCTGGTTGGTGCTGAAGCGTTTCAGAAACTTCTCGTACCTATGTTTCTTGATGTCCTTTTGCCATTTTTTTTCAGAAATGAATTTGTAAAGTTTTTGTTGTTGTTGTCGTTGTTGTTTGTTTGTTTTTGTTTTGTTTAATTGGTCATTAGACACGCAGGCTTCCAATTTTCTTGGAACTTTGTGGGGGTTCATTTTATCAAGTGAACGGAAGTGGAACCCCTCCTCACTCTCTCAACACTCTTCACCTAAAGTGGGTGGTAGGAATCTGTTACAAAGTCTCCCCGTGGTTCCTTTGGAATCTGCTCAAACTGGCTAGTGTGCTTGGGGGAGGGTGGTTTGGTGGGTGGGTCGGTGGGGGGGGGGGGAAGGGGGTGGGGGGGGGGGGTGGAGCTATCTGTTTGTGGAACAAAGCATTGCCATCGATGATGTTGTCTTTGACTGAATCTCTCTGTTGTCAGAAGATCTCCTCTGACCTCCCAGATAGTGTAAACGCTGTGACACGTCAGTCTTTGCGGGTGCTCCATCTCCCGCAAGGGGGCAGGGTACTGGGACCTAGCTGTAAACTGAGTGCTCTCTCCAGGCTGACGTGATGATTAACTGCAAGAAGAACACGCTGACCAAGGACATTCCTCTTCGCCATGACATGTTTTGATTTCTTTGACTGCCCTGTGACTGCTGCCGTCTTGACAGCTTTGAAAAATGTCATGGGGTTCAGTTTCTTGATTGTTGCATTGAAGCGTTTTGTTAGTCAATCCTTCCTGCATGAAGGTGCCCATAGATCCTTCTCCAGCGTCATCCACGTGCAGATATTCTGTCCTGTGATGCTGGATGCAATACAGGACATCCTTGTTCTCAACTTAAAATGAGTTAATGAAGTTGCCAATAACCTGGATGACTCTAAATGTCCTTCTCCTTTTATGCAACCTTTCAAGATATGAGGACCTTGTACGAAATGCTGTCTTGACTGTCCATCTCCCTGCTAAGGCCGCCTAGTGATGATTGCCTCTGGAATGCATTGTGGTGCACGATCTGTGGGTAGGCTGCATAATATATGCTGAATCCATCTATGCCACCGTAGGATTTTGTATGGCGGTCAATGGTGATGTCCACGGCGCTTCCTGAGGGGACGTCTCACCTGTTAACACTGAGTCCATTCTGTCACAAAAGTTCTCCCGCAATGGGGTAACTTTTTTTCCTCCAAAACAGTTGTTGTTTTCGGTGAAAATATATCTGAATGTCCCTTAGAAAACTGACATTAATGAAATTTTTGGTCGGTAAAGCCAAGGTTATTTATTAGGGGAGCCCGTAACGCGGAAACGTTCGCAAAACACTGTTGTCGGTAGTACCTACACATATACATGCACCACGGCCACATCCAGAGGATGATCACCGGCAGACAACCGGAATCCGATAGCATAGAGGTCAAGGATGACAGAAATGACCATCTCATAAATTTCCTCAGGGGATGGGGGTGTGGGGGGGGGGGGGGTGGGGGGTGGGGGGGTTGGCTGGCCCACGGACTCTATCGACCGATGATCTAATTTTGCTGCAGCCCGCGAGAATAACAACACAGTGAAGTGAAAGTGTGACGTAACAAATCTTATAGCACGTTCCGCGCTCGGTGGCTATGCATCAAACAGTTGCAGAAGTGTCAGCCGCAAGGTCTGTCTAGAAATGATAGTATTCGAACACTCCACTTTTATAGCATAATAAATTTGCAAGAATACAAATAAAAAAAAAAAAAAAAGACTTACCAGAGCCACAGTGGCGATAGCAGCGAGCAGTAGAAACTTCAGCATGATGAGGTGACAAGATTACTGTCTGTCTGGAATAGTCGCAGCTTCGTCCTCTGCGGTCTGGTCTTATACCAGTTGTGGTCGTGACGGTGAATAAACAAAAAATGGGGTGAAAACATGAGTATACAATCGTGATATTTGCCGAGATAGTGTCTGTGTGTGTGTGGGGGGGGGGGTGGGGGTGGGGGTGGGGGGTGGGGGGGGGGGGGTTGGGGTGGTGGTGGTGGTGGGGGGGGGGGTCTGTGTGTGTGTGTGTGTGTGTGTGTGTGTGTGTGTTTGTGTGTGTGTGTGTGTGTGTGTGTGTGTGTGTGTGTGTGTGTGTGTGTGTGTGTGTGTGTGAGTGTAAACAACATCGAGCTATATTCCAATGCCCCACGACAAATGGCAGTAACATAAGAGTCCTTATCGTTTTCGTGATCATCATCGTAACATTTTGGGTTAATCCCATTACGTAATTTGTCAGTGTGTTCTTTTTCCCTATTTCGCGGGACCACTGCGGCCGACGACGACCCGAGGACCTTACTAACTGGGTCAAGCCGGGCATGCCGGACATGCCGCCAAGTGTTCAAAACTTGTCCAATCCAGCAATTACCAACCAACTGTCCCTTTGCGTTGTGCACTGACCATTTTTGGAGCTGGGTGGCGGTGGTAGAGCGTTCGACTCTCGACCAAAAGGTCGTGGGTTCGAACCCCGCTGAGGTCAAAATTTGTACAGGCCTCTTTTCGGCGCCCTGTCTTTGAAATCACCTTCGTGGCAGACAAAAGCGTTGAGACGTTTGTGTGTCGGTAGTGGTTTTAGTCGCGATGATTCCTGTAGGAATCATTGCGACAAAAACCGCTACCGACAACCAAAAGGCTAACTCATCGTGATTGTTGCGTGGGGCTGGAAACATCTAAAACAAAGCCGTTAGGACTAGACTATGACAGGCAGTTTATACTGGCTGGTAAACAATTACCTACACTTCGACCTTTGTGTTCAAGACATGGGAGACTACGCACGTGTTGCGGTGATGGTGCCATCGGGTCGTCGAGCTAATCTGTTGATCTACTATCTTTTTTCCAATGTTATGTCAGGTTTATCTCATTTGAGTTAACCTTGTTTGTTGTTCCTATTTAAAAATAGGAACAACTTTGAAATTGGGCTCGTCGGAGTTCACTCCGGAGCATGCACATGACGTTTTTTTGCGTGCGAGGCAGAAATTCTGGCAAAGAAGTAACGAGATAAAAATGACGTCACGTCTATCAACGCAAACCTTTTTGGCACCAAGCGTGTGTTTGTATGTGTGTGTGTGTGTGTGTTCTCTCTCTCTCTCTCTCTCTCTCTCTCTCTCTCTCTCTCTCTCTCTCTCTCTCTCTCTCTCTCTCTCTGTGTGTGTGTGTGTGTGTGTGTGTGTGTGTGTGTGTGTGTGTGATGAAACTCTATGCTCACGCATCGCATAGGGTTCACACAGAGGGTTTTTGTATGGTAGGGTTTTGTCAGCGGTTTGCCTTGTGACGGATATTCCGTGTGGGCACGAGGCCCACGTGAAATCGTATTGAAACGTTTTGCATGTGGATTTTAGCGAGAGCTCAGTCTATCAGAGGTCTAAATAGTCAGTGCGGGCTATCCTGTCAGTAAGGACGGATGTGTGTCAGATACACTGGCCGTATTCCAAGACTCTAAAATCTAGAATTCAGGTATGTTTTTATATGTATTATTGATGGTTACTGAGTTAAAGATGTATGCGTTAGTAAGAGGTAAATCGGTTGTGTAGCGTTGACTGGTCTGGTTCAGTTATGTGGGTTTGGAATTCGTTGAGGTAACCGGTGTTTTTCCTATGTGGTTATTTACCGAGATGGATAACTAAGGAATGCGAGGTGTGTATGCCTAAGTCGTTATGAAGGTAGTACGTGGTTAAGTATAGTCTTTTCTAATGTATGAAAAATGTATGTCGAGTGTTAGATTATAGTTTGTTTCAATGTAGTGACAGAGTTATGGGGTGTTACGAACGTAGTTCGGGTTATGAAGCACGTGTGTGTGTGTGAATGAACGTGTGAGTTATGTGTATCAGCCAGGTTACGTAATGCATCTCACATCATCCAATATGTGTGTGTTTAGCATGTGTTATGATATTAGAACTTAATTGTACAGAGTGCTTGTCGGGAGCGGAGCGACGGACGCCGAGACGTCAGTCAACAGAGGCTACCGCCGAAGGACCTGCTGTGAGGTCATCTCTTCACTCAGGGAGTGAGCGACCGGTGCCGAGACACCCGGGTCAGCCGGGACTGCGCTACGGAGCGAGTCCAGAGAACGTCCACGGTACGAGAAACGGGACGATTCGGAAGCGTGCGACGAAAGACTTACACTCCTAGACGTGAAAGGACAGAACGTTACCAAGCGAGAACACCAGCAAACAGGTTGGATTGTGAGAGACAATTACCTAGCCTGGCGTTTACATTGTGTACGTGTATGCGGTGGTGATGTGCTTATAGTGAGAAGGGGTGTTGTACATAATTTTGATAGTGTTTTCGTTGTTTTATATATATATATATATATAAAGGCCCGTAGAAGAAAGAGCTAGTGTGTTGAGTTTTACCGCGTGAATGTGCCCGACTGAGTCAGTATGCGCCTGTTGTGCTAAAGTCTGTAAGTGCGTCTGGGGCAAGTCTGCGTGCGCTACAGTGGTGACCCTGTATTTTTTTCTAGCGGTAGGTTAGAGTAGAGGGCCGAAGGTGTTAGGTAGAGGATTCAGGATAAGATTTGATTGCTGTGTGGTTGGTTTGTTTGTGTTAGTTCCCCTCTCCGATTCTAGGGGGTAAGATTCTTTGTTTATGTAGTTTCTGGATCTTACGAGGAGCTAGTTCTTGTTTCTTCCTTTTGTATAGCTTGTAGTATTCTTTTTCCTTGCTCTGCGGTCTATCGTTTTTTTTTCCGTTACATCTGGACGTCTTTCAAGTAAGTCACTGTTTCTTGTGCATAGGTTGTTGGTATTTCTGTGGGCCTTCTTTTAAGTTCTTGCCGTTGATTTGTTTGTGTTTTTGTACTTTTACGTTTTTTCACATTTTTTGAGGTTGTTGTAAATATGGAGTCGGACCAGGTCGAGGGTATATTAAACAAGGGGAAAGGTTGGGTCTTAAGGAGGAGCAACTTTTTGATTACGTTGAGAAATGTAAGGATAGGGAGACAGGGAGAAAGAAAAGGTGCTTCAGAGAGAGAACGCCGAGAAATAACAAGCCCTGAGAGAAAAGGAACAAGCCTTGAAGGAGAGAAAATTAGAATTTCAGAGATAGAAAAGTGCTTCAGAGAGAGAAAGCCGAGAAAGAACAAGCCCTGAGAGAAAAGGAACAAGCCTTGAAGGAGAGAAAATTAGAATTTCAGAGATAGAAAAGTGCTTCAGAGAGAGAAAGCCGAGAAAGAACAAGCCCTGAGAGAAAAGGAACAAGCCTTGAAGGAGAGAAAATTAGAATTTCAGAGATAGAAAGACGGGAGGGAGCTAGAATTTCAGAGAGAGAAAGAAAGGATAGGGAGTTGCAGCTGCAGTTGGCTCGAGAAGCGGGTTCTAGGGCACCTCCAGATAGTGATTCGGTAGGTCGGGGTATACGTAATTTCCCTAGACTACTTATGTTTAAGGAGTCTGTGGACTCCATTGACGCTTTTCTGTGTCGCTTTGAGGCTCATGCGCAGGCATTGAGTTGGCCAGCCGCCAACTGGCCCGTTTTGCTTTCATCGGTGCTAGAAGGTCAGGCCTTGAGTCTTTTCCATAGCTTGAACGTTTCGGGGAACGTAGATTATGATACTTTGAAGGAGTGTATTGCAGAAGTTCCAGTGCAGTGCGGAGAGATTCAGGGAACGCTTGAGAGCTTGTCGGCCTGAGACAGGGGAATCGTTTTTGTCGTTTGGCAAGCGGTTGTCTCACTTGCTCGTACTTTGGGTCGAACTGTCCAAGATCGACCACACGTACGAGGCATTATTTGATCTCGTGTTGGTGGAACAGTTCTTTGGTAGCGTTTCCAAGGATCTTGCTGTGTTCTTGAGGGAACGTAACCTGAAGAGTACTGAGGAGCTAGTTTAGAACGCGGAGGCTTTTCGGCTCGCGCGGCACCCGACGAAAAACCTAGCGCGTAAGAGTGAGTCGCCGCCAGTCGGGTTGGTCGCCGCTTAGACGCTGAGGGATATCGGGGCGTCAATACCTTGCGTGGGGTCCAACTGTTTAACGGTAGAGGTACTTTCCGTTTACGACGTGGGGATAGAGGTAACAACAGTGGCGGTCGCGATCCTTACGCACGAGGAGAGAAATCTGGGCGTGGGTACGGACGTGGTCGAATTGCTACTCCGGACACTCAGCGTTTCGCGTGTTATGAGTACGGGCATTTCAGTCGTGACTGTCTTAACAGTAGTTCAGGCACTTAGTGTTTCACCTGTCAGGGGTGCGGCCATCTGGCTCATCAATGTCCTAACAGTCCTGGTATGGTGGAGGGGGGCGGAGCAGCCCACTCACATAGCCAGCTTTGCAGTGCCAGTCGGAGAGGAACCACAACTGGGCGGAGTGTGTTCAGCTGACGGAGGTGGTTGCCTACCGCTGGTGGACGGTGTTGTCAACGGAAGTCTCGTTTATGTTCTCCGTGACTCAGGTACAACGATCGCAGGGGTCAGACGTAGCCTCGTTAGGGAGGATCAGTTCACGGGGAAGACGCAGAACGTGATTTCGTTCGGAGGGAAGGTAGAATCTTTTTCTTTGGCCAAGATACGGAGTTTTTCTCAGGTGATCTGATTTCTTGTGTCATCGACGAGCCAGTGGTTGAATTAGTTCTCGGTAACATGAAGGGTGTGCAGCCAGTCATCGGTATGTTCGGGGCGACTAAACGAGCTCATGTTCCTCGAGCTCGCGGTGCAGTCGCATCACTGAGTCGCGAAGAAAGCTCAGAGCAAGCGTGAGCGTGATCAAAAGGGCTGTGGCATTGCCGGAACGGGTAGAAGGAGCGATCCGCGGGTTTGGCCCACCAGTCGGGTTGGCCAGAGACGGCATAGTTCTGTTGCAGACAGAAATGCCGCTCACCACCCAGTCTTTAGATAGGTCGGAGACTGTTAGTTCTCGCTATTGTGTGGCCGTCGTTGGGTCGTTTTCATTTCTAGGGATGTTAACGCGTTAGAAGTTCTGTTCTCGCGTTCGCAGTGCGATCCGAGAGTGTGCGTTGAGGTTACGGCTGTGTTTAGTTCTTTTGTTCTGTGAGGGTAGTGTAATTGTTGGGGTTAATCTGCTTACGAATGTGCATCAATGTATATAAGTAAACATACACAGCAGGAGCGGATAGCATAGAGGTAGCATAGGGGCGGATCAGTTACTTCGAGTGTGTGTGTGTGTGTGTGTGTGTGTGTGTGTGTGTGTGTGTGTGTGTGTGTGTGTGTGTGTGTGTGTGTGTGTGGGGAGGGGGGGGGGGTGAGGGTTTCAAGTTCTTGTTTGGAACCTTCAACCTGACAAAAAAGGCCCCTGTTTTGCTTTGTTTTGTTTTGCTTTGCTTTGTTTTTGTTTTGCTTTGCTTTGTTTTGTTTCTTCTCTTTACAACACTACCATCAGAATACAGATGCCAATCAAGGGGAATCACTCGACGGTTATAAGTCATGTTGATTACCTATTATTGTTTACTTTGGCCTTAACCCTTTGTCTGTCGGTAGTGCTTATGGCGAAGTAATTCCTGATAACGCTACTAACAGCCAGAGGCGTTTATACCGAACAGAACTATGGGAGAGATCAGACCATGATTGTTCAAGGGTAGCGCCAGATTACTAGTTTGGCGCCCCGGAGGCGCCAAACTAATCTGGTACTACCCTTGAGCCATCATGGTCTATTCGTCACCAGAACGGGTGCATATTTGTCCTAGGGCGTCTCCCAGTTTTCCACACCTGTCGCCAGGCACAAGACACTTTTCCAGGGCATTTACTGCCAACCGACTGTATGCTATATTGCACAAGGTTGTATGTCTATTTTAGTGAAAAGCGCGATTTTCATTGAAATGAACATATTGGCTTTTTGCCATATAACGGTAGTGTTCCTCTGCATTGCTCACTGACAGCGCAGAGAGCTTTTTGCTTGAGGCTCAAAATAACTCAAACAGAGCCATTAGAACCGCTAGTACCGATTGCAGAGGGTGGATGGACCATACTAGTGAAAGGATTGGTCTTGAATACCTTTGCAGTAAACCTTTACAACAACACAATGCTATCTGACCCACTCTTACACGATTTTCACCTGACGGCAGACGGTAAATAATACACAATATGAGGTAACTGAAGATAAAATAAAAGACGTGAAACGTTTAGGGCGTATCGTCTATTTCTCCACCACGTAGGCGATTTCAAAGACGGGGCAGCGAAAAGGGGAGTAAACAAATTTTGATACCAGCTGGGTTCGAACGCTATCACTACCGAGCGCGCGCGCGCGCGTGTGTGTGTGTGTTGTGTGTTTGGGTGTGTGGGTCTGTGGGTCTGTGGGTCTATGGGGGTGTTGGTGTGTTGGTGTGTTTGTAACATTAGGTTTGTTTTCAATTGTAATTTTTGTCAATTTGCCTGTCTGTATATCTGTCTAAGTAGTTTATTAGTGTAACTTGCAAAGCGCCTAGAGCACTGTAGTGATTACCCAACGCGCAAAAGGCCATCGGGCCGACGTCGGCCCGATGACCTTTGCGCATTGGGTAGGCGCTATAGAAACTTACATTATTATTATTTATTTATATCTTTCAGAAGAGAGGCCAACGCCCCAGGTACATCTGAGGTATCCAGCTCCCGTCACTATTCAATTCAATAAATTGTATTAATTCCTCTATGGGCAATTAAAGTGGTGGTCCGACAGGCTGAGTTAAGGCCCCGCTACACGAGCCCGGTTTTGAGGCCGATTCCCGATCAGTTTTCGAATCGGTAGGTGATCGGGCCGGACTAAAAAACGTGTGCACTGCCACACTGACATTTCCCGACTTGTTTAGCCGACCGGTTTGAACCGAAGATCAAAGTCGTACCTGTTCTGCAAAATGACTGCTAGTTTTGACAGTGATGATGATGTGCTTGCATTATCAGCAGTTTTGCATCATATTCGGGAAGAGGCGTGCGAAACATCAGCGGCAACGGCGGTGGTACTGATCACAACAGGCGTGTTCCGCCATTTGCAAACTACGACATGCTTTGCGAGACGCGCTCTGATTGGTTGAAGCTTACAAACGGGGCCGAATCGGATCGGGAAAATAGAGCAGGTTCTAGACACCCGATTCCCAGCCGATTGGGACCGGATCGGATAATTGACGTCACCCGATCGCAATCGGATCGGAATCGGCTTCAAAATCGGGGCACAACCGGCTCGTGTGGCGGGGCCTTTACTCAAATATACACAAAGGTTTACATTAAAATACACACACATTAATCATGAACAATCTCAAGTAAAATCTGATGTAATTATTTAAAACAGCACAACAATAATACAAACATACGTGAACACATCCGCTCTTATCACTACACCATACAATGCACGGAGGTAAAACGGTAAATAATTTAAGAAAATAATAATAATAATAAATTGTAAAAATAAAATAAAATAAAATAAAATAAAACTGAAGCGGGAATGACTGAACATTTTTTTTTATTATTTAAAAATTTTTTTTTTTTTTAGCATTTACCGTCAACGTGATATCGGTGAAGTAACAAAAAGATTTCAGTGTTCATATTTTAATCCATTTAGCCCCGACGCACTACACAAGTGGATGGCCGGATCAACCATGATAATTCAAGGGTAGTGCCAGATTAGCTTGGCGCCACCAGGCGCCAAGCTAATCTGGCACTACCCTTGAATTTTCATGATCGATTCATCTCATGCAGCCGGTACATAGTCGTCAGGTAAAACCTACAAAATTTGGACTTGGGGTTAAATGGAGTCTGGTGAGTCTGGACAATAGGTCTGTGTCTAGTCCACGTTTAACTGAACTTAAAATGGAGCGCGTGTCAGTAGACTGATCTAATCTGAACTGATCATAGTGGTAATCCTATGGCTGTTGTCACAATTTATTTTAATCATTATGCAGTATTTTGTTTGGGTAGAAGTTTCGTTCTACGTGTTGTGTTGGGATGATGGAGTGTTCTTTTATGATGACGTTGGGAACATGTGACGTAGGTTGTTTGTTTGAAGGGACGGTATGTTCTTTTTTGATGACGTCAAGAACATGTGACGTGGGATGTTTGTTTGAAGGGACGGTATGCGTCACTATGGTTTTGGAAGACGCTTCAGTCAAGTCATGAGAGTTTGCTCTCAGCAAGAAGTTTGAGTTTTGTGAGGAGTAGAGTGGGCAGAGAAATGCCGTGTTATGGTCTATTGTAGAATAGACGATTGAGAGCAGAAGGCTCAGTACAGTAGTGACCCCACCCGGGTCTGCCCTGGGGGACTTGGGTGGGGTTAGGTATTTTTCAGTTCCCAGGGTCACCCTGGTCAGCCCCACAGGGTGGGTTTTTCTCTCTATTCTGGGGCATGTGTTTCTGTCTACCCTTTGTCCATTCACATGTATTTGCCTTTTTAAAACTCTCCCTACTGTCTGCACTGCCTGTAGCTCTTGATATTGGATGTGTGTTGCTAAATGGTCTTAGCTTTATTTAGGCCCCATGTGTTAGGTTTATTTAATGTATTTGACCGGCTGGCGACATACATTCAATGTTCTGTTTTTTTTTTTTTCACAAGCAGTGCAGGCACGTCCTGAGAAAGCCTTGTTGCTGTCGAGACGTTAAGCAATGTACAATCAATCAGTACAGTAGTGGGTAAAAATATGTAGTTGAACTACAGCGTAACCAGATCGACCTTTTTAGTACAACGTTTACCAGTGACCTTGTCAACGGCCTGGGAGACAGGTAGCAGACAGGCACAAAGACAGTCGACGGTTTACTTTCACGCATCTTTGGGTAGGTATTTGTTTGTTAAACAGTAGATTCGAGAAGTGTGTTAGTTGATTGGCTCTAGATCGGAACTGTGTGACATTCGGGCGCGCATCGGTGAGTTTGCGGTATCGTCTGGCGATCGGGCGCGGGGATGGGTCGAATGATCTTGAAGTGTTTCATTGAGCCTGTTTGATTCTGTAATGATTTGAGTCGAGTTGAGAGCTTATGTGTTGTGCGGAAATATGTCGTATTCGTGTGTGTGCATGGAATTTCGAATTGATTGTTATTATGATATTTTATTCGATGTCGGAAACGATCGGGAATCGTCGACAACATCCGGAAACCGTTGGCGGTCGTCATCGCTACCAAGTGTCGTCATTCGGGCGGAAGTAACGATTAAGCGATGGCGGATTTCTAATACGGAGATACACTTTTTATATGTTGAATAGATGCTCTCTCCACCTGTAACGTGGGATGAATGTACTTCAGGTGGGAATGTAGTCAACGTGGTGTACGTGAGAGTCAAGTGGGAATGTAGTCAACGTGGTGTACGTGAGAGTCAAGTGGGAACGTAGTCAACGTGGTGTACGAGACAGTCAAGTTGATCCAGGCGGTGTGCAGCGGAGCTTAGACGGGCCATCGCGAGAGATAGTCTGATTATTCGACCAGTGGCGAGACTGAATCAACGAACAGCGACGCAACATTCATCTTCATTTACGGTCGGATAATTAAACTGTTAAATCGTTCGAGGATCTAAGCATCAACTTAATTAGTGTCAGTTATTTTCAACAGACAATGAGAAGTGACATCGTAGTCAGTGGAACAATGAGTGTGTGAGATGTGATTAGTACTCTGAACATTGTGCGAATGGTTAAGGGTATGCGTGTATTACAGGTGCATGTATGAATTGATTTAATAGTGCGTAGGTTTGTATACGTCTTGTCTGTTGTTTGTCGTGCGAATGAGAAAATCAAATTATTAAAATCGAACTAAATATCCAACAATTCCGTGTGGTATATATTCTTCCTTCTTGGTGTGACAGCTGTCGCTAGTGGTTTTTATCGCAATGATTCCTGCAGGAATCATGGCGACAAAAGCCGCTGCCGACAGCTCAAGGGTTCGGTCTGAATGAAAAAAGAAGGAAAGAAAGAAGGAAAAAAAGAAGGAAATAATAGATAAATAAAAATATAAAACAAGTAAATAAGTATATAAATAAACAAGCGTAAGTGAATCGGCTAATGAACAAATGAACGCCAGAACAGCCAACTAGCGAACGAAGGGACAAACAAACAACAAACAAACACAAAGTAACAATAAAAAGCATACCGTAAAGTAACGACAAAAAAAAATAGACAAACAAATAAATAAACCACAAAGCAACATCAAACAAATAAGCAAACAGAAACAACATAATTTTTCAAAAAATATTTATTTGTGGTTAAAGACTAGTACAGCGTTGAAGCTGTGTTTTTTTCTCCAGTATTTACTTTTTTTTATCGTGTTAAGGGGCGTTCGGGGAACGGGGCGATGGGGGTGGGGGTATATTCTAGTACTTTGTAATGGTGTAAATACCAGTTTGTCACCATGTGCGTAGATGGGTGGTCTAGTCATGATAGGGGCAGGGGAGTGGGGCGGGTGGGAGTGTGCAGAGGTACTGTACACTAGTCTTTTTTGGGGTAGAGGGTTTTACATTAGTCTGTTTAGGATGGAGTGAAGGTCAGCTGGTGGATGGTGTGACCACGTGCACACTGCCAAATCTCCAAGCGACTGTGATACGTGGCGTTAGCTTCCACATGCGTCAGGGCCGTCACCCCGGTACCAGCGTGAATCGCGTTGTAAATGTCCTCCTACACACACACACACACACACACACACACACACACACACACACACACACACACACACACACACACACACACACACACACAAACACACACACACAAACACACACAAACACACACACACAAACACACACACACAAACACACACACACACACACACACACACACACACACACACACACACACACACACACACACACACACACACACAAAGACCGCAGTAACGGACAGCTGCTTATATCGCACTTTCCACCTGTAAGAGGCATAGATTCTCATGAGCCCCTCCAGCTTCAGCTGCAGGAGCTCATGAGAATTTGTGCCTTTTTGCTGGCAGAGACTAGCTTTTTCGCATCCTCAGATTGGACAAAACCACTGAAATTTGGCTTGGGTCCAGTGTCTGCAAAACTGAACTGCAATTGAGAAATGCGCGGTTTGAGAAACAAACCGTTTGTGAATATAGGACCTAATATATATATATATATATATATATATATATATATATATATATATATATATATATATATATATATATATATATATATATATATATATATATATATATATATATATATATATATACATTTTTTTTAAAAAGACTAATGTTTTTTACAAAGTAAGAGAAGCTTTGACCCCAGGCCGGTCCACTGCTACGACAGTCGCGCTGGCGCCTAGCACTTAGTTCGCTTCCAGCTGCTAGAGAGATAAGGCGCTGCGAGGTCAAATTCCACTCTCGCCCGCTCATTCTATTTATATCACACTAGCGACTGACCGGGTGACCTGCGCTCTGCTGCAATAACAACTACCTACTGGTTTGTATTCATAACACATCTCTGCCTGAAGTGACTGTTGTGGAAGCAACATCGTTCAAAAGTTGAAATTCTCACCTACACACCGATACCAAACATGACAACATTACGACTTACACTTGTGTAGCAGGTTATGGTGAAAATAAAGAGAACGAGAATTTGTTGATGTACGATGTCGGTGTTTGTTGTGAAATTGACAAAGTTCCCACAGCCATAACACGAAAACGCTACTTTTCCCAACGAAACACACTTGCATGCATAAGGGTCAGCATGCCTACAGTAAGTATCACTTACCGGATTTTGGTTTCATGGTGGGGGACGGAAGCAGGAGGGTGGTTAATGAGGTCACTGACAGGTCGCGTGTTGTGCGGTACACGGCGTGACCGGCGCTCTGCCGCTATAACAACTACCTACTGGTTTGTATTCATAACACAAATCTGCCTGAAGTGACTGTTGTGGAAGCAACATCGTTCAAAAGTTGAAATTCTCACCTACACACTGATACCAAACATGACAACATTGCCTTACACTTGTGTAGCAGGTTATGGTGAAAATAAAGGAAACGAGAATTTGTTGATGTCGGTGTTTGTTGTGAAATTGACAAAGTTCCCACAGCCATAACACGAAGACGCTACTTTTTCCAACGAAACACACTTGCATGCATAAGGGCCCAGCATGCCTACAGTAAGTATCACTTACCGGATTTTGGTTTCATGGTGGGGGACGGAAGCAGGAGGGTGGTTAATGAGGTCACTGACAGGTCGTGTGTTCTGGCATTTCTCGCCCGCAGCCGTCTCGGTACTCCACAGACTGCTATTGCCATCCCGAAATCCGATCAGTCCATAAAAGGTCACAATATTCAACAGTGTTTTTAAACATACCTTGAGGTTTAACACATTTTCTGACGCACTAGACATAAGAACCGAATACCGAGTTTCTGTTCACAGATACACAACTCCGGCGCCGTCTATGCGAGAATTTGTTTTCTGTTTGACTACTGGAGGAATGACGGAGTGGAGGACGGGTGACACGAGTGTCATGTGCTCGGTCATGAGCAGTCTGAGTTTTTCCTCCTCTGTCTGCAAGCCATATGTCCTGCTCTTTAGAATGTTAATGGTAGCGTGACTCTCTTCACCTCCCTGCTCACCATGAAGCGCCAAACCAAATCCCCACTTTGTCATAAATTCAACGCAGTGACATTCCAGGATATGTTGTTTCGGGATGATGCTACTGGCTGGAAAAGTACTTCGAAAAAAACGCATGTAGTTTGCAATCTTGTCATTGATGTCTTGCATTGATTAATTCTTGCTCTTTACCGGCATTTTGTGAGAAACATTAGCATGAACTTGTGAGTAAAGGTCGTTCAGAATTCGGAACTTTAAGGATATGTCATGCGCTGCTGCATGAAGTTTAGGATCATCTGTCAGCTTCATAGTATTGCTGATAACACTATCACCAACATCAGTCAACACATCATACTTCAAGTAACGGTGGCAGTGGTTGCCCACAAACGAACGGCCATGGTATGCTTGCATGAATATCTTATTCCTCTTTAGTGCTTCGTCAAGGCCAGAAGTGACAGGCCCGCACAGAAAATAATGGCAACTTTGTCTCTTCTCTCAGAGCTTCTATTTTGTCCTCGAATTCTGCTACCCGCTGCATCTTCTGCTCACGTCGTTCATCAAAATTCTTTGCACTCTCATTATGTCTCTTGTCGCTCAACACTACAATACCCTCAGTCAGCTGTTTTCTTTTTTCCAGTTCTTTGATGACTCTTACTTCTGAAATGTACTTTTCAAAAGGTGTGTTTTCATCATGTGCCTCCTTTCCCTCGGCCAGTCTTTCAGCAATGGCTTTATCAAGTTCGTGGCATTCTTGCTCAAGGAGGGAATGATGTTTTTCTTTTACTATACCTAACAGAAGATGGAGGTAAGGTGGTGCCGTTTGCGAAATCTCAACATCAAAGATTGGTTCATGTACAACATTGTTGTAACCCTTGGCATTCTTTTTGTCTCCTCCTGCACGAATGTATCGCCTGTAATCCCTCTTGATGTTTTTCAGAGTTCTTTGTTTCACTTGTACTCGCTCATGTGGAGCTTTTTGTAGCTGACGTTTCGAAGCTGTGAACCAGAGACAAGGGTGGACCCCTTGTGCTCCTGAGAGACCAAAAAGTTTGAGGAGAAAATCATAATCTCCAAACAGAAATACACGTATCTGTTTTTCTTTCCATTTCATGGTTTGGAGAACCGACACCTGCTCTTTAAACGGCTGCAAAATTGTTTGAAGATTTTCATGACTGTCTTTACAGTTATCCATACACACCAAAAACGTATTGTGTTTAGAGTTAGGGTTTTGGAGATTAGCAACTTGAAGCATTGTTTTATAACTGTTACCGCCATGATCACCTCCTAGTTTTATCCAAATTTCATCATTTGGTATTTGTTCATGCCATTCAAGAAGATTTGCAGCTTCATACTTGTCAAGCAGTTCAGGAACAAAATGTGTGAGATCTTCTATGTATGCGACAGGCATTTTCTGGCTTTTCTTCTTGTTTGTGACTTTGTTTTCAAAGGTCAGATTCTTTTGTTCAATGGTCACTCTGCCACAGAGTGCTTCCTTCTGGGCCTGCCTTTCCTTTCTTTCACTTTCAAGGTTGACACCAATACTTCTCATGAAGCGTTTGTATGTTCTGTACTTGGACCAGCTTAATCCTAGATTGGTTCTCAGCGCAATACCTGTTTTCTACAGACATACACGGATCGCCGATGGCCTGCTCTGTCTAATATTTCAATCATTTTTTCATTTCTTTCGCGTCTTAACTCGTCAGCTATTTGTTCAGCTTCGTCCACCTCTGATCCGCCAGACATATTCGCTCTAGCACGGGCTAGCACCTTCGACCTTCTTTGTATTACGGCCGATGATGCCACTGTTGTTGGTTTTCTTGGTTTGGGTATGTGCATAAAATACAAAGGCTGTCCTCCAGTCTTGCAACGAATTGTGGCATCAGCTGATTCATTAAACATTGTGCGGTTTAGTGCCGTCTGATATTTTTCTTCCTCCTTTGTCAGTGGCATCTGCAGTTCCTGGATAGGTCGAAGGCTGGGTCGTTTGATATGTGGAGATGTGGCTATATCGACACCCGTTTTTTCAATGGGTGAAATGGCTATTTCATGCGTCCGCTTTGCTGGTGGAGATGGGGTCCACACTCTTTGTAACGGCGACGTTTGAGCATCGACTGTGCATGGCGTTTTACGGGGAGTAGACGTCGGCGGAATGAAAACTTGTATACCACTATCACCTTCATTAGTGCTGTTATTAGTGTCAGTGTTATGAGTGTCACATGCCGCGGATTGAAATGATCGTTTCTTTTCATGCCGCGAACCCCGCTTCGCTGGTCTTCCTCCTTTACCTAGCTGCATGAAGTGAACACACGCGACACATTCTTCAACACTCGTATTTGGATCGAACATGGTCCAAATGTGTTGTGATGAGGCAATATCAGACGCCGCATTTCGCGTTGTCCCCTCGGACACACGTGTGTTTCAGTCGAGTCTATCCGTTTAGTCATCCGACAATAGCAACTCCTACACATTGTTTTGGAGTGCATCATGTCTTTGTCTTCCTGGATATTAATTCCATAACACTTGTGAATTAAGTGTTCATAATTGATACAAAGAAATGACTTTTTATCCGTGTATCTCTTTTGTGACCTCTCGCCACATATTCTGCACAATGCATTTACTCTCATTGCATGGAACACACCTGTGTGTACACAGACTGTACGTGTTTCATCAGACTCCATCATGATCAAAAGTTAAATCAAAAGTACATTTACAAGGTTGACTGTTAGTGTTACACTATTTCCCAAGAAAGAAACGTGGCTATCTCCTCAATAGTATCCGTGTAACTAAGCCCTCTCTTTCCCCAATTCCGGGAGTGTACACCAAGGCGGATGTCTGGAACTTGTCTGTCGACACTTGTCACTGAGTGACCTCATTAATTACCCTCCTGCTTCCGTCCCCCACCATGTGAACCAAAATCCATTAAGTGATACGTACTGTAGGCATGCTAACCCTTATGCATGCAAGTGTGTTTCACTGGGAAAAGTAGCGTCTTTGTGTTATGGCTGTGGGAACTTTGTTAATTTCACAATAAATTCTCGTTCTCGTACATCAACAAATCCCCGTTCTCTTTATTTTCACCATAACCTGCTACACAAGTGCAAGTCGTAATGTTGTCATGTTTGGTATCAGTGTGTAGGTGAGAATTTCAACTTTTGAACGATGTTGCTTCCACAACAGTCACTTTAGGCAGAGATGTGTTATGAATACAAACCAGTAGGTAGTTGTTATTGCGCAGAGCGCCGGTCACGCGGTGTACAGACAGTATCAGGTGCGATATAAATAGAATGAGCGGGCGAGAGTGGAATTTGACCTCGCAGCGCCTTATCTCTCTGGCACTTTAGGCGAACTAAGTGTCAGCTATGGTAAAGGCGTTTGCAAACTTGACAAACGTATTAGTAACTGCACTCACGGCAACTGTCTGGGCGTGTTGACGGTCATGGATGACGGGGTCCCAGACGGCGTCTGTTGCGCTAATCAGGTAGCAGTCGGTAGGTGACACTACGATCACAACGTTCTGAAATAATAATAATAATAATAATAATAATAATAATAATAATAATTGCAACAACAGCAATTATAATAACAACTAATATTACAATATTAAAATACTGTTACTAATAATAATAACAATAACAATAATAATGATACTAATAAAATCATGATCATCAATCCCAGGTAGCGTCTTTTGTGTCTGTCAGATAAGAGTCGCAATAAGACACTACCATCTCAAGGTGACGTCCTGGTGAGAGGGTGGGTGGGGTGGGGGTGGGAGTGGGACGGGGGGGGGGGGAATTCACATTTTGTTGATGGGTTTTTAAAGACTGGCAACTAAAACACCCCCAAAGTGTCTGTGCTATCAACACCTATCATGGTCGATCCATCTCCGGAGCTGCTAGGTCGTATAGTGTGGTGAAGAATACAACACCAAAGTTAGGAGTTTGACTTTTGACCCCATGTGTTTACGAAACATCCTGCTATTCTTTTAATCCCTTCCCTGCCACAGTACGCAATTGTCCAATAGCTAAAACGACCAAGGGCACAAATTGGTCTCAGCAAGAGGCATAGATCCTCATGAGCCCCCTCTGCGGGGCTTATGAGGATCTTTGTCTCTTGCAATCGGATTATGTTCGCTTTTCTCGGCAGTGACAGGGTTAAATGCTTGTGGAGAACTGTTTGAGTGGCTGTATGCATAAGGACGTTTCAAGATTCAAGAAATTTATCGTCCCAAAATAAGATAGTTGTCTTTGCCTGCCGAGCGAAAATAAAATTAGGCAAACATAATATCATAAGATATTACCAACTTAGCATCACACATGCTAGTAAACATTGTATGAACAAGTACAAAATCATACAAATAAAACAAACCATTAAGTTATTAAGTTAAATATTGCACAACACCCGCTACTAAAAAACCAATATGGTCTTCAATAAGAACGACGCTAAAAGCGCGACAAATAAAAAAAAAAACCAAAAAACATATAATACCCTGGCTTGCTAAGACAGAATTGAATCGACAAATAAATAAATCAAATAAATCAGCGCATTAATAGGCGCTTTATACCAATTGAAAATCGGCTCAAAGCGCCGCCGCGAACTGAAATCAACAAGCACGCTCACGTGAATCACGCGCATTCACAAACACAGAACATTCACGTGGTGCTAAGGGCAAGCTCAAGCGAGCTGCTGAAGTTTTGGAAATTAAAATCGCTTATAATTTGAAATTTGATTAAGTGGGCTGAAGCTGGTACCAAAGTCGTGGGGGAGAGGAAGAGCCGGAGTACCCGGAGAAAGAACCACCTACCATGATAGTTCAAGGGTGGCCTGTAGGCGCCAAGATATTCCGACATCACACTGTAACTATCATGGTCGATCTGTCCACAGAACTGTGAGGAAGACCCTAAGGAATATCTAATAATTAAATAAAAAATGATAATTTCATCCTGAAAATGTGTAAAGCTGACATCATTATTCACTACACGTACGTGTTCGTCGTCGTATTCAAATAGGTATCCAAACGCCGAGGCGAAAAATCCCAAACCTGGCAATATCTGGGCCTACAGGGAGAGAAAGAGCAATAAACAGTACAGATGTGGGTGCTGTGAGCTCGGGTGGGGTTAACCCATTCAGTCCTGACGCACTACAACAGGAGATGGATCGACCATGATAGGTCAAAGGTAGCTCCAGATTAGCTTGGCGCCTGATGGCGCCAAGCTAATCTGGCACTACCTTTGAATTATCATTGTCGAGCAGTCTCCTGCAGCTGGTACACAGTCTTCGGGAAATGCGACCTTGAGGTTACATTTTATAATTTTTAAAAGAAGCTTCCACTGGTTGAAAAATCAAATGACGGCGGAGGGTGAGGTGCGGTGACGGTAGGGAGAGAAGAAGATGCAGCTTTTTACACCACTCCCATAGCATTTTCAGGGGTGGAGAAATTGTTAGCAGCACATTGTGAAGTGAAAGTGTGACGTAACAAGTCTTCCAACACAGTAAAATATTCAAATAAATCATTGCATTAATAGGCGCTTTATCCCAATTGAAAATCGGCTCAAATCGACGCCGCGAACTGAACCCAACAAGCACGCTCACGTGAATCACGCGCATTCACTCACACACTGTGTATTAAAATGACGCAGGAATGTGCATCATTTCCAACTTAAAATTAGTCTTTGATGTCAAAAAATAAATTATTTTGTCACTCTTAATGTCGGCATCTTGCGAAAGCATACGATTTTTTAAATTATTATTATTATTTTTTTTTTTTGCAAGTGTTTGCGATGACTTGAAAAGGCGCTCCGCGCTCGGTGACTATGGATCAAACATTTGCAAAAGTGTCAGCCGCAAGGTCTGTATAAAAGTGATAGTATACGAACACTCCACTTCTATGCTATAATAAAATTTTCAAGAATACAAATAAATAAAACAAATCTGACTTACCAGAGCCACAGTGGCGAGAGCAGTGAGCAGTAGAACCTTTAGCATGATGACATGACAAGATTAGTGTCTGCCTGGAACAGTCGCAGCTTCGTCCTCTGCTGTCTGGTCTTATATCAGTTGCGGTCGCAACGGTAGTTAAAAAATGGGGTGGAAACAAGTTTACAGTCGTGCTATCTGCCAAGATAGTGTGTGTGTGTGTGTGTGTGTGTGTGTGTGTGTGTGTGTGTGTGTGTGTGTGTGTGTGTGTGCGTGCGTGCGTGTGTATGTGTGTATGTGTGTGTACTGTGTGTGTGTGTGTGTGTGTGTGTGTGTGTGTGTGTGTGTGTGTGTGTGTGTGTGTGTGTGTGTGTGTGTTTGAGAGAGAGACAGACAGACAGATAGACGTTTTCTGTCTTGTACGGTACTTGTAGAACAGCTCCTTCAGCATCGAAAAAGAAAGTGTACACAACTTCAGTTTCAGAGTGACGTCTTCTTGCAGTTTTAGGAGAAGGTTCCCCTTTGGACTCCCTGACCTTATTAATGACCTTTCTGTTAGGCTTAAAATAGTACATTTCATCCAAAACTAATTGCTTGTAACTATGAGGCCGTTTACACTTGCACGGCAACCCGGGTTGAACCCGAGTACACCCCGGGTTGGAGCGTTTACACTTAACAAAGTCCGGGTTGGAGCAGGGTAGAGTTCAACCCTCGTCCGAAGCAGGGCTGGATCTAAACCGCATTCCATTCCGCGTCATCACTGTGCATGTTGCCGAAAAATCGGGGAAGTGGCAGGAATTTCAATACCGTTGAAACAACAGATTCGACGTAGGTAGTGCACATCGACAGTGAACATGAGATGTTTCTACGGCTTCTCATCCATGTCTAGGCTGAAGGTGCTCATTATAATTTTCAGTGCTTGCTGCACGATTTGCCACTAGCAGTCTTGAGACCGTGGCAGAGATAGTCCATAAGCTAGACCGGTCTACCGTGCACCCCCCCCTCCCCCTCCGCCCCCAACTCTCCAGTACTCAATAAGATGGGTTTCAAAGTGTACCTTAGTATGTCCTGAGATGTTTAAACCATGTTCTCCGAGTCCGAAAATCCTTAGGAACACACCAGAGATATAGCCGATGGCGCAAGGGTACCCCCATTCACGCTCTTAGCAGGTGCTAAAATGAGGCTGATAAACATTTTCCTCTAAATAAATCAAAATTCATTTCAGAAGCCCAAATCAGGCAGTATTATGTTGAGGAACACCTTCTGCATCCTCTGCAAAAAAAACAGCATAAAAATATTGAATCTCTGGCTCACAGTTAAGGTATTTGTGCACCCAGTAAACGGACATTTCCGCGAAATCGCTAAAAAAGACAAAAATAATGTGTCAGATGCCTTCAGACATTTTCTATAGCACTGACAACCATTTTCAGGGTTACATCATTAACACAGGATGTCACAAATATTATAAACTTGACTAGGTGATGCTGTGATTACTGTGAGTGCCACAGTGGTTGATTTTGTATCCCTATCCCGAAGTGTAAAAATACACAAAATTCATTAAAAACAATTACTAAAGTTATTCCATTTCATTTTGACCTCTCTTTACCTATTAAGTTTCAATAATGTGAGCATAAAGTGCAAGAAAATAAGGAAAGTCGGCATCCTTTACGGTACGTTCGTGGTGAATGATAGCTTTTTCCCATGTAAAATTGCCGAATTAGGAAACGTACGTTGTTTCCGATGCCCTCAGAAATTTTGTATACAACTGATAGGTCTTTTAAAAGGTTTTATTGGTTAGGATAGAGTACCACAGTTACTTGCAACCTGATGTTATGATGCTGTAATGCATTTAGGGGCTACAGTAACTGAATCTGCTGCCCTACCCCCATTTTACCAGTACGCAAAGGAACGCAAAATGATCATAAAAATTGCTTACGTCGTACTCCTCTGTTTAAATATTTTTGTTGCCAGTTTTCCTTAAAAAGTATGCATAGTGAGCATACAAATTTGTGATCATTTCATTAATTTCAATGTGACCCATCAATTTAATTGTAACTAATTTTAACTGGCTGGGCTTTTAGGTAATATTTTACCTAGCGTAAGGCGGGTCTAGTAAGGTCTCCCCTTTTCCTTTCATTTATTTTCGTATAGAAATGTGTAAATATGAATATGCGTAATAAAGTTTCTTGGTTCCTAACAGCCAAAACAATGTTATCAAAATACTTAGTTTCCATATGTTTCCACGAGATCACCACTTCCGCTTTCTTCTTCTGCAAAGTTCAATTCCTTGATGGCCGTCTTTAAATCTAATATTGTTCTGGCTGCCAATAAGTGAGCTGTCAAGAGATCGGCAGCATGTTTTCAGAGTTTGGTGTACAGGGGCGTGTCTTCTGGTCAGAACTGACAGAGGACCGCTTCTCTGTATGGACAGGTTTGGAGAACGTGCTAAGGAGACTGATTTTCTACGCCAAATTTGCATAGGGCTGTTTCCGCATGACCCAGTCTCACGAGGTGAGTCGACCAGAGTAATCAGTGCGTAGACGAAAATGGTGGCCTGGCTCTCCATGTTCAGCTTGTTGATGTCGTCTGCCCACTGGCTGCAGCCGCCATTCTGCTGTTGCCAATCACTTTGTTGCTGTAGTGTCTTGGTTTCTTTACAGGAGGTTGTGATCTTGAGGTAGTCTGGCGCCTGCTTTGGCCAGGCTGTCAGCCTCTTCATTCCCAGCTACTCCAGAATGCACTGGAGTCAACTGCAGCACTATTTTGTGAACTATCCAGTCTATCTTGAAGCTTCCTGGTGAGATCAGTGGATCAAGCTGCTGCCTTTCCCTAGCTAGTGCTCTGCTGCTGTGTTGAGCACCTGCAGATCTGTACTATAATTGGAGCTGCAGCCGCCAGCTGGTAAGGAGAGGGATGTAGTAGTGCGGTCTGCACAACAGATGTACACGCCACTTCCTTCATTTCGCACGGCGTCCTGTGCGGTACCACAGCCGCTGTGAGGGTAGCACTTGTGCATAATCTCCAGCGAGATGGCTTTGTGCAGTGCCGCGACTTTTGACAAAGAGTCCTGCAACATTGTATATGTTGTCTAGAAGGTTCATTCGAGATGTCCAGGTATCTGAAGGGAGCTCTTCACACATCTTGGGCTTGGTTCCAGGACGTCAGTTTTAGCCCTTTGCAGGACCTTCCGTTGGCGGTTCAGACTTGGGTTTTTCTGACGGTTCTTGGTCTGCTCCTGTAGTCTCCCATGATGTCGGTGTTTAGTAAGTCTCTTAATCGTATGTGCTGTTCTGCGTTCCAGTGGCTCCAATGTCCTCCATTTCCTAAATTGGGGTGCTACAGATGGCTCTAAGAATGTCACTGCAGCATGAGAATGACCCATGTTCTGCATCTTGTCAAGCCTGGCTTTTTTGCTTTTGCAGGCAGTGTTTCATGTTGTCGAGGTATCTTGGTACCGCACTACTGGTCTGACCGAGCTGGTGTTTGCTTGCGCCAGGATGCTGTAATTTGCGCCAGTGTAGTTCCCACCAGTTTCTTCATCAGAGAATTTTTTCGCAGCTCTAGTTTCCATGTCCTCGATGTGAGGCTTCCACGTGAATCCAGTAATTTACTTGTTGCCAGTAAAATTGGCCTGTCTGTCTTTGGTACTGGAAGGTCTCCAGTTTCAAGGTGATCTCTTCCATCTGATTGAAAGAGATGGTCTAGCTCAGTTTGAGTGGCCATCTTTCAGTCCAGCTGCTGACTTTATTGGCAGCATCCTGGATTCTGCAACATGCTATTTTTTTATGTTCTGCTGCGCTCCACACTGCAAAGTCATCCGCATGGAGGATATTCGAGACGAACCTTGGTACTGTTGTACTGATGTCATTAATGTAGACCAAGTGTCACACCAGGGAGGAAAGTTATATATCACACGGAATTGTTAGATTTTATGTTCGATTTTAATGATTTGGTTTTCCCATTCGCACGACAGACAATAGACACGGAAGTACACAAACCTACGCACTACTCAGTCCATTCATACATGCACCTGTAATACACGCACACACTTAAACATTCGCACAATGTCCAGCGCACTAATCACATCTCATCCAAATTGTTCCAATCATACATGCACCTATAATACACGCACACACTTAAACATTCTCACAATGTCCAGAGCACTAATCACATCTCATCCAAATCGTTCCACTGCGGTGTTTCTTCTCATTGTCTGCTGACAACTGTACCCTATTTAAGTTGATGTTTAGATCCTCGAATATATTAAACAGTCTAATTACTCCGACCGTGAACTGAAGATGAATATATCGTCGCTGCTCGTTGAATCTCGCCACTGGTCGAATAAACGGACTGTTTCCCACGGTGGCTCGATTAAGTTCTCCTGCACATCGCTTGGGTCAACTCGCTCGTACACCAGGTTGACTTACATCCCACCTGGAGTACATACATCCAACGTCCCAGCTGGAGAGCATCTATTCAACATATAAAATTGTATCTCCCCATTAGAAATCCGCCATTGCTTCGATCGTTACTTCCGCCCGAATGACGACACTTTGTAGCGATGACGACCGCCAACGGCTTCCGGACGTTGTCGACGATTCCCGATCGTTTCCGACATCGAATAAAATATCATAATAACAATCAATTCGAAATGCCATGCACACACACGAATACGACATATTTCCGCACAACACATAACCCCTCAAACTCGACCCGAATCATTTCAAAATCAAACAGGCTCAACGAAACGCTTCCCGATCAACCGACTTCATCCCCGCCCGATCGCCAGACGACACCCGAAAATCGCTGATGCGCGCCCGAATGTCATACACTTTCCGATCCAGAGCCAATCAACTAACACACTTCCCGAATCTACTATTTAACAAACAATTACCTACTCAAAGATGCGTGAAAGGTTTACTCCGTCGACTTATTTTGTGCCTGTCTGCCACCCACCATGGCCGTTGACAAGGTCACTGGTTAGTCAATCCCGTTACACCGTAGTTCTTCAACTACATACTTTATTACTCCTATATTGAGTATTCTGCTCTTCTACCATCTATTCTACAATAGATCACTACGCGGCATCTCCACCGCCTCAACTTCTCACAAAAACTAAATTTTGGCTAAGAGCAAATCTCTTATCAGACTTGATGTGTCTCCAAATCCACAATGACGCATACCGTCCCTTCAAACAAACATCTTACGTCACATGTTCTTGACGTCACTAAAAAGGAACATGCCATCATCTCAATACAAGACGTAGAACGAAACTTCTATCCAAAAGAAAATAATGAATATGATTTAAATAAATTGTGACACCAAGAACGGCATCAGACACAACATCTCCATGAGGTACACCTTCCCCGAGTTTGACAAGACTGCTGAATGAGCAGACGGTAGAAGCTTCAGCGGCAGCCCCTGTTAAACATGCCTAAACTAAAAAGAATTACCATTAAATTAATGGGTCACATTGAAATTAATGAAATGATCACAAATGTTTATGCTCAATATACATACTTTGGTTAGAAAACTGGCAACAAAAATATTTAAACAGAGGAGTATGACAGAAGCAATTGTTATGATCATTTTGCGTTCCTTTGTGTATTGGTAAAATGGCGGTAGGGCAGCAGATTCAGCCACTGTGGCCCATAAATACATCCCAGCATCATAAACTCAGGTTGGGAGTAACTATGGTACTCTATCCTAACGAATAAAACCTAAAAACGACCTATCGGTTGTATACAAAATTTCTGAGGGCATCAGAAACAACGTACGTTTCCTAATTCGGTAAATTTACATGGGGAAAATCTACCATTCATCAGGAAAGTACCGTAAAGGATGCCGACTTTCCTTATTTTCTTGCACTTTATGATCACATTATTGAAAATTAATAGGTAAAGAGAGGTCAAAATGAAATGGTATAACTTTAGTAATTTAAAAACAAAAAATTAATTTTGTGTATTTTTACAACTTTGGGGTAGGGATACAAAATCAACCACTGTGGCACTCACAGTAATCACAGCGTCACCTAGTCAAGTTTATAATAATTGTGCCATCCTGTGTTAATGGTGTACGCCTGAAAATGGACTGTCAGTGCTATAGAAAATGTCTGAAGGCATCTGACACATTATTTTTGTCTTTTTTTGTGATTTCGCGGAAATGTCCGTTTACTGGGTGCACAAATACCTTCACTGTGAGCCAGAGATTTAATATTTTTACATTCAGTTTTTTGCAGAGGATGCAGAAGGTGTGCCTTAACATAATATTGCCTGATTTGGGCTTCTATTGTTTTGCAGAGGATGCAGAAGGTGTTCCTTAACATAATATTGCCTGATTTGGGCTTCTGGAATGAATTCTGATTTATTTAGAGGAAAATATTTCTTAACCTCATTTTAGCATCTGCCCAAGAGCGTGAATGGGGGTACCTTGCGCCATCGGCTATACCTCTGGTGTGTTCCTGAGGATTTCGGGGAACATGGCTTAAACATCTCAGGACTTACTAAGGTACACTTTGAAACCCATCTTATTGAGTACTGGGGGGGGGGGGGGGTGCACGGTAGACCTTGCTAGCTTATGGACTAAGAACATACACTTCTGATAATACAATAAGTGGTTGCCGAACTGACAATGTAAGAGAGCTGTTAATCAACAACGTTGTTGTAATGCTCATGATCTATAAGAAAAACTTTCTCTCTTTTCTCAAACTTTGCTGTGCGAGTAGCCTGAATCTCGCGTTGGAGATAACCTCTTTCAATGCCGCAAGAAATAATACATGAAAAATAATAAAAATATAAAGATAGATTGGTCACAATCCAACTGCAAGAGCCAAAGAACACCATAAGCCACCTACGTGTTGTCTCGCGGAGGCGCCATGATGCATTCCTACGATGCTTTGTCGCGTAATATGGGCGTGTCAACCCCCGGATCAAAATGCAAGTGTAAACGCACCAACCCCGGTTCAACCCGATCTCAACTGTTCTCGGGTTCAACCCGGGTTGCAAGTGTAAAGGGCTTCTATCTCATTTAAGCGTCTAGAATCACAGTGTCTGTACTCTTGTGGGCGAGTTTGGGCAAAACGCACCCTACCCATTATTGTCAGTATATATATATATATATATATATATATATATATATATATATATATATATATATATATATATATATATAATATATATATATATATATATATATATATATATATATATATATATATATATATATATATATATATATATATATATATATATATATATATATATATATATCTCTTGGCTTGACTTCGCGAACGAAGATTCTATAGGGCTTGCCCACGTCGTCTGCAGGCATTTTCGTGGCTGCGGAGGCCAATCCGGGACAGGCAGGTTCGACCGCAGTGGCTGCAGGGGAAGGTCTGTTCAGGGTTCTGAGTTACGACAGCTCTGTTTTTTCTTCTGAGCCGCTTGTCCTTGAGGTTAGCTCTGCGAGAGTCCTCAAAGGAGACGGCTGCCTTGTGAATGGTGGAGCGCCAGGTGTCACGGTCCGCAGCAAGCGAAGACCACTGGTGGTGGTCGATTTGGCAGGCACTAAGTGACTTCTTGAGACCGTCTTTGTATCTCTTCTTTGGTGCCCCTCTGTCTCGGTGTCCAGTGGCGAGCTCGCCGAACAAAGTGATCTTGGGTAGGCGATGATCCTCCATCCTGGAGACGTGCCCCGCCCAGCGAAGCTGTGTCCGCAGCAGCAAAGCCTCGATGCTCACAGTTTCCGCCTGTTCAAGGACCTCGACGTTGGTGACATAGTCACTCCAGTGAATGCTGAGGATGGTACGCAGGCAGCGCTGGTGAAAGCGTTCGAGGAGTCGTAGTTGGCTGCGGTAGAGGGCCCAGGACTCGGAACCGTACAGCAGGGTGGTGAGGACGACAGCTCTGTACACGCTGATCTTGGTGCCTTTTTTCAGCTGTTGATTGTGCCACACCCGCTTGAATAGTCGCCCGAAAGCACTGTTCGCTTTTGCCAGCCTGTTGTCCAGCTCCTTGTCCAGCTTGGCGTCTGACGTGATGATGCAGCCAAGGTAGGTAAACTGGTGTACAGACTTCAGTTCGGACTCGCCGATGGTGATGTGGGGAGGGCGATGCTCTTCCTTGGGTGCCGGCTGATGAAGGACCTCTGTCTTTTTCAGACTGACCTCAAGTCCAAAGAGCTGGGCGACATCTGCGAAGCAGGACGTAATGCGCTGCAAGGCTCTCTCTGTGTGTGCAACGAGGGCAGCGTCATCAGCAAAGAGCAGCTCACGAATCAGTTGGTCTAGGGTTTTCGTGTGGGCCTGCAGTCGTCTGAGGTTGAACAGGCTGCCATCGAGACGATACCTGATGTACACTGCGTCGTCATCGTCGAGGTCCACTGTGGCCTGCTTCAACATCATGCTGAAGAAGATGGTGAAGAGGGTCGGTGCCAGCACGCAGCCTTGCTTCACGCCGTTGCGAATGGGGAATGGTTCTGAGAGGTCACTGTTTAGTCTGACCTGGCCTTGCTGGTCCTCGTGGAGCTGGACGATCATGTTGAGGAACTTTGGGGGACAGCCTAGTCGCTCCAGGATCTGCCACATACCTTGCCTGCTCACAGTGTCAAACGCTTTTGTTAGGTCGACAAACGTTACGTACAGCCCTTTGTTATGCTCGCGGCACTTCTCCTGAAGCTGTCTCAGCACAAAGACCATGTCGGTGGTACTCCTGTTGGCTCTGAAGCCACACTGGCCCTCTGGGAGGTGGTCTTCAGCAATGGCAGGTACCAGCCGATTCAGGAGCAACCTTGCGAGAATTTTCCCGGCAATGGACAGCAGGGTAATTCCACGATAATTAGAGCAGGCAGACTTCTCTCCTTTGTTCTTGTACAGGGTGATGATGACTGCATCACGGAGATCCTTTGGTAGTGTTCCTTTTTCCCAGCAGCAGAGAAAGAGGTCGTGGAGCTTGTTGTGCAGTGCTGGGCCTCCATGTTTCCAGATCTCTGGCGGGATTCCGTCAATGCCTGCTGCTTTGCCACTCTTGAGCTGGTGGATGGCTGTGAGGGTCTCTTCGGCGGTGGGCGGTTCGTCCAATTTAACCTTTAGTGGAAGGTGTGGGATTTGAAGGATGACTGTTTCTTGAACAGTGCGCTCAGCGCCGAAGAGGTCCTGAAAGTATTCCGACCAGCGGTTCAAGATGGAGGTATTATCTGTGAGGAGTGCCTGTCCATCAGCGCTTCGCAGGGGACTTTGTACCAGGTGCCTAGGGCCATACACTGCTTTCAGTGCTTCGTAGAAGCCCCTGTAGTCACCGTTGTCAGCGCAGAGCTGGGTCCTCTGTGCGAGTCTGGACCACTACTCGTTCTGGAGCTCTCTAAGCTTGAGCTGGAGACTGCTGCAGATGAGGCGGAAGGCAGACTTCTTCACAGGGCAGGAAGGCTGGGCTAGGTGGGCCTGGTGGGCGGCTCTTTTTTTTGCTAGAAGTTCCTGGATTTCTACGTCGTTTTCGTCAAACCAGTCTTTGTTCCTCTTTCTAGCAAAGCCCAAGACTTCCACAGAAGATTTTACAATAGCAGTTTTCAGTTGTTCCCAGAGTGTTTCAGGGGAGGAGTCTGCTGGATCAACTGTGTCTTTGAGCATGCGCTGTAAATCGGCCTGAAGGGCAGCTTTCTTGTCGTCACGCTGAAGGCTGGCAACATCAAGCTTTTTCTTGGGGGGGCCCCCTTTCTTGGGTTTCAGCTTGAGGCGGAGCCTGAGTTTGCAGCGAACAAGGCGGTGGTCAGTGTGGCACTCTGCGCTGGGCATCACTCTGGTGAGAAGGACGTCACTGCGGTCCCTCTGACGCACTAGGACATAGTCGATAAGGTGCCAGTGCTTGGAGCGAGGATGCATCCAGGTGGTCTTTCGACTGTCCTTTTGCTGGAAAGTAGTGTTGGTGATGACAAGTTGCTGTTCTGCACAGAGCTCCAACAGTAAGCGACCATTGTCATTGCAGTTCCCAACGCCATGCTTGCCGAGGACTCCTTTCCAGGCTTCAGAGTCTTGGCCCACTCTGGCGTTGAAGTCGCCAAGGATGATGACTTTGTCGTCTGCAGGGGTGCTCTGCAGGAGGCTGCGCAGGTCAGAGTAGAACTTGTCTTTTTCTGCAGGCTCTGCCAGGAGGGTTGGGGAGTACACACTGAGAAGGGTGACGTATTGCTGGTGTCTCAGTGGGAGGCGCATGGACATGATGCGGTCGGAGTGACCCGTTGGTAGGTTTTCCAACTTAGTCGCAATGTGGGTCTTCACCATGAAGCCCACGCCTGAGAGCCGTCTTTCTGATGCAGGCCTGCCTGACCAGTAGAGGGTGTAGCCAGCGCCAAGTTCTTGGAGGCTGCCTTCCTCCGGGAGGCGTACTTCGCTGAGCGCGGCGATGTCGATGTTTAACCTCCGCAATTCATGGGCAATGAGGGCGGAGCGACGTTCAGGGCGTCCGCTGTCTGCTATGTCGAGCATGGTTCGGATGTTCCAGCATGCTACGTTGAGTCCGGTCGTGGTCGTCATGAGAGTGGATCCATTGTTTTTTCTTGTTTTCTGACCGCATGAGAAGATGCCCGTTGACCGCGGCTAGCCAACTGGGTTACGAGGGGATGAGCTTTGGTTAGGCCACCTTTTCTAGGCCCCTCTCCGTGTGGAGCAAGCAGTGCTGTCCCTAGAGAAGGCTGCTTGGTCGTTCAGGGTGTGCCGAGTGACGTTGTCATCCCCATGTCAACATCAGGCGACCAATATCCTGAACCGCCTGCATGCAGGTTTGAGACTGCGGCTTCCAGTGACATCTTTCACCTGCCGTTTTGCCCCTTGCCCATCGCTACAGGACTTGGAAAGTTCAGTGTCATAGTCCGTGGGCGTTTCCTAAAGCCTGCGCGGTGGAGCTTTTTGGTGGAGTGCAGTGTGCGCAGTACTGGCCCCACCCTTTAAACCCTTGGTTCGTTTGCCATAGCCTAGCAAGCTGGGACGGTGGCATCGAGGTCCTCGGGTCGTAGGTTTTATATCAGACTGTCCTTGTCTTAGTCTCTGGCTCAAAAGCCTTCCCCGGAGACACGGGGGCTTTGATGTCAGGGGTTTCCTCCCTTAGCCTTTCCGCAGCCAAGCGGCCAAGCCTGCAAGGCAGCAGGGGACTCGTGGAGGGCGGGGTCGTCTATGTCCCGTGCAGATGTGAACATCTGCCCACTGCCCATATATATATATATATATATAAAATGCACATCCGAGTACATAAGGACGGTATTGTATCTAAGCCTTTGGCCAAGGCTGTGTAGACAGAAGACGAATGTACGGCAATATGTTCAGCAATCTCTGTAAGGCTAAATCATCTCATGTCAGCTCATGTCACTACACCACATAATAAAACGATAAATAATTTAAGAAAAAAATCATAATAAATTGTAAAAATAAAATAAAATAAATATAAAATTTTAAAATATATATATATATATATATATATATATATATATATATATATATATATATATATATATATATATATATATATATATATATTATATATATATATATATATATATATATATATATATATAATAAACAAAACTGAAGATAAATTGCGATGGGAATGACTGAACAGTATGTTTAGTATTTACCTTCAACGTGATATCGATGCGGTAACAAAACAGAAGATTTCAATGTTCAGATTTTAATCCATTTAGCCCCGACGCACTACACACGTGGATGGCTAAATGAACTATGATAATTCAAGGGTAGTGCCAGATTAGCTTGGCGCCACCAGGCGCCAAGCTAATCTGTCACTACCTTTGAATTATCATTGTCGATCCATCTCCTACAGCCGTAGTTTTCAGGTGACGCCTCCCAAAATTGGTTTTGGGATTATATAGGTTAAACTGTGATGGTCTGTGTGTCTTTATCTAGTCCAGGTGTCATTGTACTTAAAATAGAGCCCGTGTCAGTAGACTCGTGTTATCTGAACTGATCTTAAGTAGTGGTTACCCTTTGGCTGTGGGTAGTGGTTTTTGTCGCGATGACTACTGAAGCCGCTAGCGACAGCTGATTGAAGAAAGAAGTAAAGAAAAACGAAAGAATAAATAAATAATTAAATAAATAAATAAAGTCAAGTTAGTGAGCTAATGATCAAATGAACGCCAGAACAGCCAACGAGCGGACACAGGAACAAACAAGCAAACAAACAACAAATGAACACAAAGTAACAATAAACAGCATAGAAATAAACACAGTACCGACAAAAACAAATAGAAACAAACAGACAAACAAACAAATAAACCACAAAAAACAGCAAACAAACAATCAAACAGGATCAACATTTATAGTTTTTCCCAAAAAAAGTTTATTTGTGGTTAAAGACTAGTAAAGCGTTAAAGCTGGTTTTGTTTTCACTATTTACATTTATTTAGCGGGGTGGGGGGTCGCGGGGGGGGGGGGGGGTATATTCTAGTACTTTGGAAAGGTGTAAATATCAGCTTATAACCATGGGTAGATGGGTGGTCTAGTCATGATAGGGGCGGGGGAGTGGGGTGGGGGTGGGGTGGGGGAGGGGGGATTGTGGAGGGGTACTGTTGTTGTTGGCATCCGTCTGTCTCGGAAGACAATGGAGTATATGCGCTTGCTAGAGGGGTACTGTACACTACACTGGTTAGGATGGAGTGAAGGCCAGCTGGTGGATGGTGTGACCACGTGTACATTGCCACGCCTCCAGGCGACTGTGATACGTGGCGTTAGCTTCTGCCTGCGTCAGGGCCGTCACCCCGGTACCAGCGTGGATCGCGTTGTAAATGTCCTCCTGATCACACACACACACACACACACACACACACACACACACACACACACACACACACACACACACACACACACACACACACACACACACACACACACACACACACACACACAAAGACCTCAGTAACGGACAGCTGCTTATTCCGACTTTCCACCTGTAAGAGGCACATATTCTCATAAGCTCATGAGAATCTATGCCTTTTGATTGCAGAGACTAGTTGTTGTTTTTTTTCGCATCCTCAGGTTGGACAAAACCACTGAAATTTGGCTTGGGTCCAGTGTCTGCCAAAACTGCAACCATTGAGAAATGCGCGGTTTGAGAAACAAACCGTTTGTGAATATACTAGGACCTACTATATAAATACATTTTTAAAAAAAGACTAATGTTTTTTTTTTCTGAATAAGAGAAGCTTTGACCCCAGGTCGGTTCACTGCTACGACGGGTGTGTTTGCAAACTTGACAAAAGTATTGGTAACTGAACTCACGGCAACTTGCTGGGCGTGTTGACGGTCATGGATGACGGTGTCCCAGACGGCGTCTGTTGCGCTAATCAGGTAGCAGTCGGTAGATGACACTACAATCACAACGTTCTGAAATAATATAAATATAAATAATAATATTAATAATAATAATATAATAATAATGATGATTGCAACAACAATAAAAAAAATATATACAACATAATTATGACAATAACAATAATAATATTATTATAACATTATTAATTACAATAATAATAAGTATCACAATAATATAATAATAATGATAATAGCAACCACAACAACACTAATTCTACTACTACTACTACGACTACTACTACTACTACTAATAATAATAATAATAACAACAACAACAAAATCAGTATCATCGTTCCCAGGTAACGGATGTTTTAGTTTGTTCTGCGTCTGTCAGGTAAGAGTGAGATTCAGACACTAACAGTTCAAACTTTTTCTTTTTTTTGCGGGGGGAAAATCACATTTTCTTTATGGGTTTTCAAGGACTGACAACTAAACCATCCCAAAGTATCTTTGCTATCAGCACCTATCAATGGTCAATCCATCTCCTGAGCTGCTAGGCCGTCCTAAGAAGACAACACCAAAGTTAGGAATTTCGATCTATAGTCCCATGTGTGTAAGAAACATTCTGCTATTCTGTTAACCCCTTCCCTGCCACAGTACGCACACTGCTGTTCCTGAAATCTCTTTTCATTTAACAACCAAAAGCCAACTAGGTCAAAGAACTGAAGCACCGATACGCATTGGTCTCAGCAAGAGGACAGATCCTCATGAGCCCCCTCAGTTCGCGGGAGCTCATGAAGGATCTATGTCTCTTGCAGTTGGATCAAGTTCACTTTTCTCGGCAGTGAAGGGGTTATATGCTTGTCGAAAACAGTTCGAGTGGCTGCATGCACGTTTCACGATTCTAGAGTCAAGAACATGTATCGTCCATAAAAAAGAGTTGTCTTTTCCTGCCGACCGTAAATAAAAGTAAACAAACATAATATCACAATATCACAACATAGCATCACACATGCTAGTAAAAATTGTATGGACAGATGCAGAATCACACAAATAAAATAAAATCCGGCAAACGCTTAAAATGCAGAGAAGAATCCATCGGAGAAAGAAACACACTTAGAAAAGTAAGTTAAAACACAATTTAATCAATATTAAAACCGCTTTTCAAAATACACAAAAACAAGCATAGAGTTCAGTTGCCGCTTGTCTTGTCAGCGAAGAAGGAACGTGGCCACGAAATATTAATAAAGTGTGTTTTAGCTGTCGTTTCTAAGCGTGTTTCTTTCTCCATTGGGTTCTTCTACACAAAGAAAACGACCCATTAAGTTATTAAGTTAAACATTGCATAACATCCACTATTAAATTATCAATATGGCCTTAATACAAATTACGATAAAAACGACGCTAAATACGAGAATTAAAAACACCACCACCAGCAACAACAACAACAATAACAACAACAAAAACTTTAGGCGACAGGCTAGAAATTGATAATTTCATCCTGCAAATGTAATGATTGACATATTCGTTACACTTACGTGTTCGTCGTCGTATTCAAATCGGTATCCAAACGCCTGTGCGAACGATCCGAAACCTGGCATTATCTGGGCCTACAGGGAGAGAAAGAGCAATAAACAGTACAGATGTGGGGCTGGTGTGGGGTTAACCCATTTACTCCTGACGCACTACAACAGAAGATGGATCGACCATTATAATTCAAAAGTAGTGTCAGATTAGTTTGGCGCCTGATGGCGCAAAGTTAATCTGGCATTACCTTTGACATATTATGGTCGAGCCGTCTTTTGGTACAGAGTCGTTTAGAGACACTTCAAAAATTTTGGAAATGCGGCCTTAGGGTTAAATGAGATAATTTTTTAAAAAGAATAGTTATTAGTTATTTGGGTTTAACGCCGAGCAGGCGACTAAGGCCATCTCACGGCGGGAAGGGTAAAAATCTGACATGCCAGACTAAAAGAAATGCCTTAAGACAAGATGTACATATATCTATAAAATATTTTATGCCAAAATGTCGCACTAGTATTTAAAGGAACAGCCTACAGACTCGGATAAAAAGGTCAAAACAATAAAACTCATATAGTCTATGAATGCTCAAATCTTGCTAAAAATAATCGATTCTCTCAGAAAGCTGAAGATTATGTCCAGGGAAACATTCGGAACAAAACCTTCAAGGAGTCTGCTGTGAAGAAGCTTATATTTCGTGTCAATTAGATCGGCACACGACAGCAAAAAGTGTTTAACAGAAAACCGCTCGTCGCAGGCTTCCACTGGTTGAAAAATCAAATGACGGCGAAGGGTGAGGGGGCGGGGACGGCAGCGAGAGAAGGAGAAACGGCTTTTTATACCACTCTCATAGCATTTTCAGGGGTGGAGAAACAATGTGCGATTTACTTAGCAACGGAACGTTTAATCCTGTCGACCGATGATATAATTTTGCTACAATCCGCGAGCATAAGAACATAGTGAAGTGACCGTGCGATGTAACAAATCTTTTGACGCGGTCTGTGTATTAAATTTGAAATGAGCAGGGATGTGCGTTATCTCCAACTTAAAATTATGCTTTAACGTCAGGTAATATGTGTATTTTGTCACTCTTAATGAAATGGCGGGTTCTTGCGAAAGCATAGGATTTTTTTTTTTGTAAGTGTCTGCTATGATTTGAAGAGCCGTTAGACGTAATAAGTCAACTTTAACCCTTTGCTTGTCGGTACCGACAAGCAAAGGGTTTAAGGCTGTTTTCGGTCATATTTACCTCCAAATAATAATTTTAGATAGAAATATGCACGTGGCCTGTACTGCACAGGCAATAGGACTCTCGTGGATTATAAAAAACAATGTTCAAATCGTATGTTATTTGCTGGAGCCGGAATGCTCCGCGAACTCCACATTCAGGGCTTGAACACCACATTCCGGGCTCCACCAACTAACATACTATGTAGACACATTTCCTACTATTGTATCCCCCCCCTCCCCCCCCGTTATATTAACTCATTCGAGACGTGCCGCCTATGGATACGCGGCGAATCGCCGCGTATCCATAGGCTGCACGTCTCGAATGAGTTAACTTCTGATCAGGTCAACAGAAAGTGCACCACTACAATAAAGGAATTCATCACACCCTTGCACAATTATTATTATCATCATTATTGTTCTTCTTCTTATTCGTTTTATTTATAGGGTCTATCAGAAATTTATTTATCCAAAATATTGAATATAAAACATGCGACAAAAACTGTTAGCAGCGCTTGTTGCTAATGTGATTCCTTGAGTAACTACCTCAACAATAAATACGAACGACAGCAAAAGAGTTTAGTATACTGACGAGTTAAAGAAGTGCGAT
>BTPG01000004.1:210456411-210493911 GCA_036245525.1 Semisulcospira habei | reverse complement strand
CTAAGACAGAATTGAATCGATCATGATATTTCAAGGGCCGTGGTGTCGGAATAGCCTGGCGCCTGTAGGCCTGTAGGCGGCAAGCTATTCCGACACCACCCTTGAAATATCATGGTCGATCTGTCTCCAGAACTGTGAGGAAGGCCTTAAAGGATATGTAAACCAAAAAATTGATAATGTCATTCGCAAAATGTGACGAGTTCACATATTCATTACACTTACGTTTACGTCATCGTATTCAAATCGGTATCCATGAGCCGTGGCGAACGCTAGTCTGCCTGGAGATATCTGGGCCTACAGAGAGAGAAAGAGCAATAAAAAGTACAGATTTTGGGCTGGGGGCTCGGGTGAGCGTGACCCATTCAGTCCTGACGCACTACAGAAGGAGATGGATCGACCATGATAATTCAAAGGTAGTGTCAGATTAGCTTGGCGCCTGATGGCGCCAAGCTAATCTGGCACTGCCTTTGAATTATCATTGTCGAGCCGTCTTCTGCTGTAGTGCGTCAGATGGTACATAGTCGTTTTGTAACACCTGCACAATTTTGGAAATGCGGCCTTGGGGTTAAATTGGATTTTTTTTTTATAAAAAAAAAGCCTCCACTGGTTGAAATATCAAATGACGGCGGAGGGTGAGGGGGTGGAGACGGTAACGAGGGAAGGATAATATAAGTTATTGGTAGCAGGGGTTTGCTAAACGGACCCTTGTAGGCCTGAGGGAGGTCAAAGGAACCATTGTACCCCGAAGGCCTGAGGGGTACAACAGTTCCTTTGGCCTCCCGAATCTTGAAACGTCCTTGTGCATACAGCCACTACCCGAAGGCGTACAAGGGTCCGTGCAGCAAGCCCCTGCTACCAATAACGCATTTGTTTTTGTCCTCCGCCACCCTCCTCGATCGAATTTTCAAGACCATGTCTTGAAAGCAGCCTGACACATATCTTTTTGATATCTGCTTTTGTGATGGTTGTATTCCTCTGGAATAACATAAAATACCACTATTACCAAAGAATAACGTACGCGAGGTAGCGAACAAAACACATATATGCATGACATGACACAATATTGGGTAGTAAGTCAAAGAAAACGTCTCGCAATCACTTAAATAAATGATTTATAGTCATGTAACACTGACAATTTCCACAGGATAAAATATGAGAATTTTCCACACATCTTCCAAATTTAAAAAAAGAAAATGAAATAGACGTATTTGTTGCCCATGAACGTACATTTCTTTGATTTGTATCTCTAAAAGAACACAGAATCCAGCAAACAGTTCCTCTGAATAGTCTACTTTGTTACATGAGAATTATCAGTGAACTGTGTAACTGAGGATTAGGAACACTATCAACAGACAAAAAGCAATACTTAATTATTCCAAAAGGTCAAATACAAAGATGTTCTTCTTTGAACGTGACTGAAAAAGTGTATGAGCATTATATTCAATCATTATTTGAGACAAACATCTTTTTTTTTTAAGTCGTATGTTTTAAACAAAATAATAATAACAATGCTAACTTGCTGCAACAATCACTGGAACAGAAAGAGAAAAGTGTTCCTTGTTCTCAACTTTAAATGAGTTATGAAGTTGCCAATAACTTGGATGACTCTTAATGTCCTTCTCCTTTTATGCAACCTTTCAAGATATGAGGACCTTGTACGAAATGCTGTCTTGACTGTCCATCTCCCTGCTAAGGCCGCCTAGTGATGATTGCCTCTGGAATGCATTGTGGTGCACGATCTGTGGGTAGGCTGCATAATATATGCTGAATCCAACTATGCCACCGTAGGATTTTGCATGGCGGTCAATGGGTTATGTCCACGGCGCTTCCTGAGGGGACGTCTCACCTGTTAACACTGAGTCCATTCTGTCACAAAAGTTCTCCTGCACTGGGGTAACTTTTTTCCCTTCGAAACAGCTGTTGATTTCGGTGAAAATGTATCTGAATGTCCCTTAGAAAACTGACATTAACGAAATCTTTTGTCGGTAAAGCCAAGGTTATTTATTAGGGGAGCCCGTAACGCGGGAACGTTCGCAAAACACTGTTGTCGGTAGTACCTACACAAATACATGCACCACGGCCACATCCAGAGGATGATCACCGGCAGACAACCTGAATCCTATAACATAGAGGTCAAGGATGACAGAAATGACCACCTCATAAATTTCCTCAGGGGATTGGAGGGGGGAGGGGGGTTGGCTGGCCCACGGACTCTATCGACCGATGATCTAATTTTGCTGCAGCCCGCGAGAATAACAACACAGTGAAGTGAAAGTGTGACGTAACAAATCTTATAGCACGTTCCGCGCTCGGTGGCTATGCATCAAACAGTTGCAGAAGTGTCAGCCGCAAGGTCTGTCTAGAAATGATAGTATTCGAACACTCCACTTTTATAGCATAATAAATTTGCAAGAATACAAATAAATAAAAAAAAGCAACAACAACTGACTTACCAGAGCCACAGTGGCGATAGCAGCGAGCAGTAGAAACTTCAGCATGATGAGGTGACAAGATTACTGTCTGTCTGGAATAGTCGCAGCTTCGTCCTCTGCGGTCTGGTCTTATACCAGTTGTGGTCGTGACGGTGACCAAACAGAAAATGGGGTGAAAACATGAGTTTACAATCGTGATATTTGTCGAGATAGTGTCTGTGTGTGTGTGTGTGGGGGGGGGGGGGGGGGGCGGGGGGGGGGGGGGGCGGCGGGGGGGGGGGGGGAGGCGGGGAGGGGTCTGTGTGTGTGTGTCTGTGTGTGTGTGTGTGTGTGCGCGCGCGCACGTGTGTGTGTGTGTGTGTGTGTGTGTGTGTGAGCGCGCGCGCGCACGTGTGTGTGTGTGTGTGTGTGTGTGTGTGTGTGTGTGTGTGTGTGTGTGTGTGTGTGTGTGTGTGTGTAAACAACATCGAGCTATATTCCAATCCCCCACGACAAATTGCAGTAACATAAGAATCCTTATCGTTTTCGTGATCATCATCGCAAGTGCTGAAAGCTTGTCCAATCCAGCAACTACCAACCAACTGTCCCTTTGCGTTGTCCACTGACCCTTTTTGGAGCTGGGTGGCGGTGGTAGACCATTCGACTCTCGACCAAAGGGTCGTGTGTTCGCACCCCGCTGAGGTCAAAATTTGAACATGGCCTCTTTTCGGCGCCCTGTCTTTGAAATCACCTTCGTGGCAGACAAAGGCGTTAAGAGGTTTGTGTGTAGGTAGTGGTTTTAGTTGCGATGATTCCTCGTAGGGATCATCGCGACAAAAACCGCTACCGACAGCCAAAAGGTTAACTCATCGTGATTGTTGCGTGGGGCTGAAAACATCTCAAACAAAGACGTTAGGACTAGACTAAGACAGGCAGTTCATACTGGCTGGTAAGCAATTACCTACACTTCGACCTTTGAGTTCAAGACATGGGAGACTACGCACGTGTTGTGGTGATGGTTAGACCATGACATTTCAAGGACAGCGTGATATTAGCTTGGTACAATCCAGTCGTCGAGCTAATCTGTTGCTGTACAATCTTTTTCCCACTGTTATGTCAGGTTTAAATGAGTTAACCTTTTTTGTTGTTCCTATTTAAAAATAGGAACAACTTTAAAATGGGGATCGTCGAAGCGTATACCGGAGCATGCACATGACCTGTTTGGCGTGCGAGGCAGAAATTCTGGCAAAGAAGTAAGCGCCATGTGTGTGTGTGTGTGTGTGTGTGTGTATGTGTGTGTGTGTGTGTGTGTGTGTGTGTGTGTGTGTGTGTGTGTGTGTGTGTGTGTGTGTGTGTGTGTGTGTGTGTGTGTGTGTGTGTGTGTGTGTGTGTGTGTGTGACTGCGACTAGAGCCCGCGTTTGAGGACGGACAAGCTTGAATTTTTGAATATTGTCCCTAAAAGAATAATCTCGAGGCAATTATATATATATATATTATTAAGATGCACATTGGCGAGAAAATGGCCGTTTCACAAAACCGGTTGATCCACACTTGAGTCCACAAGTTTGTCTTATTTTTACTTGATATTTTGCAAATAGCTAGATAAAAGAAAGATATTGAATGAGTTCGTGAACCAGTATTGTACCTCTAGAACGTTTTGCGTGATAATTAAATATTTTTTAAAAAAAAAATTCACGTTTTTGGGATTAATTTCACGAATTATTTGGGATTAATCTTAAAACAATTGTGTCTTTTTTTTACGAAAAAAACAATCTTCTCAGTCATAATCGCGTGATTTTTTTATATAGGGTATTTACATAAGCCTACAGTTTGTCTCGGCTGTCGGGTACGATTAGGTCAACTGTGACCTGTAAGCCCTAGGTGTGAAAATCAGATACTTTTCTGCACCACTTTTGGGGAGTTATTTTTAAAACAACGTGTACACAGTGACGCATTTGATGTTTCACGTCACTCATCCGAACGACACGCAGCATCTTCCAGGGCTGACTGTTTTCTTCCGCACAGCCTCTTCCAGGGTGGACTGTTTGATGGGAGTATAACGTGCTGCAAAACTTTCAAAAAGGAATTAATTATTAGTCAAAGAGTTGAAGAGGTATAAAGTTGGCTAACGAACTCATCCAATGTCTTTTTGCAAACTATCTGTATCCAAATTTTACGTAAATACGACAAACATTAAGGACTTTAATCTGGATCAACCGACTTTCCATAAACGGTCTTGTATGACTTCAATGAGACATCCGATTAAAATATGCTCGGAAGCTCTCTTCGCCACCCTTTGAATAAAGTATTTCGCCGAGTTTCAAGCTTCTGCGTACAGATATATCAGAGATTCTCGTGTTTACATACATACATACATACGCACGCGCGCGCACACACACACACACACACACACACACACACACACACACACACACACACACAAACACAAACACACACACACACTCTCTCTCTCTCTCTCTCTCACACACACACACACACACACACACACACACACACACACAAACACACACACACACACACTCTCTCTCTCTCTCTCTCACACACACACACACACACACACACACACACACACACACACACACACACACACACACACACACAAACACACAACACACAATCACAATCACACACAATCACACACACACACACACACACACACACACACACACACACATACACACACACACATACGGCGCTTGGCGCCCAAAAGACGTTCTCTAGCAAGGTTTGCGTAGAAAGACGGAACGCCGCTTTCATCTTGTAACTTTTCTGCCATAATCTCGGGCCCGCACACCAAAAAAGTCATGTGCATGTTCCGGAATGTGCTCCGACGAGCCCGATGTTAAAGTTGTTCCTATTTTTTATTAGGAACAAAAATGTCATTTGGGCCGCTGCATGTTTTTTTTTTTTTTTTTTTGTTTTTGTTTTTTGTTCTCCAGTGCTAATGATCGTACAAGATTTTAGGAACAAATGTTACGGCATGAGACTGCATTTTGCGTGACGATGTATAATCAAAGCACGCGAGCGCAGATCAGTCTCAGTTTGACTGTTCGGTGCTAAAATGAATGGCATTTCCACATCCGTAACCCTGCAATCACGCACTTGCTTTTAAGGAAGCGGACAAGAGAGTCTAACTAGTCAAAACACTAAAATACAAATGCATACTTATGTCTTTAACTCATTCTACCCCAGACACACCACAGAAAAATAAGGATCGATCATGATAGTTCAAGGGTGATGCCAGAATAGCTTGGCGCCTATGGGCGCCAAGCTATTCTGGCATCACCCTTGAACTATCATGGTCGATCTGTGTCCTGCACTGCAGTGCAGTCTTCAGAGGACAACGGCAACATTTTGGGATTTCGGTGTTGGGGTAGAAGGAGTTAAACAATAATAACGAATGTTAGGAGAGCTTGAGCGGGGTAGGCATTGTGTCTAGTGAAGGGCTGGGACCCTAGGGAATGTAAAGAGGTCATTCCTAATGCATTGTCACGTATTTGAAATCACCGTGCATCTGAGTGCTTCGAACTAAAAAAAAAAGAAAAAGATATACTTACATATAAACAAGACGAGGATTTCATCCCAAAGTGTACCGAATTGTTTGGAGCTCACATGCGTTTTTCCTTTAGGAATATTAGAGTTGTTCATATTTTTAATCTTATCGTTCTGATCCATTTCCCTCCTCTCTAAGCCAGCCTCTGATCAACAACACGCCGGCGCACACAAATAAAGACGGACACACGGCGATTCCCGCCATTAGTACAGACTATAGGTTGGAGTAGTGTCGGGAATAGGCCGACCCATTTTTTAAAATTTGGCTCCGCCCCTTTAGTCGGAGAATGCAACGTGATTCACGGAAAGAGCTCGAGTGTAGTCTGCTATCATAGTATAACGCGCTATTCGACGTTGATTTTTTTTAAAAACATTTTTAGGATGGCATATATTTTAAAGTACACCATTATTGGATCTATAAAATAATCCGTACACACTATATAATTATTGGATTTAATAAATCAGTTCAACAAGCGAGGATATTGTCAGTCAAGAGATTATGTAGTTATGTAACCCCGAAGCTTAGCATTTTATGAGATGAGCAAATCGTCTCCTTTTCGCCAATGCAAATCAAGTTGTGATTTTTAATAAAATATAAAAGGTAGAGCTTTGACATTTTGTACGACCACACATTTGTATGCGCTCTTTCCGATGGTAAAATCAGTTTGCATGTGTTTACAGTCTAAAATTATGGGTGATCCTATGCCTACATGTGGGCATATCCCGCTACTGCCTCTCCAAAAGAAATTATCGCGCAGGCAATCATCAGTACACTTTTCTGAAGTCACCAGGCGCCAAGCTGATCTGGCACTACCCTTGAATTATCATGGTCGATCCATTTCCTGCAGCCGGCACGTAGTCGTCAGGTGACGTCTCCAAAATTTGTTTTTGGGGTTAAATGAGTTAAACTGTGATGTGTGTGAGTTTTGACCTTATGTCTGTATCTAGTCTGTATCTGTATCTAGTCTGTATCTGTATCTAGTCTATGTCTGTATCTAGTCTATATCTGTATCTAGTCCAAGTTTGATTGCACTTAAAACGGAGCGCGTGTCAGTAGACGGGTCTAATCTGAACTGATCTTAACTAGTGGTAACCCTCTGGCTGTCGGTAGCGGTTTTTGTCGCGATGATTCCTGCAGGAATCATCGCGACAAAAACCGCTACCGACAGTCAAAGGGTTGAGTCTGACTGAAGAAAGAAGGAAAGAAAGGAGGAAAGAGAGAAGGAAAGAATAAATAAATAAATAAATAAATAAATAAATAATAAATAAATAAATAAATAATAATAAATAAATAAATAATAAATAAATAAATAATAAATAAATAAATAAATAAATAATAAATAAATAAATAAATAATTAAATAAATAAATAAATAAATAAATAATAAAACGTGAGTGAGCTAATGAAGAAACTAACGCCAGAACACCCAACGCACGAAGGAAGAAATAAACAAGCAAACAAACAACAGAAACATAAAGTAACAACAAACAGCATATAATTATAAACAAACACAGTCAAGACAAATAAAAAAGAACAAATAGACAAACTAACAAATAAACCACCAAGCAACAGCAAGCAAACAAGAAAAGGAAGACAACATTTATATATATTTTTTTTAAAAATATTTATTTATGGTTAAAGACTAGTAAGGCGTTGTAGCTGTTTTTTTCACTATTTTTTTGCGTGTTGAGGAAAAGGGGGGGGAGGGTAGGGACTTGGGAGTGGGGGGGGGGGGGGGGGGGGAAGGTGGAGGATGTAGGGCTGATGGGGGGTGGGAGTGGGGGGGTATATTCTAGTAGTTTGGGAAGGTGTAAATATCAGCTTGTCACCAAGTGGGTAGATCGGTGGTCTAGTTGTGATAGGGGCGGTGGGGGGGGGGGGGGAGTGTGGAGGGGTACTGTACAGTAGTCTTTCTGGGGATAGAGGGGAGTGTTTTACATTAGTCTAATTAGGATGGAGTGAAGGCCAGCTGGTGGATGGTGTGACGTGCACACTGCCATGTCTCCAGCATACTGTGATACGCTGCGGTAGCTTCTGCTTGCGTCAAGGCCGTCACCCCGGTGCCAGCATGGATCGCGTTGTAAATGTCCTCCTGCACACACACACACACACACACACACACACACACACACACACACACACACACACACACACACACACACACACACACACACACACACACACACACACACACACACACACACACACTCACTCAGCTAACGGAAGATGCTCATTCCGCACTTTCCCTCGGCAAGAGGCACATATTCTCATAAGCCCCAGCAGCTTCAGCTGCAAGGGCTCATGAGAATCTATGCCATTTGCAGGCAGAGACTAGCTTTTTCGCATCTTCAGATTGGACAAATCGACTGGAATTTGGCTTAAGCCCAGTGTCTGCCAAAACTGCAACCATTTGAGAACTGCACGGTTTGAGAAACAAACGGTTTCGGAATATAGAACATACTATTTTTTTTAAAAAAAAAGACTAATGTCTTTTTCTGAATAAGAAAAGGTTTTGACCCCAGGCCGGTCCACTGCTATGACAGGTGTCTTTGTAAACTTTATAAAAGTATTAGTAATTGCACTCACGGCCACTGTCTGGGCGTGTTGACGGTCATGGATGACGGGGTCCCAGACGGCGTCTGGTGCGCTAATCAGGTAGCAGTCGGTAGATGACACTACGATCGTAACGTTCTGAAACAATGATGATGATGATGATAACAACAACAATATAATAATAGTTATAATTGCAAAAAAAACAATAACATCATTAATAATATAAATAATATTACTAAAATGATAATTGCAACAACAATAATAACAATGATAAAAAATAATTTAAAAATAGTGATTATAATAATAATAACAATAATAACGATACTAATAACAGCAGTAATATAATATTAATGATAATTGCAACAACAACAACAATAATAATAATAATAAGAAGAAGAATGATAATAATAATAAGTACAACAACAATTCTAATACTACTACTACTAAAATACTACTACTAATGATAATAATAAAAATAGCAATAACAATAATAATGATAATAACAAAACATTATCATCATTTCCAGGTGGCGTCTTTGGTGTCTGTCAGATAAAAGTCGGATTCAGACACTACCAGCTCAACCTTCTGGTGAGAGGGGGGGGGGGGGAGTGGTGGGTGGGGGTGGGGGGGGGGATTCACATTTTCTTGATGGATTTTTCATAACTAAAACATAACAAAGTGACTCTGCCATCAGCACCTATCATGGTCGATCCATCTCCGGAACTGCTAGGTCGTCTTCAGAATACGACACCAAAGTTAGGAGTTCGACCTTTGACCCCATGTGTTTACGAAACACCCTGCTATTCTTTTAACCCCTTCCCTGCCACAGTGCGCAATTGTCGTTTCTGAAACTCTGTTCATTCAGTGAACCAATAAATAAAAACGTCCAAGAAGCATGGACACAAATTGGTCTCGGCAAGAGGCATAGATCCGCATGAGCCCCCGCAGTCACGGGGACTTATGAGGATATATGTCTCTTGCAGTTGGATTAAGTTCACTTTTTCTCGACAATGAAGGGGTTAAATATTTGTCGAAAACAGTTCGACTGGCTGTAGGCACAAGGACGTTTCAAGATTCAAGAAATGTTTCGTCCATAAAAAGGATAGTTGTCTTTGCATGCCGAGTGAAAATAAAAGTAAGCAAACATAATATTACAATAACACAGCATAGTATCACACATGAAATAAACATTGTATGAGCAGTTACAGAATCATACAAACAAAACGAACCGTTAAGTTATTAAGTTAAACATTGTACAACATCCATTACTAAATTACCAATATGGCCTTAACAGTAAAAAAAATTAAAAAACAAAAACAAAACACTACGCCAAATGCTAGACCAAATCAGACCCCCCCAAAAAATCCGCCAGAAAGCCTTAACATGCTATGTCAGGATTATAAACGACCATGCGAGTTCAAGGGTGGTGTCAGAATAGCTTGGCGTCTGTAGGCGCCAAGTTATTCCGACACCACACTTCCACTATCATATCACTGTCTCCAGAACGGCGAGGAAGGCCTTAAAGGATAGCTAAACAAAAAAATATTGATAATTTCATCCTTCAAATATGATGAGGTGACATATTCGTTACACTTACGTGTTCGTCGTCGTATTCAAATCGGTATCCAAACGCCGTGGCGAAGGGTAGTCCGAAAATGGGCAATATCTGGGCCTACAGGGAGAGAAAGAGCAATAAACAGTACAGATGTGGGGCCGGGGGCTCGGGTGGGTTTAACCAATTCAGTCCTGACGCACTACAACAGGAGATGGATCGACCATGATAATTCAAAGGTAGTGTCACTACCTTTGAAATATCATGGTCGAGCCGTCTGCTGGTACAGAGTCGTTTGGTGACACTTCCACAATTTTTGGAATTGCAGCCTTGAGGTTAAATGGGATAATGTTTAAAAGAATAGTTATTAGTTATTTGGGTTTAACGCCGGGCAGGCGACTAAGGCCATCTCCGTGACTATGGATCAAACAGTAGCAGAAGTGTCCGCTGCTCGACCTGTCTAGAAATGATAGTATACGAACACTCCACTTCTATACCATAATACATTTGCAAGATAAACAAATAAATAAAACAGCTCTGACTTACCAAGGCCACAGTGGCGATAGCAGCGAGCAGTAGAACCTTCAGCATGATGTGACAAGATTACTGACTGGAATAGCCGCAGCTTCGTCCTCTGCTGTCTGCTCTTATACCAGTTGCGGTCGTGACGGTGACTACCAAAACAAAAAAAAAAGGGATGAAAGCACAAGTTTACAATCGTGACATTTTCCGAGAGAGAGAGAGAGAGAGAGAGAGAGAGAGAGAGAGAGAGAGAGAGAGAGAGAGAGAGAGAGAGAGAGAGAGAGAGAGAGAGAGAGAGAGAGAGAGAGAGAGAGAATGATGATGATGATGATGATGATGATGATGATGATGATGATGAAACGTTTTTATTCAGGATAACGTTTTAGGCATGCGAATGCCTCTCTTACAAACTGTCCTGCTACTCTACGCACATAAGTATACATCGAGTAAAATATTTATTAAAAAAAACAACAACAAACAAACATAGTCTCAAGAACATTCAAGAGTGCGAGAATGAAAAAGAAAAAACAACATATAAACAGTGACATAAGCTGAAGGTCATCTTGTAATTAGAACATGTCTCTGAAAGTACAGCATCAATAGAGGAGAATTGAATCGTGGTATTAGTTTAGAAGTAACAAGCGATAAAGCGATCCTTAAAGAGGCACGCCTGACCTTTTTGAAGGCTTCAGTTCGCAAAAAGCTTTTACTGCGATTCAGTATACATACCCACTTAGACAGTGACCATCCTATTGTCCCACCAAATGCTTTCTTTCGTCCGTTCAAAGCGAAAAGAGGCCCACCGGAATCTTGTGAGGGGACGCCGTTAAAAGATTGCTTCTGATGGGCGATGGTAGCTGACGTCATAACTATTCTATACGACCTTAGGTCATCTGCATAATTATAACCAATCAGAGACAAGATGGCGGATGAAAGAGCGACGAAAAACTGAATGAAAGTATCATCGACTCGCGCCGACAATGGCAGACTCGGAATTGAAGAGAAGAAAGAGGAAGAGAGAGACAAGATATCCCTAAGTAGAACTGACATCGGACAAGGGAATATGGACATGTGGCAACGCGTAAAGCAAGAGCTTGGCTTGACCGCCTATCTAGAATTTGTCCCTTTCCTGCTGAATCAGTGAGTAATCAGTGAGTAATCTACGGTCTTTGGCGATCTTTCTATAGTTCCACGAGCGCTAGTGATTTTCAGAATCATGATTTTCGGTAGAATTTATCTCTTAATGATTTCGCAAGATTTTAAACCTGTTTTATAACATATAGTTATGAGCTAGTTATCACATTTTATGCTGCAAAGATCTGAAAACTACGGTGTGTGTCAAAGCCGTTGCACATCGCTGGTCGTAACATGTTTTTGTCTGTGCTGGCTCTCATTCACTCGATTCAGAAAGGTAGTGTTTCTCCTGCGATGGTGTATTTGTCGTTTCAATGATGCTTTCAGTTACGTGGACTTCGATGTGTGAGATGTGAAATTGACTGCAGTGCAGAAAGTAGGTATAAATACCAATGTTCTGTTTCAATGATGGAACGCGTTGCGTGTTTCCGAGGGGTAAAGGATCAAAGGTCAAACTAGGCACCGTGGACGCAGGCTTTGTGAGTCAAATAAGCCACGCCCTCCGCGACGCAGCACGATCGTTACTAGTATATACTAGCAAGTTAGCGGAGCCCGCATTGTGATTTGACAGCATAGCGAGTATGGAGGGTTTATTTTACTTTCTCGTGACAAATTAAGTCAAAGGGATGCCGGAAAACATCAGTACACGTGTACACTGACCGATGACCTCAGGTCGTAATCTGCCGCAGTATTGCGATACACTGATAGTCGGCCCGGTTCTGCCTTGTGACGTAGGCTCATAAATATGTATATTAATTCAAAATATGGCCGATGCAGACGATAAATCCGCGACTCGGGTACAAAAACAATACACCCTCCCTCCAAACGATAAATTTCGACATTAGGCATTGTACTTACACCATAAAGCGCTAAGATAGTACACAAAGGATCCATCGGTCAGCAGTATCTGTTGCAGACAGTTTTCTACCTGTGTTGAGATGCTTGATCCTGGGGAAAATAACTTTAAAAATACTAAATTTAGAAATAGACTTAAGATGCTGGGGTACATTATTCCATGCTTTTGCACCTGAAAAGGCCAGGCTAGTTTTTTTTTCCATATAGTCTTGTTCTTGGTAGGTGGAGCGACCTGTTTCTTGTGTTCTATCTATGATTATCTGACAAACAGAGTTTGCAAATGGAGTGAGGCTCTCTCGTGTAGAATCTTGTATACACCTCGACGATACAGAGAATTTACTTTTTTCATATAAACTTCGCTGCAACCGCCCTAGACAGTGGAACTATAATTACAGTGCGCTTTGATATACGCGTGGAAGAAAAGTTTACACATGTCAGGATTAACTATACGGCTGAGCTTAGACAAAAGGAACAAGTTTTTGGACAAAGGTTTACATACGTTATCAACATGAGGTTCCCAGTTTAACTGCTTGTCTACTGTTACACCCAGCAAGCGATGCTTAGTTACTTGTTCTATAGGTTGGCTATCTAAGGTAAGTGTTAAAGTTGGTAGGCCGCGCTGGTGTTTCTGGCGTGTTCTAACTAACGTGCTCTTTGTCTTTGGAATGATAATTATCATGTGATTATTATTGCACCAGTCAGCTACTTCGTCCAGGCTCAGCTGGAATACCTCACTGATGTTTGCTAGCTCCTTGTTAGAAGTAAACATACACTGACATATATAAGACACACAAACACACACACACATACACACACACACACACACACACACACATAATATTATATATATATATATATATATATATATATATATATATATATATATATATATATATATATATATATATATATTATATATATATATATATATATATATATATATATACATCATAAACTGGGTTTGAAGAAAATGGATGGACAATAATAGTTTAACCCATTTAACCCCAGGGCACAATAGCCCAAATGTTGGAGTTGTCACCTAACGACTGTGTACCAGCTACAGGAGATAAATCGACCATGATAATTCAAGGGTGGTGCCCGTTTAGCTTGGGGCCGAACTAATCGGACACTACCCTTGAATTATCAGTGTCGATCCATCTCCTGCTGTAAGGCGTCAGGTCTAAATGGGTTAAGGGTTATGTTTGTTGTGGCAGTAAGATTTTATGATAGATGCATGTTATCTGACCTACTCTTGCACGATTTTCACCTCGTGCCAGAGAGTAAGTAATGCACAGTACGACGTGACTGAAGATAAGCTGCCGTGTGAATACATCGCTAAGTATATACCTATGCCACCGTAAAGGTGATATTGATGTGGTAGGAACAACTTGTGTTCAGATTTTAAAACAATTTGACCTGTGATTCTGGGATTTACGGCTATGAGTCCGTGTTTTACTGCAATCGAACATATACTGGCGAACAAAAGAAATGCGACATTTTTTTTTAGATCATCGAAAACATTATGATCCCAAAAATGTAGCGTTTCTTTTGCTGGTCAGTATAGAACATTATGTCAGTGCACTATATCTGAAAGCCGATTGATGCAGAAAAAAACAGAATAAAGAAATGTAACAAGTAAACAAATAAAAAACGACCAAGATAGGATGTAAAGAAACGAAAAAGCCCGAACTGTATACGAGCCAATAAACGAAACAAACAAACAAACAAACACAGACAAAGAAACAAACAAACAAACAAACAAACAAAGAGAGAAAGAAAGAAAAAACAAACAAAGAAAGAAACAAACAAACAAACAAAGAAACAAACAAATAAATAAACACAATTCAGACCAAACGGCGACTGCCAAGCGTGTACAATGCAGGGAAGAAGGCACCAAAGAAAGAAACACGCTTAGAAAAGACACTTACAACTGTCTTTTTTTAATAGTGTTTCTTTTTTCTTTGGCTTCTTCTCTCCAAACAAACAAGCAAACAAAATTGTTAATTAAATAAAAACAAACTTTATTGGCCGTAAACACCCGAAAAAATGTAGACACTGATGTTTATCACGATTTAGGCCTACATATTGAGGCTGGAACGGGGGTTGGGTGGTGGTGGTGGTAGTGTTTGGAATGGTTTCAACAAGAAGCATAGATCCTCATGAGCCCCCGCAAATGCGGGGGCTCATGAGAATCCATGCCTCTTGAATCGTTATTATTTCTCGCGAGTAAATAAAAAACAATTGTAACCCTTTCTTCGTATTCATTCAACTCTCACATATTACAACAGGATACGGACATATCATGATAGTTCAAGTGTGGTGCAGGATGTAGAGGAGGGGATGGGTATAGGGGGTATACAGGATGAGTGAATGCCAGCTTGTGAACTGAATTTGTGAATGATCTGACCACGTGGTTACAAGGGAACTAGCTATGGCAGCACTGTGCACTAATCGTTCTATTATACTGAGGAGCGGTCAGTGGCGCAGTGGTAACGCGCCTGCCACCAATACTTTAAAGGTGCGAGGTTCGATACCGGGTTCCGGCGTCGGATTTTCTCCTCTAGTGTCACCGTTAAATTCGGGCGGATCGTAGGGGGGTCTTTCTCCGGGTACTCCGTCTCCTCCTCCCCCCTCCACTTTGGCACGGATTTCCGACCACTTTATAAATATTTCAAACACAAGCGATTACAATTTCCGAAATCTCAGTATCTGAGCTGACTCTTCGCACCACGTGAATGTGCTGTGTTTGTCTTGTCCTGTGTTTGTTTTCAGAGTGAGTGCGTGTGTCACGTGAACGTGCGTGTTGGGTTCAATTCGCAGCGCTTTGAGCCGATTCGCAAAATTGGTAAAGCGAATATTATAATAGCCGGTACTATTATCATTATTATTGTCATTATTATTATTATTATTATTATTATTATTATTATTATTATTATTATTATTATTATTATTATTATTATTAGTTCGTGACCGGAGGGAGGGGGTTGTGTGTGACATTATGAGGGCGTGTAGGTCAGGTTGTGGATGGTGTGACTATGTGAACACTGCCACTGCTCCAAGTGACTGCCGTACGCGCTCATAGCCTGTTGTTGGGTCATAGAATGCACGTCTGTGCCGTTTTGTATCGCCTCCACAATCTCCTCCTGCACACAAAGGAAAACCAGTTAACCTATTCAGCCCTGACTCACTACAGCAGGAGATGGATCGACCATGATAATTCAAGGGTAGTGCCAGATTAGCTTGGCGCCGACAGGCGCCAAGCTAATCTGGCACTGCCTTTGAATTATCATCGTCGACCCATCTCCTGCAACTAGTGCATAGTCATTAGATGACGCCTCTGGAAATTACAGCCGTCGGGCTGAATGAGTTAACGGACGGCTACTCTTCCCGCCTTCTCTATCTGCAAGCGATATATACTGAGGAGCAAAAGAAATGCGACATTTTTGGAATCATCGGAAACACTGCTCCTCAGTATTTATATGACAGGCTTGCGTTTGCAAACTGTATGGCTATGCAAATAATGGTAACGGCACTCACGGCAACTTCCTGAGACCGTTCATGGTCTTTCATGATGTCATCCCAGTCACCGTCTGCTGCGTCAATTAGGTAACAGTGTCTGTCAGACACTACCAGCACAAGGTCCTGAAATAATAATAATAATAATAATAATAATAATAATAATAATAATAATAATAATAATAATAATAATAACAATATAATCATAATAAATAATGACGATGATAATAATAATAAAAATAAGAATACAATAATAATAATAATAATAATACCAAAAATAAATCATCATCATCATCATCATCATCATGATATAATCATCATCATTCCCAGGTGGCGTCTGTCGCGCCCGTTTCAGTTAACCTGTTAAGGGCCGAGAAATTGTGAACACCACCCATCTGCAAGAGTTATAGATCCTCATTAGCCCCTGCAGTTGCGTAGGCCCATGAGGATCTATGCCTCTTGTTGACACCACTTTGGATCCAAGTTCCTGGGACAGCTAGGGCTTGTTGATGTTGAACCAACGATGACTGCAGAAACACAGTCTGTGACAGCTGCCACTGTGCGGGTTTGCAGTTAGCTGATAGATAGGGCGACTCAGAACAAAGAACGAGAGCCAAAACAAATCCCGGCGCGTAGCTAGCCTGGACCGTAAGCATATCCCCAATGCGCAAAAGGCCATCGGGCCGACGTCGGCCTCCGCTGGCCCGCGCACTGGCGTGCGCGGGCCAGCGGAGGCCGACGTCGGCCCGATGGCCTTTTGCGCATTGGGTACAACTCTCCAAGCACACGAGGCATAGATCATCCTGAGCCCGTGGAGATTATTTGAGTGTTGTCTCTGCCTCTGGTATAAGCTGGTTATCCGCCCTGACTTCTTGTTTTCGTTCGTTGTTGGGAGTCGTTTTTGCAAACGAAACCTCTCTGATACCAGCACAAATTGTCTGGGAGAAAAAGAAGTCACATTTTGTTATGGGTTTTCAAGGAGTGACAACAAGAAAACGCCCAAACAGCTGTTCTTTCAGCCACCTATCATGGTCGATCTATCTCCCTAACTGCAAGGTCGTCCTTAAAAAAAAAAGATAACACCAGAGTCAGGAATTTCGACCTCAGAGCCCCATTTGTTTAGAAAATATACTGAGGAGCAAACGAAATGTGACATTTTCGGAATCATGGGAAAGTGTCCCCTTGACACTTTGGTGTTTCCGACGATCCCAAAAATGTTACACTTCTTTTGCTCGTCAGTATATTTTGGTCTATTTTGAGTGCTTGTCTTAGAGGACTTTTGCTTACGCCCGCCCTGCCCCCCTCACCCCCCTCATCCCCATCTCCCCCTCCTTCCCCATCCCTCAGAGGACACACGTGAACTGATAAAGTGGGTGAACGCGTCCCAGACTGAAAACAACAATCTTTCTCCTAGCTGTAAGTGAGAATCATTAGAGACTACAAAATAATGCAGTGAACCTATGACGAACTGTCCTCTAACAATAAACTAGTAGTTACCTACATGGTATGACACTTGTATATCAACACACACACACACACACACACACACACACACACACACACACACACACACACACACACACACACACACACACACACACACATATGTAACTTAAAATCGATTAAAAATCAAATTGTCACAAAAAAGAATCCCCCTTGTACAATGCAGACACAGGTCATATAAACAGTGTGTCCCTCCGCTGTTACTGAGTCCGTGCACGGTAGTGCGCGGGCCAACGGCGGCCGTCGTCGGCCCGAGGACCTTTTGCTATAGGGGGCGTTAACTCATTCAAGGCCAGCCGCATCCGGATACGCGGCTTTATGCCGTGTATCCGGATGCGGTTGGCCTTGAATAAGTTAATGTAAACAGATCCGGTTCCTGCATGCACAAGAGGGTTTGCGCTTTCATTCCGCTTACGTGTTCGTCCTCATATTCAAATTCGTATCCATGGGCCACGAAGAACCTCAGTCTGATCCCTCCAATTTGGGCCTAGACGGAGAGATACAGAGACACAGTACAGATGGGAAGGGGTGGGGTGAGGTTGAGGGGGTGGGGTGGAAGAGGTATTGGGGGAGGGGGGGGGGAGGAGGCAGGTGATGATTCTGGATTAAATGCCACTTATTTTGCGAGTCACGACTTTTGGATTGAAAAGAATAGCAATCACGTTCACGTAATAGAATATTACAATACAATACAATACAATACAATACAATACAATACAATACAAATGATACGAGACAATACAATACAGTACAATACAATACAATACAATTCACTTTATTTCTCTATAAAATGGATTTTTTCCCTCGGCTTCGACATTAACACACGCTTAAGAACATAATTATGAGAATAATAAACATACGTGCAAATATGATAACTTTGTACATGCTCACGATCGAGCGCACACACAGAAGACACACGCACGCAAACACTGTCATCAATGGACAATTATGTCACATACTTCATAATCCGAGCACTGGGCCACCAATGACGTTGGGGGGGGGGGGGGAGGGGTCGTGGCAGGGAACAGGGAAGTGACCGGTGGGAATGAGTTAGGCCCCTTGACATTCGCCATTTTTCGGCGTCAGTCTCCCCTGCGCGCCAGGATGCACAAAAACTGAGAGCAAGTGACTGATCAACCCATTTCACCATCATTAACCCTTTTGTTGCCATTGATCACGAGTTTCGAATATGAAGCGACTGCACAATGACCAAAATTCGCAGAACAGGGATGTAAATTGGGGCAACAATAGAACACAGAGCTAACAAGAGACCTAAACCCTCATGAGCCCTCGCATTCGCTTGGGCCCAGGAGGATTCATGTCTCTTGCAGGTTGGTGGCGTACGCCTTGCCCCGGGCAGTGAGGCGGTTAATTCAATATCCGGTCTGATTCCAGCGTATGTCTAGTCCCTCAAAATAATCGTGAAGCAGAAAACAACGATTTGTAACGCACCTGTTAACTCATTCAGCCCCACGCACGTATTTCCCAAATTTGGGAGGCGTAATCTAACGAGACGTTATCTAGCACCTGTAGCAGGAGATGGATCGACCATGATAATTCAAGAGTAGTGCCAGATTAGCTTGGCGCCGACAGGCGCCAAGCTAATCTGGCACTACCCTTGAATTATCATGGTCGATCCATCTCCTGCTGTAGTGCGTCAGGGCTTAATGTACTTTCTAATCAAGCCTTTGCGTTCACTACCTGCACATGGCCTTTTCCACCAATGTTTGTAGTTCCTGAGACCCATCGGCTTCTTATGTCATCATTTACCAAGCAGAAAATGCACTGTCAGCTTATTTTGCTTTTTGTCAACCAAGCACATCATAAAACACATCATGAAAAAGCTGCACATCAAACGCCGTGATAAAATGTCTGTCCGCTGCGTCGGAATTCAATTGTGTTTCTGGTTGCGTTTCTTTTCGCCGATGCTACAGCATAAAAATGTCTAAAATACATCTTATCAAATAAACGTAGAGAACAATAAATACTTGTTAATCAATCAATCAATCATCAAATCAGTCAATCAATCACCAATGAATCATCAATCAATCAATCAATCCATCAGTCAGTCAGTCAGTCAGCCAGCCAGGCATCAGTCAAACAATCCATCCATCCATCCATCCATCCATCCATCCTTCCAGCCAGCCAGCCAGCCAGCCAGCCATCCAGCCAGCCAGCCATCCATCCATCCATCCATCCATCAATTCATGGCGTACAATAAATAAAGACATTCAAATATTCAATTGACTTACCAGAGCCACAATGGCCAAAGCAGAAAGTAGTACAAATTTCAGCATGATGACGTCAAGAGAAACAAAGGTTGTCTGGAATGCTTGCCCGTTAGTTCTCTGCTGTCTGCTTTATACATGTATAAAAGCTGTAATCGTGACGGTGATAAAATATATTGAAGAGCAAAAGAAATGCGATATTTTTGAAATCCTCGGAAACACCAAAGTGTTTCCGATGATTCCAAAGATGTCGCACTTTTTTGCTCCTCAGTATATCATATAAACACAAGCTTTATTTAAATCACGTGATTTGAGCGTGTTTGTGGGAGCTGGTGTGTGTGTGTGTGTGTGTGTGTGTGTGTGTGTGTGTGTGTGTGTGTGTGTGTGTGTGTGTGTGTGTGTGTGTGTGTGTGTGTGTGTGTGTGTGTGTGTGTGTGGGTGCGTGGGTGCGTGCGTGCAGTAAGTAAAAATCACAGACAAGTACACACGTGAGCAAGTTGTAAGCGAACTCCAAACTGGGCTTGGCTGGCCTCCTTTCCTGAAAATGCATATCCCAAATGGAGATTATTCCACACAGAGGTTAGTATAGAAGTTACGTTTACGCCGTACGACTCCAAACAACGAACGCGAGCAAAGTTACGGCGGGTAGCCAGCGTATATCATAAGCAGTAGCTCGTAGACCAAGTGTATACCAAGGAACAGCCCTTGGAGTCCCTGCTATGTTAACACACGTAGGAGTCGTGGCACTGCTCTAAACGACAAAAATGTTTAACTCATTGGAGACGTGCCGACTCCGGATACGCGGCGTGAGCCGCGTATCCGGAGGCGGCACGTCTCCAATGAGTTCAAAAGAAACTAGGAAGGAATCAGAAAAGCAACCTACCTGGAGCTCGTTTGCCACCATAAATCTCACTCAGAAGGTTCTAGCCAATGAACAAACCACTGCCAGCTACTGCGATGTGAAAGATATCAGACTTCCCACCATTTTGTCCACAAAACATTGATGAATTGGCGATAAATAGATTCCACCTCATTAGTATATAATGATGGTGACAAGAAAATATTTTCGTGATTTGACGGCAAGATATCGTGTTCTTGTAGTTCATAATTTCTTTGACACCTCATTCTTGCAGTATATGATTCTTGAAATACATTGCACTCCTTGAGAAGGCTCTTTAGGGGAAGAAGAAAATTACTAAGTAATTCTGCACCACCAGCTAAATGTTTTAACCAAGACAAATCCGCGGCGGAGATGAAAGAATCACCTGTTAAAAAATGGAGATTTTTTTCTCTCTTTAAATTCACACCAAGCAACGGATCCACTCAACTTACATTGTGCGATACAACAGTTACGATGAACTTAGCTGTTCCGAGAGCATGAGGATCCAAAATATCTCATGCGTCACCACCAGATCATCCGGTAAGTTTATGCGTCAACGATTCTAAACAGTTGGATTCGGATCCTCGGTTCTACAGCCCCCCAAAACAACTGATGCCCCGGCCGGGGTTACATAAGCACAGACTCCACTTCAAACATCTCCAAGAGGCATAGATCCTCATACACAAGCCCTCCTCATAAGCCCGGACAGCTTATCTATGCCTCTTGGAGGTCTTCAGTATGTTTTCTGCGCATTTCCTAGTCTGTGAGGATCTATGCACCTAGATCACAGTGTTGTCTATGCCTGCAGTATATGCTGACAACCCCCCCCCCCCCCCCCCCCTTCCCGTGACCTTGCTCTCGTTCGTTGTTGCGAGTCTTTGGGCGTAAACGCAACCTCGCTATTCTTGTACCAGACGGTAAATAAATCCAATATGGCGTAACTGAAGATAAACTGCAGTCAAATGAATGAATAAAACGTAATCAGTATCTATATGCCACCGTGAATGGTTTGTTGAAAGCATTTCTGTTTTTGATGTGATGCTCTGTGAATGTTAAATTTTAACCTATTTAATCCTGACGCACTACAACAGGAAATGGATCGACCATGATAATTGAAGGGAAATACCAGATTAGCTTGGCGCCATCAGGCGCCAAGCTAATCTGGCATTACCCTTCAATTATCATGATCTTGATGACGCTAGCTAATAATAATAATTATAATAAAAAAGGTAATTTGTATAGCGCCTAATCACCAAGGTGCTCTAGGCGCTTTACAATTGCCGTAATGAAACACAAAGCAAAATACAAAAACAAGCACATACAACAACAAAAATACATTGATTTACAAGGAGCAGAAAACTCTCTCTCTCTCTCTCTCTCTCTCTCTCTCTCTCTCTCTCTCTCTCTCTCTCTCTCTCTCTCTCTCTCTCTCTCTCTCAGTCTCTCTCTCTCTCTCTCTCTCTCTCTCTTGTAGCATACCACCACCCCTTCCCTCTACCACCGCCGCCCCCTCCCCTATCCCTCCACCACCACCATGGGCCCTATCACCCGATCTACAAATGCCAAGCACGCCATGGACACTTCCATTGAGAAAATTCGCCATACAATGGATCCTATTGAAAAGACTTTGCGATAAACTTCCGCTATGGAGATTCATACTCCACACACGGTACGTCGCCGGGTGTCCAGCCGCCATTACCGCCGACTGGTTCGACTACGAGCAAACCAGAAATCAGTTCAGCATTATCACCCTCCCCACTCCAATGTGCAACCCTTCCCCTCCTAATCTCTACAAGACATTTCTCCAACTCTACCTCGAATCGAGCAAGCTCATCACTGTCACCCTCTACCATACTACAGGCACTGTGCTTGTGCAAGGGACCGCATGCCGACAGTGGGTGGCAGACAAGTACTTGAGGAGGCATTCCTTGAAAGAGGAGAGGGAGCTAGCGTGTGTTATACATGTTGGCAGTGTGTTCCAGAAAGATGCGCCTGAGAAAGATACACTGGTTTTAAAGAGATCTATCCTGGGGCGAGGTGTAATAAAGTTTCGTCTTGAAGTAGAATAACCTGAACTTGCCTTGGTAAAGAGCTTACAAAAATATTCTGGGTGAATCTCATTCCAGATTTTATACATAACCACACCCTTGTTTAAGAGGTGATGTTTGTAAGAGGTAGCATTTTCAGTTTTTCAAGTCTTTCATCAGTTGTTAGGGCTGAATCAGGCAGGATATGTTTCGCTGCTCTCCGATGCAGGGAGTTAAGCCTCTTCAAGTGTATGTCACCGCTGCCATCCCATATCGTGGACGCATAATCGATGTGGGATTTGACATGTGCATTGTAAAATAACTTGCGAGCATCAACATCGATAAAGTACTTCAACTTTGAAAGCATAAAAACATTTCTAGCAACAGTTTTACATACAGCATTTATGTGTGATTGCCACTTCATCTGGTCATCAACAATTACACCAAGTAATCGGTGTTCCGTAACCTGATTAACGATGTCATTATGGATAGTCAGGCTGAGTGTAAGTGGCTTGAGCTGGTGCTTCTGACGGGTTGCTATCGTCATGCATTCCGTTTTGGAAGGATTTAAAATCATTTCATTGTTTGCGCACCAAGTGGAAATTTCGCTCAAACCCTGCTGCAAACGGCCATTTAAAGAATCAATACTCTTGTCCGGGGTGTGAATTGTGGCGTCATCAGCGAATAAATCACATGAAATTTTGTCGCTAGTCAAATGTAGCGGCAGGTCATTTATAAAGAGGCAAAACAGAAGAGGCCCTAGGACTGAACCCTGGGGAACTCCCCGTGTTACTAATCCGCTTGAGGAGTATGATCCATTGACCATGACGCGCTGCTGTCTGTCGCTAAGATATGAGGCAAAAAGTGGAGTTGTGCCATGGTGGTAAAGAGATTTCTGGCTGTAGTTAATTGAGGAAGAAATGCATTTATTGCCAAACGAACTACCGAAGTACACATTTAGCTTGGAAAGTAGAAGTTTATGGTCCACAAGATCAAAGGCTTTTCGTAAGTCAATAAATACAGCGCCGGTAAATTCGCCCTGATTTATTGAGCGTAGCCACACATCAGTTAGACGTGCTAGGGCCGTGTGACAGCTGTGCTTTGGTCTGAATCCCGACTGAAGGGGGTGGATTAATGTATGATTTTCTAAATATTCCAAGAGATGTTTATGGATATGCCGTTCAAGTGGTTTACTAAGGATGGACAATAGTGATATGGGGCGATAGTTATTAACATCAGTCCTAACTCTTGTTTTCGGGAGGGGTATAACCTTGGCTTTTTTAAGTTCCTTTGGGAAAATATTTGTTTGAATGCACAAGTTATAAATAAAGGTTATTGTTTCAATAACATAAGGAATAGCTAATTTAAGTATTTGGGGGCTGATTTCATCTGGCCCGGACGATTTCTTATTCTTCATTGAACTAATTGTCCTACCGACTTCGTGCACTGCCAGTGGTGGAATCACGAAAGGATCAGATCCTGCAGTTCGCGTTCTACAAAAGTCAACTAGTCTGTCTGAGCAAGAGTAGGGCTGAAAACTTGCTTCTGAAGGGACAAGAGACTCGGCAACTGAGAGGAAATGGTCGTTAAACATGTCTGCAGTCAGATCAGAAGGGATTAAATGAGATTTATTACACTTGCCTCCAGTCACTACGGCCATAGCGCGCCAGAGCGTGGACATGTCTTTGTCTTGTTTAATCAAGCGATCAATAAAAGATTTTTTAGCCTGTCGCACAAGAGATTTTACGCGATTGCGCTCACGCTTAAATTCAGTGAAGCACTTCTGCTGTCTCAGATCATCTCTCACCCTCATGGCTTGAATGATGTCTTGAGTAAGCCACGGCGGGAGTGATGCGTGTTTGACGCGTCTCCTCCGCAGGGGCGCATGTTTATTTAAGATCTTAAGAAAGATGGTATACCAAACAGACAGAGCGCTGTCAGGGTCAGATTTACTAAATACTTCATCAAAAGGTGCGCTGTTAAGATCAAACAGAAACTCGCTTTCATTAAAACTTTTAAAGGAGCGATAGGTGATATACGTATGGCATCCTTTCTTTGCTTTAGGGAGTTTAGTAGACCACGTACAGCGGATGGGAAAGTGGTCGCTGATACTAAGGTTACCGACAGATACATTATGAACAGACTCTGGCTTGGTTGTGTATATATGATCTATGAGTGTGGATGTTGTTTGTGTGATCCGTGTGGGTGAAGTGATTAACTGTTGCAGACCCAACAACGTTAACGTAGAGTCCCACGCATGGTGAGGCTTTAGCATGTCTATGTTAAAGTCTCCCATGAGGATGACATTGGAGTTGGGATTACAAGCTTTATCACACATACTAAGGAAATCATCATACCACTCAAAGTTCGCAGCAGGGTTGCGGTACAGAAGGCCAATAAGAAATGATGGAGATTGGGGGGCCTTCAGTTCAAGCCACATACACTCAATATCTTTGGTTTCTAAATCATGTCGTCTACGTATAAAATCTTGAATAGACGAGTGAACATAAGCAGCTAATCCTGTCTGTCCATGGGCCGTAGGATCACGTCTCATGACAGTAAATCCAGGAACTTGGATGGATATATCTGATACATTTGAATTGAGACGTGTTTCAGACAGTCCAAAAATATGAAACGGGTCTGCTCCATTTAGATAAACACATATGTCAGGCAACTTATTGCAAAGATGGTAAATATTGAGATGACCAATGCGGAGATCTTTCGTCTTGAGTTTTACGCCACTCATTTCACGCAAAGTCAATGTGTTTGTGGAAAAACAAAAAAGAAGAAAATCAACAGAATGTATCCGTAACACGTGCCAAATAGAAAATAATAATAATGATACAAATAAAAAGTATAAAATCACTAACTAAACTATTCTAAGTGCAATAAACACAATAAACAAAGACTAGAGGCGTAATCACTGTACGCAGGGGAATAGGCCTCCAGAAGGCTTACACACGTCCGTGGGGACTAAAATATCCCAGGTACTCTTCAATGTCTCACACCCCGAATCAACAAAAGATGAAAATCCGGAGAAAATTAGTTTTCAGCAATTGTCACAAGTAACAGTGAGAGTCTGTGTGGCTGCGATTCGTGCAACTAATGAATATTAACACAGACAGACAGTAGCATTGAAAACTATAGTCCACACTTTTGACGTAAATATCGTCAATGAGACTGCAGAGCTCGCTAGAGAAAGTCCTTCAAGCGACTCCGTATACAGTGTAATTAATCTTTCTGGTGAAGAACAACACTGGACGTCGTAAGCACTCGCTCTAAACACACGATGCTAGGCCTGTAATGTTTGGTTGTTGTTTTTTCTCATCAACAATGAAGGTCAAGTCACTGACGTCTTTGTGTCACGAAAGAAAATGACACATAATCTTATTATTTCCTGATAGAGAATGCAAATGAGAAAAATAGCACACAACCTAAAAGAAAAGAAAATTAAATTGACGCAGAAACTCTGTCCACCCGATCAGTCACGAACACTGTTTCAAACGACAGTTTTATATTATATTCATATATATGTGAACGGCACTTGGCACTGAATTCACAAATGTCCACGTTCAGCTTGCAGTGTCCTACAACGCGAACCAACAAAATGATGCAGTCTGCGCTACAACAAACAAACATCCCTAACTTCCCTAATTACACCGGGGGAGGGGGGGAGGGGCGGAAAGGGGGGAGGGCGGAGGGGGGCGTGCGGCGAGGTGGAGGGTAATGTGGTGCGGTGGGGGTTACTGCTGTGAGTAGAATTGCAATATGGCTTGTGCAATGCTAACACTTAGCGCCTGAACTTGATGTGAATCAAGAGGGGAGGCAGTGAGGGCTAATCCCCTCTTCTCCCATCCTCTGGTATTAGACGCTGAAAGATGGCTCGCTGTCATAGTAGATGGTAAGGGAGGGTACTCCGTAGTAGCGGACAGTTGTAGCGGCCGACTATGCCTCTGTTCCTGACACAGAGGGGTGGTGGTGTGTGCCCGAGACCTGCGAGAAGCCTCCAGGCCACTGCTGTTGGTCGCAGAAGACTCACGCCTATCAGCGGTCTGACCAGGGGCTGCCTCAAGAGCGGCGGGGGCAGGCCCGGGCTGCTAGTGGTGTTGCGTAATACGCTTGTCCTCACCAGTGTACTGTGACCCGGGGAGAGGACGCGGATCGGATGAGTGGCCACTGTTCGGCTGTGCGGCCCGTCTGTCCTCACCCGGGGACGTCGGCGGCAGGTCAGCGCGTCGTATGTTCCGGGCCAGTGTACTAACACCGTGGTCGCTGGGGTGCAGCTTATCATAATACATGACCTGCTTGGGTGCACCTCTGCTTGACAGGAAAGTTGATGTGTGGTCGATAAAAGTGACCTTTTCCTGTTTGCACACAGTTTTGAGGGCTTTGTTTGAGTCGTGTGCAGGTCGGTGTAGGGGATGATGGCTGCCACGTGTCGGGAGGAGGGAAGCATTTGTAGTCTGGCTTTGGGGAACTTTGCTGACAGCAGGCCACAAAGTTTGAGCCACGTCTGTTGGCCGACAGCCCCATCCCAGCAGCTGTTGATGCCGACGTGGATGGTGACAGTCCGTATATTAGGGTTTAGGGGTTGTGCACTCAGCCACTGACCCAGGTGATCCACCCTGAGGCCTGACACTGATAGATTCTGCACCATAGAGTCAGCAGTCGTCATTCTCTTCTCATCGATGAATTTGGTGACAGAATCTCCAATGACAAGAGTGTTTACCTCAGGGCGGATTTTCATTCTGCGGAGTCTGTCCAGTGGTGTCATATTGCTGTCCTGCTGCTTGTAAGTTTGCTGTCCCTTTTTCACGCCGGTATTTTGGGGCTGGAGGACAGCAGACTGATTATCATCCTGGCCCAACCCCTGGAACCTGTTTGATGTTGACACGTTGGCTAGGAATTCAACGCTGACAATGTCAGCATGATTGTGCTGGAAGGAGGGTGCAGTAGTGGAGGGTGCTGGGGAAGGTTGTCGAGCATGAGGGGTTTTTATCGCAATGGACTGGCTAACGAAAGTGTCAAGGCGTTTGTTGCCGGATTTCGTCTAGCTTTCCTGCATGACAGTCTCTGGAGGAAACGAGGCTGCTCATCTTTTTGGTGAGTATAGCGTGGTCGTTTTTCATCCCTGCTGTAGTTGTGTTCATCAACTCTCTCAGCCCTTTATCAGTAGCCTTGATTTCCTTTTTGGCCTTTACCTCGCTGTCGAGGACAAGGGATGCCAAGTTGTCGTGCCCCTGTCTGAGGTCAGCACACTCCTTCCTAACACTCTGCAGCTCGGCACGGCACTGACGCTGCTCTGACTGGAGAGTGGTGATGGCGGCTGTAGACTCGGCCAGTTGATGTTGCAGGGCGATGATCAGTCTCAGTGCCGTACTCTCAATCAGAGGAACCAGGGCGCATGGAGTTAAAGGGGTTGCGTTGATTTTGTCCGGGATATCGGTGACTTCAATAGCCACGGGTGTACCCGTTGGTGGGCGGAGCTGTGGGTGATTATTTGCGTTTAAGACTGGATGGCCGGGCTGAGATGCGAGTGGAGACTGGGAGGGTGAAGTTGAGGAGTCAGATGAGGGGGGTTCAATGGCAGTTGACGGGGTAATCAGGGGTGTTCGGACGAGGATTTAGATATCGGGGGTTCAATGGCAGGGGTAGTTGTCTCGTCAGACATTGTGCTCACTATTGTTTTCATCTTGTCAAATTCCTCATACATAATCTACCACAAGTATCCGTATCAAACATGTGCTTATCGTATAATCAGTGCATGCTGCCGTATGGTTTGTGCATACTAATAATAATCGCTTAATTACATAATTCAACTTTCTATTATAATCCAAATAATTTTTGCTGTCTGAAGTGAATTTTCACTATGATCCAAATGATTTGCTTCGTATATAGGTCAAGTTATCATTAGCGCGTGTTTGTGTGTGCGCGCGAGCGTGTATGTGTCAGTGTGCGCGCGTTGCGTGTACATTCTATTTTTCGTTTGTTTTTTGTATGACCGAATGAATGAATGAATTTTGTTTAATGTCTCTTCAGGTTTAATGTTTCCAAAGTTTTCTTTGTGTAATTTGGTACTATTAGTATTACAATTATTATCCTGTGTTTGTAGAGTAGCAACGGCAAGTATGAAAAATGGCACACGTGCTAATTACTTTATCCGTTGAGAAATAAAGTTTCATTTCATTTCATTCATTTCTCTCTCTCTCTCTCTCTCTCTCTCTCTCTCTCTCTCTCTCTCTCTCTCTCTCTCTCTCTCTCTCTCTCTCTCTCTCTCTCACACACACACACACACACACACACACACACACACACACACACATACACACACACACATGATGAGCCGGCAGACAAAATGATCTTTACGTATATGCAACAGAGAAAAGGTGTGTTTTAAGCTTGGATTTGGAAATGGAAAGAGATGAAGAGTGACGCACATCAGCTGGGAGAGCGTTCCATGTAATGGGACCAATATACAAAAATGCACGATGACCTTGAGTGATCTTATTACGTCTATGTATACGGAAAACACACAGTGTCTGAAGCAGAGCGTAGTGAGGGGGGCGGTGTATACAGCTGGACAAGATCAGATAAGTAAGGAAGGCCCTTAGGGCAGAACCAGAGATGATGTTGAAACAAATAACACAGACTTTATACTGAATTCTGTATGAAACTGGCAGCCAGTGCAAATCAGCTAGTAGAGGCATAATGTGTTCACGTTTCGGTACACGAAAAATCAGACGTGCATTACAGTTCATGACTCTCTGGATTTGGTCAAGAAGATTTTGCGGAATACCGGACAAAAGAGAATTGCAATAGTCTATTCGGGACAGCACAAGGTATGTAACAAGTGTTTTGGTAACTTCAACAGTCAGCAGATGTCGAACAGTGCTGATCCTTCTGAGGTCAATGAAGGCAAGAAGGCAAACTTTCTTCACTTGTTCCTTCATTGTCAGCATGTTGTCAAAAATGACACCCAAGTTACGGGCCGAGCTAGAAAAAGAGATGGCGCTCTCACCCACCATCATTGACTCAGGAAGATCAGAACTGCACGTAGAGGAGCACGTCATTCGGAGGGACTCAGTTTTGTCACTGTTCAGCTGGAGCTTGTTCTGTGTGGTCCACTTCTGGACATCACAAATACAAGCCTCCATAGACTGCACCATCCGATCAACATGTTCACGAAGGGAGTGTTTGTACAATTATGTATCATCTGCATATAAATGATAAGAAACAAAGTGACGCTTAATGACATGCGACAGGGGCTGTGTATACAAAGTAAAAAGAACAGGCCCCAAGACTGACCCTTGTGGAACGCCACAAAATAGCTCAACAGGGTGGGACTCAAATCCTGAGACTGAAACCATCTGCAAGCGACCAACAAAGTAGGATTGGAAAAAATTCAGTGCAGTGCTTTGAATGCCAAACACATCACGAAGGCGGGCAAGTAGAATGTCGTGGTCAATGGTATCAAACGCTGCGCTCAGATCGAGCAGTCAGAACATAGATTAGATCTTCATCGCTAGCAGCAAGTAGGTCATTCACAACACGTAGCAATGCTGTCTCCGTGTTATGACCAGACCTATATGCTGACTGGAACACATGCCACAGACCATTATTCTTGATATGGTCTAGCAGCTGTGTGAGCACTATCTTTTCCAGAAGCTTTGAAAGAAAAAGGTAGGTTGGATACGGGTCTGTAGTCTTTCAAACTGTTGGGATCAAGTGAAGGTTTCTTTAAGAGCGGCTTAACAATTTCAGTTTTGAAACAGGTAGGTACAGTGCCATGCAAGAGGGACTCATTTACAATAGCTGTAACAACTGGTACAAATGCATCTTTACATTAAAAAAGAAGGGACGAAGGAACAGGGTCTAGCTCACAGTTCTTGAGAGACATCTTACTCATGGTGTCTAGCACTACCTTTTCAGTCACTGGACTGAAGCATGCAAGAAGAGTGCCAGCAAAACACTTAGATTCAAATGAGCAAGATGTCTGAGCATCATCACATTTGTCAATGTTGTCACGTATTGTTCTGACTTTGGAACTGAAAAAGCGAGAAAACAGTTCTGGGAGATCGCGGATTGGATGTGTGCTGGGCAGTTGAACAGATTTGGTCTTACCCAAGTGTCCATTAGTCACACGGAAAAGTTTTTTGCAAGTATTTGCTGCAGCAACTTTTGCACAGATGAAAGCAGTCTTGTCATTGGTGGTCAAGCGAGTGATCTCTTACTTCAAACCATTCAGAATCTGTTTATGAACAGTCAGCCCAGACTTGAGCCAACACCTCTCTGCCTGATGCCTTTCGTGCTTCAAGGTGCGCAGTTCAGCGGCCACAGACGGGTACCAGGGCGTGGAGTGATGCTGCGACACCCGGCGGCGAGTGGCGGGAGCATGTTGGTCTAAGCAATACAATTCAATTATCATGGTCGATCCATCTCCTACAACTGGAACACAGTGGCTATATATATATATTCTTTACTTTTAAACAAAGGCGTCGCCGAAAGCCAAAATGCATTCAATCAGATTAGCTCCAAGGGACGTAATTTTTCATTTCAATTCTGAGAATGCTCTGCTGTGCTAATGCCATGGAATTCCAGGCAGGTAAGCTTGCATTGTGTCATCAGGACATCATTTTTGGCTTTGGGCGACGCCTTTGTTTAAAAGTAAAGAATAATTACACCACAAAATTGACTAGGTGTTGCCTTTTCAAAATTGGTCTGTCTTCTTCTACTGCAGCAGCACAAAAAGCTTTAGGGATGCAGTCCGCGCTGTACTAGTGGTGCTACCAGTAAATTCAGGATGCGGCTTCTAGTATACGCATTGTGTTTGCAATTTGACAGCTTACAGAGTCCGAAATAGCTCAGGCGGTTAAACGTCGGAGCAGGAGAGCGAAGGGAATCGCCGGGTCGTGGGTTCGAATCCCGTCCCGGCCCCGGTAGCTGGACTCACACTCCAGGGGGGGAAAACGGATTTGTTCAATAGCATGTCCGTTGAAAGGTCCTGGTAAATCAAAGTGGCACAGCTGGAGTGCGCCTGAGTTGATCAGTGTTCAGGTCGTATTCCATAGGCAATAGATTTCCCTGTCCCCCATAACCCGCCCGTCAGGGCCGTCCATGATCACCTTTGTGCTGTGGACGTTAAACCCAAACTAACCAACCAACCTTGACAGGTTACGCCGTATGCCTACCTGACGAGCCCCCACTTGGGGCGAACCGGTCGTAGGCGGCAAAAACCTAAATCAACCCAGCAGGTCCAATATCTGTTTGGGAATATTCATGCACTAGTAGTCTCTGTGGGAGGACTGGATATTCTCCAGCGGATTGCGGGGCACCTGGGGGGTAGTCCCTATTGCTTTATGCAGTAGGTGTTCAGTGGAAGGCTCAAAATGATAGCTATGTCATTCCTTCTCTCCCACTACCCGCTCTTTCTAGATTTAGTGAGAGATGCAGTCACAAAAACTGCAGCTGATGTCCTGATGCCACAATGCGAACTTACCAGCCTGGAATTCCATGGCATTAACACAACAGAGCATTATCAGAATTGAAATGAAAAATTATATATCCCCTGTGGTACCGGTTTCGGGACACTTTATAAATTTCAAATACAAGCGATCAAAATTTCCTAAACCTCAGTAGCTGAGCTGACCCTTCGCACCACGTGAATGCCCTGTGTCTGTCTTGCACTGTGTTTGTCTTCAGAGTGATTGTGTGTGTGTCACCTGAGCGTGCGTTTTGGGTTCAGTTCGCGGCGCTTTGAGCCGATTCGCAGAATTGGGTAAAGCGCCGAAATAATAATAGGTATTATTATTATTATTATTATTATTATATTATTATTATTATTATTATTATTATATCATATTCATTGTGGAAAACGTGTCATTAATCTTTATCTTATAACTTATTTTAAGTCTGATTGATAACAGGATATCTTTCTTTTTAAAAAGAAAACAAAAACAAATGAATGAACAAACGAGTGAACCAATGAACAAACGAGTGAACCAATGAACAAACAAACACCAGAACAGCAAACGAGCGAACGATAAAAGGAACAAAGGAGCAAAGGAACAAACCAACAAACCAACAAACGAACAAACAGTAAAACAAACAATGTAAAAACGAAAAAAAGGCAACAAACAAACAATCAAACAACAAGCTAACTAACCAGCCAAACAACCAGCCAACCAAGCAACAACAACAACAACAACAACAAAGAAACCAAAACAAACATGCAAACTAACTAACCAACCAACCAACCAGCCAATCAACAAACAAACCAACAAACAAGCAAACAACAAACAAACGAACACACACCCCAAAAAGTTGTATCTCAATTCCAACAAAAATATTTATTCTTCAGAAAAGATCCGTAAAACGTTAAACTGATGCGTTAGTCAATAAAAGGGGCGGGGGCGGGGTGGGAGGGTGTAATGGAGGGTGTTGGGGGACAGGATGTATTGCTTGGGGTCGGGGAGAGGGGGTTGGGGGTGGGTGGGAAGGGGCGGGTTCCAGGGTCAGGTATGCAATACTTTAAGAAAAATGAATGTAGCTTGAACGATGTGAGATTTCACATGGTTAAAAGGGAAATCAGCTAATGGGAGGATGTATTGTACAATAGTCAGTGCTGTACACTAGTATGCATTGCACACTAGTCGGTCCGTCTATTTCGGGATGGGATGGGTTGAGGTGGGGATGGGGCTGGGTTTGTGTGTTTATTGATCTAGTTGGCGGATGGAGTGAATGCCAGCTTGTGGATGGTGTGACCGCGCGCACACTGCCACTGCTCCAGACGGCTATCGTAAGTGTCCTGTGCTTGCTGCTGCGTCAGGGACGTCACCCCGGTGCCGGCGTGGATGGCGTTGTAAATGCCCTCCTGCACAAAAACAAACACTCGATTAACCTCTTCGCTCCCAGTAATCACGAGTTGCGCGTCTGAAACCACTGCGCACTGACCGAAATTCTCGTGAGGGACACAATGTATTTGGGACCAAACATACAACGCGGGATTAACAAGAGACATAAATCCTGATTACGTCTCTTGCAGTCTCTTAAGTCTCTTGCAGATGGGTGGCGTTCGCCTTGCCCCGGCATATGAGGGGTTAACGGACAACTGCTCTTCCCGCATTTTCCATCAGGGGGGCTAATGAGAATGTATGCTACATGCTTGTAGAAACCATTTTGTTATGTTCGTCAGCAAACTGGACCAAACCACTGAAATCTGGCTGCAGCAGTGGCGGTCGAAATTAAAAGCTAACCGACAACTCTGTAACCATTTGAGAATTGTGTGGTTTGGTAAACAAGACAAGCCGTTTGGGAATATACTATTAACAACGTATAATTACAACGATTTCAAACCATTATTACATCGCTAGAAACCTTTTTTTTTTTACAATGCATAGTTCAACGATTCCAATTCATTTTCTTTTCTTCATCGGAAAACTTTTTTACAATGTATAATAAACATGATTTCAAGCCATTGTTTTCATCGGAACAAACTTGTTTTATGAAACCTGATGGCTTATTATTGAATACTGAGCAAAACGCGTGGATCTGACGACAATTCTGACGGCTGACGTATCTGTGACGATACTACAATGACTGGCATGTGTTTCTGCACATATTATGTACTACTATGGGGTAGCACTCACAGCAACTTGCTGGGAGCGTTGACGGTCGTGGATGATGGTGTCCCAGCCTGCGTCTGTTGCGTCGATCAGGTAGCAGTCGGAGTCCGACACTACAAGTACAAGGTTTTGCGGGGAAAAGAATCGCAATGTAATGTTGGATTTTCATGGACTGACGACGAAAAAAAAAAAAAAAAAAAAATCAAACAGCCGTACTGAAAGCACATAATCATGATACATGGTCGATCTGTCTCTCGAACTTTTAGGTCGTCTAAACCCCTTGACTGTCGAGAAAAAGTCAAAATATATTACAAATTAAAATGCCATGAACCCTTTCAGCGCCAACACCTAGAGCAGGAGACTGATTGACCATGATAATTCAAGGGTAGTGCCAGATTAGCTTGGCGCCTGAAGGCGCCAAGCTAACCTGGCACTACCCTTGAATTATCATGGTCAATCCACCTCCTGCAAGTGGTACATAGTCGTTAAGTAACACTTCCAAAATTCTGGCAATGCGCCCGTGGCGCTACAAGGGTTAAAAGTAACCCCCTGCATGGCGCTTGATGGTTGTAAAAGGGGTAACCCTTTGGCCGTCGGTAGCGCTTTTTATCGGGATGATTCCGACAGGAATCATCGCGACAAAAAGCGCTACCGACAGCCAAAGCGTTAACTTTTTTTAATTTCGCTTACGTGTTCGTCGTCGTACTCAAATCGAAATCCAAACGCCGTGGCGAAAGTCAGTCTGGACCCTCCAATCTGGGCCTAGACGGAGAGAGAGAGAGAGACCAATAAACACTACATATATTACCCTGTTCAGTGCCGAGAAATTTGAACACCGCCCAACTGCAAGTGGTATAGATCCTCATGAGCCCCCTGCAGTTGCGGGTCTCATGAGGATCTATGCCTCTTGCTGACACCACTTTGAATCCGTGTTTCTGGTGCAGCAATTTTTTTTAAAGTTTTATATATTTATTTATTTATTTATTTATTTATTTATTTATTTTGGGGGGAGAGAATTGAATTAACGAAGACTGCAGAAACTGGCCCTGAACGGGTTAACGACGCACGCTGCTACCAATGAGATGTTTGGAGGGAGTGGGGGGGGGGGGGGAGGAAGGGGGTGGGGGTGGGACGATGATGATGATGAAACTTTGTTTTTCAATGTTAAAATGTTTTGACATAAAATAAGTCGTCATTTTCACAAACTTGCCTTTGCTAACATCTAAAAATGAGGTAACTATATATATATATATATATATATATATATAATATATATATATATATATATATATATATATATATATATATATATATATATATATATATATATATATATATATATACATACATACAAAAACTAAAAGCATCATTATATACAGGAAAAATAATAACTCTCATCGCACACACTCGCACGCACGACGCTTGCCGCACACACATACACCTACACACATAAACACGCGCAGACACACACACACGCGCGCACACACACATTCCAGCCATTTGCATGAAATACATGAGCTACAGGAGATATTGCAGTACCTGAGAGATGTACTAAGTTTTACTCAGGTAATCAGAAAGTTTTGTTTTAAAAAAAACTCCTGGTGAGGTTATAGTTTTCAAGACTAGTGTGCAAGGGATAGAATTTCAAGCTAACGGACAAGAGAAGGACATACTAGTTTTAAAAAGGTCGATTCTTGGCAGTGGTAGGGGTAAGTATTGTTTCTTGAAGTCCGTTCATGTTCTTGCTGGGATATAAATTTAGCGATTAGATGCTGGGGTGTCATATTATTCAGTATCTTATTCATTAAAACGCATTTGTTTAAAGTAAGTTGTTGGCGCAGACCGGGAATGTTTAACCCATTCAGCGCTGACGCACTACAGCAGGAGATGGGTCGACCACGATAATTCAAGGGTAGTGCCAGATTAGCTTGGCGCCTGTCGGCGCCAAGCTAATCTGGCACTACCCTTGAATTATCATGGTCGATCCATCTCCTGCAACAGGTGCATAGTCGTTAGATGACGCCTCCAAAATTGGGGAAATACGTGCGCCGGGCTGAATAAGTTAAGTGTCTAAATTTGTCTGTGGTAGGAATGGCCGGGGCGTTTATCATTTGAACAGCTCTTTTATATATGGAGTTTAACCTCTTCGTGCTCGTGTGGACATCACTGGGAGAGTCTGGGAGCGGTGCCGGAGGAGAAAACTAAAACAGCTTTCACTCACTTTACTGGCCTAAAGATCAACCTACGCAGAAAGGGCTGAGAAGGTTCACTCCCACCCACCTAGCCCCCCCCCTCCCCCCCGCCTCACCCCCCCCCCCCCCAACTCCCCCCCCCCCCCCCCCCCCCGCCCTTACAGTTGTTAGCAAACCTATGTATTGTTCCCGGACTTCGTTCCTCTTTGATTTAACACATTCTACCTCAGGACCGAAATCCGCAAATTTTGAAGTTGCCCTCTGAAGGACTGTATTACAATTCTAGAGACAGATCGAACATGATAGTTCAAGGGTGGTGCCAGAATAGCACCATCCTTGAACTATCATTCTCGATCCATGTCTTGCTGTGGTGTGTCGGGGCTGAAAGAGTTAAGTAGCTCATCACAAACGTAGACAATTATTTTCATCAGCATAGTTATTATTTTTAGTATTCATATTATTGTTATGGAGAGTTTATAAAAACATTATTTTATTTCATTATTTTATATGATCTATTTTATTTTATTTTAAAGTACATTTTTATTGCAAACGGTAGTGTTTAGCCCAAAAGATTTTAAAAAAAAATTCTAATCATTCCATGAATGAATGAATGAATAAATAAATAAACGAATGAATGAATGAATCTATGAAAGAGTAAATTGATAATTATCTAACTAACTAACTAACTAACTAACTAACTAACTAACTAACTAACTAACTAACTAACTAACTAACTAACTAACTAAATAAATAACTCTGACTTACTAGAGCCACAATGGCCAGAGCAGAGAGCAGTACAAGCTTCAGCATGATGACGTCACTGTAGGTACGAGGAAGCCTGTCAGCAACTGTTACTAGAATTAGCACCTCAGTTCTCTACTCTCTATTTTTATACCGCTTGTGGTCGTGACGGTCAGTGATAAGAATTGGGT
>BTPG01000004.1:210451411-210453911 GCA_036245525.1 Semisulcospira habei | reverse complement strand
TTTCATGGAAACCTTGAGAGTGTCTTTGAAACGCTTGCGCTGGCCGCCATGACAACGCTTGCCTGATGACAGTTCGCCGAAGAGCAGCTGCTTGGGGATGCGTTCATCTGGCATCCTTACGACGTGGCCCGCCCATCTGACTTGATGCATCATCACCATGTTGTGGACAGAAGGTACACCCGAAGAAAGGAGCACTTCAGTATCTGGGGTTTTGGCCTGCCACCTTATCTTCTGGATCTTGCGTAGGCATGTTAGGTGAAAGTGGTTCAGTCTGCGTGCATGCCTCCTGTACACAGTCCAGGTTTCGCAAGCGTAAAAGAGGGTGGGCAAGATAACTGCACGGTATACCTTGAGTTTCGTCTCCAGACTGATTCCCCTGCGCTCCCAGACAGTCTCCCGCAGCTTCCCAAAGTTGGCGCTGGCTTTTGAAATCCTGCAATTAATTTCGTCGTCAATGTGGACTGCTCTGGAGAGGGTGCTGCCGAGGTATGTGAACTTGTCAACTGCCAGGAGCTTTTGTCCATTCACTAAGATGGAGGGCTCAACATAGGGTTGGTCTGGTGCTGGCTGGTGCATGATTTCGGTCTTCTTGGTGTTGATGGTTAGGCCGAAGTTGTCGCATGCTGAGGAGAACTGGTCCATGCTGGCTTTCATCTCCGGCTCGGAGCCTGCATTAAGAGCGCAGTCATCAGCAAAAAGAAAGTCTCTCAACACAGATTCCTTAACTTTTGTTATGGCCTTAAGTCTGCGCAGGTTGAACAGCTTCCCGTCAGTTCTGTACTTGATACGGATTCCCTGGTGGCTATCCCTAAGGGCATCAGTCAGCATAGCAGAAAACATCATGCTGAAGAGGGTGGGAGCTAAAACACAGTCCTGCTTGACCCCATTTGTGACAGGAAAGGCTTCGGAGCAGTCGCCGTCATCAAGGACACGGGCCGTCATACCATCGTGAAACTGCCTGACCATGGTGATGAACTTGTCAGGACAACCGAACTTCGCCATGATCTTCCAGATTTCTCGGCTTACGGTGTCGAAGGCCTTGGTGAGGTCGATGAACGTTGTGTACAGCTGGCTGTTCTGCTCCTGGAGGATTTCCTAATATAACCTCATGACTAAAGACCAGTTGCAGGAGATGGATCGAACAAGAAAATGCAGGGGTAGTGCCTAGTGGCGCCAAGCTAATCTGGCACTACACTTGAATTATTATGGTGGACCCATCTCCTGCGGCAGTGCATCGGAGCTAAATGGATCATGGCTTCTGGCCATAAAGTCAAAACTCACAGGCCAGAACCGCTATTATCAAAAGAGATTGTAAAAACAAAGTTGCACTTGTTCAGGGCGCTGACGAAATAGGCTTAGCCAATTAAGCAAAGGCTCTCGGGCCCACGACGGCTGCAGTGGGCCCGCGAAGCGCTGTGCGCGGGCCCACTGCGACCGTCGTGGATCCCAAGATGTTTGGCTACTGGGGAGGTATTTTCAGTGTCCATGCACTTTTCATTCAGAAGCTGCAACATAATCAAATACCAAAAGGTTATCGTGCACTGTAGGTCACTTTCTTTAACTCATTCTGCCCGCGACACACAGCAAGATATGGCTCGACCGTGATAGTTCAAGTGTGCTGGCAGAATAACGAGAAGCCTATAGGCCCCACAGCTTTTCTTCCACCACCCTTGAACTATCATGGTCGATCTGCCTCCTGAATTGTAATACCGTCATCAGAGGACAACTTTGAAATGTGGGTATTTCGTACCTCGGGCACATTGAGTTAAAAGGGAAAAAAAGAAGAAAAGAAGTATACTGTTCGCACTTGATTTCCAGACACCGCCCTATTCCACCATCACGAGCAGAACTGTATAAAACTAAACAGCAGAGAACAAAGGGGGAACATCGTTCACAGTCTTTGAGAATTATCTACTCTCGTACAGGACGTGACATCATCATGCTGAAGTTTTTGCTGCTCACCGCTCTGACGACTTTTGCTGCGGTTAGTGAACGTCTATTTTCATGCGTTTACGTGTTTACTGACATGCTGGATCGTATGATTGCTTATGTTTTGGTTTGGTTTGGTTTGGTGTGGTGTGGTGTGGTGTGGTGTGGTTTGGTATGGTTTGTTGTTTTGTTTTGTTTTGTTTTGATTTGTTTTGGTCTGCATTTTTTCCGGTTTGTTTTGTTTTGTTTTGTTTTCGTATTGTCCTGTTTTGTTTGGTTTTGATTTGTTTCGTTTCGTTTTTTGTTTGTTTGTGTGTTTGTGTTGCTTCGTTTCGTTTTGTTTCATTACATAATACCCGTGTTCTTTTTCTTCCGCATGAATGGGATTGGACGGGGGTGTTGGTGTCCGGGAGTGTGTGTGTGTGTGTGATTGTGTGTGTGTGTGTGTGTGTGTGTGTGCGTGTGTGTATGTGTACGTGCGTGTGTGTGTGTGTGCGTGCGTGTGTGCGTGTGTGTGTATGTGTGTGTATGCATGCGTGCGTGTGTGCGTGCGTGTGTGTGTGTGCGTGCG
>BTPG01000004.1:209908911-210446411 GCA_036245525.1 Semisulcospira habei | reverse complement strand
ATTTGGTGTTTTGGTTTTTTTGTGTTTTTTGGGGTTTTTTTTGTGGTTTTTTAAAATGTTGTTTATTTTTCTTTTACTTTTTTTGTTTTGTTTTGTTTTGTCTTTTTTGTTTTTTGTTTTGTTTTGTTTTGTTTTATTTTGTTTTGTTTTGTTTCGTTTGTGTTGCTTCGTTTTGTTCTGTTGTTACGTAATACCCGTGTTCTTTTTCTTCCGGCGGGAATGGGATTGGATGGGGGTGTTGGTTTCCGGGAGAGTGTGTGTGTGTGTGTGTGTGTGTGTGTGTGTGTGTGTGTGTGTGTGTGTGTGTGTGTGATGGGGGAAGGAGCGAGGAGAGGAGGGGTATTGTGTACTTTTTCTTCACCCTCTCCCGATTGAGTCTTTTAAATATTTAAAAAAATATTATTACCGAGTCCTGTTTTTATACATGAATATGTGCATGATGTTATTCTACAACATTATGTCATAGTTATCACTATCATATAAATTATTTTCTTTTTCCCACAGGCTCAGATAGTTTTCTTCTACTCTGCACATAACTGCACGTTTGAATATGACGATTTGCACGTAAGTAAAATTGTACTCACTCATCTGCGGGAGATCGATACATATACCGTAATAGTTCTAGGGTAGTGCCAGATTAGCTTGGCACCTTACAAGGCGAAAGCTATTCTGACACTACCCTTAAACTACCAGGGTCAACCTAGCTCCCGCTACCGAATCATTGTCGTTTCAGTGAACCAAACCGTCCGTTTTTACGACGGGACAAACCTCGTTGCGTGAATTCATTGTATAGTGTTAGCTAGTTAATGGGGTTTAACGCCGAGCAGGCGACTAAGGCCATCTCACGGCGGTAAATTGTATAGTGGATGCGGTGGCTCTCGTTTACATGCGGCGAGAAAAAGAGAACTAGGGTTGTGTTCATTAACCCGTCACTTCCACTGATGGTGCATAGTATTTCCGAAATCCGGCTTTTTAAATTGAACGGGAAAGAGCTCCAACCACCCCAAGCGGGACAATGGATATAAAGTGGATTCAGCAAGAAGCATAGATCCTCAAGAGCCCCCGCAATCGCGGGGTCTCATGAGGATCTATACCTCTGGCATTGATAGTCACGAGCAGTCTTGACTACTGCAATTCTCTGCTTTTTGGTCTTTTGTCTGCCTTCAGCGAGTTCGAGTTCAAAATAATGCCGCAAGTCTTGTGAAGCGCAGGCGAAAAAGAGATCACGTAACTCCTACACTGAAAGACCTTCACTGGCTTCCAATCCAATCCCGCTTAACGTTTAAGTGACCCTTGCATACCGCCACTTTGATGGCAGTCTTCCGTCATACCTTTCCTCCAATCTAAATACTTACCAGCCCTCTCGCTCACTGTGTTCATCGGGAGAGAAACTTCTCAAAGTTCCAAAGTTCCATCTCAAATCTGCCGGTGAACGCTCTTTCAGATGTACTGCTAAATTAATTTGAAATTCCTTACCGACTGAGCCCAGAAATGCCTTCACCCTTACGCAGTTCAAAGCAAAGTTAAAAACTTACTTTTTCTCGCAGACATTCGTGTAATTTCTACGGTATTTCTGTGCACACCCCTTGCAGACTCTCTCTCTCTGTATGTGTGTGTGTGTGTGTGTGTGTGTGTGTGTGTGTGTGTGTGTGTGTGTGTGTGTGATGGTGTGTGTGTGTGTGTGTTTGTGTGTGTGTGTGTGTGTGTGTGTGTGTGTGTGTGTGTGTGTGTGTGTGTGTGTGTGTGTGTGTGTGTGTGTGTGTGTGTCTCGTTTTCGCCTGCGCATTGAGTTATATTATAAACATGAGAAATGCGCTATATAAATACCATGTATTATTATTATATTATTATTATTATTCTATACTATTAAACAAATTACGGCCTTGGCGTTGACACATCTGTATTTTAAACCTTTGGTTTAATCAATTTTTACAATAATTATTTCTGTTTCAGAATATCGTGCTGGTAGTATGCTCGCTGGACTGCTACATTGTGAATGCGACCGACACTACATGGGACCCCATTATCGGGGACTCGACGCGGTTCCGCCCCATTGCAGTAAGTACAGTGTACTGCTGCGTCCTTTTCTTACGAAGTTTGTTTCTGTCCATTGTAAACACAGGCAGTCTCCTTTTTGCTCTGTAGTCCGCAGTGTAGCAATTCTCGTTGATTGCGGGACGACAGACTCCGATCATTAACCAATCAATCGGTCAGTCAGTAGGTCCATCAATCAGTTAATCGAACGATCAGTCAATCAATCGATTGATCAAGCAGTCAAGCAGACAGGGATGCAGGCAGACAATCAGTCAGTCAATCAATCAATCAACCAACCAATCAATCAATCAATCAATCAATCAATCAACCAACCAATCAATCAATTAATCAATTAATCAATCAATTAATCAAACGACTGATCAAGCAAGCAAGCAGGCAGGGAGGCAGGCAGCTGGTTGCAAACAGGAGAGTAAGAAAGCAGTTCGTCTATCCGTTCATCCATCCATCAATCCATCCGTCCATCCATCCAACCAGCCAACCAACCAGCCAGCCAGTCAACTATTCATTCAACAATCAATCAATCAATCAATCGATTTATGGCTTTATGTTTCAGGAGGCCATCTACGCCCAAATCAAGGCCGGCACCGGAGTGACGTCCCTGACTAGCCAGCAAGCCATCACCACTTACGGCAGCCGCCTGGAACAGTCTCGATGCAGAGACCACGCTATCCACAAGGTCGCATACCCTGCATCCGCAAAATGAATCCCCCCTCTCATACACCTCCCTCACTACCCTGTCAATGCGCACATGTCCTCGGGCTGACGACGGCTGCAGTTGGCCCGCGCACGGCCGTGCGCGGGCCAACTGCAGCCCTTGTCAGCCCGAGACTGAAGCATGGCACAGTGAGCTTCTCCCTCTCACCCATTACCCTCCACCCCCGTCTCCGTCCTTTCCCGGCCACACCGCCATGACCCTTGTCTCCCCCCATAATTATATTCAACCGGACATCATGTTGAACAATACGCAACAATTATCAGTTGTCAATCATCAGTAAATTATGTTTAAAGACGATTTAAAGAGGTTTAAGGGTTGTTTATCTGTTTAAGCATTCTTTAAATAAATGTTTGTTTGATTTTTGGTTGGTTGGATGGATGTTTTGTTCGTTGGATGGTTGCTTGCTTTTGGTTGGTTGCTTGGTTGATTGATTGATTAAGGCTTTGTTTGTTTGTTTGTTTGTTTGTTTCAATTTTACAGTCTCGTGTCATTTGTTATTTTTTTAACCAACACACACACGCACACACACACATACATACAAGGGCACGCACAGGCACACACACACACACACACACACACACACAAACACACACACACACATACACGCACACACACACGCGCACATGCAGATGCCAGAGCGAGATACACATCATCATCCTTTCAGGCTATTGCGCAATGGGATTTTAATATAATTATCTGCCTGTGAAATCGTACAGGTACTTTTGGTCTTTTTACACCACAGTCAAAGACATGATTTGAGACTGATAAATACATCTGTATGACGAATGGACCTAACCATCGCATGCTGACGAGCGAAATTTTTGGAATCATCGGAAACAGGTTAGTGTTGCCGATGATTCCAAAGGTGTCGCATTCCTTTGGTTCGTCAGTATTGCGCAAATTAAAGCGACTGCTCCAGGGTTGGTTTGCCTCACAAAATTTGCCAACACAACGGGTCCTCAATGTTTGTTTTTGCCTCACCTAAGAGTCGTCTGCTGTTCTTTTCACAATCCATGTGACTATGCAGACGTAATTGAGGTTTTCTACTGCCCCTTGTGCGCAAGAGGGAGACATCTCCTCCATACAAGAGAGAAGAAGAGTAGACAGGTCTTTCATTTTACGACATTCAACGTTCATAGTAACACAAACATTAACTCATTCTACCCCAGACACACCACAGCAAGATTAAGATCGACCATGATAGTTCAAGGGTGATGCCAGAATAGCTTGGCGCCTATGGGCGCCAAGCTATTCTGGCATCACTCTTGAACTATCATTGTCGATCTGTGTTCTGCATTGCACTGCAGTCTTCAGAGAACAACGGCAAAATTTGGGGATTTCGGTCTTGGGGTAGAATGAGTTAAAGTACCATTACGCATAAATCTGAAGACACATTTCAGCATCATTTGTGTTCATTATGCCATGTAGACACACCTGTTGAACTTTAACAGCAGTTTGGACACGCAGCAAAATCACACACGTAGTCGCACTTATTTATTCTGCGCTGCCGTTAGCGTGTCAATCTATTTTTAGCTGTTTCTCGTACTAATAGCGTTGTATTTATAGGAAGGTTACAAAGTAAAGTAGGATATAGTACTGTCAGGGGAGAGAAATGTGCATGATCGACCAGTGATCATAGATCTACTGTGGCCAAAGCACACAATAAAAAGAGATCGGAAAGATGGGGCGCTAAGAGAGTGACCAAAAGCAATGCATATGGAAGCCCCCCCCCCCCCCAGGGGGGCGTATCACATATCCACTGTTCCAGCCACTCAGTGCGTGGAAATTTAAATCTAGGTCCCCCAAGGGGGATCCAGATATTTAGCCGGTGTGGACAGCTGTTTCGGTCTTGGCGACCTCTTCAGCACACCATCGGCAATACTGGAGGAGGCAGGAAATTCTGCCTACCTGCAATGACAACCACATTTTACTGTGGTGTCTGCAGGGGCATACATTCCATGCCACCACCTAGAGTTAAATCTCCATGCACCCTAAAAGAGAACCTACCAAAAGGGGGGAAGGGGTTGCAGTCGATATTGTAGTGATAAATGAAAAGAAAAGGGGAGACTGCCAGTGCTAATATTTTAGGAAGGTTACAAAGTAAAGTAGGATATAGCACTGTCAGGGGAGAGAAATGTGCATGATCGACCAGTGATCATAGATCTACTGTGGCCAAAGCACACACACACAAAAAAAAAAAGAGATCGGAAAGAGGGGGCGCTAAGAGAGTGACCAAAAGCAATGCATATGGAAGCCCCCCCCCCCCCCCCCCCCCCCCCGAAGGATTTTCCAGAATTTCCATATGCATTGCTTTCGGTCACTCTCTTAGCGCCCCCTCTTTCCGATCTCTTTTTTTTTTGTGTGTGTGTTTTGGCCACAGTAGATCTATGATCACTGGTCGATCATGCACATTTCTCTCCCCTGACAGTGCTATATCCTACTTTACTTTGTAACCTTCCTAAAATATTAGCACTGGCAGTCTCCCCTTTTCTTTTCGTTGTATTTATAGAACGGAGTGGAGTCATTGTCAGGTTACTTGATATTAAGACGGCTTGTGCTGACCTGGATTCTCCTGTGTCTAAATGAACCATAACTAGACCCGTGGGAAAGCGTTTCGTAACCATCTGTCTCAGAGTTGTATCTTTGAACAGTTACAGTGGTAATGGGCCTTCAATGTAGCCTTTTCGTGCAGCAGTAATGTAAGACGCACAAAGAACATTTATCAAGGGCTTAGTTCGATTTATTAACCTTTTTGCTGTCGGTAGCGGGTTTTGTGGCGATGACACCTGCAGGAATCATCGTCGCACAACCTCTTCCGACAGCCAAAGACTTAACCCTTTCCCTGGCCCTGCACGTACATTTTTGTTTATGTCTTTTGGGTCATTAAACGACCAAAAGCCGCAACCGTTAAAAAAAACATGGATACAATTTGGTCTCAGCAAGAGGCATAGGTCTTCATGAGCCCCCGCAGTCGCGGGGGCTCATGAGGATCTATGTCTCTTGCAGTTGTGTCGTGTTCGGTTTTTCTTGGCAGTCATGGGGTTAAAAAGTTTTGTTGCCTGCAGAAGGTCGCGGTTAATGTTTAGTTTGTGATTGAACGAAGGGAACCTCTTAGCGACTGTAACAGATGAGATGCGCGTGATTTTATCTGTCCGGAGCGCAACACAAAGTGTGATGGTCTGTAATTGTGGACCATACGGCTCGAAGCCTTAAGGTGCGAAATCACTGACCATCACACAATGTCTGGGGGCCACAGGTTTATCATCAGTCTTCTAGGTCCCCTTTCGGAATACTAAACGATATAAATAAATTATTAGCTCGAAGCCTTCAGGTGCGAAATCACAGATTAGCACACCATGTCTGGGGGCCACAGGTTTATCATCAGTCTTCCAGGCCCCCTTTCGTAATACTAGATATAAATAAATTATTAGGACAATCCCTCAACCCCCACCCCTTTACCCCTTCCTTCCCAACCCTCCCCTCCCCCACCCCCCACCCCCCATCCCGCTCCTTGGCAGGCAGCAATGTCCGATACGGGTTTGTAACCTACATGTATTTATGTATCTCGCACGTGAGTGTTTCTCTACACAACTGCTGTGTCAAAGGCCACTACGCATACTATATATGACGTCAACTGATTGTGAACATGGACTTTAGTTGATGTACTGTAACAGTTCGTGAACACTCCTCCTGTACTCAGACCCCCCCCCCCCCCCCCCCCCCAAAAAAAAAAAAAAAAAAAAAGGAAAAAAAAAAAAAGCGCGCCTCCAAGCTGAAGGGAGGATATGCTGCAGTGACACACGACAACACGCTATAGATCGACCATGCTAGTTCAAGGGTGGTGCCAGAATAGTTTGGCGCCAATAGGCGCCAAACTATTCTGGCACCATCCTTAAACTAGCATGGTCGATTTCGGTCATGTTCGATTTCTGAGAACTCAAATTTGAGAATTTCCACTTCATGGCTCAGTGTGTTAAAGAACCATTTCTCTGTACCGCCCCGATCACTGCGACACGAGTCTTCGCAACCGTCTTACCTTACTGTTAATACGTGTAAGAAAGTATTCTCTCGAGGTATTGAAGTCAATGAGGCAACTCTTTGCGAGCAAGAAGCATAGATTCTCATGAGCCGCTGCGTATGCATACTCAATGCTGGATGAATCCACAAACTTTTTGACCTACTTTTAATTTAGGGCTAACTTCTGTACGCCACTGTGCACGATTTAAGTAGACCGCACTAAGCAAAATGTACGCGTGCACTTGGAAACTTATATGACCCATTTTTCGAATTTTAAAAAAGTGCTAAGAAAGGAGTGTTAATCCCTTAGCAATCAGTAGTGGTTTTTGTCGCAGTTGATTCCTGCAGGAATCATCGCGACAAATCCGCTACTGACATAAATCTTTGACTTGATTCTGATGTTGAAATATCTCATTTTGAAAAAAGCCTCGCAGATGTGTCAATGCGTCATAGTAAACTCATTGGTTTGTCAAACGTCATTTGTCATGACCTATTTTTGTTGTTGTTGTTGTTATATTTAACATGATATGAGTTTCGCTTTCGCTTCAAGACTTGCGAAAATGGTGACAAAACTAGAATTTTAACGGTACAATTTCAGTCTTGCTCTAATTTGTGTGAAATCAGATTGACTTTACCTAGCTACATGCTATACTAAATACGCCTGCATGCTCCTCTGAAAACGCGACGATGTGTGCGTGTGCGTGTGCGTGCGTGCATGCGCTCGCTCCAAACATCCTCAAGAGGCATAGATGTTCATACGCCCTCCGGGCACATGAGGATCTATGCCTCTTGGAGATGCGCTCATATGTGTGAGAGAGAGAGAGAGAGAGAGAGAGAGAGAGAGAGAGAGAGAGAGAGAGAGAGAGAGAGAGAGAGAGAGAGAGAGAGAGAGAGAATTACGTCATATTTAGAGTATGTCTGCGTGTTGACGGAGTTGCTTTTTTTACGTCACCAGCACTGTCTGACTTTCTCAAGATATTAAGTTTTTTTTTTTTTTACTGTTTTAATTTTTTTTCTGAAAAGAATTAATTTTTGTTGAAGTTGAAAGCTGGCTAACGAACTCATCCAATGTCTTTCTCCAAACTAGCTATATCGGGTCACCTGCATGCTTATCTGAAAGCGCTACGATGTGTGTGTGTGTGTGTGTGTGTGTGTGTGTGTGTGTGTGTGTGTGTGTGTGTGTGTGTGTGTGTGTTGGTGTTGTGTGTGTGTGTGTGTGTGTGTGTGTGTGTGTGTGTGTGTGTGTGTGTGTGTGTGTGTGTGTGTGTTTGCGCGCGCGCGGCGCTCCAAACATCTTCAAGAGACATAGATCCCCATGCGCTCTCCGGGCGCATGAGAATCTTTGCCTCTTGGAGATGCGCGCATGTCGGTGAGAGAGAGAGAAAGACAGAGAGAGAGAGAGAGAGAGAGAGAGAGAGAGAGAGAGAGAGAGAGAGACTTCGGCGCGCGCTAGAGAAAATTACGTCATATTTAGAGTATTATGTCATTGTCTTCGTGGTGACGGAGTTGCCTCTTTTACGTCACCGGCACCGTCTGACTTTCTTTAGAAGTCAAGTTTTAAAAAAAATACAGTTTCTATTGTTTTCTAAAAATAAATTGAAAGGATTCAAAGCTGGCTAACGAACTCATCCAATGTCTGTATCCAAACTAGCTATATCCAAAATTTCAAGAAAATATAACAAAACATACGGACTCCAATCTGGGTCAGCCGACATCCTATAAACGGTTATTTATATCTTAAATGACACATTCAATTACAATATGCTCGTAGGCCTCTCTTAGCCACCCCTCCTCGTGGGATATAATTTCTTTTGACCTAAATTACAGCTTTGACAAGTCTAGTCCTACTGAAATGCACGCCATATTTACTGAAATACTTCAGAGTTGCACCTGAACTTTTCTTACAAGTATTTTGACTGTTTCTTTGAAATAACCGTTTTAGTCTACAACAAGAACGACAACTCCTTGCCAGGTAGCAGACGAATTTTCAGAATGCCAACTCGTTTGGTTTTGACTGCCTAAACAATAAAAATTAATGTGTTTGTGTGTGTGCGTGCGTGTGCGTGCGTGCGTGCGCGCGTGCGTGCGTGCGTGTGTGTGTGTGTGTGTGTGTGTGTGTGTGTGTGTGTGTGTGTGTGTGTGTGTGTGTGTGTGTGTGTGTGTGTGTGTGTGTGTTGTATGTATTTTCCTGGTCGTTGTAACTTACTTGTAAATAAAGCAAACGATACGAACACACGATCACTGATGTGACAACCGGTTTCTGTAGCAGCCACCGCAGAGACACTTCCTATGGACATAGCTTGCTATGTGTAAACACAGATCTGAGAAGCCTTACGAGTATATCCCCTGCCAAGAGCCCCGAACGTCCATAGCTCTCTTTGACGCTCGGAGACGGTCAGGGCCGGCACATAACCCAAGGGTTTCCGCCTCGCCCTGTGGTGTGATCGCTCTTTCACATCCAGCCCCATCAACGGCAGATGGACTGGAAATAAAAGTCGTGCTGCAGGTTGGAGATACCTCGTGCTAATAAAGCACTAACCTTCAGCTGTTTTGGGCGGATTATCTCCTGTGAGCTTAACAGCGGTGGGTGCTTGACCTTGAATGCTCAACTGTTATTTAAGTCGAAAATGACTAGAAGATTACATCACTTCAAAAAACAAAACAAAAAAAAAAACGAATATAGAACTGGCTGGTGATAAGCGACAAAGACTTCATTCAGAACATGGAATGTGTGCAGGTCTCTGATTTTGGACCTTACGTCTCTTAGCCGTAAGGTCCAAAATCACAGACCAGCACACAAGCATTGCTCAGTAGTTTAAAAACTAGCCAAGCGCAGAACGGTTGCACTGATACTCGTAGAAGGCAATCAGCTGACTTGCACCGGGATAGTTATTCCCATATTAGTCCAGCGCATACCAAGTAAACAAGAGGTGGCTGGATTTTGGTTTTAGATGATGTAACTCATCCGAGAAGTGCTGCGTCCGGATACGCGGCTTTACGCAAGGAATACGGATGCATCACGCCTCGAATGAGTTAAAAACTAATAGACGATGTTCGGTAATCAGAGGTAGGTTAAAATTGCACGAGTTTCGACGAACAGTGGATAAAATGCCAGGAAAAAACAAACATACGATACCGCATGTTTGTTCTGACTTTAAATCCAATATTTTCGTCGGAAAACGTGCAATTTTAACCTACTTCTGATTTCCGGAAATCCGATTGCGATTCTGATTCTGATTCTGAATCAGGCAAGCCATCGGGCCCTATGAAGACTTATTAGCCATTGTGAGAAAACGCAAACTGAAGTGGTATGGGCATGTCACGCGCTCAGCAGGGCTTGCCAAAACAATCCTGCAAGGCACTGTGCAAGGAGGACGAAGGAGAGGAAGACAGAGGAAAAGATGGGAGGACAATATCTCAGAGTGGACAGGACTGAAGTTGGGCGATACGCTGAGAATAGCAGAGAACAGAGAGGAATGGAGGGAGCTGGTTGCCAAGTCATCAGTGGTGCCCCAACGGTCGGCAAGACTATGGGATATAGATAGATAGATAGATAGTCTATTGCGAGGGAGGGGACAGAGGGCAAGATGATATGCACCGACCACGATAGCGGTAGTGTTAGAATAGTCTTTGGCACGCGCGCACGCACACACGCACGCACGCACACACACACACGCACGCACACACACACGCACGCACACGCACACACACACACACACACACACACACAAACGCACGAGGAATTGCACACACGTCATTTATATTCAGCCGGGGTTTTTGTTCTAGAGTACGCGTAGCCTGCTAGTGAGCAAACGTTCCTCGGTTCGACGTCAGCCTAAGCTGCCCCAGGCGTGCATGTCGTTGTTGTTGCTGTTGTTGTCGTGGTTGCAGCTGTTGCGAATGTTCTGCCCTGTAGTGCACCACTGACAAATCTCGGTTTTTGCGCAGATATGGACGTAATGTTTTTTCTTTCCACACGGCTAGTTCAAGGGTGATGCCAGAATAGCTTGGCGCCCACAGGCGCCAAGCTATTCTGGCATCACCCTTGAACTCAATGCGCAAAAGGACATCCGGCCGACGTCGGCCTGATGGCATTTTGCGCTTTGGGTTGTTGTTGTTGTTGTTCTGTTGTCAGACATAGCCAGGTGGGTTGAAGGGGTTATTCCGCGTTTTATTGTTGTTCCGGAGCACGTCGTATGGGTAAGGAACATCCAGAGCCGAAGCTGCGTCCAGTTCCCTCATCTGAAAGGATTTGGTTTATACCAGACTTTACAGTACAGCCTGTTTTGAGCGACCACCCTTGTGAGAGATCGCCTGTCATTAAAGATCATTATATAGGTGGCTGCGGGTCACACTTTTCCCCCTTCAAAACTTCACTAGTAGTGAAAGAACACCTGTCTTTTAAGAACAATAAAAAGGTGGCAGCTCAAAACAGGTTCTACTGTAATAAGTCTTGGCATTTCCTGTTTTCCGCAAAGTTTCACTGTTTTCTCTTTATTATTTCTTGTAAAATAAATAAATAAATATATAAATAACAGACAAATAAATAAATAAATAAATGATAAATGAATGTGAGAGTAGTTACCTCCTCCTGAGTGAGAGACCAGCCGCTGGCGGCGCCCATGTTGTCATCCAGCTGATACATCTTGGTGGCGCCGATGATCACTGACGTCACTACCGGTTTCTGTAGCAGCCACCGCAAAGACACCTGGGCCATGGACTTCCCTAACAAACAAAAAACAATGCTTGCATTAGCAATCTCCGCTCACTAACACGGATAATGTCCCTTGATCTGCGGATAACAATTGAGCTGAACTCTGCCAGCAAGAGACATAGATTCTCACGAGCTTCCGCGGCACTGCCGCGGGGGTTCATGAGAATCTATGCCTCTTGCATAAGGATCGGGTTGATTGGTCTTGGGTGCACTGGCGTACATCCTACGTTCCGATTCGTCCTTTCGTTGACTTCGAGTTAAGACTAACTTCTTTTGATATTGCTGATTTAAGTAAGTAAGTAAACAAATAAATAAACAAATAGACAAATGCGTCAATCAATCAATCAATCAATCAATCAATCAATCAATCAATCAATGAGGATGCATGTATCCATCCATAACTGACTGACTGAATGACTAACTGACTGACTGACTGACTGACTGACTGAATGAATGAATGAATGAATGAATGAAACTGACTGACTGACTGACTGACTGACTGACTGACTGAATGAATGAATGAATGAATGAATGAATGAATGAATCATTCGATGAATCAGTCAATGAACAAATAAATAAATAAGCAACTAGGCCTACATTTGACCATAATTTCAGTGATAATCACTTTTGACATCAGAGAAAGCTACCATCACCTAAACGATGGTGCCCTTTTGAGAAACGTACCTTTGGCCTCAGCTATCTTGCGGACTGTGTCCACCACGTGCCAGTTTCTGTCTGTGTCCAGGACGTGCCAGCGGGGGTGGGAGGGGGGAAAGCGCTTGGTGAGGTCGTCAGTGGCGGCGAACCCCAGTCTCCCTTCCTTTGGCCTTTGTCCACGTTGCACCTTGCCGGCCAGGTATCCGCTACGGGACAAACAACATACATGATTAAATTGTAACATACATTGCAAAACTACAAGAGGTATAGATTGTCATGAGCCCCCGCAGTTGCGGGGGCTCATGAGGATCTATGAATCTTTCTGACGCCATTTTGATTTCATGTTCCTGGGACAGCGAGTGTTTGTTTTGTTTTGTTGTTGTTGTAGTTGTTTTGTTGTTGTTTTTGTTTGTTGGGATTTTTTGTTTGTTTGTTTGTTTGTTTTTGTTTTGGTAGGTTGTTTGTTCGGTTATTTGATTCTTTGTTTGGGGTTTTTGTGTTGTTTGTTTGTGTTTGTTGTTGTTGTTGTTGTTGATGATGATGTTTTTTGTTTGTTTTTGGGTTTGTTTGTCTTTTCTTTTCTTTTTTTTTTTTTTTTTTTTTTTGGGGGGGGGGGGTTGGGTGGGTTTGTTTTGTTTTGTTTGGCTGGTTTTTTGTTTTTGTTTTTGTGGTGGGGGGATGTCTGTGCCGAATTAACGAAGATTGCAGAAACACAGTCTGCGTCAGCTGGCACAGAACAGGTTATCCCCCTTGTGCATGCAGCCACCGGTACTGTAAACAGAGTGTATGACATTGTAAACAGTACCGGTGGCTGCAGGTGCAAGGAGGGTAAATGATATTCATCCGTCCAAACCGTCAGGTCCCAAAACACTAGCACACACCTTGGGTTATTCCCGTCAGAAGCCAGCATACGCCATCTGCACCACATCTTAGAAGGTGGGGGAAGGCAAGGTGGGATGGGATAGGGGTGAAGGAGGTGATCAGGGTTGGGGGAAGGGGAGGGGGAGGGCGGGAGTGTCAAGTGGATCTATAACTATCGATGGCTTTGTGTTAATCCATATTTAGCTGCGAGACTGAGAAGGCCGAAGGCGCTTAGTGTGCGGTAAAACATTAGATTAACACGCACACAGCATATATGAATTTTCATATTGATTGCATACTCTTTTTTTGCTCGGCGTGGACACCGTCCCTGCCACCGTTCGTACTGACGTTTTTGTTTCTGAAATCTTCGTTCACTCACCGACCAAAAGCCAACACCGTCCAAGAAACATCAATACAAATTGGTCTCAGCAAGAGGCATAGGTCCTCATGAGCCCCCGCAATTGCGGGGGCTCATGAGGATCTATGTCTCTTGCAGTTGGATCGTGTTCACTTTTTCTCATGCAGTAAAGTAGTTAAACTCCGATAGCTAACTAACTGCTTACGCTTTAAGGGGACTCCAAGGCAGGACCCCCAACCCGTTGAGCTGGCACACTTGCAGTGCCTCTGGTTCTGAGTAGCGGCACAGCAGGTTGTACTGTTGCTGAAACATTACATTTACAACACACCAGTGTCAGCAGCAGCATCCCCAAAAGCGAAGTCAGTGTTGGTCTCCACACCAATCCGGACAAGTTCCGAAATGAAATCAGAAATAGGTAATAACTGCAGGTGTTTCGACGAAAACAATGGATTAAAAGACCGGACAAACATGCGATATCGCAATGACAAACATGCGATATCGCATGTTTGTCCGGGCTTTTAATCCACTGTTTTCGCCGAATCCCTTGCAAGTTTGACGTGCTTCTGATTTTCGTGCAACGGCTATATAGTTTCTAAAATGCAGTTTAACTCCTTCTACCCCAACACCGAAATCCTCAAATGTTGCCGTTGTCCTCTGGAAACTGCATTGCAATGCAGGACACAGATCGACCATGATAGTTGAAGGGTGATGCCAGAATAGCTTGGCGCCCATAGGCGCCAAGCTATTCTGGCATCACCCTTGATCTGTCATGGTCGATCCTTATCTTGCTGTGGTGTGTCTGGGGTAGAAGGAGTTAAGAGAATGACGCTTGGTTGGGATCTCTATTTATTTGTTTTATGGTTGGTTGGATTTAAAAAAAAAACTATTTACTTATTTAAATATTCATTTATTATTATTTATGTATTTACTTCTTTTTTTTGTCTTTTCTTTCTGTTTTTTTTTATTTTTCTCTCTTTTTTTTTTTTTTTTTTTTTTGGGGGGGGGGGGGGGGGGGGGGGTGCTTGTTGGTTGGTTTGAGGTTGCTGGTTTCTATAACTGTTTTTGGATTGGTTGTTTATATTCTCTGTTTATTTATTTTTTTATTTTTATTTTTTTATTTTTTTTTTTTTTTTGGGGGGGGGGGGGGATGGGGAGTGGGGTAGGGGTGGGAGTTGCGGGTTTGTTTGTTTTTTGTTTGGTTTATCTATTTGATTGTTAATTCTTGGATTCTTTGTCAGTTGGTCGGTTGTTTGGTGGGTTGGTTAATTGGTCTGTGGGCTGTTATGACATAACCCTACCTGCAGTGAGATCCACGCATTGAGCCCAAGGTGCTGAGACAGGTCCACGATTTTCTGCATCTGCCATCCGCTCAAGTTGCTGGCCCCCAGGTATCTGACCTTGCCACACCTCACAAGGTCATTCAAGGTCAGCATGGTTTCCTCCAGAGGGGTCGCGTAGTCCCAGATGTGAGTCTGAAGTCATAGTACGAAAACAAAAATCAGCTACAGGTAGTTCATTTTCCTAGATACTTGACACGCACGGAGATGAAATGTGTGGCAGTGTGGGTGGTTAAACCATACAACCAGCTCACATCTTTTCGTAGACAGTAGTGAAATTAACCCGTTTAGTGTCAGCTGACGCACACTGTGTTTCTGCAATCTTCGCTAATTCAACGCTTCCCCCACCCCCCCCCCCCCCCCCCCCCCCGAAAAAATGCCTACTTGTCCTGGGAAATTGGATTTAAATTGGTGTCAGTAAGAGGCATAGATCCTCATGAGCCCCGCAGGTGCGGGGGCTTATGAGGATCTATGTCTCTTGCTGACACCAATGTGATCCATGTTCCTTGGACGACTGTGGCTATCTGGCGTTGAATGAACAAAGATTTCAGACACAGAATCTGCGTCCACTGTCACTCAACGGGTGTAAACCTTGGAGTCGACTTACGCTGGAAAATAAATGACTTGAGTTTCTAACCTGATACAGGTCGACGTAGTCCGTTTGAAGTCTCTCCAGACTTTCTTCAATGGAACGCGTAATGTGACGTCGGCTGAGGCCAACTGCGTTGGGGTTACTCACGTCCATGTGATTACGCACTTTGGTGGCGACGACAAGCCGGTCTCGTTCTTGGCTTGCAAAGGGAAGTAAGAAGAGTTCTCATGCATGAGTCATAATCATACGGCATTCATTCATTACTTTTGCGCGTTTGTCTGTCTGCCTTTCCTTCCGTTTGTTTGTTTCGTCGGTCCGTTCATCCATCTATCATTAGTCAGTTATCCAGCTATCCTTCCACTACGCACTTATTTCTGTTTTGATCATGTCGGTTTCCTTCTTTGTTATAACCCTTTAGGCGTCGATAGCGGTTTTTTCGCGATGATTTCCTGCAGGACGTAGGGATGTTGTTATTCCTGCATGAATCATCGCGACAAAAACCGCTACCGACAGCCAAATGCTTAAGCCGCAAGACACACCTTCACAGACTAACACACATTTTCACCAAACGATTAACGCTAAAAAATATTTATGATAATTTATGAAACTGTTTGAAAGCCCAAAAAGGAAAAAAGATACTTTTTCAACCAAGAGCCGAGAATCCTCTCCGAGCTGCCGCGTCCATAAATGTTTGCAGTGTCGATGAAGTTACCTCCCCATTGCACGAAACGGTTAAGTAGCTCGTGGGACCCCGCCTCATCCAACTGTCCTGGTGTCCCGGCCTGCGGACAGAAAAGTCATCGATGATGATCATGATGAAGACGACGACGACGATGATGATGATGGTGACGACGACGATGATGATGATGCATTATTGTGGGTCATGTAATGTGCGTGCCCTTGCCTTGTCAAGATGGTATATCTTTATCTACGGCGTTGTCATTATCAGACCAGTAAGTAATAAGCAAAGGTCCTAGGGCCCACGACAGACGCAGTCCCACCCCCCCCCCCCCCCGCCCCCCCTGTAGTTTGTAGCATGGTCAAGAATGAAAAAAAAAGTCTGCGCACCTATTCTTTTATCCTTGGAAAATAAAGTTTCATTTCATTTCATTTCATGCGCGAAGTAGCGCAAACAGCATGAAAAACAAGGGGCATTCCCCCGCCCGCCCCCTCGCCCCACCCCAACCCCTCACTCACGCACGCACACACACGCAAGCACAACAAGTACGCACGCAAGCACGCACACGTGTAGGCACGCGTGCACCCTACCCCCCTCTTTAATTACTCACAACATGGGGACCAAAAGTCATGGCTCCAAGACAAATGTTGGAGACGCGAAGTCCAGACTTGCCCAGGTAGTTGTACTGGCATTTTGACTCCTCGGGTATGGCAGCAGACATTTTAGCTGAAACTGTAAAGTAAAATTAAGCGTAAATTTGAAAACGAATTTCAGCACCATTTGTTTGTTATCGCTTGTCCGACACATCTAATACGCTTCTATGGCAGTTTGGACGCGCAGCAAATGCATACGCGTAATCATACATGTTTGTTCTTCGCAGCCCTTTAGCGCGTCAGTCTAGTTTTAGCTCAGTGTTTAACTGGTTCAGATACCGTTGAGCAAAGTCACTGTCAAGATACTTGATATTAAAACGACATGTGCTGAACTTGATTCTCCTGTGTCTAAATAACCCATAGCTAGACCACATCTATTGCAGATAGTTTGTTTTTTAACTCATTCTACCCCAGACACACCACAGCAAGATAAGGATCGACCATGATAGTTGAAGGGTGTGATGCCAGAATAGCTTGGCGCCTATGGGCGCCAAGCTATTCTGGCATCACCCTTCAACTATCATGGTCGATCTGTGTCCTGCACTGCAATGCAGTCTTCAGAGGACAACGGCAAAAATTAAGGATTTCGATGTTGGGGTAGAAAGAGTTAAACAGTTACGGCGGTATAGGGCTTTTAACCCATTACATCATGAGGCTAAATTTTTGAAAATTTGCTTGTCTTCTGAAGGATATATTACTGATCAGGCGATCATCAGTAAATCAACCATTTTATTTCAAGGGTGGTGCCAGAATAGCTTGGCGCTTCAGCACAGTTCACCTGTGTATGTCAGCGCATATTGTTAATGTCAGCCTGAACTAGATACACTTGTGTGCATGTGTACTGGCAACTGCAGAGAGAGAGAGAGAGAGAGAGAGAGAGAGAGAGAGAGAGAGAGAGAGAGAGAGAGAGAGAGAGAGAGAGAGAGAGAGAGAGAGATGATGATGATGATGATGAAACTTTATTTTTCAACGGTAAAAAGTTTTGACAGAAAACAAATCGTCATTTTACAAACTTGCCGTTGCTAACATCTACAGGATAAAAAAAGAAGGGAAACTATAAAATATATATGTACATACAAAACCCAATAGCATCATTATATACAGAAAAAATAATAATACTCATCACACACACATGCACACACGCACGCACGCGCGCCGCTCACACATACACCCACACGCACAAACAAACACGAGCACACACACACACGCGCACACACATATAAAAACCATCTGTATGAAATACGTGAGGTACAGGAAATATTACAGTACCTGAGAAACGTACTAAGTCTGACTCATCAGGTAATCAAAAAGTTTCGTTTTAAAACTTCCTGGTAAGGTAATAGTTTTCAAATGTGCAGGGATGGAATTCCAAGCAAACGGACCAGAGAATGACATACTAGTTTTAAAAAGGTCAATTCTTGGCAGTGGTAGGGGTAAGGTATTGTTTCTTGAGGTCCGTTCACGTTCTTGGTGAGATATAAATTTAGTGGTTAGATACTGGGGTGTCATATTATTCAGTATCTTATGCATATAGACGCATTTGTTTAATGTAAGTTGCTGACGCAGACAGAGAATGTTTAAATATCTAAATTTGTCTGTGGTAGGGATGGGGCGTCTATCTATCATTTTTACAGCTCTTTTGTATATGGAGTTTAATCTCTTCATGTGGACATCACTGCAGCCGTCCCACACTGTGGAGACATAATCAACATGGGACTTTATATGAGCATGAAAAAAACAATTTACGGGTATTTGTATCCGTTACATGTCTAAGCTGGGACAATAAGAAAGTGTTTTTAGCAATGGTCTTACAAACAGCATTTATATGGGTCTCCCAGCACAGTTGATCATCAACATGTATTCCTAAGAATTTACGCTCAGTGACTTGTTCAACAGGTTCAGCGTTTAATTGTAATTGTAATGGCTGTAGTCGGCGTTGATGTTTTTGCCGCGTGGCGATTAATATACTCTTTGTTTTTGCTGGGTGAAGAACCATACACCAGTCAGATACCTCATTGAGACTGCATTGTAAACTATGGCTAATGTCCGTCGTTTTTTTGCCAGAAACATGAAGACTCGTATCGTCAGCAAATAGATTACAATTAACCTCAGAATTAGTGATATGCAACGGTAGATCATTAATAAATAGTATGAATAGAAGAGGGCCCAAAATAGATCCCTGGGGGACGCCGTATTTTACATTTCCTTCCTTAGAGTATCTTCCATGGGCGTACACCATTTGTTTTCTGTCTTCGAGATATGATCGGAAGAATTCTATAGCGGTTGCGTCCAAGTGATAAACTGTTAGCTTATTTAGGAGAATGTCATGGTCCACAAGGTCAAAAGCCTTTTTAAGGTCTAAGAAAACTGCTCCTGACATCAGGCTTTTATTGATTGATTCCAGCCAGCTGTCTACAATATGTGTCAGTGCTGACTGACAAGAATGTTTCGGTCTAAAACCAGACTGGTGAATATTAAGTAATTTACCTTTTTCCAGAAAATCAAGGAGATGTTTTTGAATGTGCTTTTCAAGGGGTTTTGACAAAGCTGACAGAAGGGAGATTGGACGATAGTTATTAATATCTTCAAGATCTTTTGATTTAGGGATTGGGATTACCTTTGCTTCTTTAAGAATGGTTGGAAATGTACTTTGCTTTATGCAGAGGTTGAAAATATATGTTAGTGATTCTACTGTATACGGTAATGAGATTTTTAGGGTTTCATTATCAATACCATCAATGCCAGCAGACTTTTTGTTGGGCATGCTAGAAATATATCTGCCGACTTCCGCAACTGTAATATCAGGGATGGTGAAAGTATTTGATATAGTTGTTTTTTTAAAGTGTTCTCTGAGAGAACTCGGCACTTCATACGGTTTACTGTTATTTGCAGCTGACAATGCCAATATTTCGGCTGTGGTTAAGAAATGGTTATTTAATATATCAGCTGACATATGAGATGGGATTTCGGGTGCTGATTTACCCTTTGTTATGACGTTCAGAGCTTTCCAAACAGATGCCGTGTCCTTTTTGTCTCGAATCATTTGTTGGAAAAAAGACTTCTTAGACGCTCTAACTAAATATTTGACACGATTGCGTTGTTTTTTGTATTCTTCGTACTTTTGCTCTTTTTTCAGTTTGTCTCTAAATGACATGGCCTGCTTGATATCCGCTGTTAACCACGGTGGTATGGTGGAATGTGATAACTCGTTTTTCACGTATTGGCGCATGTTTATTGAGTACACTGAGAAACAGATCCATCCAGCACGACAAGGGACTGTCAGGAGATTGGTGATCATAAACCTCAGTAAACGAAGCATTTTGCAGGTTCCACAGAAATTCGTCTTTATTAAAGTGTTTAAAGGAGCGATATTTTATAGTTTTATGTCTTTTAGTTTTTTGCTTGTCTAGTTTCATGGAGACGTTACAACATACTGGGTTATGATCGCTAACAGCTAAGGAGGGAACCTGCACATTTGATATTGTATCGTCATTTGTCACGTAAATGTGATCAATTAAGGTTGAGGATGTAGATGTGGTTCTAGTGGGTTTTTTAACTAATTGTTTTAAACCGAATAAGGCTGTTGTTGATGCCCATGCAGCATGGTGCCCTTTGGGCTTAAGTAGATCAATGTTAAAGTCGCCCAGAAGAACAATGTTATCTTTACTTTGATTAACTTTATCCATCATTTCTACGAAGTCATCATACCAGTCCCAGTTGGCTGCTGGATTTCTATAGATAAAGCCAACCAGGACTGTGGGGGATTTAGATGTTTTCACCTCGACCCATAAACTTTCAACTTCGGCTGACTCTAAGTCCTGTCGTCGTTTAACGTTACTAATTATCGAATCATGTATATATACTGCTAGTCCAGTGTGCTGGGGACTTAAGGCATCTCTGCGGAGTACTGAGAAGTTTGGAACTGAGATGGAGTTATCCATGACAGTGCTTTTGAGCCTCGACTCGGATACACCAAAAACATGAAAATGTGTTGGCGTGTTTAAGAACACAGACAAATCTGGCACCTTATTAACTAAATGGTAAATGTTGAGGTGACCAATTCTCAACTCATCAGGTCGTTGTGGGGCAGTTTTTACATTATATTTTGGCATGTTGGTAACAGAACAAACGTAGCAATAATATTACCAAAAAATAATAAAAATAATGTCAATGTATAATGAATAAGAAAGCGACAAGAAAACGTAGGAAAAACAACAGCAACAACAATAAAGCAAAATTAAAATGTTTTTGACTCTCGTGGTCAGAGTCCGCTGCGAGTTCAAATTGCTTAGTAATGTCAGATACAAAATAAAAGGCTCGACAGCTATGTAGAAAGAATCAGAAAATAAAAAAAACACTTCCAAGCGCAACGCTCGCCCGATGCTGCAGTTCCTAACTACTATTATAGTAATAATCGCACATCAAAATAAAATGGACTTCTATAATTTCAAGCAAAACAACAACAACAACAACAAAAGTCACTGCGACTTTAAAATCAAGCACAGCTAACTACGGACAGAACAAAACCGCAGTCATTAAAGTCGAAAATGTAATTCTAGATAACAAACAAACAAAAAAAAGCTCAATTCAACTCGACTCGAGGATTAATGTCACAAAGAGATCCACGGAACACGCACAATAGAACTTTGGCAAGGCTGCGAGAAAACTACTAAAAAACAACAAAAACTGTCTGAAATACACGCTGTCAAATAAGAAGGGTGAGAGAGAGAGAGAGAGAGAGAGAGAGAGAGAGAGAGAGAGAGAGAGAGAGAGAGAGAGAGAGAGAGAGAGAGAGAGAGAGAGAGAGACAGACAGACAGACAGACAGACAGACAGACAGACAGACAGAGACAGACAGACAGATACAGACAGACACAGTGAGAGACAGACAGAGACAGACAGACAGACAGACTGAGACAGAGACAGATACAGACAGACAGAGTTTTGTAAATCAGGAGTTCGTGGTACAACTGAAATGCACGATTTTTGTGCAGAGGGAGCAGTGACGGCTGACGAGCATGCAATATATCGTATGTTTGTCTCTGCACTTTTCATTAACCCATTTTATCCTGACGCATAACAGCAGGACGGGCGGATCGACCATGATAATTCAAGGGCGATGCCAGATTAGCTTGGCGTCTGATAGCACCAAGATAATCTGTCACTACTTTTGAATTATCATGGTTGATCCATCCCCTGCCACTGGTGCATAGTTTTGTCAGCCTGAGGCGACATTTCAAAATCTTGGAAATCCGACCATGGTGTTACATGTGTTAATCCATAGAATAGCGCCGAGCTAGCTAATGGGACTCTACGCTTGAATTATCATGGTTGATCCATCTCCTGCAACTGGTATGTAGTCGTTAGGTGACATCTAAAAAAATCGATATGCGGCCTTAAGGTTAACTCATTCCAGACGTAGGCCTAAGACATATGTTAAATGATTCATTCGTTCTTAGTGTTAAAATCAGTCATGCATGTTACGTCCGACTGTACTCCCCCGGCAGTCTCTTCCCCCTCACCCCTCTTAAAAATCGAGTCGATTGATTACTGTTTCTAGAACACACAGAATTAGTTTGGAAAACGTTGTACACGAAATGGCACTGATCAATGTACTGTTTACTTGCATCTCAGGCTCTATATATGCATACTTCATTACTTGTATCACGCCAGCTTGTGTTATTACATGTGTTGGCTCAGTTAAGAGTCTGTGATTTCCACGACATGACATTTCAGATGCATACGGTTTAACATAACAGACTAAGACACAGGGCGGGTGGAATAGTTTCAGTAACTGATGACATGTGTTTGTCCTTGTGTATACACACCGCCAATACTGCTTAGAGCACATGTGTACTTTACGAGAAAACCCCGACCTCAAAACTGTCATGATTTGCATCTCCCAACAGGAATCGAAACGGAAGCTACCAATGTGCCCTGCATGTTAGGCATATGTTGAAATGTGCTGGTCTGTGATTTTGGACCTTACGGCTTTCAGCTTTCAGCTGTAAGGTCCAAAATCACAGACCAGCACACTGTTTGTCTTTGCCAGTGGCAATTAAAGAATTGACTGACTCTTACTTGATTTCAATACCTTGTGAACAGTATCTGAAGCGTCGGCAGTGTAGGCTGTTCAGTTAAAACGCAGTGTCAGCCCTTCTCTGTAGCCACTGACAGTGAATTTCTCGAATTCTCGATCAGCAATGACGGAAGCTCTAGCGCATTGACATGAAAGGATTTGTTTGTCAGTCGCAAGCCGACAACAGAAAACGTGTCATAGCACGTTTCTGTTTAACTGAATGATGTGTCCTGTGCACAGGCGCTCGTCGAGTAAAAGCGTCTGCGTATTCTTAGTGCATCAAATTACAGTACACCTACACAATTCTATGAATTGTAGCGCCAGACATTGCTAAGCTACACCGTCTCGCAGTCCTACCTTTTCTTAACCCCGGCCGGGGCCTCAGTTATTTATTTATTTATTTTGTTTTATTTATTTATTTATTTATTTTATTTTTTTATTTTTTAAATTATTATTATATTTTTTATTATTTATTTATTTATTTTTTATTATTTTTTATTTTTTTTATTTATTTATTTATTTTTATTTTTATTTATTTCCTTTTTTTTGGAGGGGGGGGGGGGGGCTTTAGGACCAAGGCCCCGAATCCAACTGCAAAGAATCGTTGACGCATTAACTTTAAAAAAGAACATCTGTGTTCAGCGCCGCGCCACGACTCCTACGCGTTTTTAACATAGCAGAGACTCTAATGTGCCTTGGTCTACGCAAAGAGTATAGAGGCTACGCGCTTGGTCTATGTTACGAGTGTGGTTGTGTTGTTCTGTGAGAGCATGCATGTGTTAATCGTAGGAAACGATCCGATATTTATTTGAGCTATCATGGTTACGTATCACGTACCTTTTCAGTGAGAGTCTCTATTTTTCGCGCAGATAGCGGAATTGGTTTTGTTATGATACGCTAAGTTTAGTCCGGAAGCTTCTAGCAAAGTCGCACGGAGGATAGCGGTAGTAGAGCTGCTCTATTTTTAGCCATAGTTGTTCTCTGTGCGCGTGAATTTAGCAGCCGCTTTGCGTGTTATGAAAGGTCGTGAACGGTGTGCCATACTTTTGTGTGACGTCATTACACACTAGGATTTGGGGCTGAAATGAGCAGTCAAAATTTTTGTAGACTATTGTAGTTATTCTAGAAAGTTCATTTTTTTAATTAACATTTAGGAGTTTCAGTTACGTGTTCCGTTCTGATTGGTTGCGTTGTGTAAATTCGGTGGATTTTTCTGTAAAATTGTTTTACTATAAAAGTTGGTGCTAGGAAGCACGTGTGTACATTGTCATGCATTGTCAGTTGTAGGGACACACAGTTTATCGTAGGTACGTGGCCCGTATAGGGTGTACATTGTGAGAGACGCAGCGTAACGGTGGTGTACGTTGTATGAGAAACTTTGTGTCGCCAGTGTTGACATTTTTAGAGGAGACATTGTATCAGTGTTGGTGCATTTGGGAATGCATTGTGTGGAGATCGCATCGCTGAATTAAAATATTGTTGGAACCGTTACTCCAGTGTGGCCTACATCCTTAAACCACGTGTGGCGGGTTGCAGCTGAACCAAGTTTATTTAAAAGAACCTTACGTGTGTGCGTCTGGTGTGTTTATCATACTACGACTACGACACCACCACGTAACAGTCTACGCAAAGAGTATAGAGGCTACGCGCTTGGTATGCGCTTGGTCTACGCAAAGAGTATAGAGGCTACGCGCTTGGTATGCGCTTGGTCTACGCAAAGAGTATAGAGGCTACCCTACGCTTAGCCTCTATACTCTTTGGTCTACGAGCGGCTAACCTTTTCTGTCGTCCTGAAGTCCGGGCGTGGGTCTATGTAAAATATGCCGAAGTGTGTTTTGTTGGAAGTACAAAATTTGTTAGCTGATTATTGTTGTCTAACACCCCTAAGTTACGTATCCGATGTATGTCACTCGCAAAAACAAGTTTTTTTCTGTACAGCCATGGAAAGTTGGCGTGTGCGTGTCACATTTTTGCCCCATCCCTGCGAATAAATTTAGCTCAGCCCGCATAGTCCATTTTCAGCTGAAGGGTGATGCAATTAGGATAACTCATCTGCAACCTAAGCCATCTGCTCAGTGCGGCGGTTAGCTTACCTGTCGCGCGGCTAGTGGACTAGTCGAGGAAGTCCCCTCAAACATACAGGCCCTGTCTGACACGGCTATATGCGTTGACAGAGGTCATTAACAACAATTGGATGATGATTATAGCAGACAATGCTACGTAAACATTGTCTGCACTTGACAAGCACTGCCTTAGAAGCTTTAATGAACATACGCCATACAGCCTACATCGCTTATAACAAGGTCGGTTAAAATACAGTCGGATATAACAACACGTTTGCAGAGGTCCCGACAGCGCTCTAGGCAGCCTACTGTAAATTACTTTGCTTATAACAAACTTCGGAATAACAGCACGTCGGGTCCCCTGGCGATTTGTTATAATTATCTGAAGTTTAGTGTACAGGTCATGTTACATATTCAAATTGGGCAGTTGAGACAGCAAGAGGACCGGTGTTTTTTAAAATAATTTTTGCCTTATTTGAAAATTTGTAGTAGGGCTGAATGTTGGAATTTGCTGGAAATGTCTGGTTAGATGAGAGGAGACATGTTTGGTGCTTTGATTCATACCATCCTGAGCTTCAGTATCCATTGGACAATTGTGGGCCTGTGTTGAGTTGCCTTTGACGTAGTGATTTGAGGGGCACGCTGATTTCAGCTGTGCTTGGGTGTGGGAATGGTAAGGAATCAGGTTCATAGCCAAGAAAGGAGACAGTCAATGTGCTGTTTTTGTGGGTATTTTGTGCATAGCAAATGTGCAGCTGGTGGGCAGTAGTGTTTTTTAGGGGATTGAAATATTAGGGGATGACTGGGACTGACTAAAGCTAAACAGCAGACGAAAATCTTATTTTTAGTATTCATGCATGTATTAGTACGGTAGTAAACTCTACCTTATAGCTGCAGCACTGACTGACCTAATCTAAACTCCGACAGCGCGCTTCCCCCCACCCCCCCCCCCCCCATACCCTCTCCCCAAAGCATGCGGTGTGGCCTGCACTTTTGCTCGCCCCCACAGCCTCCCCCTACCTGGATAAATGCTAAATTCTAAGTTTACAGAATAATTTATATTCCCACCGCTGCGCGTCCCCCACTTCACTTTGCGAGGGGCTGCGCGGCAACAGCCGCTAGGTCAATCACAGCTGTAAGTAGACTAACCATGTACGTCACTACTCCTGAGCTCACGCCCTTGGTACCGCTAGTATACATTAAAGTACAGCTAGAGTATACGGCCAAAATTTCAATAACTTACCTCCGGTTGCTCCCCCATAATATATACTGGAAATGAAATCAGTCAGGCAGTTTATCCGGTTTATTGTCTCAGTCACTGGCACCGTAGATCGGGGACTAACATTTTTACTTTGGTTAGGCAACACGACAACGACTGAGAAATTTTCATTCTATTATTATTGTTTATAAAATGTACCACTCTACCTAAGTCTTCACGTTATTATACCCACCAACGGTCCTTATATAAAGGAACAATGTAGGAAATGAAATGCAGGTAATCCAAGCTTTATAAAGGTAAACAGACCGCTAGCCTGACCCACATACTCAGGAATTTACACCCTCACCGCGCCTGCGCAGCCTAGTTCCGGGCGGGACGGCAGGCCCTCGCCGCGCTGTTATCGCTATCCCAGCCTTTGCGCTACGCTAATAAGTCCTTTGTGTGTATGTACACTTTTTATTCAGCTTCTTAGCCCTGTTTAACCCATGTGGTCTGAAATTTTAACCTCGTTTTTAACTGTATATAAAATAAATATAATTTCTTTTCCATTTTTAACCTACATAGGACCCGTTGTTGGTTGGTGACTCCCGCCTAGTTTAAAAATAAGCCACGCTGCGCGGACGCTATGCCCCGCACGGCGTCGCACACGATCGGTCGGCCAAGTCACTACTCACCCAAGCAAGCGTGCTTTCTCGTCCCATCTCCCCTTATCCCGCCGCAACCGGCCTTACAGGGTGCCAAATTCCCAAACTACAAAAATCAGGCCAAAGTGATAGTCCCCGATCAATTTTATTGCTAGAGAGACATGAAATAGGATTAAACAACAACAACAACAACTTCCTCCACCCTTATTGACCACATCTACACAACTAATAAGTCAGGTAGTGTAGAGGTGCCCCAAATAGGGATTAGTGATATTTACCCTGTGAGTTGTGGCTGGGCATTAAAAGCAAATACTACTTTTCGTAAACACCAGCACACAACTATTAGATATAGATCTTTGAAGCGCTTCAACAAAGACGTATTTCTGCACGACCTAAGTCAAGTATCTTTCCACACAGTTTACAACCAAGGTGACCCAAACGAGGCTCTGTCTGAATGGTACAGATTGTTTCTTGGTGTTCTTGATAAACATGCTCCTTTCAGAGAGAAACGAGTGAAAAATCCCCAACTTCCCGCGTGGTTGAACAATGAAATCAAAAATGCCATGCAGCTCCGAGATGATCATAAAAGGAGCAATAATTTTGTAGCTTACCGAAAACAAAGAAACCTTATAGCTTATAAAATATTTAGTTAGAAATGCTCAGAGGTCTCACTTTCACCATCTCATGAACGGCAAAAAAGATATCGTTTCTGTTTGGCGTGCAATAAACGCCTTTACGAGGTCCAGAAATACCGCACAGTGCACTAAAATATCAGCTGATCCGTTTAATCAGCATTTTCTCTCTACCGCCACTACACTGTTACAGAATCTTACGTCTCCCGGTCAACCGTCTGATGTTTCAGATAAGCTAAAAAGGTTTTGTGTTGAAAGATTAACACCTAACAGGTCTTGCAACATTCTGCTCTTAACAGTTTATGAAGTGGGAAAATGCATTTCTTCATTAAAGAGTAAACGTACATCTAGCCATGATGGAATTAGCAGCACTGTTCTTAAAATGGCTCTTCCATACGGCGTCGAGTCGCTAACATACATCTACAACCTTTGCATACAACATGGACAATTTCCGTCTGGTCAGAAAACGGCAAAGGTAATATCGCTAGATAAAACAAAAGATTTAAATGACACCAACCATTTCAGCCGACCCATTTCTCTGTTGTCAACTCTGTCAAAATCGATTGAAAGACATATCCACACACATTTTCTACATTTCTTAAATAAATACAAACTCGTTCATCCACTACAGTCTGGTTTTCGTAGGGGGCATTCTTGTCACACAGCTTTGGTTCACCTGGTTGACAGATGGTTAACTGCTATGAATAATGGGCAAATGACTGGAGCGGAATTTTTGGACCTTTCAAAAACTTTTGATCTGTCAACCATGATCTTTTAATTAAAAAGCTTGCTGCCTATCAGCTGAGTGAAGGCACCCTTGCCTTCATTACATCATATCTAAACGGGCGCACACAGTACGTCTGTGTGAATGGTACAAACTCACGTGAGGGGGTGATAGAGCACGGAGTACCACAAGGATCCGTCCTTGGTCCATTATTATTTTCAGTTTTTATAAACGATCTTCCCTTACATATATCCGACCCCCGTGTAATCTGTAGTCTCTTTGCTGATGATGGAACTCTTGACGTGTCATCGTCAGAGGAATCCTGTATAACCCAGTCCCTACAAAGCGGCCTGAATTATGTTTCCACATGGTGTCAAAACAATTATATGATTCCGAATCCTACTAAGATCAAATGCATGTTAATTACTACTAGACAAAAGCATCAGCTGAACCCGCCTACCCTACAGCTCTATTTGAATATTTGAATGGGCAGTCTGTTGAGCAAGTCAAAGAACAGCGTGTGCTTGGAATCATCATTGATGACAAACTGTGTTGGCAAAGCCATATTACCAAAGTGTGTAAAACAATATCAAAAAACTTATTCTTACTTTCAAAATTAAGATATTTTACTAACGAACCAACAAGGAAACTTTTTTTACTGTGCCCATATTCAGCCACATTTGGATTATGCTTCCTCAGTTTGGGATGGGAGGAGTGATGCTAATCTCAAAAGGATGAATTCGCTTCACAGGCGGGCAATCAAATTAATCAGTGACACATCCATGCAAGTCATTAGTACTGATTACAAGTTCAAGCTGCTGGATATCCTGCCACTTGACAAGCAGTTCATTTATAATAAGTTGGTACTCATGCGCAAAATCACCCTCTCAGACTCACCTGCCTATCTCTCTAATTTGTTCGAATTTGCCCACAGAGCTAGTCGAACATCAGGGAACAATCTGGTAGTACCAAGGGCCCGCTTAGATATTTACAAGACGTCCCTCTCCTACTCTGGTGCAAAATTATGGACACAGTTCCCGCAGACATTAAACACTTGCTGAGGTGTTCTGTGTCATTTCTTTTGCAGTATAACATCATATTTTTTTTTAATGTTTAATGTTCGATATTTTGCTTGGTGTCAGTGTGTGTGTGTGTGTGTGTGTGTGTGTGTGTGTGGTGTAATGTGAGCATTGATTATTTGAAATATAATTATTGTTGCCTGCACTTTTCACTATTATGTATACTTTTATATATAAAATTATGTGTATGTGTGTTTACGTGCATGCTATAGCTTAGCAAGAACATGATTGAAAAAAAGGTCATTGAAGGTGCCTAATCATTTATCCTTGAAAAATAAAGTTTCATTCCATTTCATCTCTCTCTCTCTCCCTCTCTCTCTCTCTCTCTCTCTCTCTCTATCTCTCTCTCTCTCTCTCTCTCTCTCTCTCTCTCTCTCTCTCTCTCTCTCTCTCTCTCTCTCTCTCTCTCTCTTTTTCTCTCTCTCTCTCTCTGTTTATAGCATATAAGCGCGCGGATGTTTACGAGCTGGAACGTGATCGCGTACGAGCCGGTACGGTATGGAACACTGTCCTCAGCAGTTGATGGAAAACGCTAGCGCAGAGGAAGGGTTCGTTTGTCAGTCTCAAAAGCTGACGACAGACAACTTGTCACAAGCACGCATCATTTGTCGTTTTACGGAATATGTCTTGGGCACAGGCGTTCGTCGAGTAAAAACGTCTGTGTTTTCTGAGTGCATCAAACTACAGTAGGCCTCTGCCTATTTGTTTCTTCTGTTCACCCCCCGCCCCTTCCCTGCCACTGGACGTAAATTGTGGTTCTAACATCGCTGTTAAAGTCAAAGCCAAAGACGTTCATGCTCCCCAGGAACATGGATACAAAGTGGGGTCAACAAGAGGCATAGATAAACATGAGCCCCCGCAAATGCGGGGGGGGGGGGGGGGTGGTCATGAGGATCTATGCCTCTTGCGGCATTTGGGCTCTGCTCGTTGTGTTCCGGTAGTCAAGGGTTAATGTAATACAGTATTTATCTAGTCAGTTCGTTTCCTTAAAGAATACATATTTCATCTATTAAAGCGACTGGCAATTATTAAAGGTTAACAATTTGCAGTTTCTCCTTATGAAAATTTCATAAAGGAGAAACTGCAAATTGTTAACATTTAATGTTCTTTTAATAATGCTGGACAAAAGGTTATGAAGTTTGAATGTTGTGAAATGAAAGACGTTTTGCGTTTAATTTTCATTTTCTCTTTTGTTGGAAAGATCATCAAGGGGCTTGGATCCTGGTATCACAATAAAAATAACGAAAGATTTTTTTTTTAATTTAATTTTCTTTTATTTTATTATTTTTTTTGTTAGATTTTATTTTATTTTTTCTAGTGCGATATAGTATAACGCCATTGAAATACAGGTCTTTGTCTTTCTAATTCATAAAGACTTGTTCGACATTTTAGCATGAAATATGTTTTAAGATATATTTATATCTTGTCTTAAGACCCTACTTTTAGTTTGGCTGACAAAATGTTTACACATCCCGCGGTGAGATGAATCGCTTGCTCGGCGTTAAACTCAAATAACTAGCTAACTTAAAAAAATTAAATTATATTTTTTAAAATGTATTTTATTGTGACTTAATTTTAAAACAAAGACATTGTCTATTTTGGTGTCGACGAGTGGGTGTCGAAAAGTGAGTGTCACGGTGTCGATAAATGAATAATTAATGAGCGTCGTGGTGTCGACCCCCTGCTCATTCTGGCCCTGTGGTACGGACAGAGTAGCGTGCGGACAGTCACAGAATTACATTAGCTACAAGGGCTCATGAGGGTCTATGTCTTTTGAAAGGAATGTAAAGTGTTTGGGACACATATCCTCCCCCCCCCCCCCCCCGCCCCCCCCCCCCCTCCCCCCGCCCCCCTGCTGTCCGACACGTCCCATTGGACACGTCTGTTACGCGTAGGTGTGACATTCAAACAGGACTATATTGTTTGCTCAGTCCATCTGCAAAGGACAAAGATCTTCATAAGCCCTCGCAGGATAGGACGGTGCATGCAGAAACATCTCCCCCACCCCCAACCCCACCCCCCACCTCCGGGGTGAGGGGGGGGGGCTGCGGAAAGAGAGAGAGATAATGATGATGAATCTTTTATTACAGGATCAAGCTATTGGGCAAGTCAATGCCTGTTTTACAAGCTGTCCTGTATACAAAACAAAACACAGCAGAAAAACAAACGCATCATACAAAGAAAAAAATGAAGGGAAAAAAGTAACGAACACAATAGTTGAATATAAAATAAATAATAAATAAATAAATAAAATGTTTTTAAAAAAAACCTGGCGTTTGAGAATTTGTAACTGCCAGAGAGAGAGAGTGGACTGGTCCATGTTTAATTTGAGGCAGTTCAGTCCATGTTCAGTTTGAGCCCCCCTCCCCCCCCCCCCCCCCCCCCCCCGTTCCATCTACAGAGGGCATAGATCTAGATGAGCCGTTGCAAAATGGCGGAGCGACATGTGAAGTACTGAATAGCTCACAGTCAAACAGCAAGTTGGTGAACCCTCCACCCCCCACCCCATCCTTTCCCTTCATCTTTCCATCCACTACGCCCAAATAAAAAGCGTATCCAGATCCGCTGTTATTTTTCGTCTCGATCACCTCGGTGCTAGGGGAGGTTAAACTGAATACAACGAACGCTGTGATTAAACTCTTGCTTGTTGTTGACAGCCGTTCATTGCAACGGAACTTCACTCCGCGTATCCGAAGGCGGCACGTCTCGAATGAGCTAAGGGCTTACACTGTATTTGGTTGTGTGCTTCAGGTGTACAAAGTCATTACAATTACACAATATGTACAGGGAAATGATATAGTATACAAAAATGCATTAAAGTACCATGATGCGTAAATTTGAAGACACATTTTAGCACTATTTGTGTGTATTATACCTCGACGACACACCTAATGAACGCTAACAGCAGTTTGGACACGCTGCAAAACCCCGCGCGTAATCGCACATATTTATCCTGCGCAGCCGTTAGCGTGTCAATCTAGTTTTAGCCGTGTCTCAAACTAAGAGCATTGTATTTATAGAACGGAGTGGAGTCATTGTCAGGTTATTTGATATAAAGACGCCGTGTGCTGAACTGGATTCTCCTGTGTATAAAAATGAATCGTAACTACACCTGTGTGTAGCGTGTGTACATAAGTGTATCTTTGAACAGTAACGGCGGTAGTGGGCCTTTAACCGCACACACATAACTTATCATCTCTTAGGTGCAGCAGACCATTTAGCAAACTAACCAGAATGGGTCTATGTGGGAAGTACTCCCGCAAACGGTGCGGAGTTGCACCCATTTCGCATTAAAAGGATCCAGTCCGCGATCATAATTATGTGGGGATGACGTTGGTTCAGACATGTTCCGATCTTTGGTGAGAAATGAACTGGAAAAGTTTCCAAACCAACGAGCCCAAGGTAAATGTGCTGGATTTGGTTTAACTATTGAGGATGAAATTATCAATTTGTAGAGGTCTATGTCACGGTTCTGAAGATAGATCGACCATGATAGTTCAACGGTGTAGTTGTCGGAATTGCTTGGCGCCTATAGGCGCCAAGCTATTCTGACACCACCCTTGAACTATCAAGGTCGACCAGCATGCTGTTCTAGCACGTCAGCGCTTTGTGGGCTAAACTAAGGAGACATACATGGCCAAAGGGCTAATTTCAACAAATCTGTGGGAGAAGCATATAAAACCAGGAAGAGTCATAGACCCTCATGAGGATCTATTCAACTTGCAGCTGGGCGGGTAAAACAAGCGTATGCAAGCCGTATTTGAGTTCTAGAAAAATGCTTGACGTGTGCCGCTAAAAATACCAAACTGTACCCTATACAACGCATTTGTGTGTGTGTGTGTGTGTGTGTGTGTGTGTGTGTGTGTGTGTGTGTGTGTGTGTGTGTGTGTGTGTGTGTGTGTGTGTGTGCGTACACCAAACCACTCAAATGGGTTACTCTTTACCATCCTTATGCAAAATGGGTGTGTGTAAAATTCTGGGTGACCAAGTCAGGCACCCATTTTTTTCTGAGGGTTGTTTCTGCATTATCTTTCATTCAAAAGTCAGAAAAAAATATCAAAATAGGAAGTCCCCATTTCGCCAGATTTACTTCATGTTGTGTTTTGGCGATGCCCTGGGCATGTGTCTTGACACGGAAGCGGAGTGTTTTCAGATCAACTTGATGATCGCTGATTGGTTTTCCCAACACCGATGAACGGAGTTGTTTCCCTTGCCCTTCCTAAAACGTCGTCTTTCGTCCCCAACAGTTAACCATTCTTCAGCGTTTGCAGAGGTACTTTATGCAATATTTCTTAGTTAAGAGCACGCCCAGATGTACTTGTTCAGTGCAGTTATTTAACTGAGAGATGCCTCCAATCCCCGATACCCGTTTGGCCCAGAAAAATAAGGCGTCTGCTTCAGCCGTGGCTCGGTCCATGTCTTCCTCTCTCTGACCGTTGAGTGTTGTAGTAAATGATAATAGAACCCCACGATTTTAACAAAAGCTTTCTTCTTCAATGAAAGGAATTCGTTCAATAACCCCATTACAAGGTCAATCTGCCACGCGATTTTTTTTTCTTTTTCTGACGTGTGATTGTCAGTGATTCGAAAAGTAACTTGCCACATGCATGCACAGTATCAGTTGACTTTAAAAAAAAAAAATGGCGCCAGATTTCAATCCTCGTTCGCAAAACTGCCTCGCGATTCGAAGAACAAACGTCCACAAACAGGTCTTTCGGAATGTGCAACTGAAGTGTCGCTTTTTACTGTATTACCAGTTTTTAGTTCCCAGGGTCACCCTGGTCAGCCCCACAGGGTGGGTTTTTCTCTCTATTCTGGGGTATGTGTTTCTGTCTACCATTTGTCCATTCACCTGTATTTGCCTTTTTAAAACTCTCCCTACTGTCTGCACTGCCTGTAGCTCTTGATATTGGATGTGTGTTGCTAAATGGTCTTAGCTTTATTTAGGCCCCATGTGTTAGGTTTATTTAACGTATTTGACCGGCTGGCGACATACATGGCAATGTTCTGTTTAGGTGTTTTTTTCACAAGCAGTGCAGGCACGTCCTGAGAAAGCCTTGTTGCTGTCGGGACGTTAAGCAATGTACAATCAATCTGATTCAAAATGTCAATTGGTTTACATGGTTGTATTGGACATGTTTGCAGCAACACCGTTTTGGTCACACCGGCTCAGGACTTTCTGCACACACCCAGCGCCGGGTGGCAGCAGGATGTCCAAACCCATCGGGATCTATGGAAGTAGACAAGCACGCCCCTTCCTGGCACATGACCAAGGCCCATGGCAAAATTAGTCAGCTGCAGCATCATGGCCCCCCATCCTCTGCCACAGAGGGTGCGTCTGGTAGGAGGGTGCATGGACGGCAGCGGAATGCTTCCAATTACAAACTGGTAAGTAAAGTGATTCTATGATCATCTTCATTTTATTGGCTGGCGTGCGTGCGAAGCAAAAGTGAGTTTATGTTCTGGGCCACTGGTCGTCCGTCCGTCGTCCATGGTAAACTTTAACTCATTCTACCCCAACACCAAAATCCTTAAATTTTGCCCCTGTCCTCTCAAGACCGCATTGCAGCGCAGGACACAGATCGACCATGATAGTTCAAGGGTGATGCCAGAATAGCTTGGCGCCTGCGCCAAGCTATTCTGGCATCACCTTTGAACTATCATGGTCGATCCTTATCCTGCTGTGGTGTGTCTGGGGGTAGAATGAGTTAATGGTGGCATTTTCTCGGAGACTATTCAAGCCACATTCTTCAAGCCTGGCCCAAGGATACTTTGTGGCAAGACCTTTTTAAACATGCCAATTTGAGTGACCTCTCTCAAAGGGTCACGCAGGGTTGACAAATGTGTGAAAACTGCTTGCATTTTCAGAAAACGTGGATTTTGCTGCTGCAGAAGCCAGCTCTCGTCACCGAGGTCACACATATGTAAATACACGGGATTACTCTTTTTATTCTTGTGCAAGGCCCCTTAAACCAAAATTGGGCTGTTTCTGTCCTAATGCAGCTTTGGTTTCAATCTTTCTTTCTTTCCTTCTCCAGTTGGCAAATGGCGCCTGGGATGGACCCGAGACAGAGTAGTGCCAGCGCATCGCAATACGAGGGCAGTGATGACGAGGAGTTTGTTCCTGGCTCGAGCTCACCGGATTCAGAGGGTGTGTTGCTGGGATCTCTGACATAGACAGTATTGTATTGACTATGTTAGATTTCATCAAAGTGGCAGGTTCGGGGTGGCCAGGTGTCGGTGACGCTAGTACCAGCAAGGTGCAGTGTGCGTTAGGGGGTGGCAATGAGAATGTGGATAGGCAGGAGGAACATGATGCTGGAAAGAGTGGGGAAAGAGCACTTACAGAAGAAACAGGTGTGCACGTGTCGCAGAGAGGGAAAGGAAAGTACAAATGGAACAAGAAACATGCATGCAAATTGTGTGGCAAGCTTGTCTTGAAAATGAGCACGCACTTACAAGATGTCCATGCAGATGAGGCAGACGTTGCTAAAATTTTGTCGATGAAAAAAGGGACCAAGCAGAGACGTCGAGCATGGATCAGACTACAAGATGAGGGTGATTACATGCATAACGTTGCTGTTCTTGAAAACAAATCCGGATGTTTGATTCCTAAGTATCGCACCAAAACTATTAAGGTAGACGACCTTCTCGCCTGTAGCCATTGCAAAGGGCTCTATCAAAAAAAGCTGATCTCTGTACACTCAAAACGTTGCTGTCAGAAGCCAGGAGGGTTTCAGATCACTCAGCGAGGGGACGCGGCGCGCCGTGGTCGGCTAATGCTTCCAATACCCTTAGACATTGAATTTTCCTTCTATCACAAGGTCTTGGCCAGCCAGAGAGATGATGAGATAAGCCGTCTCATCAGAACTGACCCCTTGCTTCTTGAGTATGGAAAGAGATTATTTGACCGCAGGGACATTGAAGAACACACGGCTGGACAAATCAGCTTCAGGATGCAGGAGTTAAGGAGACTATTAAAGATTATCAGAGTGAGGTCAGAAATGAAAATCGCAAGTTTAAATGCTGTGATCAATTCAGCTAGCTTTGATCATGTTGTCCTGGCTGTAAAAGAGCTAGCAGATTTTGATGAGGACACATATCAGTTCAAAAAAGGCAATCTCGCAATGCGCATAGGCCATGCTTTGAAAAAGTGTTCACAGATCAAACAGTCACAGGCATCCAAACAGCTTGGGCAGGGTTTAGACGACAGGTGGTGACAGGAGCTCTCTGAGGCGCAGTGGTTTGACTCTGTCTTCAACGGGGACTGGTATAATTGTGTGTCCGCTACAGCAGCCCAGTCGGTCGGGAAAATGACCATGAACAAACCCAAGCTGATCCCATCATGTGAAGATGTGAGGAAGGTCCAACAGCTTCTTGAGACAAGGATGGTTTTGGAAGATTATCCGACAGTGGTTAAAGCAACTCTTTGTGCTGTATCACTTTACAACCGAAAACTAGGGGGAGAAGTTCAGAGAATGAAGGTGTCAGACTTCCAGAATGCTAAGATTGGATCGATCACCGATCAAGATATCTTGAAAGGTCTCACAGAGGTTGAGAAGAAAATGGTGAATCATTTTCAGCGAGTGGAAATCAGAGGCAAGTTTAATAGGAGTGTTCCCGTTTTGCTGACGAAGAAGATGATGACAACTGTGGACAGAATCCTTCAAATGAGGCAATCAGTGCCAGCTCTCGCTGATTCCCAGTACATCTTTGCCACACCTTCTGGTCAGAGGCCTTACAGAGGCCATGATGTTCTGAAGGCCCATGCCCTAGAAGCAGGTGTGTCATACCCAGCCATGTTCACATTTACTCAGTTACGGAAGCAGGTTGCAACTTTGGCTCAGTCAATGGCCATCTCGGAGTTAGACCAGGATCAGCTGGCAGATTTCCTTGGCCATGATATTCGGATACATCGCCATATCTACCGCCAACCTCAAGACGTCCTTCAAAAGGCAAAAGTGGCAAAGATTCTTCTGTCAGTTAACAATGGGATGACAGATTTTGAGAGTTGCATTAGAGCTGAGCTGGGCGATGATGAAGAGATTGACTTTGACAATGAAGACACATCAGAAACTGGCAGAGAGGTCTCGGGGGGAACAGCACCTGTGAATGAAGCAAGTAGCAAGTCAACAACAGGAATCAATGAGCATGACAGAGAAAAGACGTCCAGAGCCTGATGACAATCTAGATAGTTTTGATGATGACAGTACTGCGTCAGCTCCTGTTCGAAAGAAAGCTAGATTTACAAGGAAACCATGGGGGGAAGCTGAAGAGAAAGCTGTTCAAACTCGTTTCAAGACACACCTCGTCATGAACAAACTTCCTGGAAAGGCCGAGATACAGCACGCAATGGCAGAAGAGCCGGCACTTAGACATAGGCGCTGGACAAACATTAAGGATTACGTCCGCAACAGACTGAAAAAGTTACAAAAGAAATGAACTGAGGTTCCCCGCCACTCGCGGCATTTTCGGTTTCATACAGATTTATTACAAGAGTGTTATTATTGGGGTGGTTTCAGCATGTATTGCCTGCTTTTTATTTTATCTGATGGACGCCTGGATCATTTTGTATACTGTATAACCTTTGGATTTGCAAAACGAAACAGCCGGCTAGGGACAAAAGACAATAATAAGATAAAATAAGAAAACCATTAACAACGTAAAGATTGATTACAAGAGTGTTATTAGGGGGGGGGGGTTGGGGGGGGGGGGGGGGGGGCTGGATCATTTTGTAATATACTGCATACCATTTAAAACTCTGCAAATGGAAGAATGGTTGGTTGTTGGGGACGAAAGACAATAATAAAGGCTGAAGTTTCAAGTGATTTCTTATGTTTGTCAGTTAATTAATTAATGTCAGTGTTCTGTTCTGTCATTTTAACTCATTCTACCCCAAGACCGGAATCCCCAAATGTTGAAGTCGTCTTCAGAAGACTGCGTTGTAGTGCAGGACACAGATCCACCATGACAGTTCAAGGGTGATGCCAGAATAGCTTGGCGCCCATAGGCGCCAAGCTATTCTGGCATCACCCTTGAACTATCATGGTGGATCTTTATTTTGCTGTGGTGTGTCTGGGGTAGAATAAGTTAAGCCCAAATGTTGAAGTCGTCTTCAGAAGACTGCGTTGCAGTGCAGGACACAGATCCACCATGATAGTTCAAGGGTGATGCCAGAATAGCTTGGCGCCCATAGGCGCCAAGCTATTCTGGCATCAACCTTGAACTATCGTGGTGGATCTTTATTTTGCTGGGGTAGAATAAGTTAAGTGTTAGTTTCTTCGTCTGGGTCTTTTTCTATCTTTCATATTTTTTCCACACTTTTTGACCCGCATCATACTGAGGCTAAAAGCTTCAAATTTGTTCACTGCCATAATTCTATGCAAGCTACATTACAGTACTTACAGATGAGGACATAGACCAATGGCTTTTGTTCAAGGGTGGTGCCACAATAGCTTGGCGCCTGCACCAAGCTATTCTGGCACTAACCCTTGGACTATTTCAGTCACACTTGTTGCACACACTGGTGTATTCCGAATGATAAGGGTTAATATTCAAAATGCTCTGTTGCTGTTTGTCTGAAACTCCAGAGTACCCAAAACCAAAAAAAAGTCCTTTAATTTCCAGAATACATTATGTTGATTCTCACATCAATGCCATGATAAACTGTTTTGCTTCAGAAGGACAAAACGCAGCAATGTTTAAAAGATTTCCTCTGTAAAAATCATAATCGAAAGGCTACGGGCCAGTGTTTATTGAATTTTGCACCATACAATGTTAAAAATGTTAAAGCACACATACACATTAAGTTGGAAAAAAAATTAATGTGAAAAAGAAGTATTCCATGAACTTGACCTTATTACAGACGCCTACTGTTGTGAAGACACCCATTTTGACTGTAATGCCAGTTTTTGTGTGTGAGAGGCACCCACATTATTGGTAGAAACCCATTTTTTTCCATCTAGTGGCTCTGTTTCTAGAAAATGTCTATTTTATTTTAAGTTATAGAGCTTAGTTATAAGGTGAGTTCTAAACATTCGCATCAATTCCAGAGCCCTAGAATAAATAGAAATATGGGAACCCATTTTGACATAAAATGGTAGGTAACCCACTCTGACGCTTTTGTCTGCATGTGTGTGTGTGTGTGTGTGTGTGTGTGTGTGTGTGTGTGTGTGTGTGTGTGTGATCAATCGCTCTAATCTGTACTGGTCTGTGTTTTTGGACTCTGTAGCTGCAAGCCGTAAGGATCAAAATCTCAGACAGGCCCATTATAATCTCGTCAGTCAGTGAGTAAGCAGTATGTTAACTCATTGTGTCCGAGGTACGAAATACCAACATTTTGGAGTTATCTTCTGAGGACTGCATTACAATTCAGGAGACAGATCGACCATGATAGTTCAAGGGTGGTGGTGGCAGAATAGCTTGGCGCCAAGCTATTCTGCCACCACACTTGAATGATCATGGTCAAGCCATATCTTGCTGTGATGTGTCGCGGGCAAAATGAGTTAAATCTGTTCCGGTACATGCATCAACATGGTGTTCCTTGCTTGCTTGCTCGCTCGTTTCGTCCTCTTGGTCCCGGTTCACAGTGCTGTTTCCGTACTGTACAGTCTCTTAGCCATAGTGAGTCCCAGGCATCCCCTAATATTTCAATCCCCTAAAAAACACTACTGCCCACCAGCTGCACATTTGCCATGCACAAAATAACAATGAAAACAGCACATTGACAGTCTCATTTCTTGGCTATGAACCCGATTCCTTACCAACCCCACAACCAAGCACAGCTGAAATCAGCGTGCCCCTCAAATCACTACGTCAACGGCAACTCAACATAGGCCCACAATTGTCCACTGGATAAGCTCAGGATGGTATGAATCAAAGCACCAAACATGTCTCCTCTCATGTAACCAGAAATTTCCAGTAAATTCTAACATTCAGCCCTACTACAACATTTCAAACAAGGCAAACATTATTTTTAAAAACACTGGTCCTATTACTGCCTGAACTGGCCAAATTTGACTATGTAATGTGACCTCTTGGCTTCTTGCGCCAAAAGGACCGCAAGCGCACAATGGCCTGCTGAGCAACATGCACATGCATATAACGCGAGAGACTGAGAGCTCAAGGATAGTGCCTGATTAGCTTGGCGCCTGGGAAGGCGCCAAGCTAATCAGGCACTACCCGTGAGCGACATGCATCAGGTCAGTATGCAGAACTGTGACCAAAAGAGTGATTTGCAACCAACAAATAGACAGTTTCGAGTGCACTTGAAATAATAATATAATAATAATACCACAATAATAATAAAAGAATGATGATAATAATAATAGTAATAATCATAATCACAACAGAGATTTATATAGAGAACTCTATTACTTTATTTATCATTTTAGGAAAATGTATTTAGATCTCTCGCGCTATGGTGATCAAACACTGGCCCCGAGCTATCATGGTCGATCCCACTCTCGCAACTGTCAATTAATAGGAAAAAAGGCCGAAAGTTCGCTTTTGAAGGTCCCAGTTCTTGACCTTGAAAGTTAAACTTTAGCAAAGGTCAGGCGCACAATCTATTGCAATGAGATGGCAGAAATATAGTTTGAACATGAAAAGTAAACTTGGACCTCCTTCAAAGATGTGTTGAAATAATTTGCACGTTTCAAAAGTTCGTTAGCTGTGATCTACAAAGTTTGTGATGCCCGTAAATGTTATATGTGAAAATGCCACACAGTAAAAAAAAAAAAAAAAAAAAAAAAAAAAAAAAAAAAAAAAAAACATATTGCCATGGACAAATATTACAAGACTCAAAGCAATGGGCCTTTGCTTTGGTTTCAAGAAGATTGTTTTCTGATTTATTTCGCATTCATGTATAGACAACAAAAAAGCAACATAACTAAAACTAACACAAAACAACAGCTGAATAAATATCAGAAAGCGCACATAAACAGGAACGCACACACACACTCTCTCACACACACACACACACACACACACACACACACACACACATCACTGTATTTTATGAGAATCCGTTTGCTTCGTTACTCATATTTAACCCTTTGGCTGTCGGTAGCACTTTTTGTCGAGGTGATTCCTGTAGGAAACACCTCGACAAAATGCACTACCGACAGCGCAGGTTTAACAAATGGGACTTCACGCTGTAAACAAAGAAAATACAAGAGTATCACCCGATAAATATCAGCTTTAGAATGGCAACTTAGAACGACATTATAAAGAAATGTATAAATTAAATTTAAAAAAAACAACAACAAAAAGAACCCAACAACAACAAAAAAATCAGAGAGCTCAGCGGGAGATTAAACGGTGGTTACAGTTCACAGGTAGTGCCAGACTAACCCCTTCACTGCCAGTTGACGACTGCATTTCTGAAATCTTTGTTAACTCATTCTATCCCCGCCACACCACAGCAATATATGGATCGATCATGATAGTTCAAGGGTGATGCCAGAATAGCTTGGCTCCTATGGGCGCCAAGCTATTCTGGCATCACCCTTGAACTATCATGGTCGATCTGTGTCCTGCACTGCACTGCAGTCTTCAGAGGACAACGGCAAAATTTGGGGATTTCGGTCTTGGGGTAGAATGAGTTAACTCGACGCAAAAGCGCCCCAACCGTCCAAGGAACATGGATTCAAAGCGGTCTCAGCAAGAGACATAGATCCTCATGAGCCCCCGCAGTTGCGGGGGCTCATGAGGATCTATCTCTCTTGCAGCCGGATGGCGTTAACTGTTTCTCGGCGATACAAAATGGTAATGGCAAGAGGCATTGATCCTCATGATCCCCACCAGCTGCGGTGACTCATGAGGATTTGTGTCCATTGCAGTTGGAGGATGTTGACTTTTTTCGGCCGGCAGTCGAGAGGTTAACTTGGCGCCTTCCTGGGTAGTGCCCGAGTACGCCAGAAGAATGTTGCACTACCCTTGAACTTGTCATGGAGGTTCCACCGAGCAGAGCTGTTGCAGAGTGGTGACGAACGCCTGAACGAAAGTAGTAGTAGGTGAACAAATGAAATGAACCAAAATGTAATATAATATATTATATTTTGTTTTCCTCCCTGCGTCACACGACCAGTCACTTAAGCGCAAACTGTACCATCTCAGCACTAGTCCTGCTGTTAACAACGAGCGTTTTTTGGTATTCCTTTTTCTAGATATCCAAACACACATGACACTTTAGAATATAACAACGACAATCTGCTGCACATTCGAAGCATCCCCTTCAGTCATCTTGAATCTAAAAGCACAAGGCACCGTGCTAACTTGCACAAACTGTCACTGAATCAGTGGTCAAATGCCGATCGCTTCATTAAAAAGTTCTTAATTTTTCTGAATCACATTGCAGCTTAAATCATTCTGTACACAAGCCAAGATTAGCTTTTTACTCGCGAAACTTGCGCTTCACACGGTATCATGCTACGTCACACTCTGTCTCGTAAAGACTGGGAATCCCCGGCAAAACATGTATATTCAATGGTGTCACCTATCCGCCACAGAAGCGGCCGTCTTCATAAACTGGGTTTTTTCTAAACAATAAACGGAGGAAGGAAAACAAATACGTTATTGGTCGGAGGGGTTCGCCACACGGACCTTTGTAGGCCTTCGGGAGGTCAAATGAATCATTTTACCCCTTCGGCCTTCGGGGTACAATGATTCCTTTGACCTCCCTCAGGCCTACAAAGGTCCGTGTAGCGAACCCCCTCCGACCAATAACTTATAATATATCACAGTTGAGGCAACGGGGAAAATGGTCATATCGAAGGCTGAAGATTAACTCATTCCAGACGTGCCGCATCTGGATACGTGGCATCTGGATCCAGCTCGATTCAATGCGTTTAAACGAGGTAGTGTTAAAACGATGTGGGTTCTATGTGTGTCACTGGCAGCCCGATAACCTGAAGAAAAAAAAAATTGTTTACACACACACACACACACACACACACACACACACACACACACACACACACACACACACACACACACATGCGCGCTCACGCACGCACACACACACACACACACATATAAATACACGCGCACCCACATGTACATGCTAGCGCGCGTCAGTGTACTCACCCATGAACTGACCATGATAATTGAAAGGGTAGTGCCAGATTAGCTTGGCGCCCTGCAGGGACTCGGAGCTAATTGGGTTAAATAGACACAGAGTAGCATTCACCAAGTAATAAATGGAGTTCTTTGTACAGGCACAAACATCCCTGCAGATCATGGATTTAGTTCCTGATAGTGTGCCCAAAGAAAATCAGTGCTATTTATAGATTTGCTTACGGGTGTTAGACCACAACCATTTCCACGCCCCAAGCTACGATAAAAACCAGTTCCGGTTTCTAAAATCTGCATATTATTGGAATATTCACTGCTAGTCGTTTTTCTGCAAGTGTTCAAAACTCGGTTCGGCTATCATTTCATTCATTTATAAAATGAGGAATACTTTGCAGCTGTCTAAGCATTTACCCAATCAAACTGCTGCAGCCATTTGCAATCGGAAACGAGACTTCCAGTTTCTTTACCAAGCTAGGGACGTGGAAATGGTTGGGGCGTAACAACACAGTAGTACACGGTACGCATTTCGTATCAGATTGTGTATCTGATACGAAATGCGTACCGTGTACTACTGCAAACGGTGGAGAGAATGGACGGAGGTGCTTAGAGCGGGGAGAGGCGTGCGGGTTTGAATGGGTAGGTTTGATGCTGCAGCGATGCACTATCAAGAACTACTAAAGAAGGTTAAGTAGGCAGCGCGCACTGCCAATAAAAGAACACAGTGAATAAAAGGTCTTCAGTCAGGCTATGTCAACCTTAGCTGGTCCGTGCACTTTACTGCGCGGACTGCCCAGCTAAGGCTGACATCGACCAGACGGGACATTTTACTTCATATGACAGATTTTTTTTTTAAACAAGCGCAAACCTTTTTACAAGAGCCGCGCAATTCAAACATGGCGTAGCACATTTCCGCCGTCTCAAAAGCGGCCACGCCCTGGTCAATTCCGTCAACGTACAAGTGGAGACACCTAGCGGCGTCCACCAACACTCCTACACGACTGCCCGGATACAGGCTTCCCAGGACTTGGTTCACTGTGTTGTCCGTCTACGAAAAAAACGTTATTGTAGACGATCAGTACATACGAAATCAATCGGTTAACCCTTTGTCTGTGCGTAGCGGTTTTTGTCGCGATTAGTCCTGCCGGAATCATTGCAACAAAAACCGCTACCGATAGACAAAGGGTTAACCACACTTTTCGATCAGTCACTCACACAAAGAGGGTGCCCCAGCAGCTGCAGGAGCTCATGTGAGAGTATGTTTCTGACAGATGAGGCGATATGCGTGAGCGACTTACATGTATACGATTGTCGTTTTTAGGACGGGTCGTGGTGGGGCGAATTTAATACCATGTCTATGATGTCAAAGGCGGGCAGGCTAAACATCTAACAATTAAAGTAACAAGATAGAAATTACGTCATGTCTATTACGTTAACGTCGCTGCTGAACGTACATTTGGCGCGAAGCGCCGTATGTGCGTATGTAGGCCTATGTATATGAGTATGTATGTATGTGTGTGCGTATGTATGTAAACAAGAGAATCTCCGATAAGCTTGAAACTTGGCGAAATACTTTCTTAAGTGGGTGGCTAAGAGTGCCTCCGAGCATATTGTAATTGAATGTCTCATTGAAGACATAAACAACCGTTTATAGGAAGTCGGTTGACCCAGACTAGAGTCCGTAATTTGTGTTATATTTACTTGAACTTTTGCATATAGCTAGTTTGGAAAAAGACATTGAATGAGTTCGTTAGCCAGCTTTGTATCCTTTCAACTTCTTTTGAATCAAAACACTAAAAAAAAAAAATTACTTCTAGAGAAAGTCAGACAGTGGCGGTGACGTAAATGAGGCAACTCCGTCACCACGCAGACACTGACATAATACATGAAAAGAAAAGGGGAGACTGCCAGTGCTAATATTTTAGGAAGGTTACAAAGTAAAGTAGGTAATAGCACTGTCAGGGGAGAGAAGTCTGCATGATCGACCAGTGATCATAGATCTAATGTGGCCAAAGCACACACACACAAAAAAAAAAAAAAAGGAAAGAGAGGGCGGCGCTAAGAAAGTGACTGAAAGCAATGCATATGGGCCCCCCCCCCCTAACCCCCCACCCCCTCCCCCCGGAGGGGGGGGGGCGTATCACATATCCCACTGTTCCAGCCACTCAGTACATGGAAATTTAAATCTAGGTCCCCAAGGGGGGGTCCAGATATTTAGCCGGTGTGGACAGCTGTTTCGGTCTTGGCGACCTCTTCAGCACACCATCGGCAATACTGGAGGAGGCAGGAATTTCTGCCTACCTGCAATGACAACCACATTTTACTGTCATTCATTACTACAATATCGACTGCAACCCCTTCCCCCCTTTTGGTAGGTTCTCTTTTAGGGTGCATGGAAATTTAACTCTAGGTGGTGGCATGGAATGTATGCCCCTGCAGACACCACAGTAAAATGTGGTTGTCATTGCAGGTAGGCAGAAATTCCTGCCTCCTCCAGTATTGCCGATGGTGTGCTGAAGAGGTCGCCAAGACCGAAACAGCTGTCCACACCGGCTAAATATCTGGACCCCCCTTGGGGGACCTAAATTTAAATTTTCATGCACTGAGTGGCTGGAACAGTGGGATATGTGATACGCCCCCCTTCGGGGGGGGGGGGGGGGGGGGGCTTCCATATGCATTGCTTTCAGTTTCAGTCACTTTCTTAGCGCCCCCCTCTCTTTCCTATTTGTGTGTGTGTGTGTGTGTGTGCTTTGGCCACAGTAGATCTATGATCACTGGTCGATCATGCACACTTCTCTCCCCTGACAGTGTTATTACCTACTTTACTTTGTAACTGACATAATACTCTAAATATGACGTCATTCTCTCTCTCTCGCTCTCTATCTCTCTCTCTCTCTCTCTCTCTCTCTCTCTCTCTCTCTCTCTCTCTCTCTCTCTCTCTCTCTCTCTCTCTCTCACAATTTTAACGGCAAGTTTTTCTCACAATCTCTCAATTTTAACGGCAAGTTTGAAAACTGGTCCTGTTACCAATAACTTCTACCGTTGGAAAATAAAGGTTCATTGTTCATTGTTCATTGTTCACACACACACACACACACTCACACAAACACACACACACACACACAGTACACACACACACACACACACACACACACACACACACACACACACAAACAAACATGCGCGCATCTCCAGGAGGAATAGATCCTTATGCGCCTTCCAGGCGCATGAGGATATGTGCCTTTGGAGATGTTTGGATCGCGCGCGCACGCACGCACTAACACATCGACGCGCTTTCAAAAGAGCATGCAGGTGACCCGTGTACTTAGTATATCACGTAGCTAGATAAAGTCAACCTGCTTTCACACAATTTATAGCATAACTGAAATTGCACCATGAACTTCTAGTTTTGTCACCATTTTCTCAAGCGAAAGTGAAAATCATATCACGTATAATATAAATTACGTAAAAACTAAAACTTACGTCATGACAAATGACGTTTGACAAATCAATGATGTGATTGTCCTGCGCCCCTTACAGAACTCGCTGACGCATTGGCAGATCTGCGAGACTTTTTCAAAAGGAGATAATTCAACACCAGAATCAAGTCAAAGACAAAAGGTAGAGACCATTGACAGCGAGGACAGCCCTCATATATATTAGTATATAGAAGGGACTTTGTGGGTTATGGTTCATCTCATCTTGTTTTATGTTTCTACAGTAAGAAAAGAAATACCAAACAAATAAAAAAAATATACATACGCGCTTGGAAAGGACACGCACAAAGCCGTTTATTAATAAACTATCTTGTCTTTGCCTTGTCTAGATGTGTTTGTTCTTTGTTCAGTATGAATCATCTGTCTTCTTTAAAAGTCTTCCCCCCCCCCCCCCCTCCCTTTTTTTTTTCTTCGTTTATTTGTTGTTCTTGTTGTTTTTGTTGTTTGTTTGTTGTTGTTTGTTGTTGTTTTTGGTTGTTTCCCCCCCCCCCCTTTTTTGTTCTTGTTTCTTTCTTCTTTTATTTAGGGGGTGGGGTTGGGGGGGGGGGGGGGAAGGTATTAATGAACCGTGGTGTGTTAGTCATTGCTAAACGTCTTTTTTCTTTGTACAGTTTTTGTTTTGTTTTTCTGTTTCCTTTGTTGTTTTTCATTTTACATGCTTTTTAGTGTAGATTTTTTAATCTCATGAATAAATCTTATGTAGAAACAAATCGTGCAAAAAACACCCTTACCCGTTTGCCCCGGGAACACACACCCCAAGTGCTCACGACGACAGCTTTCTCCCACTCCCATGCCGTCCAGGGCAGGGTCAGGCCCGAAGGGTGGGTCTCCACCACCCCCACCCTCATCAGACAAGGGGTGTTAGTCTCAAGCTCATCCACACGCACCTAAAGGGGGGAAAAAAGCAAAGGCTGGCAAAAAGGATATATATACGCACTACACCATACAGCCCTCATGAACAACAAGATGCTGATCGACCATGATAGTTCAAGAGGAGTGCCAGAATTTGAACAGCTTAGCCATTCTGACGCCACCCTTGCACTATCATGCTCGACATTCGACCTTATTTTATGCATCGAAATGTGGTTCATGGGGGACAACTTCAAAAAGTATAGAATTTCTACCGGAATTGTTAACTCATTCGTGACGTGCTGCATTCGGATACGCGGCTGAAGCCGCGTATCCGAATGCAACACGTCTCGAAAGAGTTAACGTTTAAGGAGTACTTTGAGCGACATTTAATTTGTAATACACTCACCTCAAAAAGTGTGTCAAAGCCCATAGGGTCCGTGACCATGACAATAGCATGACTGTCGCCTCTCACTTTCTCCGCCGTTTGTCGGTCGTCACTTAGCGCAATGTTCGTGCCGTGGTTTGCGTGAAATCGAACCCCTGCTGGCTGCACACACAAAAATGGAGCGCTTTCATTCTAAGTCAAAGTCGTATATACTGAGGCGCAAAACATGCGACATTTTTGTAATCACCGGAAACACTGACGTGTTTTCGATTATTCCCAAAATGCCGCATTTCCTTTGCTCCTCAGTACATAATACGAAACTAACACTAAAATTTGTCAATCAAAAGCATAGTTAAACTTGAAACTTGAACGAGATCTGTGAGCAACAACTGCTAGTAGGTTAGCCACCTGAAACTAAATACCTAAACTTGCCATCCGGTGCGCAAATGACCCTCCCAGTAAGCAAAAGCCTTAGGGAACACGTGCACTATTCGCGGGCCCACTACTGCCGACGTCGGCCCGAGGATCTTTAGCCTAATATATGCACGGACCAACGTCGGCCCGAACGACCATACTAACTAGTCAGCCAGATTCTTACCAGCTGCACTTTTCGTGTTGGAAGCATTCAGAAATAAACATCATGCTGCTAATCAAATTTCAGTTTAACTGGAGGGGTCAGAACCGACTGCTCCACCGAATCACTGAACCACATCTATACGGCAAGGGTTTTAACTCATTACATCCTGAAGATGAAATTGTTACTTTTTTGGATGCCCTTTGAGGTCCGCTACGTCGTAGTTCTGGAGACAGAACGACCATTGTAGTTCAAGGTATGAGAATAGTTTAGCGCCTACAAGCGCCAAGCATTTCGGATACCACCCTTGAACTATCACGGTCGATCCACATCCTGCTGTAGCATGCTACGGCTTAATTGGTTAACCGCTTAACTGCCGTGGCTGGGCGAAAGATAGAAAGCCACAAGAGACACATACCCTCTGCGCCCCTGCAGCATTTACGTCTCTTGTTAGTCCCATGCTCTTTATTCATATTTTATCCCGTTTACATCTGTGTCCTTCACGCCAATGTCGGTGAGTGTGCAGAACTTCGTGATCGCTGCCAGCGAAGGGGTTAAAGTTTTTAAAAAAAAATACTGGTATTGGCACTGGATAGAGAAATGATCACAAGACAGTTTGATTAATCCCTTCACTGCCGAGAAAAAAGTGAACACGATCCAACTGCGAGCCACATAGATCCTCATGAGCACCTGCGACTGCAGGTCACATGATGCTGCATGCCTCTTGCTGAGACCAGTTTGTATTTATGTTTATTGGACGGTGTTGGCTTTAGGTTGTTGAATGAACGAAGATTTCAGAAACAAAAATGTACTTAGAATATACAGGGAAGGGATTACACATACTAATAATGCCGCCTTACCTCCCCTAGACTTGTGAGATGGCGTTCAATACCCACAACTCCCCGCGGGTCGATAGTTAAGCTCGCCATAGAAATGATGTTCAGGTTGTCAAGAAAGCCAACTCGGTTAAAAAGCCCCTCAACTCTGGTCTGCAGCAACGACGTGACGTCACAGAAGTCGTTGCGCGGTGCCGTCGTCTGTGAGCGTTCCACGAGACGTCTGTGTGACGTCAGCTTGCCCCGCTTCTCTAACAGTGAAGCCCTGGTCTGTCTGGCTCGAGATTTGAAATTCAGTTGCCTGTGGTTGACAAGTTCTTTCAGCCGCGCTCGACATGCTTCTAAAGATCTGGTCAGCCTATCACAAGCTTCGTCTATTTCGTTCAAAGCAGTGCGCGCCCTTCTCTCAGAATCCTCCAGCTGCTGGTCCAGGCGGGTTATGGCTTGCTCAAGCTCGTTTTCTCCGGCACGCAACTTGGCAGACAGGTCGGCTAAGGCCGCTCGCGCTTCTTCTATTCTCTTCTCCAACGACGTCACTTCCGGACATTCTCGGTGCTCCTCGGTGGCGCAAAGGTGACAGATGATCGTTCCGTGCGTGCGGCAGTAGAGCTCCGAAGGTTTCACGGAGTGCGTGGGGCACGTAGCAGGGCGGTGAGAAGCCAGCCGGGCAGTCGTGAGGGATTTGAGCTCCACGACTTCGTGGTAACGGGACACTGACAGTCTGCCGTGGGCCGTGGCGCATGACTGGCAAAGCGTGTCGCTACAGTTCAGGCAGATGGAGGCGGCCGGGACGTTCACACAGGAGCAGCACACATGTTCCGTGCTTAGCACACCTGTTGATGGAAATAAGCCTTGAATGCAGCACTGCCTGTTTATTGCTTATTTTAGTGTAACGTCGCGCAAACAACGCAGGTTATCCCACAGGCACAAAGTCGACAACGGTGCCGAGCCAACCATGCACCACGCTAGAAATATCATGGTCGACCAACTTTTAAGCATCTGGTTCGGACAATGCGTTTGCCTTGTGACTGCCATCACGTGCAGCAAACTAATACCGCACCCAAAGTTTTTGTCGCGAACACGTGACAAAAACCACTACCGACAGCCAAGGGGTTAACACACTGGTTTGTTTAAACGTACCTCAGAGATTTCGATGAATTCGGTGAAAGGTTTTGATGGCTGAAGGTCCCAGGCGAGGCAGAAGAATAGCATCAGTGGTCTAGAAACCCTCAACCACCCCACCCACAGGCCCCACTCCCAGTTTAACCCCATCTTTGCCGGAAAAATACGAAAACCATCCAAATGCAACAGGCAAAGGACCTCATGAACCCCCGCAGGTGCGGGGGCTTATGAGGTTGTATGCCTGTTGCCTATTTATATCCACTCCATTAACTGATGCGTTTGTTCGGTGCTGACTTTGTCCTGCTTTCAAGGACAATTTGCGTCCACTGGCAGTGAAAGGATTAACCTTTTGCGTGTCGGTAACAGGTGTAGTGGCGATGATTCCTACAGGAAACCTCGTGACTAAAACCGCTACCGACACGCAAAGGGTTAGGAAAATTATCATATGACATGACAATCTTTCTGACAACTGTTGTACAATCTGAGAACTCGAAAGCCTTTTTACAAACTTTCCCAAGACACCAGTCACGGTCAAAGTTCAACAGATGTGGACATTTATTTTTTTTTATAAACAATGAAAAGTCATTAACCAATAGATCTAATTTATTAATCAAAAAATCCGAATCGTTCTACATACCCGCGCTTTCCACCATTGCCGCCATGGCCAGATCTGTAGGTAAGGTGTCCACATGGTCTGTCATTTGATTTCCCAGCTGACCCTTCGCCCGGAAGTCATTGTCTGGATCCACGATTGCACACCGGCACATAGGGCACAGAGCGTGCATGTCTGCGCGCAACCATGTCAGCAGGCAGTCACGACACAGGAGGTGAGCACACGGAAGGATCTTGGGGACAGAGAACTCTTCGTGACACACGGGACACTCCAGTTCTCTCCCTTCGCTGGTAGAATGTTCGGTAGCCATGCTGGTCAGGATAGTTCTGAAGCACAAAAACAAATACAGAATAAGCCATTAGTGAACCCAATGGCCAGAAGGCCGTGCGCGGGTCAACGGCTGCCGATGTCGGCCCGATGGCCTTTTGTGCATTGGGAAGTTTCGTTTTGCAACGAACGCCAAACGAGAGCGAAATTACGGCGGATAAGATACGTCACAGTAGATGGAAAGATGAGGGGGTTGCCATCCACTGACTGTTTGACTGTGAGCTATTCAGTACTTTACATGCCGCTGTCCCATCTTGCGAGGGCTCATCTATATCTATATGGAATGGGGGGAGGCGGGGGGGGGGGTGGTTGTGGGGGTGGGGGCGTGGGGGGGGGGGGGCTCAGACTGGATATGGACAACTGCCTCATATTGAACATGCTCTTCATGCTCTCGATTGAACATACATGAGGAGCATGATCGCACCCATTCAAAGGCTCCCACGCTATATTGATGCAAAAGTCAATATTCTGGCAAGTGGACCAAGATGCACACATTATCCATAGTTACCACATCTTGTGAGCAAAAAAATTGCAACATTTTTGGAATCATCGGAAACACTCGAGTGTTTCCGATGATGCAACAAATGCCACATTTCTTTTGCTCGTCAGTATACAGTGTTTCTGCATGCACCGTCCATGTTGCGAGGGATCATGATGATCTTTGTCCTTTGCAGACGGCCCGAGCACACAATATTGTCCTGTTTGAACTTCACACCTAAGCGTAGTCAGTCAAGTCATAGGATGGCAAATCAATAACCCACTCAGGGGCGTGAAGCTGTCTAATCAACCATGCTTGTGCAACGTCAGATCAGTTAGCAGCCAGGACAAAGGATGTTCAAACCAGACATGCAGTGAAATCAAGGTCCTTCCATCTGCAACGGCTACAGAGTTTCATGACGCCTCTCAACAGACGCTGAAAGCCGTAAGGTCCAAAATCACAGACCATCACATCAAGTTCATAATAGCAATGTGACGGGAACACATTACAAGCTTCCGTTTCGATTCCTGTTAGATGGCAAGTCATGTCAACGATAACAGTGCGACACGTACGACACACGGTGCTAGGACCACAGAGCTATCGACACGTACTGCTAGGGGCCGTGCCGGATCGTAGTATTATCAACACGTAGTTCTCGCGAGGCGCAGAGCTAGCGATACGCACCCCTGATGTTCACCTCACGTGACGCCAAGTTAGCCGTTTCAGCGACGTACACACTTTAGGAACAACACTGACAAAGCAACAGGCTAGCCTGTTATCTAAGCATTAGGCATACAATATCATTGTTAAATCCCTGAGTCATTCTTACACACCGCGCCGACATATTTTGGACGGTATGCTTACTGAAACACCGCTACACGGCAAAATCGAAGCTAGTGCTAACTGAAAGGACTGTGTACATCAAGCTCGTTCGCACAACGCTCATCATCAAGACTGAGGCCGGCCTCGATTCGGTTCTCACTGAAGTCTGCAGGATTCGTGTGAGAATTACTCGAATCTAGCCCTTTTCATCAGTCCTCATGCACCATTGCCTGAAATAAATTTATGATAGTTCAAGGGTGGTGCCAGGCTAGCTTGGCGCCTAAGGCGCCGGGCTGACACCACCCTTGAACGAAAATGGTTGATTAGTTTCTTCTAATCTGTAATGTGGCCTTCATAAGACGATAAGAACAATTTTTTAATATATCAGTGCTCAGGATGTAATCGTAACTGAAAAAAATGACCTACCTTACGCCGAGTCGGCGAATCCTTCCAGCATTGAAGAAGAGTGTCACTAAAACTGACGTGTCACTGTTGAGCGGCGGCGCTGCCGAGAATGTGTTGTCGATTAGGACGTCTGTGTCAGTGCGTGCGGCCTGACAGTTTTGAGGTCGGGGTGTCCTCCTAAAGTACACATGTACCCCAAGCAGTATTGCGTGTACCCAAGGACACTAAACACATCAGTTGAGCGGTTACTGAAACTACTGTAGTATTCCACCCGCGCTGTGTGTTAGTCTATGATTTTGGACCGTATGCTTCTGAACCGTTACTGAAAGTGTCATTCCGTGGAAATCACACTGACTCTTAACTCAAACAACACACCTAATAACACAAGCGTGGGCTCGTGAAACTCAGTGACAAGTATGGAGTCAGTATCAACGAACGCGAAGTTCACAAGAGTCTTTTTAATAAACATTACGTTGATCAGTGTAATTCACGTACATCGGTAACTTCAAACTAATTACTATGTGTTCTGAGAAACAGTAAAAGTAATCGACACGATGTTTTAAGTACAACGGCCGGGAAGGCCGGGGTGAAGAGCCTGCACTGAGGGGAGGAAGGGGGGGGGGGGGCGCATAGAATGACTGAGGCCGGGAAAACTAACTGCATGAGTGAGCGCCGGATCTTACTAAATCTTACTAGATCCTGCGCAAATCAGTCACTAAGCCGCGAGGTAGCTCGCTCATGCAACTAACCCCAGAAGCCGAGCTACAATGGCTTCAGTCCGGCCCGGCGCAACGTGACTCAGTGTACGGCCGCGCTGTATGCTACAGCTGAAAACTCTCTCCAGCTCTAGTAGTGTAAACGTGTACAACTTGTGTACACAACTGATGTGCCCTCAACTGTCAAACCACACCGGCCGGTTCTCTCCCTCAATTCGCTGCCCTGATCAGTGCATCGAACACGGGGGCGAATTTTTTGGTTTGTTCAAGTTTTTTTTTTTTTTTTTTTCTTGTTTGGAGGGGAAGGACTGGGGGTGGGGGGAGGGGGACTACCAGGGTTTCTGCCGCCCGAGGATCAAAATTCTTTATAATGCTTTAATCAAAGTATGTAGTTGTTGGTTTGCTGTTGCTTTTTTAGCGTTTGGAACAACCCCCCCACCCACCCCTCCCCCACCCCCTCCCCGGTCCCGCTTTTCGATATTTCGGCGCCACTGGGAGGAAGCTCTCCCGGCTACACGCTCCGCGCCTCGCCTTTCCCCACCCCCGGCATTGGAAGAGGTTTTCACACATGCTTGTTGCGCCTACCCGCCCCCTTCCCCTCCTCGACCCTTACCCTTCTCCCCCCACCCACCCACCACGCCCCCAACAACACTTTTTGATTCCCCCCCCCCCACACACACACACACACCCACCCAGGTAAATGAGGTAACTGAGCCAACCCTGCAATAGAGATTGGTTGTACATTGCTAAATGTCCCGACAGCAACAAGACTTTCTCAGGACGTGCCTGCACTGCTTGTGAAAAAAAAAAAAAAAAAAAACTAAACATAATATTGAATTCATGTCGCCAGCCGGTCTAATACGCTAAATAAACATAGGACCATTTAGCAACACACATCCAATATCAAGAGCTACAGACAGCGCAGATAGTAGGGAGAGTTTAACTCTTTCGAGACGTGTCGCATTCGGACTCGCGGCCTTAGGCCGCGAGTCCGAATGTGACACGTCTCGAAAGAGTTAAAGAAGGAAAATACAGGTGAATGGACCAAGGGTAGACAGAAACACATGCCCCAGAATAGAGGGGAAAACCCACCCTGTGGGGCTGACCAGAGTGACCCTGGGAACTAAAAAGTGGTTAACCACCCCCACCCCCCCAAGTCCCCCAGGGCAGACCGGGGGGGGGGGGGGGGGGGCTGGAATAGAGAGAGACAACCAGTGTGCAGCCGTCCTGCTTAAACCCAGCTGCAAGAGGTGTAGATCCTCTTCAGGCCATGGCGGCAAACCCCAGTCTCCCCTCCTCTGGTATTTTGTCCTTGTTGGGCCTTGCCTGCCAGGCATCCGCTTCGGGACAAAAACATACATTTTTAACCTGTCAGTGCCGAGAAAATTTGAACATCATCTCATATAACTGCAAAAGGTATAGATCCTCATGAGACCCCCGCTGTTGCGGGGGCTCATGAGGATCTATGCCTCTTGCTGAAACAATTTGGCGTCGAAGTTCCTTTTATTTTGACGGCTGGGGCCGTTTGACGTTGAACTTGTAAGGAACGCAGTCTGTTTCCACTGTCAGTGATGGGGTTAAATTACTGTGCACACTGATCCCACGCGTACTAGCTGGTTACACTTTCAGCGCCGAGTGTTCAGGACCGGATGGATCGATCATCAGTTTTTACAGCTGGAAGGTAGTGTCTGATGAGGCGTGCAGCTAATAAACAGCTTGATTGGCTGATTGTTTGACTGACTGACTGACTGACTGACTGACTGACTACTGACTAACACATTACATCCTGAGGCTGGATTTTTTCAAATGCGCTTGTTGATCTTATGAAAGCTACATTACAGATTAGGAGACAGATCAACGAATTTGGTTCAAGGGTGGTGCCAGAATAGCTTGGCGCCTAAGGCGCCAAGCTATTCTGGCACTACCCTCAAACTGTCATAGTCAAATTTATTTCAACTGAGCACTAGTGTATCCGGAAAGAAAGGGTTAATTGACTACCGCAATTAAATAGTCTACTTCGCTTATAACAAGGCAGGATTAACAAAAGTCGGATATAACAACACTTTCCAAAGGTCCGGAACACACTTTTCAAGGTAAATTACTTCGCTTATAACAAACTTCGTAAGTAACAACACCAATGTCCGAAATTTATTGAAAAATCTAAACGCGTGTGCCGTGTGAGTGTGCACAATGTTATCAGTCGTTACACTGTGAAGATGTCAAGCGATTGTCACCAGTTAGCAGCAGTCATAGAAACAAGTCACAGTGACCTTGGGCCCAGTTGCACCACTGTTGTCGATCAGCCTAAAAACCTAAAAGCCAAAAGACGGGCGCCGGTATGATGGCATATGAAAAGCACAACAAACTGGTGTAACTACCAGCTCCGTATGTTACTAAAACAGAAAGAAACACGTTTTTCGAGAGTACTCCCCGAGGCCGGTAGGGGGAGGGGGGGGGGTCTGAGTGGGGGGGGGGGACGGAGGGGGAGGCTACAGTAATGGCTTCACTATTTTGTCTTGTCAGTCTAATCTAACTAAAATTACTATTTGAACCATGAAGATTTTGCGACGTCACTTTTCCACAAATAACGGTTTACTAGACGACTATTGCGGCAACTTGATAATGTGACACGATTAAACCTATACCGCCCCCCTCCCCCCCCCCCCCCACACACACACACACTGACATAGCACAATGCAGGCTATAACAGAATAATATTAGTGCCGGCTCCAGCCACGCTTTCAGCCTATAGTGTAGAATAGAACGCGGCTTAATTTTTGGCTCTCCGACATTCGACGCGGTGCAACTCCGCCTGCAGCCCGGAGTTCAACTTTGTGTAGATCTGTGTCAAGTACAGCATGATCTAGCCTTTTTCAAAGACGCCGGTAGAGATACTGAATAACCACGAAAGCTACGCAAGTTTGCTCACACTGAGAACTGCGTTACTTAATGTGACTTTGTGTCCGATACACGCGAAGCTTTGCAACTGACTTCATCTGTAGGTAAGTAGGCTATGTGTTGGGCTATCAATTTGTCGGCCCGCTGGGGCGACGATACGTTTATGTACATTCATATGTACAGTCGGACTAACTTGACATGTGTGACTGATTTTGACGCAGTTACTCTGAATCAATGAATCATTTAAAGTACCATTACGCGTAGTAAAAATAGTGAAGACTGACAAATTTCGGCACTATTTGTGTTTGTCATGCCTTGTTGACTCACCTAATGAGCTTCTATGGCAGTGGACATGCAGCCGCAAAAGCACACGCATACAAGCACTTCATTATTCTGCGCCAGTCGTTAGCGTGTCAACTTCTATTTTTTAAAGTCGTATATATCCATTATTCGAGACTCCATGCCAGTTGCAAGAGATGGATCAACTATGATAATTCAAGGGTAGTGTCACTTTAGCTTGGCGCTATTCTATGGATTAACTCATTTAAAATTGTGAAGTGTCACCTCAGGCAAACAAAACTTTGCACCGGTTTCGGGAGATGGATCAACCACGATAATTCAAAAGTAGTGCCAGATTAGCTTGGTGCTAGGCAGCGGCCAAGCGCTTGTCTGGCATCGCTCTTGAATAGTCATGATCGATCTGCCTTCCGATATAGTGCGTCCTGCATGGGTTAAAAAGTACGGGGACAAACATGCGGAATATTGCATGATCGTCAGCCGTCTCTGGTCCCTGCGTAAAACTCGTGCATTTTTTCCACGAACTCCCGATTTACGAACCCGCACCCCCCCCCCCCCCCCACCCCCACCCCGGCCTCTCTCTCTCTCTCTCCCTCCCTCCCTCTCTCCTCTCGCTCTCTCTCACTCTCTCTCTCTCTCTCTCTCTCTCTCTCTCTATGCGATGGCAGCGGTGACATACACTTGAAGAGGCTTAACTCCCTGCATCGGAGAGCAGCGAAACATATCCTGCCTGATTCAGCCCTAACAACTGATGAAAGACTTGAAAAACTGAAAATGCTACCTCTTAGCAAGCATCACCTCTTAAACAAGGGTGTGGTTATGTATAAAATCTGGAATGAGATTCACCCAGAATATCTTTGTAAGCTCTTTACCAAGGCAAATTCAGGTTATTCTACTTCAAGACGAAACTTTATTACACCTCGCCCCAGGATAGATCTCTTTAAAACCAGTGTATCTTTCTCAGGCGCATCTTTCTGGAACACACTGCCAACATGTATAACACACGCTAGCTCCCTCTCCTCTTTCAAGGAATGCCTCCTCAAGTACTTGTCTGCTGATACATAATCTACCACAAGTATTCGTATCAAACATGTGCTTATCGTATAATCAGTGCATGCTGCCGTATGGTTTGTGCATACTAATAATAATCGCCTAATTACATAATTCAACTTTCTATTATAATCCAAATAATTTTTGCTGTCTGAAGTGAATTTTCACTATGATCCAAATGATTTGCTTCGTATATAGGTCAAGTTATCATTAGCGCGTGTTTGTGTGTGCACGCGAGCGTGTATGTGTCAGTGTGCGCGCGTTGCGTGTACTTTCTATTTTTCGTTTGTTTTTTGTATGACCGAATGAATGAATGAACTTTGTTTAATGTCTCTTCATGTTTAATGTTTTTCTAATTTTTCTTTGTGTAATTTGGTACTATTAGTATTACAATTATTATCCTGTGTTTGTAGAGTAGCAACGGCAAGTATGAAAAATGGCACACGTGCTAATTACTTTATCCGTTGAGAAATAAAGTTTCATTTCATTTCATTTCATTTCATTTCTCTCTGCACAGCGGCTGACACTGCGCTGACATACACAAGTGAACTGTGCTGCGTGCTAACTCGGACATAGGTACACGCACTTAACCCTTTTCATCCTGATACACTATTGCCTTAAATAAATTTGACTATGATTCAGTTCAAGGATGGTGCCAGAATACCGTTTGCGCCCGGCTGAGGCGCCAAGCTATTCTGGCACCACCCCGCTTGAACTACTGAAAATGGTTGATCTGTCTCCTACTCAGTAATGTAGCCTTCATTGGACCGGCACAACTAAGCATTTTTTTAATCCAGCTTCAGGATGTAATGGGTTACAAACCCTATATTACCGTAACTGTTCAAAGAAACACCTGCTGCAGACGATTACGAAACATCACATTCAGGTCTAGCTATGGGTTATTTAGACACAGGAGAACCAAGTTCAGCACACGTCGTCTTAATATCAAGTAACTTGACAATGACTCCGCTCAACGCTATCTGAACCGGGTTATACAATTTTTGTGCGTTTGCTGCGTGTCCAAACAGCACTAGAAGTTTATTGGTGTGTCGACAAGGGATAACAAACACAAAACTCGTCTTCATGTTTACGCTTAATAAAATTATTTTAATTAAATTTACAGTTTCAGCTAAAATGTCTGCTGCCATACCCGAGGAGTCCAAATGCCAGTACAACTACTTGGGCAAGTCTGGACTTCGCGTCTCCAACATTTGCTTGGGCGCCATGACTTTTGGTCCCAATAATGTGAGAATAATAGAGGGGCGGGGGGAGGGGGGTGTGCAAGCGTGCGTGCGTACACTGTGACGTGTGCGTGCTTGCGTTCGTACATGCGTGCGTGCATGCGTTGCATGCATGAGAACGTACCTGCGTGTGTGTATGTGTGTGTGTGTGTGTGTGTGTGTGTGTGTGTGTGTGTGTGTGTGTGTGCATGGTGTGTGTGTGTGTGTGTGTGTGGGGGCGGGAGCGGGGACCGGGGGCCAGTAAGCAGTAAGCAAAGGTTCCTGGACCACGACGGCCGCAGTGAACGCACGCGCGGGCCCATTGCGGTCGTTTAATGCCAGAAGACGATTTGTTAAGTGGAGGAGGAACTGAGGGGGCTGAGTGTGTTTGTCACGTTGGTTCCGAGCCACAGAGAGAGAGAGTCGGGGGGGGGGGGGGGGGGGGGGTGCACGGCCTCGACTTGCTTTTTCTGCCGCGTGCGCTACTTCGAGGGTGAGGATTTCGAGCTGGGGAAATAGAGGGGAGGGGGGGGGGGCGCGGAGAGGGGGGCGCTGAGTTGGGGGGGGGGGGGGTGTTGCAGGGAAGTAAGAGAGTGTTTGCTGATGATGATGTAGACGATGTAACTAAAGATGAAACAAGATATGGCAAGGCACGCACAATACATGGCCCACAATAATGCAAGTTATCATCATCATCATCATCTTCATCGATGACTTTTCTCTCCGCAGTTCGGGACACCTGGACAGTTGGATGAGGCGGGGTCCCACGAGCTACTTAACCGTTTCGTTCAATGGGGAGGTAACTTCATCGATACTGCAAACATTTACGGACGCGGCAACTCGGAGAGGATTGTCGGCTCTTGGTTGAAAAAGTATCTTATCTTTTGTGTTTCTTTCTTCTTCTTTTTTTCTCTTTGTTGTTGTTGTTGTTGAGGTCAAACAGTCTACATAAATTATCATAAAATATTTCAGCGTTAACCGTTTGGCGTTAATGTGTGTTCGTCTGTGAAGTTGGACACTGCAGCGTAACCCTTAGGCTGTCGGTAGCGGTTTCTGTCGCGATGATTCCTGCAGGATTCATAACAACAAAAACCGCTACCGACAGCCAAGCGGTCAAAACAAAACAAAGAAGGAAACATGACGTGATTAAAAAAAGAAATGTGTGTAGCGGAGAGATATAGATTAACTGGATGGCTGTCAGTTAAGATGGATGTATAAACGGACGGAACAACAAACAAACGGACGGACAGGCAGGCACACGGACTGACAGACAAACGAGCTAAAGTAATTAATGAATGGATGATCGTGACTTACGCATGAGAATTTTTCTTACTTCCCTTTGCAAGCCAAGAACGAGACCGCCTCGTCATCGCCACCAAAGTGCGTACTCACATGGACGTGAGTAACCCCAACGCAGTGGGCCTCAGCCGACGTCACATTACGCGTTCCATTGAAGACAGTCTGGAGAGACTTCAAACAGACTACGTCGACCTGTATCAGGTTAGAAACTCAAGTCATTTATTTTCCAGAGTAAGTCGACTCCAAGATTTAAACTTGGACGCAGATTCTGTGTCTGAAATCTTTGTGAATTCAACGCCAGATAGCCACAGTCAATCCAAGGAACATGGATCACAGTGGTGTCAGCAAGATACTCAGATCCTGGCAGCTGCGGGGGCTATGAGGATCTGTGTCTCTTGCAGTTCGGTCGTGTTTACATTTTCGCCGCAGTGATGTGTTTAACCCTTGTCCTGCCAGCAACTAGAATTCCTTTCTGGAACATCCGGAGACTAGCTAACAACAGACTGCTTTCCGTACTCTTTATTTGAAGTGTCGGACTGGACTAAAGGTTAAAAAACGTTAAATGTTTAGGGCGCAACGTTTTCTTTTCCACCACGAAGTTGATTTCCAAAACGGGGCACCGATTAGGGTCTGAACATTTTTTTTTAGCCCAGCTGGACTCGAATCCGCGATGTTTCGGACAAGATTCGAGTGTTCTACCATCTCCTCTGGGCGAAAGGTGCCAGAGGAGTGGGAAGGTACCGATGAGAAAGGAGGAGCACAGGAACAGTTTTGGCATGATTTTCACCGTCCGAGAAATCACACGACGCTGGGGGAGGAGGGGGGGGGGGAGGGGCGGGCGGGGAGGAGAGGGGAAGGGGGAGGGGGAGGGGGGTTCAGCGGAGAGGGATGGAGGCACACATCTCGAATGAAGTTGAGATGGCCTTAGTCGCCTGCTCGGCGTTAAACCCAAAATTACTAACTAACTCCACTTTCCTTTATATTGCTGGGATTGTTCTGTGATAAATCTGCAGTGTTTTCATTACATAGGTTTGCGCCCACTGGCAATGAAGGGTTTAACCCGTACAGTGACGGGACAATTTGAACACCACCCAGCTGCAAGAGGTATAGGTCCGCATGAGCCCCCGCAGTTGCGGTAACCCCGACCGGGCCTCAGTTATTTTTTTTATTTATTTATTTATTTATTTATTTATTTATTTTTTTTTTTTTGGGGGGGGGGAGCTCTAGAACAGAGGCCCCGAATCGCAAAGAATCCTTGACGCATTAACTTACCGGACGATTTGACGGTGACGCATGAGATATTTTGATCCTCACGCTGTCGACACGCTTAAGTTCCCTTTAGACATTATGACACACAATGAAATTGGAGCGGATCCGTTGGCTGGGATAGGTTGTTTTCGTTGTTAGACCTGAAAAAAATCGCCATTTTTTAACACGTGATGCTTTTATCTCCGCCGCAGATTTGTCTTAGCGGGTGGTGCATAATTACTCAGTATTTTTCCTTTTCTCCCCGTAAAGAGCCTTCTGAAGGAGTACAGTGTTTTCATATGTACTTCAAGAATGAGGGGTCAAAGGAATTATGAACAACAAGAACATGACGTTAAGTTGCTGTCGAGTGACGTAAATGTTTTTTTTTGTTACCATCACTATATGCATACGTCTATTACTATTATAGTAATAGAATTATGTTATATGCTAATGACGTGGAATCTTTTTATCCCAATTTCTTGAAATTCTTTTTGGACAAAATGGCGGAGGTATAAAATCTTTCACATCACATTAGCTGACAGTGGGTAGTGCAATTACTAGAACCTTCTTGTATGTGATTATGGTGTCATAGGAGCTCCAAGTAGGTTGCTTTTCTGATTCCTTCCCTTCTTTTTGTCTACCGTATTGAAAATACGGTAGGCTTTAGGATGGGGCTGGTCGGGGCGCGTTCCGTAGAATGCAAAGGACATAACAGGTGAGAGGGGCTCATGGTCTGGCAAAAAAGTAACAAGATAAAAATGACGTCACGTCTAGTTACGCTAATCTCGCTGCTGAACGTACATTTGGCGCGAAAGGTTGTGTGTGTGTGTGTGTGTGTGTGTGTGTGTGTGTGTGTGTGTGTGTGTGTGTGTGTGTGTGTGTGTGTGTGTGTGTGTGTGTGTGTGTGTGTGTGTGTGTGTGTGTGTGTGTGCGTATGTATGTAGACACGAGAAGTTCAGATATTGCTGTTCGCACAAGCTTGAAATACATTGATGACAAAAAAGAACCGTTTATAGAAAGTCGGTTGATCCAGATTAGAGTCCTCAATTTTGATTATATGCACTTGAAATTTTGGATATGACTAGTTTGTAGAAAGACATTGGATGCGTTTGTTAGCCAGCTTTGTACCTCTTCAACTTTTTCGAAAATAAAAGTTCAATTCGGCAAAAAATGTCAAATGTAAATCTCCTTGATTTCCGCATCAGAAGAATCAAACATTGACGGTGACGTAGAAGCACCAAACGCGTCAGTGTTTTATACAATGTTCCCAATTGACGCAAATCACAGCACGCCTCCTTCATTTAGGAAGACAGACTCTTAAAATTTTTGTATCATATTTGCGAACGTATTGTGGAAAAGGTGGAATATGCATGCAAGCTCCTACAGAAAGGCTTTGTGGGCATCGGCCATTTCACCTTATTCTTTAAAATGGCTGCGGCTACGCCAGCTCACAGAACGTATAACCGGTAGCACGCGCCGTGTGTCTGCCGTCTGTGTTTATGTGTGCCATTCTGCCGTTTGTGTTTGTGTGTGTCATTGCCGCCGTGCGGATCAGGCAAGGGGGGGGGGAGGTGGGGGGGGGGAGAGAGAGATTAAATGGATATATTGAATGAGTTCGTAATCCAGCGTTGTACCTCTTCAACTTTTTCAATAATTATTAATTCATTTTTGCAAGTTTTGGAGCCACTATTTACTCCCATCAAACAGTCAGCCCTGGAAGGGACTGTGTGGAACAAAACACTCAGCTCTGGAAGAGGCTGCGTGCCTTTCGGATGAGTGACGTGAAACATCAAATCGTCACGGTGTACACGGCGTCGTGAGACCAGCGATGCCATGACTTTAAGCTTATAGTGACGTCATTTTGCTGCTCTTTTTCAGAATTCCTGTTGCTACTCCAGCCCACAGAGCTTACCTATGGTGGGAAGCGCCGAGTGTCCGTCTTTATTTGTGTGCGACTGCGTCTGTGTTGATCAGAGGTTGGCTTAGAGAGGAAGGAAATGGATCAGAAGGATAAGCTTAAAAATATGAACAACTCTGCATGTTCCTAAAAGAAAAACGCACGTGAGCTCCAAACAATACGGTAGACTTTGGGATGAAATCCTCATCTTGTTTAATATTTCTGTCGTTTAGCGCTGCGTCACGACTCCTACACGTTTTTAACATAGCAGGGACACCAAGCGCTGTTCCTTGGTCTACGAGCTACAGTTGCGGGGCTCATGAGGATCTACGCCTCTTGCTGGCTCCTGTTTGAATCCATGTTCCTGGGACAACTAAGGTTTGTAATTGGGCGTTGACTTAGCGAAGGTTGCAGAAACACAGTCTGCGTCAGCTGACACTAAATGGGTTAATGCCTCTACTGCCCACGAAAAGATGTGAGCTGGTTGTATGGTTTAACCGCCCACACTGCCACACATTTCATCTCTTTGCGTGTCAATTATCTAGAAAAATGAACTACCTCTAGCTGATATTTTTTTGTACTTTGACTTCAGACTCACGTCTGGGACTACGCAACCCCTCTGGAAGAGACCCTGATGACCTTGAATGACCTTGTGAGGTGTGGCAAAGTCAGATACCTGGGGGCTAGCAACTTCTGCGGATGGCAGATGCAGAAAGTCGTGGACCTGTCACAGCACCTTGGGCTCAACGCCTGGATCTCACTACAGGCAGGATTATATCATAACACAGGCTTTCCGCTAAAATTTTTAAATGCCTGTCGTGGGGACGGACAGTATGACCCAAAAACGTCCCAGGCGCTCTACAGTCTGTGGTGTACTTGAAACACAGCGGGGATAACTTCACTTTTTTTTCCTCGAGATTTGTCCGTCCCGGGAACGGACGGCCTCCTATTTTTTTCCGTCCCTATCAAAATTTGTCTGTCAAATACAGAGAATTTTCCGTTAACGGAAAGCCCGTAAGATCCAACAGAACAATTAACCAACCCACCAAACACCCGACCAACAAAGAAACCAACAATTAAACAAACAGATGAATCAAATAATATACAAATCCACCTGCAGCCAAAGAAAAAACAACAACAACCAACCAACCAACCAACAAACCAACAGTCAAAGAAACCAAGCAACCATAAATCAACCAACCAAACAACCAGTCAACAACAACAAAAATGGGAATCCAATCCAACAACAGCAAAAATAAACAGAAAAACCAACAAATAAGCAAACAAACAAACAAACAGCATTTTAGGAATCAAATAGACTTTCTTGCGGAAATCAGAAGCACGTCAAACCTGCACGTGATTCGATGAAAACAGTGGATATCGCATGTTTGTCCGGGCTTTTAATCCATTGTTTTCGTCAAAAAAAACATGCAATTTTTACCTACTTATGATTTCCGGAAATCGTTTGTTCTCCAGATTGGTGTGGAGACCAACACTGACTTTGCTTTGGGGATGCTGCTGCTGACACTGGTGTGTTCTAAATGTAATGTTTCAGCAACAGTACAACCTGCTGTGCCGCTACTCAGAACTGGAGTCACTGCAAGTGTGCCAGCTCAACGGGTTGGGGGTCCTGCCTTGGAGTCCCCTTAAAGCGTAAGCAGTTAGTTAATTATTGATGTATAACGCCGTCGCTGCCGAGAAAAAGTGAACACTATCCAATTACAAGAGACAAAGATCCTCATGAGCCCACGCGACTGCGGGGGCTCATGAGAATCTACGCCTCTTGCTGAGACCAGTCTGTATCCATGTTCCTTGAACGGTGTTGGTTTTTGGTCCGTGAATGAACAAAGATTTCATGTACGTAAATGCAGTGGCAGGAAGGGGGCTCAGGATCTATACCTCGTGCAGTTGGATGGTGTTCAACTTTTGGAACCGAATGAGTTAAAAATGTATTTTGTTTGTCCTGTAGCGGATACCTGGCCGGAAAGGTGCAACGGGGAGAAAAGCCAGAGGAGGGGAGACTGGGGTTCGCCGCAAAAGACGACACCACCAGGTTCTTTCCCCCCTCCCACCCCCGCTGGAGCGTCCTGGACACGGACAGAAACTGGCACGTGGTGGACACAGTCCGCAAGATAGCTGAGGCCCATGGTACGTTTCTCATAGGTCAAAGGTCACCGACGCTTAGGTGGTGGTAACCTTCTCTTATGTCAAAAGTAATTATTACTGAAATGTTGGTCAAATGTAGGTTTTTTTTAAATATTTATTTATCTATTGATTGATTAATTGATTCATTCATTCATTCATTAATTCATTTATCCATCCATCTATCCATCAATCGTTCCGCGACCCACCTATTGATTGATTGGTTGATTGATTGACGTATTTATTTATTTATTTATTTATTTATTTATTTATTTGTCAAAGAACGTAGGGCGTGCATCCAAGACCATCCAACTCGATCCTTCTGCAAGAGATATAGATTGTCATTATCCCCCGCGGCAATGCGGCAGGGTCTCATGAGAATCTATATCTCTTGCTTGCCGAGTTCAGCTCAGTTATTATCTGCAGACCAAAGGGAAATCACCCGTGTTCGTGGGCGGAGATTGCAATGCAAGCATTTCTTTTTTGTTGTTAGGGAAGTCCATGGCCCAGGTGTCTTTGCGCTGGCTGCTGCAGAAACCGGTAGTGTCGTCAGTGATCATCGGCGCCACGAAGATGCATCAGCTGGATGACAACATGGGCGCCTCCAACGGCTGGTCTCTCACTGTGGAGGAGGTAATTTACTGTCATATTTATTTATTTATTTATTTATTTATTTGTGTTTTTTTTAATTTGCTTGTTTTTCTTTTGTTTCTGTTTTTTGTATTTATTTTGAAAGAAATAATTAAAAGACAACAACGAGCCATTGCAGAAAACAGGAAATGCCAAGACTTATTTCAGTAGAACCTGTTTTGAGCTGCCACCTTTTTATTGTTCTTAAAAGACAGGTGTTCTTTCACTACTAGTGAAGTTTTGAAGGGGAAAAAGTGTCACCTGCAGCCACCTATATAATGATCTTTAATGACAGGCGATCTCACACAGGGGTGGTCGCTCAAAACAGGCTATACTGTAAAGTCTGGTATAAACCAAATCCTTTCAGATGAGGGAACTGGACGCAGCTTCGGCTCTGGATGTTCCCTACCCATACGACGTGCTCCGGAACAACAATACCACGCGGAATAACCCCTTCAACCCACCTGGCTATGTCTGACAACAGCAGCAACAACATCAGCAACAATACTACGCATAATAATCCCTTCAACCCAGCTGGCTACGTCTGACAACGGCAGCAACAACAACAGCCACAACCACAACAACCCAATGAGCAAAAGGCCATCGGGCTAACGGCGGCCGACGCGGGCCCGATGGCCTTTACGCACTGGGAATAACACTGCCCTGTGGACATTTCTGGGCAAAACGAGATTTGTCAGTGGGATTCAATAGGCTGCCATCGATGAACTTCTGCTCATAGGGGATAGCACCCTACTGTGCGGAGTACGTGTACTCTAGAACAAATAAAGAAACTTGAATACAAATGACGTGTGTGCAATTCCTCGTGTGTTTGTGATTTGTGTGTGTGTGTGTGGGGGGGGGGGGGGGGGGGAGGTGTGCGTGCGTGTGAGCATGCGTGCTTGCCATATGCTGTTCTGGCACCACCCTAAAACTACCATGGTCGTTCTATATCTTCTCACAAACCAGATAGGTGAGGCTAGCGCTGGCTGAATTGTATACAAACCAAGGGGAATCACAGCGCTGGACAGACAAACAGTTAGATCCCCTGCCCCCGCCTGATAGGCGGGGGCAGGGGATCTAACTGTTTGTCTGTTCTATATCTTGTATTAGTGTCTCAGATCTGCAGTGATTAAACCTTCTGTGTCCGGCCTGGCAAGTGATTTTTGACACATTCCAGGAGTGCCGCATCCGTATACCTCTACATCAAGCCGCGTCAGTATCCAGATCCACGACGTTTCGAATGAGTCAATCTTAACTCATTTAGCCCCAGCGCCCTACAGCAGGAGATGGATTGACCATGATAATTCAAGGGTAGTGCCTGATTAGCTTGGCCCCATCAGGCCGTTAGGTGACACCTCCCGAATTTGGGAAATGCAGCCGTGCGGGTTAAAGGGTTAAACCGAATAAAACCGAGTCCATGCACTGGATTAATGCAGAAATAAAGTCTCCCGGTCAGGTGCAAGATGTCTTGTATCAGTGAAAACGTGCTAAAATGCACTGTGAGCACACAGCTCTGCGCTGGGCTAGTTTTTAAACTAATGAGCAACGCTTGTGTGCTGGTCTGTGATTTTGGACCTTACGGCTTAGAGCCGTAAGGTCCAAAATTACAGACCAGCACACATTTCAACTTATGTCGGGTCATCTTGACACGAATGAAGTCTTTGTCGCTTATCACCAGACAGTCCTATTTTCGTTCGAAGGTAGTGTCTGATGAGGCGCGAAGCTTATGGACCAGCTTGACTGGCTGATTGATCGATCGATCGATCGACTGACTGACTGAATGAATGAATGAATGATTAACCCATTACACCCTGAGGCTAAAATTATTCAAATTTGCTTGTCCTATGAAGGCTACGTTACAGATTAGGAGAAAGATCAACCGTTTCAGTTCAAGTGTGGTGCCAGAATAGCTCGGCGAATCAGGCGCAAGGCTATTCTGGCACTACCAGTGAACTATCATAGTCAAATGTATTTAAGCTGAGCACTAGTGCATCAGGACGGAAAGAATTATCTGATAAGGCCTACCACCATGAAATACTGTCTACTCCGCTTATAATAAGGCCGGATTAACAAAAGTCGGATATAACAGCATTTTTCCAAAGGTCCGGACAGCACTTTTCAAGGTAAATTACTTCGCTGATATTTAAACATCGAATATATAACAAGAACAAAAATTGGGCCACCCCTGATGATTTTTCATTTCAGAAATGTATTGTAAAATCTCTCTCTCTCTCTCTCTCTCTCTCTCTCTCTCTCTCTCTCTCTCTCTCTCTCTCTCTCTCTCTCTCTCTCTCTCTCTCTCTCTCTCTCTCTCTCTCTCTCTCTCTCTTAGATGAGTATAATATTAATGCTATGCACGCGTTTCGTTCTCTTGCTTTTTGCATCGGAGGCAGTTACAAATTCTCCATTGTCATTTTTTCCCCCTCCTTTTGATGATTCCCTATTGCGGTTTTTTTCCAGCCGTAGTTTTGCTTCCTCATATTATTATTATTATTATTATTATTATTATTATTATTGTTATTATTATTATTATTATATTATGATTATTATTATTATTATTTGCAAGCTATGTTTCTTTTCCTGTTGTGTTCTCTTTTGTTTACAGTACAGCTTGTGAGACAGGCATTGAGTTGCCTAATGGCTTTATCCTGAATAAAAAAAGATTCATCATCATCATCATCATCTCTCTCTCTCTCTCTCTCTCTCCTCTCTCTCTCTCTCTCTCTCTCTCTCTCTCTCTCTCTCTCTCTCTAGTAGTATCAACGGCGGGTGCGAAAAATGGCTTGTCTTTGACTTTTGACTATGCTAATGCCTTTACCGTTGAAAAATAAAGTTTCATTGATTCATTGATTCTCTCTCTCTCTCTCTCTCTCTCTCTCTCTCTCTCTCTCTCTCTCTCTCTCTCTCTCTCTCTCTCTCTCTCTCTCTCTCTCAGTCTCTCTCTCTCTAGTAGTATCAACGGCAGGTGTCATAAATGGCTTGTCTTTGACTTTTGACTATGCTAATGCCTTTACCGTTGCGTTGAAAAATAAAGTTTCATTGATTCATTGATTCTCTCTCTCTCTCTCTCTCTCTCTCTCTCTCTCTCTCTCTCTCTCTCTCTCTCTCTCTCTCTCTCTCTCCTCTCTCTCTCTCTCTCTCTCTCTCTCTCTCTCTCTCTCTCTCTCTCTAGTAGTATCAACGGCAGGTGCGAAAAATGGCTTGTCTTTGACTTTTGACTATGCTAATGCCTTTACCGTTACGTTGAAAAATAAAGTTTCATTGATTCATTGATTCTCTCTCTCTCTCTCTCTCTCTCTCTCTCTCTCTCTCTCTCTCTCTCTCTCTCTCTCTCTCTCTCTCTCTCAGTCTCTCTCTCTCTAGTAGTATCAACGGCAGGTGCCATAAATGGCTTGTCTTTGACTTTTGACTATGCTAATGCCTTTACCGTTGAAAAATAAAGTTTCAATAATTCATTGATTCTCTCTCTCTCTCTCTCTCTCTCTCTCTCTCTCTCTCTCTCTCTCTCTCTCTCTCTCTCTCTCTCTCTCTCTCTCTCTCTCTCTCTCTCTCTCTCTCTCTCTCTCTTAAGCACTCTACCCTGCCACCCTGGTTAACAGTAGATGTCAAACAGGCCATGTCATTTAGAGACAAACTTAAGAAAGAAAAACAGTTTGATGAATATAAGAAACAACGAAATCGTGTTAAATACTTAGTGAGAGCGTCAAAAAAAAAAAAACTGTTCTTCCAGGAAATGATTAGGGACATAAAAGATACAGCATCGGTGTGGAAAGCCCTGAACGTTATAACAAAGGGTAAATCAGCCCCTGAAATACCATCCCATTTGTCAGCTGATATATTAAATAAGCACTTCCTATCGACAGCTGAAATACTTGCTCATTCAGCTGCAATTAGTAACGCAGAGTACCAAGTTCCTAGTGTACTGGAAAAATACTGTGAGGCCAAAAATATACTGCATTCATCATTCCTGATATTACCGTCGCTGAAGGCGGCAAATTCATCTCTAGCATGCCGAACAAAAAGTCCACCGGGATGGATGGTATAGACAACAAAATTCTGAAAATGTCACTACCATAATTATAGGTAGAGGCACTCACTTATATCTTTAACCTCTGTATAAAACACAACACGTTTCCAACTATTTTCAAAGAGGCCAAGGTAATTCCAATCCCTAAATCAAAAGATCTTGAAGATGTCAATAACTACCGTCCTATCTCACTTTTGTCGGCCCTGTCAAAGCCCCTTGAAAAACACATACAAAAACACCTCCTCAATTTTCTAGAAAAGGGCAATTTCATAAATATTCATCAGTCCGGCTTTAGACCGAAACACTCATGTCAGTCAGCACTGGCACACATTGTAGACAGCTGGCTGGAATCAATAAATAAAAACCTGATGTCTGGAGCTGTTTTCTTAGACCTACAAAAAGCATTTGATCTTGTCGACCATGACATTCTCTTAAAGAAGCTAGCAGCATACCATATAAGTGAAACTGCCATAGCATTTTTTAGATCATACCTAAAAGACAGAAAACAAAAGGTATATACTCATGGAAAATACTCTAAACAAGGACAAGTTAACTACGGTGTCCCCCAGGGGTCGATCTTGGGACCTCTTCTATTTATAATATTCATTAATGATTTGCCTTTGCATATTACTAACACTGATGTTAGTTGCAACCTGTTTGCGGACGATACGAGCCTCCATGTTTCGGGTAAAAAAACAGCTGACATTAACATTAGCTTACAAAGTAGTCTCAGCGAGGTTTCCGACTGGTGTAGAGAGAATCATATGGTTCTTCATCCAGGAAAAACAAAGAGTATTTTAATCACTACACGACAAAAACACCAACGCCGACCACAGCCGTTACATTTACAACTGAACGCTAAACCGATAGAACAAGTCACAGAGCGTAAATTCTTGGGAATACACGTTGACGAATAATTATGTTGGGAGACGCATATAAATACAGTCTGTAAAACCATTGCTAAAAACACTTTCCTGTTGTCCCAGCTTAGACAAGTAACGGATACACATACTCGTAAACTGTTTTTTCATGCCCATATAATAATAATAAGCGCATTAAATAGGCGCTTTATCCCAATTGAAAATCGGCTCAAAGCGCCGCCGCGAACTGAACCCAACAAGCACGCTCACGTGAATTACGCGCATTCACTCACACACTGTACATAAACACAGAACATTCACGTGGTGCTAAGGGCAAGCTCAAGCGAGCTACTGTAGTTTTTGGAAATTCAAAATCGTTTGTATTTGAAATTTTTATTAAGTTGGCTGAAACTGATACCAAAGTGATAAAGTGATATCAAGTCTCACGTTGATTATGTCTCCACAGTGTGGGACGGTTGTAGTGATGTTCACATGAACAGGTTAAACTATATATATAAAAGAGCTGTCAAAATGATAGATACGCGGCCCATTCCTACCATAGACAAATTTAGACATCTAAACATTCTCGGCCTGCGTCAACAACTTAATTTCAACAAATGCATCCTCATGCACAAGATATTAAATAACATGACACCGCAGTATCTAACTACCAAATTTGTGCCACAGCAAGAACGCAAACGGTCCTCAAGGAACAATACTTTACCCCTACCTCTGCATAGAATTGACCTCTTTAAAACTAGTTTATCCTTTTCTGGACCGTTTGTATGGAACACTATTCCTGCACATTTGAAGACTATAGCCTCACTTGGAATCTTTAAAACGAAACTTTTCGATTACCTGATGAGCCAAACATAACAACACTGGGCATTTAAACAAACCCTGATGGTTAATGCTTTTATGTAATATAATTATGCATTTATCTATATTGTTGTGTGTGTGTGTGTGTGTGTGTGTGTGTGTGTGTGTGTGTGTGTGTGTGTGTGTGTGTGTGTGTGTGTGTGTGTGTGTGTATAAGATGAATGTTAAGTGTTATTATTATTATTTTGTGTCATTTTATTTTTTAAATTTTATTGTTGCATGAAATAATATGTGTAAATATCATTCTTTATTATTATTATTATCTTTTAATCTATTTTATGTTGTAGATGTTAGCAACGGCAAGTTTGTAAAATGACGATTTGTTTCTGTCAAAACTTTTTACCGTTGATAAATAAAGTTTCATCATCATCATCATCATCTCTCTCTCTCTCTTACTCTCTCTCTCTCTCTCTCTCTCTCTCTCTCTCTCTCTCTCTCTCTCTCTCTCTCTCTCTCTCTCTCTCTCTCTCTCTCTCTCTCTCTCTCTCTTAATGCGAGTGCCGTGCGAGTGTGCACGATATTATCAGTCGTTGTACTGTGAAGATGTCAACCGATTGTCACCAGTTTGCGGCAGAGTCACAGATGAGTGTCACAGTGACCTTGGGCCCAGTTGCACCAGTGACTGTTGACGATCAGCCTAAAAGTTAACTCATTCCGCACCAAGACCGAAATCCGCAAATTTTGAAGTTGCCCCCTGAAGACTGTATTACACTTCTGGAAAACAGATCGAGCGTGATAGTTCAAGGGTTGTGCCAGAATAGCTTGGCGCCTATGGGCGCCAAGCTATTCTGGCACAATCCTTGAACTGTCACGCTCGAGCCATGTCTTGCCGTGGCGTGTCGGAGTCAGTTAAATGAGTTAATAGACGTGCGTATGATGGCCGCATATGAAAAGCACAACAAATCGGTGACTGCCAGCAAACTGGCAAAGTAACTAACACAGAAAGAAACACGTGTTTCGGGAGTACTCCCCAGATAGGTCACTGTTTGTGTTGTTGTTGTTGTTGTTGTTGTTGTTGTTGTTGGTTGTTGTTCACATTTTACACTTTTTTTTCAACAAATAAAAAAGATCAACCATTTTAATTCAGGGGTGGTGCCAGAATAGCTTGGCGCCTCAGGCAAGATTAGGAGACAGATCAACCATGTGGTGCCAGAATAGCTTGGCGCCTCAGGCGCCAAGCTATTCTGGCACTACCCTTGAACTATCATAGGCAAATTTATTTCAACTGAGCACTAGTGTATCAGGACGGAAAGGTTTAATTGATTACCACCATCAATAATTAATACACTATATTTCGCTTTTAACTAGGCCGGATATGGGATATAACAAAACTCGGATATAATAACACTTTTTCAAAGGTCCGGAACACACTTTTCAAGATACAAAGTAACTTCGCTTATAATAAACTTCGGATGAAAGAACAACAAAACTTGAATTGGGCCCCGCTGATCGATGTTTCATGTCCGACATTTATTGTAAAATCTAAACGCGTCTGCCTTGTGAGTGTGCACCATGTTATCAGTCGTTACGCTGTGAAGATGTCAAGCGATTGTCACCAGTTAGCAGCAGTCAAAGAAACAAGTCACAGTGACCTTGGGGCTGAGTTGCACGACTTCTGAGGGTCAAAAGACGGGCGGACGATGGGATACGAAATGCACAACAAAAACGCTGACTGCCAACTTACTAACTATTTAACACATTCAGCCCCACTGCCGTATCTCCCAAAATTTTCTAGGCGTCATCTAACGAATATCCTCCAGGCAGACATCAAGAGACTGGGAACCACCTGGAGTAAAGTCGAAGGAGAAGCACAGGACAGGAGTCGCTGGAGGTCTCTCGTCGACGGCCTATACCCTGGGAGGGGTGACAGGTGTAAGTAAAGTAAGTAATCTAACGAGTATGCACCAGTCGCAGGAGATGGATCGATCATGATAATTCAATGGTAGTGCCAGATTAGCTTGGCGCCGACAGGCGCCAAGCTAATCTGGCACTACCCTTGAATTATCATGGTCGACCCATCTCCTGCTGTAGTGCGTCAGGGGCTGAAGGGGTTAAGTAACACCGATAAAAACACGAGAATGGTCACTGATTTTATTTTCACATTTTCAAATAAAAGAACAAACAATTTGTTATGAAATAAGTTCTGGGCGTAACATATGAGTATGAAAAACTTAGATTCATTTGTGTTAACAGGTTATGTCTCTTTTAAAACCACTGAACGCGGAACGATGGAGTTAGATCCTCTGGCGCATGTGCCTGCTCACGTGGACTGTGAAAGGAAGGGCAGAAAAGGCTTAGTTTAGGGCAAGGCAACATTGATAACCACTTGTATCGGCGAATTTTAGCAATCAAAGCCTGTCATGGGGCAGATCGCTTTAATAGCACCGGCAGAGGTCTAAACTGCGAGTCCTTTCATTTGTAGCCTCACTGATTTGAAGTCAAACGAACAGATACGGGGGAAGGGTGTGGGGCAGGAGGGAAGGGCTATGCTAATGGCTTCGCTATTTCGTCTTGACAATCCGCCAACTAAAATTACGATTTGAACCGTCACGATTTGGCGACGTCTGTTCTCCACGATTAACGGTTTACTGACTAGTCGAATATTGCAGTAATTACGTGTCACGATTAAACATATACCCACCCACCCACCCCCCCTCCCCCCCCCACCCCCCACATACACACACACAAAAAGAGTCTCTCAAATGGCGCAGTGCAGGCGATAAAGTAGAGTGTTTCAGCCAGTCTCTGACATTCGACGCGGCGCAACTCGGCAGCTCTGAGGCTTGTAAACATCCGACAAGAGTTTGTGTAGATCTGTGTCAAGTACAACATGATCTAGCCTTTTTCAAGGACGCCACTAGTACAGATAATGGCCGCGAAGGCTACGCATATATACAAGTTTGCTCACAGAACCGTGTTACTGAGTGTCCGATACACGCGAAGCTTTGCAACTTCATCTGTAGGTAAGTAGGCTATGTATTGGGTTTACAATTTGTCTGCCCGCTGGGGCGACGAATACGTGCATGTACATATTTATGTACAATTATTTGTACAGTTGGACTAACATGCATGACAGATTTTGACGCAGTTACTCTGAATCAATGAATCATTTAACTCATTTCAGACGTAAGACATACGGATACGCGGCTACAGCCGCGTATCCGTATGTCTTACGTCTGGAATGAGTTAACCATAAGGCCGTATATATATAATTTTTTCGGGATGTCACCTAACGACTCCATGCCAGTTGCAGGAGATGGATCAACCACGATAATTCGAGGCCGGGTAGTGTCACGGCATTAGCTTGGCGCGAGGCTATTCTGTGGATTAACACATTTAACTCCAAGGCAGCATTTCCCAAACTTTTGAAGTGTCATCTCATCATGACAAAACTAAGCACCAGTTGCGGGAGATTGATCAACCAAGATGATTCAAAAGTAGTGCCAGATTAGTTTGGTGCTATCCAGCGGTCAAGCTTATCTGGCATCCGGCCCCTGAATTATCATGGTCGGTCCGCCTCTTGCTGTAGGCCTACATAGTGCGTCAGAGCTATATGGGTTAAAAGTGCGGGGTCAAACATGCGATATAGTGCATGATCATCAGCCGTCACTGGTCGTTGTGTCCAAATTGTGCATTTTTTCCACTAACTCTTGATTTACGACTCCCACTCCACCCCCCCCCCCCCCGCTCACCCCAATCTCTCTCTCTCTCTCTCTCTCTCTCTCTCTCTCTCTCTCTCTCTCTCTCTCTCTCTCTCTCTCTCTCTCTCTCTCTCTCTCTTGCTAACTCGGACTAGGTACACGCACTGAACCCTTTTCATCCTGATACAGTATTGTTGACTGTGATTGGTCAAGGATGTTGCCAGAATAGCTTGGCGCCTGAGGCGCCAAGCTATTCTGGCACCACCCTTGAACTAAAATGGTTGATCTGTCTCATAATCAGTAATGTAGCCTTCATTGGACAAGAAGCATTTTTTTAAATATAAATTCATCCACAGGATATATTGGGTTAAAAGCCCTATACCGCCGTAACTGTTCAAAGAAACACCCGCAGCAGACGGTTACGAAATACCACATACAGGTCTAGCTATGGGTTAATTAGACACAGGAAAATAAAGTTAATATCAAATTAATATCAGCTAACTAGACAATGACTCCGCTCAACGCTATCTAAACCGGTTAAACATTGAGCTAAAACTAGATGGACTCCCCAAAGGGGCTGCGCAGAATAAACAAGTATTTTTACGCTTGTGCGTTTGCTTTGTGTCCAAACAGCCCTACAAGCTTCTTAGGTGTGTCGACAAGGGATAATAAACACAAAATTCGTCTTCATATTTACGCTTTATTTGTTCACTTTAAATGTACAGTTTCAGCTAAAATGTCTGGTGCCATACCCGAGGAGTCCAAATGCCAGTACAACTACCTTGGCAAGTCTGGACTCTGCGTCTCTAACATTTGCTTGGGCGCCATGACTTTTGGTCCCCATGTTGTGAGTAATAATAGAAGGGGGGGGGGGGGGTGCATGTGTGCGTGCTTTCGTGCGTACATGCGTGCGTGCATGCGTTGTTTGCGTGAAAACGTCCATGCGTGTGTGTTTGCGGGGGCGGAGGCGGGGAGCGGGGGCGGGGGGCGGGGGTTCTCGGTCCACGACGGCCGTCGTGGGCCCGAAGACGTTTTGATACTAGAGGGGGGGGGGCGGGGGAGGGGGCTGTGTGCGTGTGTGTTTGTTCGGAGGCCGGAGAGAGAGAGAGGGGGTGGGGGGGGGGGGGGGCACGGCTCGCTTGCTTTTCCTGCCGCGTGCCCTACTTCGAGCGTGAGGATTTCGAGCTATGGAAGTGGGGGGTGGGAGAGGGGCGCTGAGGGGGGTGGGGGGGGGGGCAGGGGAGTAAGTGTTTGCTGATGATGATGTCGACGACGTTAATAAAGATGAAACAAGACAAGGCAAGGCACGCATATATGGCCCACAATACTGCATCATCATCATTATCATCTTCATCATCATCATCATTATCATCTTTATCATCATCATCATTTCATCATCGATGACTTTTCTGTCCACAGGTCGGGACACCAGGACAGTTGGATGAGGCGGGGGCTCACGAGCAACTCAACCGTTTCGTGCAATGGGGAGGTAACTTCATCGACACTGCCAACATTTACGGACGCGGCAACTCGGAGAGGATTGTCGGCTCTTGGTTGAAAAAGTATCTTTTCTTTTCTGTTTCTTTTTTTTTTTTAATTTTGCTTGTTTGTTTGTTTGTTTGTTTATTTGTTTGTTTGGGGTTGCAGTCAAACAGTCTACATAAATGATCAAACATATTTCAGCGTTAACCGTTTGGTGTAAATGTGTGTTCGTCTGTGGAGTTGGACCCTGCAGCTTAACCTTTTGGCTGTCGGTAGCGGTTTCTGTCGCGATGATTCCTGCAGATTCATAACAACAAAAACCGCTACCGACAGCCAACGGGTCAAAACAAAACAAAGAAGGAAACATGACGTGATTAAAAAACGAAATAAGTGTGTAGCGCAGAGATATAGATTAGCTGGATCCCTGATATGACAGTTAAGATGAATGGATGAACGACGGAACAAACAAACAAACGGACAGACAGGCAGGCACACCGACTAACAGACAAACGCACTAATGAATGTATGATCATAAGTCATACATGAGAACTCTTCTTACTTCCTTTTGCAAGCCAAGAACGAGACCGGCTCGTCATCGCCACCAAAGTGCGTAATCACATGGACGTGAGTAACCCCAACGCAGTGGGCCTCAGCAGACGTCACATTACGCGTTCCATTGAAGACAGTCTGGAGAGACTTCAAACAGACTACGTCGACCTGTATCAGGTTAGAAACTCAAGTCATTTTTTTTCCAGAGTAAGTCGACTCCAAGGTTTAAACCCGTTCAGTGACAGTGGACGCAGATTCTGTGTCTGAAATCTTTGTTCATTCAACGCCAGATAGCCACAGTCGTCCAAGGAACATAAATCAAAGTGGTCACCTGTGGGGGCTCATGAGGATCTATGCCTCTTGCTGACACCACTTTACATCCAGTTTCCCGGGAAAACTAAGCGGTTTTTTTTTTTTTTTTTTTGGGGGTTATTTTTATTTTTTTTTTTTTGGGGGGGGGGAGGGGGAGCGTTAAACTAGCGAAGATTGCAGAAACACAGTCTGCGTCAGCTGGCAATGAACGGGTTAATTTCACTACTGTCCATGAAAAGATGTGAGCTGGTTGTATGATTTAACCACCCACACTGACACACATTTCATCTCCGTGCGTGTTAAGTATTTAGAAAAATAAACTACTTGTAGCTGATTTTTTTTCGTTCTATGACTTCAGATTCACTCCTGGGACTTCGCGACCCCTCTGGAGGAGACCCTGCTGACCTTGAATGACCTTGTGAAGTGTGGTAAGGTCAGATACCTGGGGGCCAGCAACTTGAGCGGATGGCAGATGCAGAAAATCGTGGACCTGTCTCAGCACCTTGGGCTCAACGCCTGGATCTCACTGCAGGCAGGGTTATGTCATAACAGCCAACAGGCCAATCAACCAACCCACCAAATAACATACCAACAGACAAATAATCCAACAAATAATCAAACAGACAGATGACCTAAACAAAAAGCAAACAAACCTGCAACAACAAAAATTAAAAAAGAAATAAACAACAATCCACAAACAGTTACAGAAACCAGGCAGCTACAAACCAAACAAACAACCAGACCAATCAAGAGCAAAAATAAGAATCTAATCAACCATCAAACAAATAAACAGAAAAACCAATCAAATACCCAATTGTTTTTGTAAACAGCATTTTAGAAACTAAATAGACGTTGCACGAAAATCAAGTCTAACTGGCACGTGTTTCGACGAAAACAGTGGATTAAGAGCCCGGACAAACATGCGATATCACATTTTTGGTTCGAGCTTTTAATCCATTGTTTTCTCCAAAACACATGCTTCTTCTGATTTCCGGAAATCGTATGTTGTCCAGACTGGTGTGGAGATTATCACTGACTTTGCTTTGGGGATGCTGCTGCTGACACTGGTGTGTTGTAAATGTAATGTTTCAGCAACAGTACAACCTGCTGTGCCGCTACTCAGAACCAGAGGCACTGCAAGTGTGCCAGCTCAACGGGTTGGGGGTCCTGCCTTGGAGTCCCCTTAAAGCGTAAGCAGTTAGTTGGGGTTATTGGGGTTAAACCTCTTCGCCTCCCGAGAAAAAGTGAACACGATCCAACTGCAACTGACATAGATCTCCATGAGCCCCCGCAATTGCGGGGGCTCATGGGGATCTATGCATCCTGCTGAGACCAGTTTGTATCTGTTGGATCCCAACCTCGGCGTGGACCCAACCTCGGCCAAAGTGACATGATTTTAGTAATTCAAACTGAAAAGTTAATGTACATTACTATTTGTGAGCATTACATGTCACTCTGGCCGAGGTTGGGTCGACGCCGGGGTTGGGACACAACGGTATCTATGTTTCCTGAAAGGTTTTGACTTTTGGTCGGTGAGTGAACGAAGATTTCAGAAATACAAACGTACTTACGGTGGCAGGGACAGTATCCACGCTGAGCAGAATCAATATTAAAATTCAAATATGACGTGTGTGTTTATCAATTGTCTTACAGTACACTGAGCGCCTTCGGCCTCTTTTCGAGGCTAAATATGGATTAACATAAAGCCACCGATAGTTACAGATCCACTTAACCCACCCCCCTTCCATTTCCATCCCACCCCGCCCCACCCCTTCCTTTATCCACCCTCTCCGATGTGGTGCAGATTGCTTATGTTGGCTTGAGAAGAGATAAACCCAAGGTAGGTGCTAGTGTTTTTGGACCTGACGATCTTAACGGTTAAATATCATTTACCCCCCCCCACCCCTACCCCCACCCACCCCCACCCCCCTCACCCCCCCCCCCACCCCTACCCCCCCCCCCCCCACACACACACAGACACTTAAAAAAAAATTTTGGTTGTTGTTGGGTTGTTTTGTTTTGTTTTGTTTGTTTGTTTGTTTGTTTGTTTTTGTTTTTTGTTTTTTTTTTGGGGGGGGGGCGCCTGCAGCCACTGGTACTATTTACAATGCCATACACTCTGTTTACACAAGGGGGTTAACATGTTCAGTGCCTGTTGACGCAGACTGTCTCTGCAATCTTCGTTAATTCAGCACAGACAAAACACAACAAGCATGAGGGTGCTCTTGAGGATCGATACCTTTTGCAGTTGGACGGTGTTCAACTTTTCTCGGCACGGAATGGGTTAAAAATGTATTTTGTTTGTCCTGTAGCGGATACCTGGCCGGCAAGGTGCAACGAGGAGAAAAACCAGAGGAGGGGAGACTGGGGTACGCCGCCACTGACGACACCACCAAGTTTTTTCCCGCCTCCCACCCCCGCTGGAGCGTCCTTGACACAGACAGAAACTGGCACGTGGTGGACACAGTCCGCAAGATAGCTGAGACCCATGGTACGTTTCTCTTAGGTCAAAGGTCACCGTCGTTTAGGTGATGGCAGTCTTTTCTTATGTCAAAAATAATTATCAATGAAATTACGGTAAAACGTAGTTGCTTTGCTTTATTTTTTCATCCATTGATTGATTAATTGGTTAAATGACTTTCATGCATTTATTTATCAATCCATTTTATCCACCAATTCTTTCACCACCACCTATTGATTGATTGATTGATTGATTGACGTGTTTGTTTATTTAAATCAGCAATGTTAAAAGAACGTAGGGCGTGCATCCAAGACCATCCAATCCGATCCTTCTTCAAGAGACATAAATTGTCATTATCCCCCGCGGCAGTGCGGCAGGGTCTCATGAGAATCTATGTCTCTTGCTTGCTGAGTTCAGCTTAATAATCTGCAAGCCAAAGAGATATCATCCGTAGATGTGAGCAGAGATTGCAATGGAAGCATTTCCTTTTTGTTAGGGAAGTCCATGGCCCAGGTGTCTTTGCGCTGGCTGCTGCAGAAACCGGTAGTGACGTCAGTGATCATCGGCGCCACCAAGATGCATCAGCTGGATGACAACATGGGTGCTGCCAACGGCTGGTCTCTCACTCAGGAGGAGGTAACTACTGTCATATTTATTTATTTATTTATTATTTATTTATTTGTTTGTTTGTTTGTTTGTTTTTTGGTTTTCTATTTCTTTTGTATTTATTTATTTATTTTACAAGAAATAATAAAGAGAAAACAGTGTAACTTTGCAGAAAACAAGAAATGTCAAGACTTATTACAATAGAACCTGTTTTGAGCTGCCAACTTTTTATTTTTCTTAAAAGACAGGTGTTCTATCACTACTAGTGAAGTCTTGAAGGGGAAAAGGTGTCACCTGTCATTAAAGACCATCATTTAGACGGCTACAGGCACAGTCACAGCTACAGCCACCTAAATGACGGTCTTTAATGTGACAGTGATCTCTCACAGGGATGGTCGCTCAAAACAGGCTGTACTGTAAAGTCTGGTATAAACCAAATCCTTTCAGATGACGGAACTGGACGTAGCTTCGGCTCTGGATGCTCCCTACCCATACGACGTGATCCGGAACCTCAATACTGACCGAAAGAACCCCTTCAACCCGCCTGGCTATGTCTGACGACAGCAGCAGCAACAACATCAACCCAATTAGGCGAAAGGCCATCGGGCCCACGTCGGCGGGCGTTGGCCCGCGCACAGCTGTGCGCGGGCCATCGGCGGCCTACGCGGGACCGATAACCTTTGTGCCCTGGGAATAACACTGCCCTGTGGAAATAAAGGGCAGTAAGTCCATTTCTGGGCAAAACGAGATTTCTCAGTGTGGTGCACTACACGCCAGACTTTCCGCAACAGTTACAACAACAGCAACAACAAGGACGTGCGCGCCTGGGGCAGCTTAGGCTGGCATCGGTGAACTTCTGCTCATAAGGGATAATACACTACTGTGCGGGGTACGTGTACTCTACAACAAATAAAGAAGCTTGAATACAAATGACGTGTGTGCAATTCCTCGTGTGTTTGTGATATGTGTGTGTGTGTGTGTGTGTGTGTGTGTGTGTGTGTGTGTGTGTGTGTGTGTGTGTTTGTGTGTGTGTGTGTGTGTGTGTGTGTATGTGTGTGTGCGTGTGTGTGTACGTGTGAGTGTGAGTGTGAGTGTGAATGTGTGTGTATGGAGGGAAAGGGAGAAGTGGTTGTGGTGGTGGTGGAGGGGGGAGTTGTGCGTGCTTGCCATAGACTATTCTGGCACCAGCCTAGAACTACCACGGTCGTTCTTCAACTTGTAATAGTGTCTCAGATCTCAGGCCTTCTGTGTCCCGCCTGGAACATGTGATTTTTGACACATTCCAGGCGTGCCGCATCCGGATACGCGACATCAAGCCGCTTATCCGGATGCACCACGTTTCAAATGAGTCAATCTTAACCCATTTAGCCCCAACGCCCTACAGCAGGAGATGGACTGACCTTGATAATTCAATGGTAGTGCCAGATTAGCTTGGCGCCATTAGGCGCCAAGCTAATCTGGCACTACCCTTGAATTATCATGGTCAATACATCTCCTGCAACTGGTACACGGTCGTTAGGTGACACCTCCAGAATTTTGGAAATGCAGCCCTGGGGGTTAAAGGGTTAAACCGAATCAAACGAAGTCCATGCACTGGACTAATACAGAAATAAAATCTCCCGGTCAGGTGCAAAATGTTTTGTATCAGTGCAAACGTTCTAAAATGCACCGCAAGCACACAGCTCTGCGCTGGGCTAGTGTTTAAACTACTGAGCAATGTTTTTGTGCTATTCTGTGATTTGGGATCTTACGGCTTAGGGCCGTAGGGTCCAAAATCACAGACCAGCACACATTTCAAGTTCTGTTAGGTCATATTGACACGAATGAAGTCTTCGTCCCGTATCGTCGCCAGTTCTATTTTCGTTCTTCTTTCGAAGTCTTGTAATCTTCGAGTCATTTTCGACGTAAATAACAGTTGAACATTCAAGGTCAAGCATACACCGCTGTTTAGCTCACAGGACTGAGATAACCCGCTCAAAACATTTGAAGGATAGTGTTTCATTAGCACGAGGTCCTCTTCAACCTGCACAGCTTTCACTGTCAGTCCATCTATCGCTGATGGGATCGGATGTGAAACAGTGATCACACCATAGGTCGAGGGAACCTTTATGCTTTGTACCCCTGACCGTCTCCGAGTGTCAAAGGGAACTATAGACGTTCGGATCGCGGCTCTTGTCAAGGGACATAATCGTAAGGCTTCCCAGATCTGTGATCACACATACCAAGCTCACTACGTTTAGTCAGCTTGTTCTTTATCAGGAGATAGCTAACGGTGCAAAACGGTGTTTCGGCCTGTCCCTGACCTACATTTGCAAGAGGCATAGATTCTCATGAGCCCCTGCGATTGCAGGGTCTCACCAGGATCCGCCTATGCCTCATGCGTGAATTACGCGGGTTCATTTGTAGTTAGTTATCTTTGCTCCTTTGACTCGTAGGAAACGTTTTCTGTTATCTTCGCAAGACAACGCAAACAGAACAAGCACCAGAAAAGCACTGAAAAGCAAATTGCGCTTCAGTGCTTTTCTGGTGCTTGTGATTGTCGCAAAACAGGATTAGGAAGACAAGTAATGTGAGGCGGCTCCAACGCCAATTGTCCTTTTGAGGCTGGGAGTCTGTCAGGGGCACGTAACTCTTGGATTCCCTCGCCACTGTGGTTACAAAAGGAAAACAGCCAGTCATTGTTACGTTGCAAGTGTGGTATTTCATTCTCGCAAGTATTTAAAGTGTGACTTGCAGTGTCGTGCTGTCTGGCTCATTTCGGCACGTTGGTGGTGGGTTCTTTTGCTGATAATATCAGATTATTATTTGTAGAGGCTAATATCTAGTGCGTATTTTAGAATGGTTTGCTAGGCACTGTACAGTTCTAAGGGAGATGGGTGGTTTTGATTACTGTAAGACAGTGCATGAATAGAGTCTAAATAGCATAATGCATGGAGAACTAGATCAATTGCGCACCCATTATTTCAACGTGTGCCTTGTGCCCAGTTAAAGATGTTAACCTCTTAACTGCCAGGACGAGGCAAACTCTACCTATAGCTGCAAGAGACGTAAACCCTCATGAGCCCCCGCAGTCGCGGGGGCTCATGAGGGTTTACGTCTCTTGTTAGCCCCGCGTTACTTTCGTCCCATTTCATGTTCTTCATACGAATGTCGGTCAGTGCGTCAGCAGCGGCTTCAGACGCGCACTCCGCAATCACTTGCAGGGAAGGGGTTAAATCTCAAGGATAGGGCCTGGTTAGCTCGATGTCTGCAAAATCATCATGGCCCGTTCACATTTTGCCACATGTACCAAGTTCTCTGTGTTTGGTTCTTAAACTATGTGTCCGCGGTGACCGTACTAACTCTTACATTGATTTACGGGCATATTTGCATGCTTCACTCACCGACAGATTAATTAGACACATGACTGTGATATAGCGGCGCTAAGGCCGTAATATCAGACCGACAGCTACTTTCTGTTTTGCTCGAGGACCTGGAGTTTGGAGCTATAACTGAATAGCTTTTACCCGGCTCGGCTCTGACGCTTGGTTGAGTTGAGTGGCTCATGCGCTTCAGCGGTAAAACGCACACAAAGTGATGTAATCACGCAGTTAGGAAACGAAATAACCACCGTAGCCACTCGCTAAGAGACATCATGACGCATTTTGTATATACCGGGTGCTGATATTCGTCAATCAGTTCTATGCAATGTTGAGAATACTCCGGGGGCGCTTATGACCTTTAAGCCCAGAGTAGCGTGCTGGTTTTTTTTTTTTTACACATCCCTATGCGACAACACATATAGGGGACCACGTACTTTCATACCAGTCCATCTTTTACAACTGGTTGTCGAGTTCCCAACAAACTGTTATCGAACTCTAATAATAGTGCCTGATTAGCTTGGCGCTTTCTCTTGCGCTATCATAGTAGATTCGTTTGCCTTTGGTGCCACTTGAAGTGAAGGAGATATCCAACTGGTACTGAAGTCAGTTTTGTTTTTTTAAATACACAGAAAGTAACCCCCTTGTTCATGCAGCCACCAGTACCATCCAGTCCCTGACATAGATCCCCTTGAGCTTCTGCGACCGCTAGGGCTCATGAGAATCTTTGCCGGCTGAGTGGCTGGGGCTCTTGAGGATCTATGTCTCTTGGTCAAGAAAGATCAGTTTCATTTACGTTATTCTATACTGAGGAGCAAAAGAAATGCGACATTTTTGGATGAGACGTGTCGCATTTCCTTTGCTCGTCAGTATACTTCTTCGAGTGGCTGCGTGCACGAGGGGCTTAACTCATTCGAGATGTACCGCCTTCGAATACGCGGCATAAGCCTCTTGAATGAGTTAAAAATCGATTATTCATCAGGGAAATAAGGCAGGTCAAGATGGCAAGCATCACAGAAGACACGAAATGCCAATACAACTATCTGGGCAAGTCTGGGCTTCGAGTTTCCAACATCTGTCTGGGGACGTTTTCTTTTGGCAAGGCGATGGTAAGTGGCGACGGGTTCACGGTACACTTGCACTGTAGAAGTTGTGTTTGTGTGTTTGTTTGTGTTTTGTTTAATTGATTGCTCGCGCGTCCGTTCATTATTTTTTTTGTTTGTTTGTTTGTTTGTTTGGTTGGTTGGTTGGTTGTTCGTTCGTTCGTTCGCTCGTTCGAACATACGTTTGTTCGTTTCTTTGTTCGTTCTTTTATTCGTTTTGTTCGTTGATTTGTTTGTCATTGTTACATACTTTAACCGTCACGTCAAAGTTTAAATTGTGGAAAAACGTAGTAGAGCGACGCGTTCTCAATACACTTTTGTCTGTGTGTTTGCTTTTTGTTTGCTTGTTTGCTCGCGCGTCCTTTTTTGTTTGTTTGTGTTTACTGTTCCTTTACTCGTTTGTTCGTGTGTGTTTTTTGTTTGTTTGTCAATGTTACAGACTGTCTCCGTCATGTCTAAGATTAAACCTTTGCTAATAGGTAGTGGTTTTAGTCGCGATGATTTCTGTAGTGTAGCAATCATTGCGACAAAATCGCTACCGACGCGCAAAGGATTAAATTGTGAGAAAAAGTAGTATTAGGGTGTTGTGTTTTTAAATCCTTGCACTGATTGATATAATGGCCAATCAGTCCATGTTGCTTTCTATTTCAGTTTGGCACCCCGGGTAATCTAGACGAAGCAGGGGCGCATCAGCTGCTAAACCGTTACGTGGAGTGGGGAGGCAACTTCCTGGACACAGCCAACATCTACTCTTTTGGGGAATCGGAGGCAATCATTGGCTCCTGGCTGGCCACGTGAGTATGACGTGGGTGGTCATGTGACGTACCTTATGTATCATTGGCTGCATTATGACACGTGTTACCACGCAGAACCCCAGAGCGCAAAAGTCTTCGGGCCGACAACACCCGCAGGCTCGCATGCCTGCAGCCAAGCTGCGACCGTCGTCGGCCCGAGGACCTTTTGATACTGGGGACGCGCCACTATGATGTAGAAGCGTAATACAAATGTACATCTGCTGGTACCTGAGTTGGGACCTCGCTTCAGTCACAGCATCTGCCCTTTTGGGGAATCGGAGGCAATCATTGGCCCCTGGCTGGTTACGTGAGTGTGACGTGTTTGGTCAGGTAACGTACTTGATGTACCATTTAACTCATTCTACCCCAGACACACCACAGCAAGATATGGATCGACCATGATAATTCAAGGGTGATGCCAGAATAGCTTGGCGCCATGGGCGCCAAGCTATTCTGGTATCACCCTTGAACTATCATGGTCGATGTGTGTCCTGCACTGCAATGCAATCTTCAGAGGACAACATCACAATTTAAGGATTTCGGTGATGGGGTAGAATGAGTTAACTGATCTTCAAATATTCCAGCTTCCTCACGCGCAGCCGCACATCATCCTTCGATCAGTTTACTCCTATAATGCTACTGGTTATGCTGTGCATGTTCAGTCTCTTGAGTCGCTCTGATTACCTTCCTCGATCCGCTCCGCATGATCATGCGGTGCGGATCGAGGGAGGTAACCAGCGTGATTGCTGCATGTTTCAGCCAAGAGCGTGACCGGTTTGTGATCGCGACTAAGGTGAGACTGCCTACAGACCCATCCAACCCTAATGCCGTCGGCTCCAGCAGGCGGCACATCACTAGAGCTATCGGGGAAAGCTTGGAAAGGCTGAAGACAGATTATGTTGATCTTTATCAAGTAAGAGGTTGTTTATTTGTTGTTGTATTGTTGAGGGACGGGGGGGGGGGGGTGAGGGGGGTTAAGGGAAGATAGAGGAGTGGGTCATAACTCCAATAAAAGGTTACTTAGTTATAGTGGGGTTTAACGCCGAACAGGCGACCAAGGCCATCTCACGGGGTCCCAAAAAAAGAGACTTTGATACAGCATTTAAAGAATTATTTTGTTTGTTCGTTTTTTTGAGGGGGTCTGGAACCCCTGACCCCCACCCCCAAAAGATCCGTCCCTGGGAAGAAGAAAGGGGGTGAGGTGGTAGGTCAAGGACGGATGACAGCCTTTATTTGATTCTGTGCTAACGTTCCCTAGACACACATGTGGGACGACGCCGTGCCCTTGGAGGAGACACTGTTGACCTTGAATGACCTTGTGAGGTGTGGCAAGGTCAGATACCTGGGGGCCAGCAACCTGACAGGGTGGCAGATGCAGAAGATTGTGGAGACGACCAAACAGATGGGACTGAACCCCTTCGTGTCTCTTCAGGTTGGTGAAGATGATAACACATCTGAGACATTCTGTATTGAGATATGTCGCTTTTTGCGTCTTGGATGATTTAACCCATTCAGCCCTGACGCACTACAGCGGGAGATGGGTCGACCATGATAATTCAAGGGTAGTGCCAGATTAGCTTGGCGCCGACAGGCGCCAAGCTAATCTGGCACTACCCTTGAATTATCTTGGTCGATCCATCTCCTGCAACAGGTGCAGAGTCGTTAGATGACGCCTCCCAAATTTGGGAAAAACGTGCGTCGGGCCGACGGTTGAGAGAATAGTGTTATCAGTATTAGCCTAGTCTTATGATATATATTATTATTAACTAGTTCTACAACCGACTGTGATGGCTAAATTAGTGACATATTTACTCTATGATATTCTGTTTTCATTTTAAACAATATACCTTTAATTAATTTAGACTTCTTAGATTAATAGGCGTGTGTATTGTATGTGTGTGGGAGATGAGCGTGGGTGTGTGAATGGGTACGTATTGGTTTGTGAGATTAGTTGTTTAGTTTTAAAGTTTTGCCGGACAGTGTGTGTAGAGCATTGGATTTGTGTGATAGAGTATTATTTTTTTATTTTTTATTTTTGACTGTGAGGTTTGTAATTGTAACGACACCAACACACATTCCTATGCTAAGGCAAATGGCAATAAACAGTATCTATCTATGAGTTGAGTATTTATGCACTTTGTGGCACATCGGGTTCTTTTAAGTGTTGCAATAGGTCACATCGATAAACAGTCTCACACGAGATGATTGTCCATTAGCCCCTTCACTGTCGGTGATAACGAAATTCGCGTCAGAAACAACTACACACGGGCCGACTTTCGTGTGAACACAGCCGTATAGGCCTATGTAGGACAAAATTAGGCATAAGAACATAGGACTCACAAGATATAAATCCTCATGAGCCGCCTCGACTGCCAGGGCTCACGAGGGTTTATGTCTCTTGCAGATGGGCACGATTCTCCTTGTCCAGGAAGTTAAGGGGTTAAACAACACCAGTACCGTGCTTTTTTCCCCCATGAAGTATCCATCCTACAAGTTTCTTAACCCTTATCATCCTGATACACGCATTGCTTGAAATGAATTTGACTGGTAGTTCGAGGGTGGTGCCAGAAGAGGTTGGCGCTAAGCTATTCTGGCACCACCCTTGAACTAAAACAGTTGATTTCTCCCCTAATATGTAATAAGCCTTCATAGGACAATAAGCAAATTTTACAAAATCAGCCTCAGGATGTAATGGGTTAACCGGCCATAGGGTTCTAGCAGGATGCCAAGTTGTTATGCAATAACACTAAGGCTTCAATGTCTGATCTAACATCCTCTCATTTGGCACACATCTTTTATTGTTATAAATGGCAGAAATCACAGACTAATTCGCATTTGTATCTAATGGCGAAACACACGAAACACATCACTAAGAATATATGACGCGTTTGCTTGTGCGTTTTTCGCATCGGTCTCAGACCACTTAATAAATTGCAAATACAAGCAATCCAAATTTCAGAAACCTCAAATAGCTGAGCTGACCCGGTGCTCCACGTGAATGTCCTGTGTTTGTCCTGTGTTTGTCTTCAGAGCAAATGCGTGTGTGTGACGTGAGCGTGTGTGTTGGGTTCAGTTCACGGCACTTTGAGCCGATTTGCAGAATTGGTTAAAAAAATATATATAATGGCCGGTATTATTATTATTATTATTATTATTATTATTATTATTATTATTATTATTATTATTATTATTATTATTATTATTATTATTATTATTATTATCATCATCGATCATGTCAAACAGCAACAGTACAATCTGCTGGAGCGAGACTCGGAACTGGAAGCGTTTGCTGTGTGCAAGCTGGACGGTGTCGGGGTCCTGCCCTGGAGCCCTCTGAAAGGGTGACACATTTAAGCATTTAAATCCTGATGCACTCTTACATGAGATCATTTTGACCATGATAGTTCAAGGGTGGTGCCAGAACATTCTGTTCTGGCACCACCCTTGAACTATCATGGTCAATCTATCTCCTGAACTGTAATGTAGCTTTTATAGAATAAAGTCACAAATCTGAAAAATGCATCCTCAGTATTTAACATGTTAAGCATTTACGTGTGGTGAGATGAGATGTGTGTGTCCGATATCACGACTGACAAAAAATGTTGACTTGGCCTGATCTTTTAGCAGCCATGAAAACATTGATTGATTGATTGATTGATTGATTGATTGGTTCCTTAGTTTGTTAGTTCATTCATCCATTTATTTATTTATGTACTTGTTTATTTATGTACTTGTTTATTTGATATTTATTTATTTATTTATTTATTTATTTGTTTATTCATTTATTTATTCATTTATTTATTCGTTTATTTATTCATACATTATTCATTTATTTATTTGTCTGTCTGTCTGTCTGTCTGTCTGTCTGCCTGCCTGCCTGTCTGTTTGTTTGCCTGTCTGTCTGTCTGCCTGTCTGTTTGTCTATTTATTTTGGTTAAAGATTTAAACAAGTCTTTCTGAGAGCCTTTCCAGCTCGAATCTCAACTTAAAATTAGAGGCGTGTCTGTACTGTTACATTAACGTCTACTACATCTTCAAGCGTAATGTTAAAAGCGTGTAAAATAAGGTCATGTAGGGCCTATTTATCTAGCCATTTCAGTTATTGGCATGTCCAGCAGGCTTTTTCGTCGAACCAGTACTTAAAGCGTGCCGAACATACTATGAACTTCACCTGGGAAAACTGAACGTTCAATGAACCCAACCCTCCATTTTTCCCCCTTACATAAGCAAGAGCCGCCACAAAAACGGCAACTAATATAAGTTATTGGTAGCAGGGGTTTGCTGCACAGACTCTTGTAGGTCTGAGGGAACTCAAAGTAACCATTGTACCCCGAAGGCCGAAGGCCTGAGGGGTACTATGATTACTTTGACCTCCAGAATGCGTACAATGGTTCGCGTAGCAAATTATTGCTACCAATAACGTATTTGTTTTCATTTCTTCCCTTATTTTTGTAAAAGAAATCAAGCTGAGATCTTCTGACCTGGATCACACAAGATATGACTGAAATCAAAATAATATACATGTATACATAATAAGCTTATGACGTAATATAAGATGTTTCATGACGTTACCGTCTGCGTTGTTTCGAACAACATTAAGTAACTTTGCACTTTAGAACATTTTTGTGCTCTTTTTTGGCACAAGAAAAGGCGCGTCACAAAGAGGGCTACAAAAAAGTCCGCCATTAATCGGCACAATGGTCTTTGTAGCGAGGTAACATGATACTGTTTGCGCTAAAAGGATTGGTCGTGTGACGCAGGGATGAAAACAAATATATCTGAACATTCGCAATGATGAGTTTTGTTCCCTCAGTAAGTCTGAGGGTTGAGTTCATTTAGCGGGTCCGTTTTCAAGGCAAAATCAATAGTATGTTCCCGGCTTTAAAGCAAGATTTTCACGTGTGTCGGTCTGTGATTTTGGACCTTACGGCCAATTGTCTTAAGGTCCAAAAACACAGACCAGCGCACACATCTGAACGGTTCCATTCATTTTTTTTTTTTTCCGCCCAGTGGATTCTTGGCCGGAAAGTACACGCGAGGGGCGGCCCCAGCGGAAAACACCCGACTTGCCTACGCTGTGAAGACGGGAATGCAGGACGAAGACACCCACCCACAGTGGTCGGACCTGAACAACGATAAAAACTGGCAGCTGGTGGATGCGATGAGGTCTATTGCCGCTAGAAAAGGTAAGTGACCTCTCTCATACACACTTTTAGAAAGATTGTCATAACGTAACCTAATTAACCCTTTGGCTGTTGGTAGAGGTTTTTGTCGCGATGAACCCTGCAAAGGGTTAAAAGCGACATAACTATAACAACAGAACTCGACTGTTATAACATGACAAGCCTAGCCTCGACTTGTCCTACACATGTTTTGGGTTGCAGTAGGTGGATTGGCCAATATTGTTCAAGGGTAGTTGCAGATTAACTTGACGCCTTCTTAGGCGCCTCCCTCATCTGGCACTACCCTTCAGCTATCCTGGCCGATTGTTCCCTGCTGAGTGAACTTAGTGCAAAACGAGTTACAATTTGCATTACATTTACACAATTTTATTTGAATTCATTGATCGATCGGCTGATTGATCGAGTTATTGACTGCTTGCTGGTTGACTGACTGAGTGGCTGGCTGATTGATTGACTGGCTGACTGCCTGACCGACCGACTGGCTGATTGATTGATCGATCGACTGTAACTATTGATTGATTGATTGATTGAGATTGAGATTGATTGATTGATTGATTTTGCTCCAGGTAAAACTGTGGCCCAAGTGTCTCTGCGGTGGCTACTGCAGAAACCGGTAGTGACGTCAGTGATCATCGGCGCCACCAAGATGCATCAGCTGGATGACAACATGGGCGCCGCCAACGGTTGGTCTCTCACTCAGGAGGAGGTACTACAATTTTTTTTTTTTTTTACAGAACAATCCCCCCCCCCTTCTACCCCCCCCCCCCCATCCCCCCTCCCTCCCCCCCCCCCCCCCCCATAACCTGCTCTTTGTGGCCGTCTGCTAAAACTCTTATGTTAACCCCTTCACTGCTTAGAAAAAAGTGAACACGATCCAACTGCAGGAGGCATAGATCCTCATGAGCCCCCGCGAATGCGGGGGCTCATGAGGATCTATGCCGCTCGCTGAGACCAATTTGTATTCATTGTTTCTTGGACGGTGTTTGGCTTTTTGGTCGTTGAATGAACACAGATTTCAGAAACAAAAATGTGCGTACAGTGGCAGGAATGGGGATAACCTGGCGCAAGCACACCTGCACTCCTCAACTTTGTTGTGGGCCCACAGTTTCGGATCGCAGTCAAAACGATCGCTCCTAGAATCGACTCAAGTGCGTGTTAGCCTGCGATTTTGGGGCTGGCGGCTTAGAGCCGCAAGCCCAAAAATCTCAGACCAGCACACATATACATGTAAAAGAAAATGATGATTTCGTTTCAGATGGCTCAGTTGGACGACCTGTCTAGCCGGGAACTCCGCTATCCGTACAAGAAGAACAAAATGGTGAACGTCGATCGGAAAAACCCTTGGAATCCCAGCGCGGATCTGTGACAAGCATGCCAGGAACAAACGCCTTCAAACTGCAAGATATAGATCCTCATGTACCCCAAGTAGAAAATAAAATTTTAAAAAAAAAAAAAGGTGCAACGCGGATTGCAACCAAAAAAAAGGAATTCCAACTCTGATTTGTGACAATAATTCTAAGAACAAATACCTTCAATATGCAAGAAACATAAATCCTCTGGAGCCCCCGCAGACTGCTGGGGCTCCTGAGGATCTATGTCTCTTTCTGGCCTAATTATTATATTTAACTCACTTTTAATATTAAATGAACCTATAATGTATCCTTACCATCTCTCATGCCTTAATTTTCCAACAAAATGTAAGTGAAACTTGTACAAAGGACATAATCACACTGTTTCATAATAGGAGACCTAGTGTTTCATATTAGGCAAATGGTGCCTAATACGAAACAATGTGTCACTTTTTTTCAAACTGGAACTGCTTCTGCATCGATTCGAGTTTTGAAATGTGGCTTTGTCCTAAGGTGCATTAATATAATCTCTATCAAACCCTGGTTTCGGATTGATTCTACCTTTCTTTGGACGGTCGCGCGAGACGTTTTTGCTTAAGTGTTTCATACATGGGTCTCCTCCCCTAATGGTTTAACTCATTCTACCCCAGACACACCAAAGCAAGATAAGGATCGACCAGAATAGTTCAAGGGTGATGCCAGAATAGCTTGGCGCCTATGGGCGCCAAGCTATTCTGGCATCACCCTTGAACTATCATGGTCGATCTGTGTCCTGCACTGCAATGCAGTCTTCAGAAAACAACAGCAAAATTTGGGGATGTTTTTCGGTGTTGGGGTAGAATGAGTTAAAGCAAAATACTCCAGGCAGTATAGGATTAACAGCTCGCTATATCTCATTATAAATGTTCTTAGTATGTTTTACAGTAATGCTAGTTAAAGGGCTAACTTAAATTATAAATTTTGAAAGTGGGAAAATGGAAGAGGTTTCTACTCTTCTTCTCCGACCTTATGCAGGAGAGTTTCTTTCATTATGCTCAAATAGCAGCAAAGAAATATTGATCCATAAATATAAGGTGAATAAGCAATTAAATGCGTTCATATTTTTTTCATAATTTGGTCCGTCTGTACTCATAAATATAGGAAGCAACAATATCAACAAACAAACAAGATTCAAGATAACTTGATTGTTGCTACAGTAGAAATTGATCAAACTAATTAAACGTGACTTGACTGCCACCACAGGTGCAATTCACATTCATTCATTTGCTCAGTCGACAACTTACATACAAAAACGTCATTTGTCATGACGTAATTTTTGTTCATTCGTAATTTTAGATTTAAGGTGATAAGAGACTTCTAAACTTGAGACAAATGGTGACAAAACTAGATTTTCACGGCACATTTTCAGTCTTGCTATAATTTGTGTGAAGTAAAGTTGACTTTACCTAGATACATGATATACTATAAAGTCAACCTCACGTCACACAAGTTCTAGCTCGACAACAGTACCTTACCCTTTGGCTGTCGGCAGGTGGGTTTTTTTTGTTGTTGTTTTTTTGTCGAGGTGATTCCTGCAAAAGAGCACCTCGACACAAAATGATACCCACAGCTAAACGGTTAACTCTGCGAAACCATGATCTGGTTGGTTATTAACGTGTTTTTTTCTCTCTCTTCTAAAATGATTAATACTAATGTTACTCTGTGTTCATCGTGAAAGAAAACGCTATGAACATAATAGAAACGACAATAACACAAAACGGCAACAGCAACAACAAACACATTTATTGTACAAACGTTTTGTTTATTCCTCGAAACTGACTAAATATAAAAACTCTGTATATAAACAAATGTAAAGCAAAATGTTCTGTCTTGCCCAGTAACATGTATTGTAAAGCTACATGTGGCAAACAAAGCAACTGAAACGTTAAGCGTTTAGGGCTTTGTTCACCACGAAGGTGATTTCAAAGACGGGGCACTGAATAGGGTCTGAACAAATTATCATCCAAGCTGGATTCGAACCCGCGATCTGAAGACATACAATCCTAGTGTACGTTAATTCCACCACCCTCTCTCACCCCCTACACCACCACTCCCACCCCTCATCCCCCACCCCTCATTCCCGACACTGGACACATACTTTGTTTGGGAACGTTCACTCAACGATCAAAAGTCACAGGCATCAAAGGGGCGTGGATACAAATTAGTTTCATCAAAAGGCATAGATCTTCACCAGCTCCCGAAGTTCCCTCCCCCTCCCCCCCCCTCCCCCCCCCAACCCGCCCCTCCCCACGAGAGATAACTGATGCGTCCTTGGAGAGAGATCAGAGCGATGACAATGTTTTGAAACTTTCCGAGTTTCCGTAATTTTTTTCTTCTAACGACTTGATAGTTTTACGTCACTGAAATTGTTTTAACGTCACTCTGACCAAACTTAGATTAGTTACTCAATTTCTGTGCCAGTATGGAGAAATAAAATGTTATCGCCTGTGCTGTGATGAATTTGGAAGAAAATCTGTAGCATACTCCTCTCAAACGGGATTTGCGCTGACATAGCAGAGGTAAGTGCAATCATTCAATGTGTTCAGGCTTTTCTAAAAGAAAGTAAATGCTGACGAAGTGGAAAGCAACTAGTTCCTATCATTTCACAATGCGACGTCGTGCGCGGGCCCACTGCGGCTGACTTGGGCCCGATGGACTTTGCGTATTGGGAAACTAATAGCACAATAAGAACCTAATGCAAAAAGATCGTCGGGCCGACGTTGGCCGCAGTTGAGCTATAACTTGGCATAAAATCTACCCAGCTTGAAGCTGCTCAATAATATTGTCAGCGCGAATCGACCAAGTGCAGATATGGGCTGCCGCGATTCCACTTAGATATATATAAAAAAAAAAAAAAATCAATCCAGACCAAAAAGGTGACTGCCAAGCGTGTAATAAAACAAAGAAGTACCCAACGGAGAAAGAAACACGCTTAGAAAAGACGGGTACAACACAATTTATTAATATTTCGGGTAAATACCCTTTGTCCAAAATAGACAAACAAGCAAACAGAGAGATTAGCCGCTACTTATCTTCATTGGCAGAAGGAATGTGGCAACTGAAGGAGGTGACATAAAATAAAAGAAAAGGACGAACAAAAGTGCGGAAAAAGTAAAAATGACGTCAACGAAAAATCGTGAGAGAGACTCGGAAAGAACCTGAACACGAGAGACAAGAGTATGTGCAAGCACGTGCAGGAGCGAGTTGGGTACTTCTTATGCCGCGTATCCGGATGCAGTTCGTCTCGAATGAGTTAATTAAGTCGGCGATCGTTGCAGTTATCAGAAAACCATGTACCTGAAGGACGCACCGAGCGAATTAAGTAAAAATCGTACGTTTTTCGACGAAAACAGTGGTTTAATCCCTTCAATGCCAAGAAAAAGTGAACACGATGTAACTGCAAGAGGCATAGATCCTCATGAGCCCCCGCGGCTGCGGGGGCTCATGAGGATCTGTGCCTTTTGCTGAGACCACTTTGCGTCCAAATACTTTGGGCAGTTGTGGCGCTCTTGGTCTTTCAGTTAGTTAGTTATTGGGGTTTAACGCCGAGCAGACGACTAAAGCCATCTCGCGGCGGGAAGGGTAAAAGTTTGGTCAGCCAGACTAAGACAGAGGTCTTAAAACATGACGTAAATACAGTTTAAATGTATTCTTAGCTCAAATGTCACGGAGGTCAATCGTCAATCGGAGGTACATGTCTACAGACTTTGAAAGTTTAAAAGAACGGCCAGAGTTATACAGACTACAAAGACTTAAATGTTGTGAAACAAATTGGCTTCCTTTAGAAAGCTGAAGATTTTGTCTGGAGGAACGTCCCGAAAGCAAACCTGTTTCTGCCCTACATCGATTAGGTCAGCACATGATGTCAAGAAGTGCTTCATCGTCGCAGGCGAAACACCAGGGGCGTTCCTCCCCTTTCAATAAGGAGTGTGTGACATAAGCCGGGTATGGCCAGTGTGAAGACGAACAAGGACAGTCTCCTCACGGCGATTGGCCACAGGAACAAAATGTACCTACGTTGGCAGGGAACAGATTAAATGGCCGCACAAACATGCGATAACCAAAAACAGTGAATTAACCCCTTCCATGAAAGCGGATGTACATTTTGTTTTTGAAATAATTATGTGTTCACTGAACGACCAAAAGCCACAACTGTCCACAGAACATGGACACATAGTGGTCTCAACAAGAAACATAGATCCTCATGAGCCCCCGAAGTCGCGGGGGCTCTTGATGATCTATGCCTTTTGAAGTTACATCGCGTTCACCTTTTCTCGGCAGTGAAGGGGTTAAAACCGTACCTTTCTGCCAAGATGTCTGTTTATCAGCCATCACGCACCCTCCGTTCCTCCAGTGAAAAACTTTTTTAAAATCCCGAAGCTTAACATGAAAATTGTCGGGGAGCGTTCTTTCACCTTTTTAGCCCCAAGTGTGTGAAACTCGCTGCCAATTGAAATGCGGAATCTGCCCACATTGTCACAGTTTCAAAGCTCGCTTAAAGACTTTTCTTTCTGTCGGGCATTTAACTGCTTTTAGCTCACCTTTAGCTAACTGTTGACTGACTGCCTTTTATTCTTTCTAGAGGGAAGTGGATGTAAGGTGTTGGGAAGGAATGGGGTGGTTTAAAGTAGTGTATAGTTGTGCGTGTGTCAGAGAGAGAGGGTGTGCTGTTGTGCATGCGCAGTGAGTCCAGTGTTTTCATAGAGAACAGCGTTATACAAGAACTATTTATTATTACGAGGCTATTATTATTATTAAAGCTTGGTCTGTTTTCGTCGAAACGCGCGCAGTATTAATACTTCTGATTTCCGGACATCGTCTATAATAATAATAATAATAATAATAATAATAATAATAATAATAATAATAATAATAATAATAATAATAATAATAACTATAATATTTATATGGCTCAACGTTCATATGAAGCAGGCTCTAAACGCCTCACAGTCCACAAGAAGAAACAAAAATGACCCCAAAATTTTGAAAAATAGAGAGTTCGAGGCGTTGTAGTAAAACTACTGATGACGCATAGTCATAATCCCTGTGATCACACACATTCCAATCGAACAATAGGTAGGGTGCGAGTTCCCTAGCAGCGCGAGAACGCACGCTAGATTACGCGACTTTGAGCCAAGATTAGAATTGACGAAATGTAGGCAACTCGCTTAGCTCTGACGCTTAGCCGACACTGTTTTGCTGTGAAACACAAGTAATATTCGGCAAATGATTTAAACTGACGTTGACAAAGGACTGAGGACGGTTGCTTCCTGGATGTACAATTGTTACACTGCAACCTTTGTTTATTTTTGTGGAAATGATACTGAGGAAAAACGATCTCTCACCGTACATTAAAACTGCATAATGGCAATGAAACCAGACACGGTGGCTTCGAAAAATGGTCTGCCGTGTCGTTTCAGCAGCTGGATAACTCATTAACTTTGTTATACCAACAGTAGACACATCTTGTTAATACAGACTCTGCTATGGCAATTCAACGGAATTAATTTGTTTCTGTACCGACAGCAAGCACTGCCGATCGTCCATAGTGACAAGCTGTGCTTGCCCACGGCCCACTGCGCTTTATCGCCGCCTCTAGCGCTAATGAGCATGCTAGTTTGTGCAAACTTACGACCTCGGTATTGGCATATATGAAGGCCTAGACTTGAGGTCAAAGCACACAGTCGGCCTTCCCTGCAGTCCCATCTGATAAAATGCTAGCTAAGTTGAGTCTGTCCCAGACATCCCTTAATTTTTCAATCCCCTAAACAACACTACTACCCACTTGCTGCACATGTGCCATGCACAAAATCCCCCCCCCCCCCCCAAAAAAAAAAACAAAAAAAAAAAAAAAAAAAAAAAAAAAACATAAGGACATCACCCGTCTCATTTCCTGGTTAACAAGATTCTGTACCACCCCTACATACAAACGCAGCCAAAGCTGGTACACACCTCAAATCACCATCCGCTTGGCAACTCAAACTAGGCAAAAAAATAGTCCGCTGGTTAAGCCAAGGCTGGTATGAATCAAAGCACCAAACATGTCTCTTCTCAATATCAAGTGATTTTAAGCAAATTCCAGCATACTATCTCTGTACAAAATGCCAAAGAAGGCAGAAGATTTTTAAAAACAACGATCCTCTTACTGCCGCACCTACCTCATTTGAATATGTAATGTGACCTGTAAGAGGAACTCTCCCTCCTGAACACCATTCAATGTGCCATCAGTGCAATCCTTAGATACTAGCTAAGTCAAACCCAAAGTGACTCCATTAAATGTTGCTGCATCTGCACGTCATTTAAATATGTAACGTGACATGTAGAGTGAAATCACATGATTAGCTTTACGAGTTATGTCACTTGAAAGGACTTGACAGTCAACAGATAAATACCTATTGACGCTAGGACCCATGTCAAAGAACATTACACATACAATCGATTTCCTTTTCTTGTGGTGCAATGTGCGACAACATGGGATGTGAACTGTGTGGATGTTACAGCATGCGGTGTGAACTGTGCGAATGTTACAGCATGCAGTGTGAACTGTACAGATTTCACAGTATCGGTGTGAACTGTGCGGATGTTACAACGTGCGGATGTTACAGCATGCCGTGTGAACTGTGTGGTGTTACAGCATGTGGTGTGAACTGTGCAAATGTTACAGCATGCGGTGTGAACTGTGCATATATTACAGCATAAGGTGTGAACTGTGCGGATATTGCAGCATGTGGTGTGAACTGTGCAAATGTTACAGCATGCGGTGTGAACTGTGCTGATATTACAGCATAAGGTGTGAACTGTGCGGATGTTACAGCATGCGGAGTGAACTGTGCGAATGTTACAGCATGCAGTGAAATGTGCGGATGTTACAGAATGCGGTGTGAACTGTGCGGATGTTACAGAATGCGGTGTAAACTGTGCGGATGTTACAGCAGGCAGTGTGAACTGTGCGGATTTTACAGCATGTGGTGTGAACTGTGTGGGTGTTACTGCATGCCGTGTGAACTGTGCGAAAGTTTCAGCATGCGGCGTTAACTATTCAAATATTACAGCATGTGGTGTGAACTGCGCAGATGTTACAGCGTGCGGATGTTACAGCATGCAGTGTGAACTGTGTGGGTGTTACAGCATGTGATGTAAACTATGTGGATGTTACAGCATGAGGTGTGAACTGTGCGGATGTTACAGCGTGGGGTGCGAACTCTGCGGATGTTACAGCATGCTGTGTGAACTGTGCGGGTGTTACAGCATGAGGTGTGAACTGTGCGGATGATACACCATGCGGTGTGAACTGTGCAGATGTTACAGCATGCGGTGTGAACTGTGCAGATGTTACAGCAGGTGGTGTGAACGGTGCGGATGTTACAGCATGTGGTTTGAACTGTGTGGGTGTTACCACATGCTGTGTGAACTGTGCGAATGTTACAGCATGTGGTATGAACTGTGCGAATGTTACAGGACGTGGTGTGAACTGTGCGGATGCGGTGTGAACTGTGTGGGTGTTACAGCATGCAGTATGAACTGTGCGGATGTTACAGCATGCGATGTGAACTGTGCGAATGTTACAACATAGGGTATGAACTGTGCGGATGTTACAGCATGCGGTGTAAACTGTGCGGATGTTACAGCATGCATGTGAACTGTGTGGATTGTACAGCATGCGGTGTGAAGTGTGCAGATGTTACAGCATGAGGTGTAAACTGTGCGGATGGCACACCATGCGGTGTGAACTGTGCAGATGTTACAGCAGGCGGTGTGAACTGTGTGGATGTTACAGCATGTGGTGTGAACTGTGTGGGTGTTACAGCATGCGTGTGAACTGTGCGAATGCTACAGCATGTGGTGTAAACTGTGCGGATGCGGTGTGAACTGTGTGGGTATTACAGCATGCGGTGTTAACTGTGCGGATGTCACAGCATGCGATGTGCACTGTGCGAATGTTACAACATGGGGTGTGAACAAAGGCTGTGCGGATGTTACAGCATGCAGTGTAAACTGTGCGGATGTTACAGCATGCGGTGTGAACTGTGTGGATTTTACAGCAAGCAGTGTGAACTGTGCGGTGTTACAGCGTGCGGATGTTACAGCATGCGGTGTGAACTGTGTGGGTGTTACAGCATGCTGTGTAAACTCTGCGGATGTTACAACGTGCGGATGTTATAGCATGCTGTGTGAACTGTGTGGGAGTTACATCATGCAGTGTGAACTGTGCGGATGTTACAACAGCATGCTGTGTGAACTGTGCGGATGTTACAGCATGCGGTGTGAACTGTGTGGGTGTTACAGCAAGCGATGCGATGTTGCAGCTACTTACTTACTTACGCTGTCACCCTACGCGGGTATAGGCCGTCGACGAAAGACTCAGCAATCCTGTCCTGTGCTTCTGCTTCGATTCTACTGCAGGTGGTTCCAGTCTCTGATGTTGCTGGAGTCTCGACGCAGGAGTGTTCGGCTACCTCTTGTCCTCTTTCCTGGGGGTTCCAGACAATGCTGCTAGTGATACTGGATGCGGCTTTCTCAGACTGTGCGGATCATCCCATCTTCTTCGCTCAATTCATGCTCTGCTGTTATCTGCTCTGTTCTTCCAGAGTCTGACGTTGTGAATCTGTGGCGGGATGTTACAACATGCTTCTAGGCAACTGTTATGAGGTGTGTACAGCATGCGGTGTTTTTGTCAATCTCAGTGCTGTGCTCATATACGAGAATGCGTTGTGAACTGTGCGGATGTTGACAGCATGCGGACTTTGGTGTGTGCGACAGCTCTCTGGAGCGCACAGCTTGTTTAACTGCGAATATTGCAGCACACGGCACGAAATGCAGAAGCGTGAGGAGAACGATGTTTTGTCTCATGAAGTTATTGTGTTCTATCAATGCAGAATACATCGTACTGCTAGCATTACTCATTCGAGACGTGTCGCCTACGGATACGCGGCGATTCGCCGCGTATCCGTAGGCGGCACGTCTCAAATGTGTTAAACAAATAGTACAATGTAGTATGCATTGACAGAACACATAACTTCATAACATTCCACCTTTCAGCTTTACCGTGGATGTGATTTCTAGCCACTGGAAATAAAATTAATTATTTTTTTCTGTGTGCATGAGCATTTTTTGCATTTTCCCGATGATTTCGAAAATGCCGCATTTCTTTTGTTCGTCAGTATTGCTGCCTTATTATTGCATGAGGACACAAGTGGGTGACTGAATATCAGAACACCTGCTCTAATAGTGGTGTCGTTTCGTCATAGACGATTTTAATTTTCAGTCACCTTTTTTTTTAAATTCATGTCAATTTTCTGGTCCATTTCTCAGAACATCTAAAGAACCCTGGTATTCACAACAATATTGGCGAAGCGTCTTTATATCAAAACTGTCAGTGTGAAGCCAGCCACCCGTGACTGCTTTCTTATGTAATTTCAACTGTAAGCACAGACTTTCTCTTTCTGTTGTCACGCGGGTCTTCGGCGTGTATTCAGCCCATTGCGCATCGGCCCAGGGAACATCCCCAGGAGCAAAACGTCCGCGGGCACAAGACAGCCGCAGCGGGCCCGCGTACAGTCGTGCGCGGGCCACTGCGGCCGTCGTGGGCCCGAGGACCTTTGCTTATCTCATTCTACCCCAGACACACCACAGCAAGATAACGATCGACCATGATAGTTCAAGGGTGATGCCAGAATAGCTTTCGACCATGATAGTTCAAGGGTGATGCCAGAATAGCTTGGCGCCTATGGGCGCCAAGCTATTCTGGCATCACCCTTGAACTATCATGGTCGATCTGTGTCCTGCATTGCACTGCAGGCTTCAGAGAACAAGAGCAATATTGGGGATTTCGGTGTTGGGGTAAAATGAGTTATTGGGATTAGGGCAAGGTAATGCCTGGTACGTTTAGCAGGACCGGAATACACTAGGGCGCCAATACTAGGTGAGGTAGGACCCATTTGTATGCAGGCCTTAACCCTTTGACTGTCGGCAACGCTATTTATCGAGGTGATTCGCTTTGGGGAGAAAATGACCCTTTGGCTGGCGGTAGCGCTTATTGTCGAGTTGGTTCCTTCAGGAATCACCACGACAATAAGCGCTACCGACAGCAAAAGGGTTAACTCTATACGGAATGAATTGATCAGCCACAGTATATTTACACATTCACCTCTTTCTTTTTCAAAACTTTCTAATAAAAGCTCTGCTCGATTTTTAACATGAAAACAGCTATGAAGATAACAGAAATCACAAAAACAAATAAACTTTGATAATAAAGCGCTGTTTATTTCTCTAAAATGGCTTAAAAAAAAGAAGCTCTGTTAACAGTTGTAGAGCAATACATTCTCGTATACACGTATAATTTTACACGTATCGTAATGCTGATTATGGCATTAAAAAGCAACTAGAGACAAATACACCAAAAGTGTAATATGGTGAATTCAACAACAAGAAAAATGAAAAGCATGAAAAACATTCAGATGCATCTTTGTTTATGTACTAACCAAATCTCAGGACCATCCAGGAGACGTAGATTCAAATGTGTCTCATCAAGAGACAGATCGTCATGAGCCCCCGCAGGCTCTATGTCTCTTGCAGTTGGTCAGTGGCGTTCAATCTTTCACCGACCAAAGCTCAGGCCCGTCCAGGGGACGTAGATACAAACTGGTCTCATCAACAGACACAGATCCTCATGAGGGGCTCATGAGGATCTATGTCTCTTGCGGTTGAGTGGTATTCAGTTTTTCTGGGCAGTGAAGAGGTTAAAATTCGTATGCACCCACCAGTTAACTCATTGTACCCCAAGACCGAAATCCCCAAATTTTGCCGTTGTCCTCTAAAGACTGCAGTGCAGTGCAGGACACAGATCGACCATGATAGTTTAAGGGTGATGCCAGAATAGCTTGGCGCCCATAAGGCGGTCCGTGGCGCAGTGGTAAAGGCGCCTGCCACCAATGCTAAAGGTGCGAGGTTCGATACCGGGTTTCTGCGTCGGACTTTTCTTCTCTGGTAAGTGTCACCGTTAATTCGGGCGGACCGTCGAGGGCTCTTTCTCCGGGTACTTCGGCTCTTCCTCCCCCTCCACTTCGGTACCGGTTTCAGGCCACTTTATAACTTTCAAATACAAGCGATCAAAATTTCCGAAACCTCAGTAGCTGAGCTGACCCTTCGCACCACGTGAATGTCCTGTGTCTGTCTTGTACTGTGTTTGTCTTCAGAGTGAACGCGTGCGTGTCACGTGAGCGTGCGTGTTGGGTTCAGTTCGCGGCGCTTTGAGCCGATTTGCAGACTTGGGAAAAGCGCCTATAACCGGTATTATTATTATTATTATTATTATTATTATTATCATTATTATTATTAACTATCGTGGTCGATCCCTATCTTGCTGTGGTGTGTGGGGTAGAATGAGTTAAATCAAGAATTAGTCTGTTAACACTTTCACAGTGCAAAACCAGAGGCAAACACGCCTTTTGTGCCAAAAATCATGAGGATCTCTTGCACTTGGTGCTGGTCAAATTTCGCCGACCAAAACTCAGGACCGTGCAGCAGAAGTGGATACAAATCGGTCTCATCAGACGCGGGGGACTCATGAGAATCTATGTCTCTTGCGGTTGGGTGGTGTTCATTTTTTTTCCTCGGCAGTGAAAGGGTTAAAAATTTGCATGCGCCTACCAGTGAAATCAAAAATGAGTTAGTCCGTTAACACTTTCACAGTGAAAAAAAAAAAAAAAAAAAAAAAAAAAAAACAGAGGCAAACACGTACTTTGTGCCTAAAATCAAGCGTCAGGCGACCTCGCTGGCTGACTGGAGGTCTGTATAACTTCTACGATGAAGCTCTGAAAAGTCGGAATGATCGTAAAAACAAGAACACGTTCGCAAAAGGTCCTGGGGCCGACGTCGTTTGTGGCTGGCCCGCGCACGTCCGTGCGCGGGCCAGCCACAACGGACGTCGGCCCCAGGACCTTTTGGCTCCCTCGAGCCCCCTTCACAGTCTTGACACGTAGCCGTCAGGGTTGTAAGGGTTGATACGATCTGCGTTCAACTTCCACACCATCTCGTACGGGTAGGGGATGTCCGGCTTGGATACTGCGTCTAGTTCCGTCATCTGAGAGGGAAAATGATACAATGGGAAATCAGAATTTTAGTATTAAAAATATAGACGCAGAAGAGCAAAAGAAATATCCTAAGACACTTTCATAGCCTCAGACTGAAAAGCACAACAACTTGAAAGTTGTTTGAAAGTGCGTGAAACAAGCTTGTGTCTTGTATGCAAACGCATTCTTCATTTCACGATGCCGCTCGTCCCGCAAAGGAACGGTACTAGGGAAAATTACGTTGGGTGGGGGTGGACTGCGTGTGGGCCGTTCCGAGCGAAGAGATCTCATCTTGACCGACAACGATAACGTTCTGTGTTGCCGTTTGTCGTGGGACATAGAAATGTGTCTCCTTTCAGTCTCTTTACCCTTTTACACATTGGCCTGTCTGTATTCGATTTTTTTCCCCTCGTCGTCCGCATCAAGACAACGGGTGTCCCCTTTTCACATATTACCAAGGTAACATGTGATAAGTAGACTCCCTTATTACATGTCACGATGACAACATTACTAGCTGAGCAAAGCGTTTTTACCCAAATAAATCTGTGGCCAATCACATTTCTCGTACACACATACCGTAATCCTCATTCAGTCAAACCACTCGACAAAAATATGCCAATAAGTAAATAATTTAGGTTTGCTACACAACAAAAAGAACAGCTATATGTAGGTGTTCCGCGATACCGCTGGTAACAGGTTCATACAAAACATAACTGAATAATTGGACAAGTTAGATAATATCAACTACAGAAAAATTCAACTAAAGCCAAGACCCTATGACGGACTGACCGTATTCGAAACGGTGAAGAAACAAAAAGCTGAATTATTTTTTTAAAACATTTAGAGGGTTACGCAACAAAATAACTATATGCACGCGTTGTGTTCGGCCTATATTACCAATTTCATACAAAAGAATGACTGAATATGTGTTAAATTTTTAAAAAAATACATGAGAGAGAAATTCTTGGCGAATGCAGTTCGCGCGAGGTTGTTGACCGTTAGTCGGGAATATGAATATTTACGTCCCCTGAATCTCTACAAACGTAAAGTTTGGGGTCCTTTCAAGGGTATACTTCACACTTATACTTTTTTACAGTTGAAGACACAATCGTTGTTTACGAGTTAGGCTTTGCCAGTGGTTCTTGTCGCCTCTCGAGTCCGGGAGGTAAGAGTCTCGAGCTAAAGCCGTCGACTCTTACATCCGACATTGACCCCCTGGCTGGACCCTCGAGGCGACAACTGAAACCACTGGCAAAGCCTAACTCGTAATACAACTAATAATGGTTGGATGTTCTTTACATACCAACACAAATATATAAATGCGTCGTACATCGAACCTGATCTGAGCTACTCCCACACAAATTAACACAATGTCGGTAGCGGTTTTAGTAGCGATGATTCCTGCAGGAATCATCGCGACTAAAACCGCTATCGACACCCAAAGGGTAAATGAATAATGACTGTTCTTTAAGTGGATCCATAGTACATGTAATATAACCTTTGTTTGACTTTTTGTTTAAGCGTCTGTAAGAGTGCGACGCCTGTATAACTTGCTCAGTTCAAGACCGACATTTATCTACCAAGCAAGATATTAACAAAGATAGAAAAATGCATCCTGTACACAACTTAAGGACATTTTGTCTGCACTGTTATATTTTCATTAACAAAAAACAAAAACAAAAACAAAAAAAATTTTAATTATTTTTAAAATTCAGTTACCTCCTCCTGAGTGAGAGACCAGCCGTTGGCGGCGCCCATGTTGTCCTCCAGCTGATGCATCTTGGTGGCGCCGATGATCACGGACGACACTATCGGTTTTTGCAGCAGCCACCGCAAAGACACCTGGGCCATTGATTTACCTGGAAGCAGCAGACAACATTGCACTGAATTATTTTGTTTTCATTTAAAAAAAAAACAACAACTTTATTGAAGCTTTTTTTCCCCCAAAGTAATAACAAGAAGACATACAGAGTACATACCATACAAAATACAACATGTACACACATACACACTCCCATAAACGATAATACACTATTTCAGCACGATTAAAACTAAAATGGCGTGTGTTTGTGGGGAGAGAGAGAGAGAGTCCTTTTAGCGTGCATTATGAATGTTTGCATGTGTGTATCGATAACAGACCATTGTCAGAATTTCAGCAAAGAAAGTATGGATATCTCGGAGGTAATGAACCGTATCAGGACAAAAAGTTTTCAACTGCAGTTTACACAAATTACCAGAGATTAACAGAAAAGGTAGCAAATGTTAACTATCTAACAAAAAATCAAAATACAATACAATACAATACAATACAACTTTATTGTCTGTTCGAGTCCAGGCACGACAGAAATTTGCCTTTCGGCTCGTCATGAAACAACAATATAAGACATTAACAAACGCTGCAAAAGCATATCATGAAAAATTATCATTGCAGCAATCTATCACAAGCAATCTGTCACAAGATGGGAGGTAATGTTAAGTAGATCATACTTATCGCGGCGTTATAAACGAGAGTTCAAAATCGAGACAGCAGTTGGAATAAAAGACTTCTTAAAAACATTCCTTTTGGCAAGTGGCATGTTGAAACGTCTGCCTGATGGTAGCATTTGAAACTGATCAGAGAGTGGGTGACTAGGATCATTGACAATGCTAGCAGCTATCCTTCGGACAGCTCTATGGTACAGATCATCTACTGGGTACTGTCCTAGGCCAATGATCTTCTCAGCTGTTCTGACGATACGTGACAGTCTGCCCCTGTTTTTCATACTGAGATTGCCATACCAAGCAGTGATGTTAAACGTCAGTATGCTTTCGATCAGGCTTCTATAAACGGATTCTAAAACCCTGGAACTGACATCAAAACTTCTCAGTTTCCTAAGAAGGTACAGACGCTGGTTTGCTTTTTTCACAATCAGATCAGTGTTTCCAGTGAAGGACAGCCCACTATCCACGACTGTGCCAAGGTACTTAAATTCAGTGACCACCTCTACAGGTTGATTATTAATTGAGACAGGTACAAAAATATCATCAACTTTCCTGTCATCAATGACGAGTTCCTTGGTTTTCTGTACATTCATTTCCAGAAAACTGTCTTTGCACCATGACTCTAATACTGCTATCTGTGCAAAGTACTCGGCCAAACTGTCTTCTTTTTGGAGTAGGCGTACAAGGGCCATGTCGTCTGAAAACTTTAAGAGACGAGAAGTGGCAGTGTGACAACGCATATGGTCTGTGTATATAGAAAACAATGTCGGAGAGAGGACACAACCTTGAGGGCAGCCTGAATTTAGCACCACTTGGTCAGACAGACTGCCGTGTACATTTACACGTTGTGGCCTGTCCTTCAAAAAGTCTCGCACCCACAGAATAATGTTTGTGTTCACATTAAAGTCCATCATACGCTGCAAAAGCATTAGTGGTTCAACAGTATTAAAAGCATTAGAAAAGTCAATAAAAAGAATATGGCAACCACAGCTGAGTAAAACGACTAAATTTGTTTTTCATAGTAGATACATACTTCTCTGTACAGTACCCAGTACCTGTTTCTGAATTCTGCTAAAAAGACTGGAAAGTTTAACTGCCGATTCAAACAGCGGCAACGGTAAATGAAATGTTTCGCCATTAATAAGAGCAAATCGAGCACAGGGTCTGTCCGCAGCCCCTCTTTCACCCCGAAAACAATTAATTCTGTAGAAAGATCAAATTTTCACAATGAGCACATTTTTCCTTCAACCTGTTCAATAATTTGTCCCAAAACGCATGCACAACTTTGCACTAAATAAACAGGTGTTCAATAGATTCCTTAGAGAGTGAACAAAAGGTACAAAGGTTTGAATCCTTTAGCTGTCTATAGCGTAAATAAACATTGGTTGTCAGTACTCTATGGACAATTCGGTACTGAAACCAGCGTATTTTGGTGTCTTGTGCAAAAAATGGATTTCTACTTTAGATCATTATATTTGTTTTTCCATTTTTCGATGCATGTTGGTGGTCTCGTTTTATTTAAGAACACATTGTATATAACCTCTTGTGCCCTTTTTGTACTTAAGTGCACTGAAATTGTTTGCTGTTTGGTTTACATTATGTTTACTCAAGACGGTTTTGAACAAAATAAATTAGAATTTAAAAAAGGCACATCTCGCAGTAAACTCTCTTAAGAATGACACTGCGAATTGTACAATTGTTCAGCATCTAAGGTGCTTAGAAAAATATCAACTTACCAAAACAGAACAAACGCAACAAAAAACTGCAACGCACCAGACAATCCTATAGACAAATAAACGAAACAAGTAACCCTCTGGCACAAAAACTAAATAACTAATACCAAAACAAACGAACGAACAATTAATAAAAGAACCCATAGTACCAGTCTGTGATAGTTCCCGTTACCTTTGCCTTTGGCGATTTTTTCCACAGTCTCCACAGTTTTCCAGTTGCGGTCTGTGTCCAGGGCGGCATATTGCTTCGCCTTGTTCGACCAGCTCAGCCTACCCTCCTCCGGCACCTGCCCTCTCGTGGCCTTGCCAGCCAGGAAACCGCTGTGGAAATGACTAATTCATTGCTCCAGACAACACCACTCGGCGGGAATGACGCGTGCGGCGGAAAAGACACACGCGTCATTTTCGCCGAACGGTATCGTCAGTAGCTTTCAATGAGCAATAATCTGTCAACATCTGTTAATTTTTGTGTTGTTTTAAAACTTGTAACTCATCGCTGGCAATCTTGTCAGTACTTTATCTTCATCGCCTATTGAAATAGCAAACATCACCATGCCCGTCAAAACGAATGTCACCAGCAACATCACTAGACTACATCACCACCACCATTCAGAAACTCGCAGCTTACACTGCACCCACACAACACACACATACAAATCTCCGCAAGACACAACTGCACCCACACAACACACACATACAAATCTCCGCAAGACACAACTGCACCCACACAACACACACATACAAATCTCCGCAAGACACAACTGCACCCACACAACACACACATACAAATCTCCGCAAGACACAACTGCACCCACACAACACACACATACAAATCTCCGCAAGACACAACGGCACCCACAAAAAGTTAAACGTTTAGGGCTTAACGTCTTTTGTCCACCACGAAGGTGATTTCAAAGACGGGACACCGAACAGGGTCTGAAAAAAATGTTGACCCCAGATGGACTTGAACCCGGGACTTTCCGTACGAGAGTCGAACGCTCTACCTCCGAGCCATCCAGCTCCCCAACTGCACCCACGTTGCACGTGCACCAACACGCATGCAACCATCTTCACAATGCAGAACTGCACCTCTAGCTCAATGGTGGTGCCAGAATAGCTTGGTGCCTACAGGCACCAAGCTATTCTGGCATCACCATTGAGAAATCATTATTCCCGAGACACAATCCCAATACACGACCCGCTCACACACGTGCCTATATACCTACCCTTTAAGAGGACTCCAAGGCAGGACACCGATTCCCCGCAGTTTACACACCTGAAACGGTTCCAGCTCGGAACCACGGCAAACCAGACTGTATTGTTGCTGGAACCAGAGATAAATAGGAACAACCTCAGTGGCGGATTTCAAATACTAACACAAAAGTCGTGTTACCCGTTGTCCGTTTCTAAGGTATCAGTTTTTACATCTGTTAGACGCCTAACATGTTTCTAATCTGTTAGATTGCCATACGCCCCAGTGGCCAGTTGCATGAGTGAGCTATAGCGGAACACCTCGCTCTGTGGCTGGCGCAGGTCTAAGTTCACTCATGAAACAACTCACTCATGAGACAGCCCGTTTTGCGTATGTGTGTGCGTGTGCATGTGTGTGTGTGTGTGTGTGTGTGTGTGTGCGTGCGTGCGTGCGTGCGTGCGGGCGGGCGCGCGCGCGCGCGCGCGTGTGTGTGTGTGTGTGTGTGTGTGTGTGTGTGTGTGTGTGTGTGTGTGTGTGTGTGTGTGTGTGTGTGTGTTTTGTTCTTTTTGTCTAACGTATTGAAAATACGGTAGACTTTGAAATGGGGCTGGTCATAGCGCATTCCGGAACATGCACATGACGTTTTTGGCGTGCGGGGAAGAAAAAATTCTGGCAAAGAAGTAACAAGATATAAATGACGTCACACCTTGCTCGAGAAGGTCAGTTTTGGCGCGCGGGGAAGAAATTCTGGCAAAGAAGTAACAAGATATAAATGACGTCACACCTTGCTAGAGAACGTCAATTTTGGGGACAAAGCGTGTGTGTGTGTGTGTGTGTGTGTGTGTGTGTGTGTGTGTGTGTGTGTGTGTGTGTGTGTGTGTGTGTGTGTGTGTGTGTGTGTGTGTGTGTGTGTGTGAATGTGTGTGTGTGAATGTGTGTGTGTGTGTGTGTGTGAATGTGTGTGTGTGTGTGTGTGTGTGTGTGTGTGTGTGTGTGTGTGTGTGTGTGTGTGTGTGTGTGTGTGTGTGTGTGTGTGACAGCGACTAGAGCCCGCATTTGAGGACGGACAAGCTTGAAATTTTAGGATATTGTCCGTAAAAGAATTATCTCGATACTTTTTTCTCTATGTTTTGATTAAGATACTCATTGGCGACAAAATGGCCGTTTCACAAAAACCGGTTGATCCACACTGGAGTCCGTTATTTTTCTTATTTTATTTTGCATATAACTAGATGAGTTCGTTAACCAGCATTGTACCTCTAGAACAATTGAGTGATAATTAAATATTTTTGAAAAAAGAATTTCATCTTTTGGGGATTAATTTCACGAATTATATGGGCTAATCTTACAACAATTGAATCTTTTTTAACAAACAAATCTTCTCATTAATAATCGCATGATTTTTCATATACGGTGTTTACATAAGCCTACAGTTTGTCTCGGCTGTCCGGTACGATAGGATCAATTGTGACCAGTATGCCCTAGGTGTTAAAATCAGACAATTTTCTGCACCACATTTTAGGAGTCATTTGTAAAACAGCTAACATAACTTTAATTTTTCTTTTTAAAAAAAAAACTATCTTCTCATTAATACCCGCATGGTTTTTCATGAACAGTGTTTGCATAAGCCTGCTGTTTGTCCCGGCCCTGCGGTAGGATTAGGTCAAATTCTGACCTGTAAGCCCTAGGCGTGAAAATGAGCAAGAAAATTGCAAAGTTGATTCTCTGATACGTCAAATGTTAGCACTGCGATAAGTGACGAATAACATCGAGTCGTTACTATTAACAAAGCGTCGTGGGACTAATGATGCCATGACGTGAAGATTGAAGTGACTTCATTTCGCTGCTCGTGTTATTATTCAGTCTTCTTCAGAATAGCTATACTACGCCAGACCAAGAAGCTTACGAAAGGGCGGGAATCGCCATGTGTCCGTCTTTATTTCTGTGTGCCAGTATGTGTGGATCAGGGTGTGGGTTAGAGTAGAAGGAGATGGGTTCCTGTCGCTACACGAGCCCACAGAGCGTACTAATGGTCGGAAGCGCCGTGTGTCCGTCTTTATTTGTGTACGCCGACGTGTGTGTTGATCAGAGGTTGGCTTAGAGAGGAGGGAAATGGATCAGCATAATAAACCTAAAAATATGAACAACCCTGAATGTTCCTACAAGATAAAAGCATCTGAGCTCCAAACAATATGGTAGACTTTGGGATGAAATCCTCATCTTGTTTTTCTTTCTTTGTTGTTGTTGAATTTCCACTTACAGACTTCAGATAAAGCAATAACAAAATTTAGTTCCTCGGCATTTTGTAACATGCTGAGTTTACTGTATTGGGTTTGAAAGATGAAACACGAACAGTAATCAGGTAGATATACATACTTGCAGCGAGATGTACTGGTTAAATCCCATTTCTTTGGAGAGATCCACGATGTTCTGCAGCTGCCATCCCGTGACGTTGCTCGCTCCGATGTACCTGACCTTGCCACACCTCACAAGGTCATTCAAGGTCAACAGCGTCTCCTCAATGGGGGCTCCGTCATCCCACATATGGGTCTGCAGAACAAAATATTTCATTAACACTTTTCATCCTGATACTGTAATGGCGATACTTGAAATTAATTTCGACTATGGTAGTTCAAGGGTGGTGAAAGAATAGCTTGGCGCCTCAGGCGCCAAGCTATTCTGGCAAAATCCTTGAAAAATTAAATGGTTGATCTATCTCGTAATCTGTAATGTAGCCTTCGCAGGACAATCAACATTTTTTTTTACAATTAGTCTCAGGATGTAATGAGTTAAAAGTGATCATCAGCACAAAATTTCAGAAATCCCCAAAAATTTAATTTAAAAAAAAAAAAATCTTGCTTCTACAGAGTATGCCTATGGGCGCCAAGCTATTCTGGCATTACCCTTGAACTATCATGGTCGATCTGTGTCCTGCACTGCAATGCAGTCTTCAGAAAACAACAGCAAAATTTGGGGATGTTTTTCGGTGTTGGGGTAGAATGAGTTAAAGCAAAATACTCCAGGCAGTATAGGATTAACAGCTCGCTATATCTCATTATAAATGTTCTTAGTATGTTTTACAGTAATGGGGCGGTCCGTGGCGCAGTGGTTAAGGCGCCTGCCACCAATGCCAAAGGTGCGCGGTTCGATACCGGGTTCCGGCGTTGGACTTTTCTCCTCTGGTAAGTGTCACCGTTAATTCGGGCGGACCGTCGGGGGTTCTTTCTCCGGGTACTCCGGTTCTTCCACCCCCCCCCCCCCCACACTTTGGTACCGGTCTCAGGCCACTTTACAAATTTCAAATACAAGCGATCAAAAATCTCTGTAACTTCAGTAGCTGACTGGCCCTTCGTTTGTCTTGTACTGTGTTTGTCTTAAATGGCGTAAATCCGTGTCTGTTTCGTGAGTGTGTGTGTTGGGTTTCAGGCGCGGCGCTTTGAGTCGATTTCCCCAAAATTGAGAAAAAGCGCCTATATAATAACGGTATTATTATTTATTATAATGCTAGTTAAAGGGCTAACTTAAATTATAAATTTTGAAAGTGGGAAAATGGAAGAGGTTTCTACTCTTCTTCTCCGACCTTATGCAGGAGAGTTTCTTTCATTATGCTCAAATAGCAGCAAAGAAATATTGATCCATAAATATAAGGTGAATAAGCAATTAAATGCGTTCATATTTTTTTCATAATTTGGTCCGTCTGTACTCATAAATATAGGAAGCAACAATATCAACAAACAAACAAGATTCAAGATAACTTGATTGTTGCTACAGTAGAAATTGATCAAACTAATTAAACGTGACTTGACTGCCACCACAGGTGCAATTCACATTCATTCATTTGCTCAGTCGACAACTTACATACAAAAACGTCATTTGTCATGACGTAATTTTTGTTCATTCGTAATTTTAGATTTAAGGTGATAAGAGACTTCTAAACTTGAGACAAATGGTGACAAAACTAGAATTTCACGGCACATTTTCAGTCTTGCTATAATTTGTGTGAAGTAAAGTTGACTTTACCTAGATACATGATATACTATAAAGTCAACCTCACGTCACACAAGTTCTAGCTCGATAACAGTACCTTACCCTTTGGCTGTCGGCAGGGTGGTGTTGTTTTATTTTATTTTTTTTTTTTTTTGTCGAGGTGATTTCTGCAAGAAATCAACTCGACACAAAACGATATCCACAGCTAAACGGTTAACTCTGCGAAACCATGATCTGGTTGGTTATTAACGTGTTTTTTTCTCTCTCTTCTAAAATGATTAATACTAATGTTACTCTGTGTTCATCGTGAAAGAAAACGCTATGAACATAATAGAAAATGACAATAACACAAAACGGCAACAGCAACAACAAACACATTTATTGTGCAAACGTTTTGTTTATTCCTCGAAACTGACTAAATATATAAAAACTCTGTACAAATGTAAAGCAAAATGGTCTGTCTTGCCCAGTAACATGTATTGTAAAGCTACATGTGGCAAACAAAGCAACGGAAACGTTAAGCGTTTAGAGCTTTGTTCACCACGAAGGTGATTTCAAAGACGGGGCACTGAATAGGGTCTGAACAAATTATCACCCAAGCTGGATTCGAACCCGCGATCTGAAGACATACAATCCTAGTGTACGTTAATTCCACCACCCCCTCTCACCCCCTACACCACCACTCCCACCCCTCATCCCCCACCCTCCACCCGTCATTTCCGACTCTGGACACATACTTTGTTTGGGAAATCAGTGGTTCACTCAACGATCAAAAGTCACAGGCATCAAAGGGGCGTGGATACAAATGAGTTTCATCAAGAGGCATAGACCTTCACCAGCTCCCGAAGTTCCCAACCCCCCCCCCCCCTCCCCCTCCCCCCCTCCCCCCCTCCGCCCGGCCCCTCCCCAAGAGAGATAACTGATGCGTCCTTGGAGAGAGATCAGAGCGATGACAATGTTTTGAAACTTTCCGAGTTTCCGTATTTTTTTTTCTCCTAACGACTTGATAGTTTTACGTCATTGAAATTGTTTTAACGTCACTCTGACCAAACTTAGATTAGTTACTCAATTTCTGTGCCAGTATGGAGAAATAAAATGTTATCGCCTGTGTTGTGATGAATTTGGATGAAAATCTGTAGCCTACTCGTCTCAAACGGGATTTGCGCTGACATAGCAGAGGTAAGTGCAATCATTCAATGTGTTCAGGCTTTTCTAAAGAAAGTAAATGCTGACGAAGTGGAAAGCAATTAGTTCCTATCATTTCACAATGCGACGTCGTGCGCGGGCCGACTGCGGCTGACTTCGGCCCGATGGACTTTGCGTATTGGGAAACTAATAGCACAAAAGAACCTAATGCAAAAAGATCGTCGGGCCGACGTTGGCCGCAGTTGAGCTATAACTTGGCATACAATCTACCCAGCTTGAAGCTGCTCAGTAAAATATTGTCAGCGCGAATCGACCAAGTGCAGATATGTGCTGCCGCGATTCCACTTAGATATATCTTAGCTGGATGTATTCAAGCCGAGATGTGAAAGTGGAACCGTGGCAATATGCGTGACGTACCAGCCGCTTCACGTATTTTGAAAGTTATTGTTTCCCAATGCGCAAAAGGCCATCGGGCCAACGTCGACCGCCGTTGGCCTGCGCACAGTTGCGCGCGGGCCAACGGCGGCCGACGTTTGCCCGATGGCCTTGCTGCGCAATGGGTTGTCTGTTTTTGCTCGTCTCTCTCTCTCTCTCTCTCTCTCTCTCTCTCTCTCTCTCTCTCTCTCTCTCTCTCTCTCTCTCTCTCTCTCTCTCTCTCTTTCTCTCTCTTTATGACCACCGAATTAAACCATACCAAGCGATCAACAGTTGGAAAGAAATCATCATGACAAAAACCGCTACCAACAGCCAAAATATAAAGGCTAATCTGGCACTGCCCTTGAATTATCATGGTCGATCCATCTCCTGCAACTGTGCATAATCATTATATGACGCCTCCACAATTTGGCAAATACGGCCGTCGGACTGAATGAGTTAAAATTGATCTCTACCTATTCCCTGGAATCACCAACTGGGCCTATCTAGATCCTCGCTACAGTTAATGAAACGTTTTTGCTTTGAGCGCCTTCGCTGTCAAACATTTCTGTTCCTCAGTCAGACTGACTTTTGAGCTTTAACTCATTCGAGACGAACTGCATCCGGATACGCGGCATAAGTCGCGTATCCGGATGCAGTTCGTCTCGAATGAGTGAATTAAGTCGGCGATCGTTGCAGTTATCAGAAAACCATGTACCGGAAGGACGCACCGAGCGAATTAAGTGAAAATCGTACGTTTTTCGACGAAAACAGTGGTTTAATCCCTTCAATGCCAAGAAAAAGTGAACACGATGTAACTGCAAGAGGCATAGATCCTCATGAGCCCCCGCGGCTGCGGGGGCTCATGAGGATCTGTGCCTTTTGCTGAGACCACTTTGCGTCCAAATACTTTGGGCAGTTGTGGCGCTCTTGGTCTTTCAGTTAGTTAGTTATTGGGGTTTAACGCCGAGCAGACGACTAAAGCCATCTCGCGGCGGGAAGGGTAAAAGTTTGGTCAGCCAGACTAAGACAGAGGTCTTAAAACATGACGTAAATACAGTTTAAATGTATTCTTAGCTCAAATGTCACGGAGGTCAATCGTCAATCGGAGGTACATGTCTACAGACTTTGAAAGTTTAAAAGAACGGCCAGAGTTATACAGACTACAAAGACTTAAATGTTGTGAAACAAATTGGCTTCCTTTAGAAAGCTGAAGATTTTGTCTGGAGGAACGTCCCGAAAGCAAACCTGTTTCTGCCCTACATCGATTAGGTCAGCACATGATGTCAAGAAGTGCTTCATCGTCGCAGGCGAAACACCAGGGGCGTTCCTCCCCTTTCAATAAGGAGTGTGTGACATAAGCCGGGTATGGCCAGTGTGAAGACGAACAAGGACAGTCTCCTCACGGCGATTGGCCACAGGAACAAAATGTACCTACGTTGGCAGGGAACAGATTAAATGGCCGCACAAACATGCGATAACCAAAAACAGTGAATTAACCCCTTCCATGAAAGCGGATGTACATTTTGTTTTTGAAATAATTATGTGTTCACTGAACGACCAAAAGCCACAACTGTCCACAGAACATGGACACATAGTGGTCTCAACAAGAAACATAGATCCTCATGAGCCCCCGAAGTCGCGGGGGCTCTTGATGATCTATGCCTTTTGAAGTTACATCGCGTTCACCTTTTCTCGGCAGTGAAGGGGTTAAAACCGTACCTTTCTGCCAAGATGTCTGTTTATCAGCCATCACGCACCCTCCGTTCCTCCAGTGAAAAACTTTTTTAAAATCCCGAAGCTTAACATGAAAATTGTCGGGGAGCGTTCTTTCACCTTTTTAGCCCCAAGTGTGTGAAACTCGCTGCCAATTGAAATGCGGAATCTGCCCACATTGTCACAGTTTCAAAGCTCGCTTAAAGACTTTTCTTTCTGTCGGGCATTTAACTGCTTTTAGCTCACCTTTAGCTAACTGTTGACTGACTGCCTTTTATTCTTTCTAGAGGGAAGTGGATGTAAGGTGTTGGGAAGGAATGGGGTGGTTTAAAGTAGTGTATAGTTGTGCGTGAGAGAGAGGGTGTGCTGTTGTGCATGCGCAGTGAGTCCAGTGTTTTCATAGAGAACAGCGTTATACAAGAACTATTTATTATTACGAGGCTATTATTATTATTAAAGCTTGGTCTGTTTTCGTCGAAACACGCGCAGTATTAATACTTCTGATTTCCGGACATCGTCTATAATAATAATAATAATAATAATAATAATAATAATAATAATAATAATAATAATAATAATAATAATAATAATAACTATAATATTTATATGGCTCAACGTTCATATGAAGCAGGCTCTAAACGCCTCACAGTCCACAAGAAGAAACAAAAATGACCCCAAAATTTTGAAAAATAGAGAGTTCGAGGCGTTGTAGTAAAACTACTGATGACGCATAGTCATAATCCCTGTGATCACACACATTCCAATCGAACAATAGGTAGGGTGCGAGTTCCCTAGCAGCGCGAGAACGCACGCTAGATTACGCGACTTTGAGCCAAGATTAGAATTGACGAAATGTAGGCAACTCGCTTAGCTCTGACGCTTAGCCGACACTGTTTTGCTGTGAAACACAAGTAATATTCGGCAAATGATTTAAACTGACGTTGACAAAGGACTGAGGACGGTTGCTTCCTGGATGTACAATTGTTACACTGCAACCTTTGTTTATTTTTGTGGAAATGATACTGAGGAAAAACGATCTCTCACCGTACATTAAAACTGCATAATGGCAATGAAACCAGACACGGTGGCTTCGAAAAATGGTCTGCCGTGTCGTTTCAGCAGCTGGATAACTCATTAACTTTGTTATACCAACAGTAGACACATCTTGTTAATACAGACTCTGCTATGGCAATTCAACGGAATTAATTTGTTTCTGTACCGACAGGTTTAATGCTCGCACTGCCGATCGTCCATAGTGACAAGCTGTGCTTGCCCACGGTCCACTGCGCTTTATCGCCGCCTCTAGCGCTAATGAGCATGCTAGTTTGTGCAAACTTACGACCTCGGTATTGGCATATAATTATGGAGGCCTAGACTTGAGGTCAAAGCACAAAGTCGGCCTTCCCTGCAGTCCCATCTGATAAAATGCCTTAGCTAAGTTGAGTCTGTCCCAGACATCCCCTAATTTTTCAATCCCTAAACAACACTACTACCCACTTGCTGCACATGTGCCATGCACAAAATCCAAAACAAGAAAAAAAAACATAAGGACATCAGCCGTCTCATTTCCTGGTTAACAAGATTCTGTACCACCCCTACATACAAACGCAACCAAAACTGCTACACACCTCAAATCACCATCCTCTTGGCAACTCAAACTAGGCCAAAAATAGTCCGCTGGTTAAGCCAAGGCTGGTATGAATCAAAGCACCAAACATGTCCCTTCTCAATATCAAGTTATTTTAAGCAAATTCCAGCATACTGTCTCTGTACAAAATGACAAAGAAGGCAGAAGATTTTTATAAACAACGATCCTCTTACTGCCGCACCTACCTCATTTGAATATGTAATGCGACCTGTTAAGAGGAACTCTCCCACCTGAACACCATTCAATCTGCCATCAGTGAAATCCTTAGACACTAGCTAAGTCAAACCCAAAGTGACTCCACTGAATGTTGCTGCATCTGTACGTCATTTAAATATGTAACGTGACCTGTAGAGTGAAATCACATGATTAGCTTTACGAGTTATGTCACTTGAAAAGACTTGACAGTCAACAGATAAATACCTATTGACACTCTGACCCATGTCAAGGAACATTACACATACAATCGATTTCCTTTCCTTGTGGTGCAATGTGCGACAACATGGGATGTGAACTGTGTGGATGTTACAGTATGCGGTGTGAACTGTGCGAATGTTACAGCATGCAGTGTGAACTGTACGGATTTTACAGTATGCGGTGTGAACTGTGCGGATGTTACAACGTGCGGATGTTACAGCATGCCGTGTGAACTGTGTGGTCTTACAGCATGTGGTGTTAACTGTGCAAATGTTACAGCATGCGGCGTGAACTGTGCAGATATTACAGCATAAGGTGTGAACTGTGCGGATATTACAGCATGTGGTGTGAACTGTGCGGATGGTACAGCATGCGGAGTGAACTGTGCGAATGTTACAGCATGCGGTGTGAAATGTGCGGATGTTACAGAATGCGGTGTGAACTGTGCGGATGTTACAGACTGCGGTGTGAACTGTGCGGATGTTACAGAATGCGGTGTGAACTGTGCGGATGTTACAGCAGGCAGTGTGAACTGTGCGGATTTTACAGCATGTGGTGTGAACTGTTTGGGTGTTACTGCATGCCGTGTGAACTGTGCGAAAGTTTCTGCGTGCGCCGTTAACTATTCAGATGTTACAGCATGTGGTGTGAACTGCGGAGATGTTACAGCGTGCGGATGTTACAGCATGCAGTGTAAACTGTGTGAGTGTTACAGCATGTGGTGTAAACTGTGTGGATGTTACAGCATGGGGTGTGAACTGTGCGGATGTTACAGCGTGGGGTGCGAACTCTGCGGATGTTACAGCATGCTGTGTGAACTGTGCAGGTGTTACAGCATGAGGTGTGAACTGTGCGGATGATACACCATGCGGTGTGAACTGTGCAGATGTTACAGCAGGTGGTGTGAACTGTGCGGATGTTACAGCATGTGGTGTGAACTGTGTGGGTGTTACCGCATGCGGTGTGAACTGTGCGAATGTTACAGCATGTGGTGTGAACTGTGCGAATATTACAGCACGTTGTGTGAACTGTGCGGATGCGGTGTGAACTGTGTGGGTGTTACAGCATGCAGTATGAACTGTGCGGATGTTACAGCATGCGATATGATCTGTGCGAATGTTACAACATGGGGTATGAACTGTGCGGATGTTACAGCATGCGGTGTAAACTGTGCAGATGTTACAGCATGCGGTGTGAACTGTGTAGATTGTACAGCATGCGGTGTGAACTGTGCAGATGTTACAGCAGGCGGTGTAAACTGTGCGGATGTTACAGCATGTGGTGTGAACTGTGTGGGTGTTACAGCATGCGGTGTGAACTGTGCGAATGTTACAGCATGTGGTGTGAACTGTGCGGATGCGGTGTGAACTTGTGGGTGTTACAGCATGCGGTGTTAACTGTGCGGATGTTACAGCATGCGATGTGAACTGTGCGAATGTTACAACATGGGGTGTGAACTGTGCGGATGTTACAACATGCGGTGTAAACTGTGCGGATGTTACAGCGTGCGGTGTGAACTGTGTAGATTTTACAGCATGCAGTGTGAACTGTGCGGATGTTACAGCGTGCGGATGTTACAGCATGCGGTGTGAACTGTGTGGGTGTTACAGCATGCTGTGTAAACTCTGCGGATGTTACAACGTGCGGATGTTATAGCATGCTGTGTGAACTGTGTGGGAGTTACATCATGCAGTGTGAACTGTGCGGATGTTACAGCATGCTGTGTGAACTGTGTGGGTGTTACAGCATGCGGTGTGAACTGTGCGGATATTACAGCAAGCGATGCGATGTTGCAGCTTACTTACTTACTTACGCCTGTCACCCCTACCCGGGTATAGGCCGTCGACGAAAGACCTCCAGCAACTCCTGTCCTGTGCTTCTCCTTCGATTCTACTCCAGGTGGTTCCCAGTCTCTTGATGTCTGCTTGGAGGTCTCGACGCCAGGAGTTTCTCGGCCTACCTCTTTTCCTCTTTCCCTGGGGGTTCCATGACAATGCCTGCCTAGTGATACTGGAAGCTGGCTTTCTCAGACTGTGACCGATCCATCCCCATCTTCTTCGCTCAATTTCATTCTCTGCTGTTATCTGCTCTGTTCTCTCCCAGAGTCTGACGTTGCTGATCTTCTCTGGCCAGTGGATTTTCAAAATTCTTCTAAGGCAACTGTTTATGAAGGTCTGTACTCTGTTGACTGTGTTTTTTGTCAATCTCCAAGTCTCTGCTCCATATAAGAGAACTGCTTTTACATTGGAGTTGAAAATCCGGACTTTGGTGTGTTGCGACAGCTCTCTGGAGCGCCACACTTTTTTTAACTGGAGAATGTTGCAGCACACGGCACGAAATGCAGAAGCGTGAGGAGAACGATGTTTTGTCTCATGAAGTTATTGTGTTCTATCAATGCAGAATACATCATACTGCTAGCATTACTCATTCGAGGCGTGTCGCCTACGGATACGCGGCGATTCGCCGCGTATCCGTAGGCGGCACGTCTCAAATGAGTTAAACGAATAGTACAATGTAGTATGCATTGACAGAACACATAACTTCATAACATTCCACCTTTCAGCTTTACCGTGGATGTGATTTCTAGCCACTGGAAATAAAATTAATTATTTTTTTCTGTGTGCATGAGCATTTTTTGCATTTTCCCGATGATTTCGAAAATGCCGCCTTTCTTTTGTTCGTCAGTATTGCTGCCTTATTATTGCATGAGGACACAACTGGGTGACTGAATATCAGAACACCTGCTCTAATAGTGGTGTCGTTTCGTCATAGACGATTTAAATTTTAAGCCACCTTTTTTTTTTTTAATTCCTGTCAATTTTCTGGTCCATTTCTCAGCACATCTAAAGAACCCTAGTATTCACAACAATATTGGCGAAGCGTCTTCATATCAGAACTGTCAGTGTGAAGCCAGCCACCCGTGACTGCTTTCTTATGTAATTTCAACTGTGAGCACAGACTTTCTCTTTCTGTTGTCACGCGGGTCTTCGGCGTGTATTCAGCCCATTGCGCATCGGCCCAGGGAACATCCCCAGGAGCAAAACGTGCGCGGGCACAAGACAGCCGCAGCGGGCCCGCGTACAGTCGTGCGCGGGCCACTGCGGCCGTCGTGGGCCCGAGGACCTTTGCTTATCTCATTCTACCCCAGACACACCACAGCAAGATAACGATCGACCATGATAGTTCAAGGGTGATGCCAGAATAGCTTTCGACCATGATAGTTCAAGGGTGATGCCAGAATAGCTTGGCGCCTATGGGCGCCAAGCTATTCTGGCATCACCCTTGAACTATCATGGTCGATCTGTGTCCTGCATTGCACTGCAGGCTTCAGAGAACAAGAGCAATATTGGGGATTTCGGTGTTGGGGTAAAATGAGTTATTGGGATTAGGGCAAGGTAATGCCTGGTACGTTTAGCAGGACCGGAATACACTAGGGCGCCAATACTAGGTGAGGTAGGACCCATTTGTTTGCAGGCCTTAACCCTTTGACTGTCGGCAACGCTATTTATCGAGGTGATTCGCTTTGCGGAGAAAATGACCCTTTTGCTGTCGGTAGCGCTTATTGTCGAGGTGGTTCCTTCTGGAATCACCTCGACAATAAGCGCTACCGACATCAAAAGGGTTAACTCTATGCGGAATGAATTGATCAGCCACAGTATATTTACACATTCACCTCTTTCTTTTTCAAAACTTTCTAATAAAAGCTCTGCTCGATTTTTAACATGAAAAAGCTATGAAGATAACAAAAATGACAAAAACAAATAAACTTTGATAATAAAGCGCTGTTTATTTCTCTAAAATGGCTTAAAAAAGAAGCTCTGTTAACAGTTGTAGAGCAATACATTCTCGTATACACGTATAATTTTGTACACGTATCGTAATGCTGATTATGGCATTAAAAAGCAACTAGAGACAAATACACCAAAAGTGTAATATGGTGAATTCAACAACAAGAAAAATGAAAAGCATGAAAAACATTCAGATGCATCTTTGTTTATGTACTAACCAAATCTCAGGACCATCCAGGAGACGTAGATTCAAATGTGTCTCATCAAGAGACAGATCGTGAGCCCCCGCAGGCTCTATGTCTCTTGCAGTTGGTCAGTGGCGTTCAATCTTTCACCGACCAAAGCTCAGGCCCGTCCAGGGGACGTAGATACAAACTGGTCTCATCAACAGACACAGATCTTCATGAGGGGCTCGTGAGGATCTATGTCTCTTGCGGTTGAGTGGTATTCAGTTTTTCTGGGCAGTGAAGAGGTTAAAATTCGTATGCACCCACCAGTTAACTCATTGTACCCCAAGACCGAAATCCCCAAATTTTGCCGTTGTCCTCTAAAGACTGCAGTGCAGTGCAGGACAAAGATCGACCATGATAGTTCAAGGGTGATGCCAGAATAGCTTGGCGCCCATAAGGCGGTCCGTGGCGCAGTGGTAAAGGCGCCTGCCACCAATGCTAAAGGTGCGAGGTTCGATACCGGGTTTCTGCGTCGGACTTTTCTTCTCTGGTAAGTGTCACCGTTAATTCGGGCGGACCGTCGAGGGCTCTTTCTCCGGGTACTCCGGCTCTTCCTCCCCCTCCACTTCGGTACCGGTTTCAGGCCACTTTATAACTTTCAAATACAAGCGATCAAAATTTCCGAAACCTCAGTAGCTGAGCTGACCCTTCGCACCACGTGAATGTCCTGTGTCTGTCTTGTACTGTGTTTGTCTTCAGAGTGAACGCGTGCGTGTCACGTGAGCGTGCGTGTTGGGTTCAGTTCGAGGCGCTTTGAGCCGATTCGCAGACTTGGGAAAAGCGCCTATACTATAACCGGTATTATTATTATTATTATTATTATCATTATTATTATTATTATCATTATTATTATTATTATTATTATTATTATTATTATTATTATTATTATTATTATTAACTATCGTGGTCGATCCCTATCTTGCTGTGGTGTGTGGGGTAGAATGAGTTAAATCAAGAATTAGTCTGTTAACACTTTCACAGTGCAAAACCAGAGGCAAACACGCCTTTTGTGCCAAAAATCATGAGGATCTCTTGCACTTGGTGCTGGTCAAATTTCGCCGACCAAAACTCAGGACCGTGCAGCAGAAGTGGATACAAATCGGTCTCATCAGACGCGGGGGACTCATGAGGATCCATGTCTCTTGCGGTTGGGTGGTGTTCATTTTTTTTTCTCGGCAGTGAAAGGGTTAAAAATTTGCATGCGCCTAACAGTGAAATCAAAAATGAGTTAGTCCGTTAACACTTTCACAGTGAGAAAAAAAAAAAAAAAAAAAAAAAAAAAACAGAGGCAAACACGTACTTTGTGCCTAAAATCAAGCGTCAGGCGACCTCGCTGGCTGACTGGAGGTCTGTATAACTTCTACGATGAAGCTCTGAAAAGTCGGAATGATCGTAAAAACAAGAACACGTTCGCAAAAGGTCCTGGGGCCGACGTCGTTTGTGGCTGGCCCGCGCACGTCCGTGCGCGGGACAGCCACAACGGACGTCGGCCCCAGGACCTTTTGGCTCCCTCGAGCCCCCTTCACAGTCTTGACACGTAGCCGTCAGGGTTGTAAGGGTTGATACGATCTGCGTTCAACTTCCACACCATCTCGTACGGGTAGGGGATGTCCGGCTTGGATACTGCGTCTAGTTCCGTCATCTGAGAGGGAAAATGATACAATGGGAAATCAGAATTTTAGTATTAAAAATATGGACGCAGAAGAGCAAAAGAGATATCCTAAGACACTTTCATAGCCTCAGACTGAAAAGCACAACAACTTTCATAGCCTCAGACTGAAAAGCACAACAACTTTCATAGCCTCAGACTGAAAAGCACAACAACTTTCATAGCCTCAGACTGAAAAGCACAACAACTTGAAAGTTGTTTGAAAGTGCGTGAAACAAGCTTGTGTCTTGTATGCAAACGCATTCTTCATTTCACGATGCCGCTCGTCCCGCAAAGGAACTGTACTAGGGAAAATTACGTTGGGTGGGGGTGGACTGCGTGTGGGCCGTTCCGAGCGAAGAGATCTCATCTTGACCGACAACGATAACGTTCTGTGTTGCCGTTTGTCGTGGGACATAGAAATGTGTCTCCTTTCAGTCTTTTTACTCTTTTACACATTGGCCTGTCTGTATTCGATTTGTTTTCCCCTCGTCGTCCGCATCAAGACAACGGGTGTCCCCTTTTCACATATTACCAAGGTAACATGTGATAAGTAGACTCCCTTATTACATGTCACGATGACAACATTACTAGCTGAGCAAAGCGTTTTTACCCAAATAAATCTGTGGCCAATCACATTTCTCGTACACACATACCGTAATCCTCATTCAGTCAAACCACTCGACAAAAATATGCCAATAAGTAAATAATTTAGGTTTGCTACACAACAAAAAGAACCCAGGCTATATGTAGGTGTTCCGCGATACCGCTGGTAACAGGTTCATACAAAACATAACTGTATAATTGGACAAGTTAGATAATATCAACTACAGAAAAATTCAACTAAAGCCAAGACCCTATCACGGACTGACCGTATTCGAAACGGTGAAGAAACAAAAAGCTGAATTATTTTTTTTAAACATTTAGAGGGTTACGCAACAAAATAACTATATGCACGCGTTGTGTTCGGCCTATATTACCAATTTCATACAAAAGAATGACTGAATATGTGTTAAATTTTTTTAAAAATACATGAGAGAGAAATTCTTGGCGAATGCAGTTCGCGCGAGGTTTGTTGACCGTTAGTCGGGAATATGAATATTTACGTCCCCTGAATCTCTACAAACGTAAAGTTTGGGGTCCTTTCAAGGGTATACTTCACACTTATACTTTTTTACAGTTGAAGACACAATCGTTGTTTACGAGTTAGGCTTTGCCAGTGGTTCTTGTCGCCTCTCGAGTCCGGGAGGTAAGAGTCTCGAGCTAAAGCCGTCGACTCTTACATCCGACATTGACCCCCTGGCTGGACCCTCAGTCGAGGCGACAACTGAAACCACTGGCAAAGCCTAACTCGTAATACAACTAATAATGGTTGGATGTTCTTTACATACCAACACAAATATATAAATGCGTCGTACATCGAACCTGATCTGAGCTACTCCCACACAAATTAACACAATGTCGGTAGCGGTTTTAGTAGCGATGATTCCTGCAGGAATCATCGCGACTAAAACCGCTATCGACACCCAAAGGGTAAATGAATAATGACTGTTCTTTAAGTGGATCCATAGTACATGTAATATAACCTTTGTTTGACTTTTTGTTTAAGCGTCTGTAAGAGTGCGACGCCTGTATAACTTGCTCAGTTCAAGACCGACATTTATCTACCAAGCAAGATATTAACAAAGATAGAAAAATGCATCCTGTACACAACTTAAGGACATTTTGTCTGCACTGTTATATTTTCATTAACAAAAAACAAAAACAAAAACAAAAAAAAATTTAATTATTTTTAAAATTCAGTTACCTCCTCCTGAGTGAGAGACCAGCCGTTGGCGGCGCCCATGTTGTCCTCCAGCTGATGCATCTTGGTGGCGCCGATGATCACGGACGACACTATCGGTTTTTGCAGCAGCCACCGCAAAGACACCTGGGCCATTGATTTACCTGGAAGCAGCAGACAACATTGCACTGAATTATTTTTTTTTCATTTAAAAAAAAACAAACAACTTTATTGAAGCTTTTTTTCCCCAAAGTAATAACAAGAAGACATACAGAGTACATACCATACAAAATACAACATGTACACACATACACACTCCCATAAACGATAATACACTATTTCAGCACGATTAAAACTAAAGTGGCGTGTGTTTGTGGGGAGAGAGAGAGAGTCCTTTTAGCGTGCATTATGAATGTTTGCATGTGTGTATCGATAACAGACCATTGTCAGAATTTCAGCAAAGAAAGTATGGATATCTCGGAGGTAATGAACCGTATCAGGACAAAAAGTTTTCAACTGCAGTTTACACAAATTACCAGAGATTAACAGAAAAGGTAGCAAATGTTAACTATCTAACAAAAAATCAAAATACAATACAATACAATACAATACAATACAATACAACTTTATTGTCTGTTCGAGTCCAGGCACGACAGAAATTTGCCTTTCGGCTCGTCATGAAACAACAATATAAGACATTAACAAACGCTGCAAAAGCATATCATGAAAAATTATCATTGCAGCAATCTATCACAAGCAATCTGTTACAAGATGGGAGGTAATGTTAAGTAGATCATACTTATCGCGGCGTTATAAACGAGAGTTCAAAATCGAGACAGCAGTTGGAATAAAAGACTTCTTAAAAACATTCCTTTTGGCAAGTGGCATGTTGAAACGTCTGCCTGATGGTAGCATTTGAAACTGATCAGAGAGTGGGTGACTAGGATCATTGACAATGCTAGCAGCTATCCTTCGGACAGCTCTATGGTACAGATCATCTACTGGGTACTGTCCTAGGCCAATGATCTTCTCAGCTGTTCTGACGATACGTGACAGTCTGCCCCTGTTTTTCATACTGAGATTGCCATACCAAGCAGTGATGTTAAGGTCAGTATGCTTTCGATCAGGCTTCTATAAACGGATTCTAAAACCCTGGAACTGACATCAAAACTTCTCAGTTTCCTAAGAAGGTACAGACGCTGGTTTGCTTTTTTCACAATCAGATCAGTGTTTCCAGTGAAGGACAGCCCACTATCCACGACTGTGCCAAGGTACTTAAATTCAGTGACCACCTCTACAGGTTGATTATTAATTGAGACAGGTACAAAAATATCATCAACTTTCCTGTCATCAATGACGAGTTCCTTGGTTTTCTGTACATTCATTTCCAGAAAACTGTCTTTGCACCATGACTCTAATACTGCTATCTGTGCAAAGTACTCGGCCAAACTGTCTTCTTTTTGGAGTAGGCGTACAAGGGCCATGTCGTCTGAGAACTTTAAGAGACGAGAAGTGGCAGTGTGACAACGCATATGGTCTGTGTATATAGAAAACAATGTCGGAGAGAGGACACAACCTTGAGGGCAGCCTGAATTTAGCACCACTTGGTCAGACAGACTGCCGTGTACATTTACACGTTGTGGCCTGTCCTTCAAAAAGTCTCGCACCCACAGAATAATGCGTGTGTTCACATTAAAGTCCATCATACGCTGCAAAAGCATTAGTGGTTCAACAGTATTAAAAGCATTAGAAAAGTCAATAAAAAGAATATGGCAACCACAGCTGAGTAAAACGACTAAATTTGTTTTTCATAGTAGATACATACTTCTCTGTACAGTACCCAGTACCTGTTTCTGAATTCTGCTAAAAAGACTGGAAAGTTTAACTGCCGATTCAAACAGCGGCAACGGTAAATGAAATGTTTCGCCATTAATAAGAGCAAATCGAGCACTGGGTCTGTCCGCAGCCCCTCTTTCACCCCGAAAACAATTAATTCTGTACAAAGATCAAATTTTCACAATGAGCACATTTTTCCTTCAACCTGTTCAATAATTTGTCCCAAAACGCATGCACAACTTTGCACTAAATAAACAGGTGTTCAATAGATTCCTTAGAGAGTGAACAAAATGTACAAAGGTTTGAATCCTTTAGCTGTCTATAGCGTAAATAAACATTGGTTGTCAGTACTCTATGGACAATTCGGTACTGAAACCAGCGTATTTTGGTGTCTTGTGCAAAAAATGGATTTCTACTTTAGATCATTATATTTGTTTTTCCATTTTTCGATGCATGTTGGTGGTCTCGTTTTATTTAAGAACACATTGTATATAACCTCTTGTGCCCTTTTTGTACTTAAGTGCACTGAAATTGTTTGCTGTTTGGTTTACATTATGTTTACTCAAGACGGTTTTGAACAAAATAAATTAGAATTTTAAAAAGGCACATCTCTCAGTAAACTCTCTTAAGAATGACACTGCGAATTGTACAATTGTTCAGCATCTAAGGTGCTTAGAAAAATATCAACTTACCAAAACAGAACAAACGCAACAAAAAACTGCAACGCACCAGACAATCCTATAGACAAATAAACGAAACAAGTAACCCTCTGGCACAAAAACTAAATAACTAATACCAAAACAAACGAACGAACAATTAATAAAAGAACCCATAGTACCAGTCTGTGATAGTTCCCGTTACCTTTGCCTTTGGCGATTTTTTCCACAGTCTCCACAGTTTTCCAGTTGCGGTCTGTGTCCAGGGCGGCATATTGCTTCGCCTTGTTCGACCAGCTCAGCCTACCCTCCTCCGGCACCTGCCCTCTCGTGGCCTTGCCAGCCAGGAAACCGCTGTGGAAATGACTAATTCATTGCTCCAGACAACACCACTCGGCGGGAATGACGCGTGCGGCGGAAAAGACACACGCGTCATTTTCGCCGAACGGTATCGTCAGTAGCTTTCAATGAGCAATAATCTGTCAACATCTGTTAATTTTTGTGTTGTTTTAAAACTTGTAACTCATCGCTGGCAATCTTGTCAGTACTTTATCTTCATCGCCTATTGAAATAGCAAACATCACCATGCCCGTCAAAACGAATGTCACCAGCAACATCACTAGACTACATCACCACCACCATTCAGAAACTCGCAGCTTACACTGCACCCACACAACACACACATACAAATCTCCGCAAGACACAACTGCACCCACACAACACACACATACAAATCTCCGCAAGACACAACTGCACCCACACAACACACACATACAAATCTCCGCAAGACACAACTGCACCCACACAACACACACATACAAATCTCCGCAAGACACAACGGCACCCACAAAAAGTTAAACGTTTAGGGCTTAACGTCTTTTGTGCACCACGAAGGTGATTTCAAAGACGGGACACCGAACAGGGTCTGAAAAAATGTTGACCCCAGATGGACTCGAACCCGGGACTTTCCGTACGAGAGTCGAACGCTCTACCTCCGAGCCATCCAGCTCCCCAACTGCACCCACGTTGCACGTGCACCAACACGCATGCAATCATCTTCACAATGCAGAACTGCACCTCTAGCTCAATGGTGGTGCCAGAATAGCTTGGTGCCTACAGACACCAAGCTATTCTGACATCACCATTGAGAAATCATTATTCCCGAGACACAATCCCAATACACGACCCGCTCACACACGTGCCTATATACCTACCCTTTAAGAGGACTCCAAGGCAGGACACCGATTCCCCGCAGTTTACACACCTGAAACGGTTCCAGCTCGGAACCACGGCAAACCAGACTGTATTGTTGCTGGAACCAGAGATAAATAGGAACAACCTCAGTGGCGGATTTCAAATACTAACACAAAAGTCGTGTTACCCGTTGTCCGTTTCTAAGGTATCAGTTTTTACATCTGTTAGACGCCTAACATGTTTCTAATCTGTTAGATTGCCATACGCCCCAGTGGCCAGTTGCATGAGTGAGCTATAGCGGAACACCTCGCTCTGTGGCTGGCGCAGGTCTAAGTTCACTCATGAAACAACTCACTCATGAGCGTATGTGTGTGCGTGTGCATGTGTGTGTGTGTGTGTGTGTGTGCGTGCGTGCGTGCGTGCGTGCGGGCGGGCGCGCGCGCGCGCGCGCGTGTGTGTGTGTGTGTGTGTGTGTGTGTGTGTGTGTGTGTGTGTGTGTGTGTGTGTGTGTGTGTGTGTGTTTTGTTCTTTTTGTCTAACGTATTGAAAATACGGTAGACTTTGAAATGGGGCTGGTCATAGCGCATTCCGGAACATGCACATGACGTTTTTGGCGTGCGGGGAAGAAAAAATTCTGGCAAAGAAGTAACAAGATATAAATGACGTCACACCTTGCTCGAGAAGGTCAGTTTTGGCGCGCGGGGAAGAAATTCTGGCAAAGAAGTAACAAGATATAAATGACGTCACACCTTGCTAGAGAACGTCAATTTTGAGGCCAAAGCGTGTGTGTGTGTGTGTGTGTGTGTGTGTGTGTGTGTGTGTGTGTGTGTGTGTGTGTGAATGTGTGTGTGTGTGTGTGAATGTGTGTGTGTGTGTTTGTGTGTGTGTGTGTGTGTGTGTGTGTGTGTGTGTGTGTGTGTGTGTGTGTGTGTGTGTGTGTGTGTGTGTGTGTGTGTGTGTGTGTGTGTGTGTGACAGCGACTAGAGCCCGCGTTTGAGGACGGACAAGCTTGAAATTTTAGGATATTGTCCGTAAAAAAATTATCTCGATACTTTTTTCTCTATGTTTTGATTAAGATACTCATTGGCGAGAAAATGGCCGTTTCACAAAAACCGGTTGATCCACACTGGAGTCCGTTATTTTTCTTATTTTATTTTGCATATAACTAGATGAGTTCGTTAACCAGCATTGTACCTCTAGAACAATTGAGTGATAATTAAATATTTTTGAAAAAAAAATTTCATCTTTTGGGGATTAATTTCACGAATTATATGGGCTAATCTTACAACAATTGAATCTTTTTTAACAAACAAATCTTCTCATTAATAATCGCATGATTTTTCATATACGGTGTTTACATAAGCCTACAGTTTGTCTCGGCTGTCCGGTACGATAGGATCAATTGTGACCAGTATGCCCTAGGTGTTAAAATCAGACAATTTTCTGCACCACATTTTAGGAGTCATTTGTAAAACAGCTAACATAACTTTAATTTTTCTTTTTAAAAAAAAACTATCTTCTCATTAATACCCGCATGGTTTTTCATGAACAGTGTTTGCATAAGCCTGCTGTTTGTCCTGGCCCTGCGGTAGGATTAGGTCAAATTCTGACCTGTAAGCCCTAGGCGTGAAAATGAGCAAGAAAATTGCAAAGTTGATTCTCTGATACGTTAAATGTTAGCACTGCGATAAGTGACGAATAACATCGAGTCGTTACTATTAACAAAGCGTAGTGGGACTAATGATGCCATGACGTGAAGATTGAAGTGACTTCATTTCGCTGCTCGTGCTATTATTCAGTCTTCTTCAGAATAGCTATACTACGCCAGACCAAGAAGCTTACGAAAGGGCGGGAATCGCCATGTGTCCGTCTTTATTTCTGTGTGCCAGTATGTGTGGATCAGGGTGTGGGTTAGAGTAGAAGGAGATGGGTTCCTGTCGCTACACGAGCCCACAGAGCGTACTAATGGTCGGAAGCGCCGTGTGTCCGTCTTTATTTGTGTACGCAGACGTGTGTGTTGATCAGAGGTTGGCTTAGAGAGGAGGGAAATGGATCAGCATAATAAACCTAAAAATATGAACAACCCTGAATGTTCCTACAAGATAAAAGCATCTGAGCTCCAAACAATATGGTAGACTTTGGGATGAAATCCTCATCTTGTTTTTCTTTCTTTGTTGTTGTTGAATTTCCGCTTACAGACTTCAGATAAAGCAATAACAAAATTTAGTTCCTCGGCATTTTGTAACATGCTGAGTTTACTGTATTGGGTTTGAAAGATGAAACACGAACAGTAATCAGGTAGATATACATACTTGCAGCGAGATGTACTGGTTAAATCCCATTTCTTTGGAGAGATCCACGATGTTCTGCAGCTGCCATCCCGTGACGTTGCTCGCTCCGATGTACCTGACCTTGCCACACCTCACAAGGTCATTCAAGGTCAACAGCGTCTCCTCAATGGGGGCTCCGTCATCCCACATATGGGTCTGCAGAGCAAAATATTTCATTAACACTTTTCATCCTGATACTGTAATGGCGATACTTGAAATTAATTTAGACTATGGTAGTTCAAGGGTGGTGAAAGAATAGCTTGGCGCCTCAGGCGCCAAGCTATTCTTGCAAAATCTTTGAAAAATTAAATGGTTGATCTATCTCGTAATCTGTAATGTAGCCTTCGCAGGACAATCAACATTTTTTTTTTTACAATTAGTCTCAGGATGTAATGAGTTAAAAGTGATCATCAGCACAAAATTTCAGAAATCCCCAAAAATGTAATTTAAAAAAAAAAAAATCTTGCTTCTACAGAGTATGCTCTGCCGAGGCCGTGTGTTTTGATTTTGCGCGTAATTTGTTTATTTTATTTTATGAGACACCTTGTACAAGATGTTTCAATTCTAATAGAATGAAGAAAACATCCAGCACCACGGCAACACTTGAACTCTACTGGCAATGAAGGCAAATCATGCAGAGCATCTACCTTACCGGTGGGGTGTTAGTTGTTTTAATTTTGGACTTATCCTCTTTTGTTTTGCAATGTCAGAGTTCATGGTTGTTTATTAAAGTAACATTACGTGTACATTTGAAAGACACATTTAAGCACCATTTGTGTTTACTGTGCCTTGTCGACACACCTAATGATTTTTAACATCATTTGAGACACGCAGTAAAAGCACACGCGTAATCACACTTATTTATTCTGCGCAGCCGTTAGCGTGTCAATCTATTTTTAGCTGTTTCTCATACTGACAGTATTATATTTATAGAACGGAATGGAGTCATTGTCAGGTTACTTGATATAAAGACGACGTGTGCTGAACTGGATTCGCCTGTGTTTAAATGAACCATAACTAGACCTGTGTGTTGCGTTTCGTAACCATCTGTTACGGAGGGGTGTCTTTGAACAGTTAAGGCGGTGGTGGGCCTTTAATGTTTCAAAAAGAAATTATGTAAATTTAATATATGTACTGAGTTTTGAATTTTTCAGCATTCATCTTGAAACAGTTTTCAGTTTTTTGCATGCTGCGGATTGGTCTTAAATTTTTAGAAAATATGTATAGATTTGGTTGCGAGCATTTTACTAACCGCACGTACAACCATGAACTACAGGCGCTCACTATTTCCTGGCCTAATGCTCCGACTACAATGGCCGCTCAACATCTTTTTTGTAGCGTGTCGGTGCTTAACCCCTTCACTGCCGAGAAAAAAGTGAACGTGATACAACTGCAAGAGACATAGATCCTCATCAGCCCCCGCGACTGCGGGGGCTCATGAGGATCAATGCCTCTTGCTGAGACCAATGTGTATCCATGTTTCTTCGACGGTGTTGACTTTTGGTCGTTGAATGAACCAAGATTCAGAAACAAAAATGTGCGTACGGTGGCAGGGAAAGGGTTAATCGGTCAAGAGATTGAGGACTGCACTCAAACAGGTAGGTCTTCATCCTGTCGTAGCATGTCAGGGCTGGGTGTAAATATACTGACGAACAAAAGAAATGTGACGTAATCGGAGTTTATGTTGCATTTCTTTTGCTCGTCAGTATCGGCTGAAAGATAGTGAGCTACCTGATACAGGTCAACGTAGTCCGTCTGTAGCCGTTTAAGACTGTCATCGATAGATTTTGTGATGTGACGACGACTGAGGCCGCCTGCGTTAGGGTTCGTCGTGTCAATTTGAAATCGGACTTTGGTGGCGATGACAATGCGGTCTCTCTCTTGACTGAAATACACAACAGAGGAAAAACACTGAGTGTGTGCAGGGTCGGATCTAGAGGAGGAGGGACCCCCCCCCCCCCACCCCAAGCCCAAAATTCTTTAACATGCTATAACAAAGTCCCTTTCTGGGGAGTCTGGAACCCCACCCCTCCCTTCTCCCCCGCCGTTGTTTGGTATTTCGGCGAGTGGTGTGAGTCTTGTGGGTCATCTCCCCCCCTCCCCCCCCCCCCCTTCCATCCCACCCCTCTCCGTTGTTTGATATTTTGAGGAGCCGAGAAAGAGTCCTACCCCCCCCCCCCTCCCCCCTTCTTCCCCCTCCCCCTACCGCGGTTTGGTTTTTCGGCCACTGGAAGCAAGGTCTAGCGTCGGAGGGCCTCTTTTGTTAAAGTGAAGGTTCCCCCCCCACCAAAAAAAAAAAAAAAAAAAAAAAAAAGTCGCAAAATACGCCACCCCCCCCCCCCCCCTTTTTTCTTTCTTCTAATTTGGGGTACCATTTACATGTGTGTTCTTCACGCGAATGTCGGTCAGTGTGCAGTCGTTTCAGACGCGAAATTCGTGATCACTGGCAGCGAAAGGGTTAACACATGGAGTAGCACAACTTCGCAAGAATCAAATCTTTTTTTTTTTCTACATTGGGATGACAATAGATTAAAGATATTTAACGTGGACTCTGTTCTACGATACCTTAATGGTATAAAACTCTCGCTAAATGTTGAAAATGTTGCACGTGCAAGGTGAGGGGTGCGGAAAAGTGTTGAACTTACGCCCGTGGCGATTAAAAAAAAAAATCGCTCGCGCTAGCGAAGTTGGCCAGTCATCCATCCAGCTCAGTGATGATCATAATATATGGTTCGACTGTATCTCGTATCTCCAACTGTCATTGCTCAAGTACTTTGCATTTCCCGCCGGTAAGACTCAAGTGTCGATAACAAACTCTTTATTGGAAGTCATTGGAACTCTTGTGATCATTTTCTACAGGGCAGATCGTAAGGGGTGGGGGGGGGTCCAGGGCTTCCGCCCCCCCCCCCCCCACCCCCACCCCCCAGGCCAAATTTTCTTTAAAATTCTATAACAAAGTTCTTTTTTGCCCGCCCCCCACCCCACCCTTTCCGTTTTTTAAATACATTTTTGTGGTAAAAATGTGCAAGAGGTTTACACCACCCGCAGACTGACGACTGACGACTACACCCCCCCCCCCTCCCCCCTACTCCCCAACCCCTTTTTTCGAATTTTTTATGCGGCGGGTAGGCTTTTTCTGTCAGGTTAACGGTCACAAACAAACATTGGCAAACAACCCCCCCTTCCGAGGTAATTGATCCGCCCCTGATCTACCCGCGTGTCACTACGATCCGGCCTAGTTTCCGATACCGAGATTCAGCGCAGTTACTTGCGGCGCGCGGTAATTCTCCAGAGTAGCATTCTTGCCTATGCCAGCCAACTATGGGCGCGCTTTTGTTGTGTAGCACTGGCACGAGTGTTATCGGCGGCACTGACAGCGACACACCAAATCGATATGTGCCAAGCGGCGAAGCCAGAAAAAAAAATGTGTCGGCGGCTTTGAACAATCAGCTTCAATGGGTTCCTTTTTAGAACTGGTTTTATTTGCCCTGTAAGCGTGTCATTAACCTTTCCCTGCCATTGTACATACGCTGTACGTACCTTTTTAAATTCTGGAATCTTGGTTCATTCAAAGACCAAAAGTCAACACCGTCAACTTATCATGGATACAAATTGGTCTCAGCAAGAGGCATAGATCCGCATGAGCCCCCGCAGTCGCGGGGGCTCATGAGGATCTATGTCTCTTACACTTGGATCATGTTCACTTTTTCTCGGCAGCGAAGGGGTTAACAGAAGAAAGAAGTACTTGCGCGATAGTTTCAACAGACCTGAGGCGAATCCAGCGACCGACATCACAACCAGCGAAAGTGGGGTGGGAGAGGGAGTGGGAGAGGGGGGGGGGGGGGTTGTTGCCGGCGGGGTAATCGGTCATGTGTAAATGTCATGCCATGTGTTCCGGCATAAGCCTCAGGACCACGAATTCTGAAGATTTTGCGGGCTGATTAAATCTTCATCATTTTCATTTGGTTATGTGTGTTGTGGAGAGTAAAAACAATAAAATCTCCAGCTTTGCATTCCCCTGTAGCACGGGTGCGCGGGCCCGCTGCGGCTGTCATGAGCCCGAGGATCTTGGCTTACTGGTTGGTAATTTTGTAAGGCGAAGCCGGACAGGCAGAAAAGCTGATCGGCGCTGACTGGTTGGGACTGAAAACGGCTCTTTGGATTTTTCCAAACATTAATGTGATCTTCGATGCTTCCGACGGACAGATTATTTTCGGAATGGCTGTAACACATACTTTGTGTGTCATTTACTGCTGTAAACGCACGCTCGCAATCAAGTTGATTGCTCAGTCGGCGTGACACGAGAAATATAGAATATATATGTCTTGTAAATGAGGGAGCATGTACGCAGATCAAAGATGAAACAGTAAATATGATATCGATGCACGCACGTGGATGTGGACAGACGGATGGACCAATTAATCAATGGATGGATGCACAACATGGATGGCACTACCCTTGAACTGTCTCATACAGTAAAACCTGTTTTGAGCGACCAATTTCATGAAAATTCACCTGTCATCAAAGACCATCATTTAGATGGCTGTAGCTGTGACTGTGGCTGTAAATGTGGCTGTAGCTGTGACTGTGGCTGTAGCTGTGACTGTGGCTGTAGCCATCTAAATGGTGGTCTTTAATGACAGGTGACACTTTCCACTCTTGCGACAGCCTTTTTGTTTAACTCATTCTACCCCAGACACACCACGGCAAGATAAGGATCGACCATGATAGTTCAAGTGTGATGCCAGAATAGCTTGGCGCCTATGGGCGCCAAGCTATTCTGGCATCACCCTTGAACTATCATGGTCGATCTGTGTCCTGCACTGCAATGCAGTCTTCAGAGTACGACTTCAAAATTTGGGGATTTCGGTCTTGGGGTAGAATGAGTTAAGACCACTATTTCTTGCAAGAAAGGTGATTGCGCAAAACAGGTTCTACTATACAGTCTGTCAGAATGCATGACGACACAAACCTGGAAAGCCAGTTGCCGACAATTTTCTCGGAGTTGCCTTTACCGTAAATGTCGGCGGTGTCGATGAAGTTACCTCCCCATTCCACGTACCGGTCGAGCAGTGCATGTGCACCGGCTTCATCCAACTGACCCGGCAGCCCAAACTGTCAACATGATTTTGGTTAATTCTCTCATTGCCGAAAAAGTAAACACAATGCAACTGGAAGAGACATAAATCCCTATGAGCCCCCCGCAGTTGCGGGGGCACATAGGGAGCTATGTCTCTTAGCTGCATTGTGTTCACTGGCTCAGGAGGATCTATAATATATGCGTCTTCCTGACACCACATTGTATCTATTTCCGCAGACGGCTGGTGCTCTTCGGCTATGAATTAACAAAGATTTCAAAGACACACTTTGCACCACTTTGCATTGAAGCCGCCGAGAGCCTTTGAGCCGCTGGGTTTACGTGTCCACGACAGCAACGAGATAAGTAAAGCATATTTAATCGTACTCACATTGGATTCTCCAAAGGTCATGGCTCCAAGACAAATGTTGGACACGCGAAGTCCAGACTTGCCCAGGTAGTTGAACTGGCATTTGGACTCCTCGGGTATGGCAGCAGCCATTTTCATGCGTTAGAACTGAAATACATAATGTATACTCTTGCAAAATGGCACAACTGCACTAACGAGAGCACAGTTCTCGCAGGGCCACTATCGTAAGTCGAGTATGACAAATTCCTTCCTCTTTCCTCGCGCTTTACATAGCATACGTACGCTTTTGTGCAGATCAGACGTGTAGCCAAAACTCAGCGGCGCACATTCGACTGATTCAAACTGCCAGCGAGCGATTGGTGTGGGCAGCTTATGTATGTAATCGGCACACAGCCCCAAAGTACAAAACGCGCTGTCATTGTCACTCGACACTTGTCACTCGAAAAACTGATTAGGCCGCAAGTACAAGGCTGAGTCAGCTGCACGAGCGGCGAGCTTCAGTTAACCCATTACATCAGTCCTGAGCGGGCTGACAGTAAAATTTACCTTACTGACCTGTGAAGGCTACATTACATATTAGAAGATAGATCAACTGTTTTAGTTCAAGGGTGGTGTCAGAATAGCTTGGCGCCTCAGGCGCCAAGCTATTCTGGCACCACCCTTGAACTATCATACTCAAATTAATTTCAAGCAATTGGTGCATCAGGATGAAACGGGTTAAAGCGATCTGCTCCATGGCGGGCTTTGTTTGAGAAAATACGCTGTAACTCACTCGAGGTAGGTTAGGTCAAAACAACAAGTTAGCCGTCGTCCTTTTGTCCAGCATGATTATTGACATACAAAGAAGAATGTATCATAGAGGATATATTATATTATATTGAGCAGAATTTTGCTTGATATAGTGCCTATAACAGGCAGACTGATGTGATTACGAGACCCGAATCAAAATGTCAGAGTCGTCGGTAAGACATCTGTCTGTTTTCGGCACCACTGATATCAAGCAAACTGCTGCTCAATATAATTTATGTACTCAGTCCAAAACAAAACTTTACCTTTGCTTCGTGCCCTCCACTCTGTGCGACCATTTTAAGTTTGCACACCGAGACTATCATGCCGCTACCGAAACAAAACATATGCATATTCACAAAATGATTTTTTAAAATTTTAATTCAGTTTAATTTATAAGGAAAGTTTAGCAATTGAACGCCCATAGCAGCAATTTGGATAATAATTTGAAAAAGAAAAGAAACGTAGCGAACAAACAAGAAAACATGACTCCACTATAGGTGTTATGTGAAGCAGACGACAGTTTTGTTGACGCAAGGGACCTAACTGTGTTGATTGATTTTGAGCGTTTGGCTGTTCCGTCTACCTCCTACGTTAATACAGTTTCGGTGATTTTAAAGCCCTTCTACTTAAAGAATGGACAGAGTCCGAAATAGCTCAGGCGGTTAAACGTCGGAGCAGGAGAGCGAAGGGAATCGCCGGGTCGTGGGTTCGAATCCCGCCCCGGCCCCGGTAGCTGGACTCACAATCCAGGGGGAAAAAACGGATTTGTTCAATAGCATGTCCGTTGAAAGGTCCTGGTAAATCAAAGTGGCACAGTTGGAGTGCGCCTGAGTTGATCAGTGTTCAGGTCGTACTCCATAGGCAATAGATTTCCCTGTCCCCCATAACCCGCCCGTCAGGGCCGTCCATGATCACCTCGGTGCTGTGGACGTTAAACCCGAACTAACCAACCAAAGAATGGACTTTTTAGGACGGGTCGGGGTGGGGCAAATTTAATAGCATGTCCATGATGTCAAAGGCGGGCAGGCCTAAACCTCTCACAATTGAAGTAACAAGATAAAAATTACGTCATGTCAAGTTACGCTAACCTCGCTGCTAAACGTACATTTGGCGCAATGCGCCGCATGTGCGTATGCATGCATGTATGCAAGTATGTGTGTGTCTGTGTGTGTGTGTGTTTGTGTGTGTGTGTGTGTGTGTGTGTGTGTGTGTGTGTGCGAAACTTACTTTCTTAAAAGGGTGGCAAAGAGAGCCCCCGAGCATATTGTAATTTAATGTCTCATTTAAGACATAAACAACCGTTTATAGGAAGTCGGTTGACCCAGATTAGAGTCCGTATTTTTTGTTATATTTACTTGAAATTTTTAGATATAACTAGTTTGGATAGACATTGGTTGTGTTCGTTAGCCAGCTTTGTATCCTTTCAATTTCGTTAGTAAAAATTAATTCTTTTCATAAAAGAATTAAAACAGTTGTGGTTTTTTTTTAAACTTTACTTCTAAAGAAAGCCAGACAGTGGCAGTGACGTAAAAGAGGCAACTCCGTCACCACGCAAGACATTGACATAATACTCTAAATATGATGTAATTCTCTCTCTCTCTCTCTCTCTCTCTCTCTCTCTCTCTCTCTCTCTCTCTCTCTCTCTCTCTCTCTCTCTCTCTCTCTCTCTCTCTCACTCACACACACAGACATGCGCGCATCTCCAAGTGGCATTGATCTTCATGCGCGCCCGGAGAGCGCATGAGGATCAATGCGGTCTCTTGGAGATGTTTAGAGTGCGCGCGCATGCACGCACTAACGCGCGCGCGCACGCACACACACACACACACACACACACACACACACACACACACACACACACACACATCGTCGCGCTTTCAGAAGAGCATGTAGGTGATCCGTTATAGCTAGTTTGGATAAAGACATTGGATGAGTTCGTTAGCCAGCTTTGTACCCTTTCAACTTCTTCAGGAAAAAATAATTCTTTTCAGAAAAAAATTAAACAGTAAAAACCTTGACATCTGGAGACAGACAGTGCCGGGGACGTAAAAGAAGCAACTCCGTCACCATACAGACATACTCTAAATGCGACGTAATTCTCTCTCTCTCTCTCTCTCTCTCTCTCTCTCTCTCTCTCTCTCTCTCTCTCTCTCTCTCTCTCTCTCTCTCTCTCTCTCTCTCTCTCTCTCTCTCTCTCTCTCTCTCTCTCTCTCTCTCTCTCTCTCTCTCTCTCTCTCTCTCTCTCTCCACGTTTGTCCGGGCCTTTAATCCAATGTTTGAGCCGTAGCGGGGTCTGACCTAACTCTGGTTTACGTACTTCTGTGTGTGTGCGTGCGTGCGTGCGTGCGTGTGTGTATGTGTGTGTGTGTGCAAGCGCGCGCGCGCGCGCGCGCGTGTGTGTGTGTGTGCGTGTGTGTGTGTGTGTGTGTGTGTGTGTGTGTGTGTGTGTGTGTGTGTGTGTGTGTGTGTGCGTAGCCTACGTGTGTGTTTTTATGTAGTTTGTAGCAAGGACAAGAATGAAAAAGGTCTGCGCACCTATTCTTTTATCCTTGGAAAATAAAGTTTCATTTCATTTCATTTCATTTCTCTCTCACACACACACACATATGCGCGCATCTCCAAGAGGCATAGATCCTCAGGGCGCATGAACATCTATGCCTCTTTAGGATGTTTGGAGCGCGCAGATGCACGCACGCACACGCACACACATACACACACACATCGACATACTTTCAGAAGAGCATGCAGGTGTATTTAGTATATCATGTGGCTAGGTAAAGTCAACCTGATTTCACATAAATTATAGCAAGACTGAAATTGTACAGTGAAATTCTAGTTTCGTCACCATTTTCGCAAGTCTTCAAGCGAAAGCGAAACTCATATCTCGTTAAATATAAAATTACGTAAAAACAAACAAAAAGCGTCATGACAAATGACGTTTGACAAACCAATGACGCGTAGGGTAGACCGGGGCAGGTTGAGACACGGGGCAGAGTGAAACACCCCCAAAATAAGGCCTTTAAGTTTATAATTCAGCCGATCTTTTTCCGTTGATAATATTTCAAAAACCCGGGGCCGGATGCTTGACAGCTTTCTAACTCTTAAAACACTGTTAAAAGTGAAAATTTACAAACGTTTTGTATAAATCGTGTTTAGCGCACTTAGATGCGATGCACGACAGACGTCTAAATTGTAAAACAGTTTTAAAAGGGAAAATTAAAAATCGTTTTTAAAAATCGTGCTTAGCGCGCTTAGGTGCGATGCACGGAACGTTTAACACTGTTTTAGCGACGATTTTCGCTTGTAACTTTAGAAGTGCTTGGAGCTATTCTAAATGCGCTAAAACGCTTTTAAAATGGAATGGACCGGCGCTGAATGGACGCCATTTTGAATCAGCCGCTTCATTGAATTCGACAACATCAGCGAAGAAAAGAGAGATCGCTGCATCCTTTCGGACGGAATATAACGATGAACAACATGGGTTTCAGCGTTTGAGATTTACTGAGAAGGGCTGAAAAGCATTGGGAAGTGAAATATTGTCGGAGAGATCGGCTGAGGTCAGCCGGCGTAACACAACCTGACTTTGTATATAATTATAATAAGCTCGATTACCATCAATGCTTATTATAATTATAATAAGCTCGATTACCATCAATGCCACATCGACATCGGACTCACAGCAGCCGGAGAGAGAGGACGCTGCGCCTCTCACGCTACAAGCCAAGCTACAAGTCACAGCGCGCCGTGGACGGTTCACCGCACAGCGCACCACGCTATGCCTCCAAAAAAACAGAACGCCGCCCTTTTAAGGGCGAACAGACGACGTACGAACCAACAACAGGCCGAAGAGTATTTGGCCCACCACCCTGAACTACAGCAACAGCCTACGCCCCGCACCAGAAACGAAACAAGACGGCAACATCAACCCATGTCGCCACCGATTCATCATCCAACGGCGCAGCCTGAAACTCCCCAGGCGCCACCAAAAGCTATTTGGAAGAAGTGATGCGGCGGTATCCACCGCCAATGCCACCACCAGGGATGTTTCCCGAGATGGAGGCACGCATACTGAAGGGCGGATGGTACACCGGCCCAGCAGTGAACCATCGAACCACCGCGCAACCTCCACCGCCACCGGTGGACGAAGACGAAATTATTGACATCGAAGGAGAAGAAGAACAGGAGGACAGGTCGGAGCGGTCCTCGGAGTCAGACGCCCCGCCCTCCCCACCGCCGGTCACAATCCCCGAATCACTCACTCGGGAGCGGCCGGCAACGGCGGAGGAAGGGGGAACCAGGCTCCGGGGCATGGACTTCGATGACCTGGTGCTACTCATCCAAGACGCGATACCAGCCATCGCAGCAGTTGCCGGAGACACCTACCACCGGGCACTTGTCACCGCCCGGTGGTTGGTGCATACAGGGGCGCTTCAAGACCTCTACCCCCCCCCCCCCCCCCCCCCCCCAAGACAGTAAACACAGGCAGCCAAGCAGCCCCGCAGAAAACATCAACAGCGACTGGCACCACCTCAGTCACCACAGAACACAAAGGATGCGGGAACTCAACCCCAGCAACAAAAGAAACCGGAACGGATGCGCCCCCAGCCCCCGCCACAGCAAGCGAAAAAACAGCCTCAACACAGCAAGAAGACGGCACCACCACACGCCCACCACCGACTATCGAGCCGCCACCACCACCAGTCAACCAGCCAGCCGCCACCCAACCAAACCGCCGGCGCCACCGACCACCCAAGCGGTTCAGAAACCAGCGCCCGCCACTCCTCCCCACGCCGCCACCACACCTCCGACTGCCACCTCAGCACCGCCACCCACCACGCCCATTCCAGCGCCCGACCCCCAAGCCGAGGCTCCACTGGCCACCACCACCACCACCCCAACTCCCCAGGCCACACCTCAGCCAGCGACGGTTCCTCCGGCCACCACCACCCCCGCCACCACTCATCCAACAACTGCTAGAGTGGTTGGCGTACCAACACCCCCCAGCCTGGCACTGAAGCAATGGTCCCCCGGCCTACCACCCGCCTCCTCCACCACCAACCACCCGGCCCCGGCGATAACATCAGCCACTGCGCACCGGAGCGGCAGACAGACAGCGAGACGGCCTCCCCCCCCCCCCCCTCCCCTGGTCCCTCCCCCTCTGGACGAAATCAGCGGAAGCTGAAAGTCCCGATCCCTTTTAAAAATCGAAATCGAAATCGTACCATCAATGCCTCAATAGCGCAGTCGGTAAGACTCGCTGTCGAAAATGCCACTTTTGAAACCACGACTGGCGTGGTTCGAGCCACAGCTTTTCCGTTTTGCTTTTTTCTTGTTTGTTTGCTGTTATTGTGCTTCACGCTTTAATTATTTCCATATTCCTTCAGCAGGACTGCTTCCTCTGCCGAGAAAAAAATGTTGTTGTTGTTTTTTTGTTTTTTTTGGTGCGTGGAAATAGTCTCCGCCGGACTTGGAGCAGCCATCTTGGCCGGAATGGCAATGACGAGTGGCGCAATACAGTTAATTGACGTCAATCTTATAGATGTTAGTTCTTTTTCTTACGAACTTTCAGTTCGTCAGTTATTGTTTCACGTCATACCTTCAGTTGCATCCTCATTATCAGAAAAAAATAAGTTGCAAATTGTGTAATTGTTTCTGTATAATTATATTCTGAACAGGCCTAAATATTACTAAATTGTGGTTTAATTGTCTTTGCTAATCGTGTTTCTTTTTTCATTTGGGATTTTCTCTCCATACTAGTGATCATAAATCTTTAATGCGAGTGAACTATTCAAGGAACCCCCTATCAGTCTATTTATATATCGGTGACGTAGTGCGGTAGACAATTTTTAGCTAAAACTTTGTTAACCTTTTTCAGAAACGTGTCGTGCATCAGTTTTAAAAGCGTTTTAAAATCTCTGTTAACTAAAACGATTTTAACTTTAAAATGCTTTTAATTTAGAACGCTGTTAAGCATCCGGCCCTTAATCTACAACAGTGCCGTAAATTTAGAATACCGCGAGTTTTTTTGCTGGTAACTGCTTTGGGGCAGGTTGAGACGGGGCAGCTTGAGACAGTGTCTCAACCTACCCTGGGCTGTCTCAACCTGCCCCGTGCTAGTATGGTGAATAGGTCCCTTTCCATTTTTGAGTCTATGTTCTGAGCCGGTTTTTGTTGGCTCACGTGCGAAGCAAAAGTGAGTCTACGTTTAGGCCAGTGGTCGTCCGTCCGCCGTCGTCCGTCGTAAACTTTAACGTTGCCATTTTTTTCTTGGAGACTATTTAAGCCACAGCCGGTCTTCAAACATGGCCCCAGGATACTTTGTGGCAGACCTTTCTAAACATACCAATTTGTATGACCTCTCACAAAGGTCAAGGTCACAGAGGATCAGGAAATAGGTCAAATAGGAAATAGCTATATTTTGACATAATTTATTTTTTTCTCAACTACTATTCACAACTTTAAACCCATTCTTGGTAATAAGATACCTGATGGTAAGACCTTTCTATGCATACTAATTTGGTTTATCCCTCGGAAATGTCAAGGGTCACAAGAGCTCAGGAAATACGTCCAAAATAGACATATTTTGACGAAAGATGTTTTTTTTCTCAAATACTATTCACAACTTCAAACCCAAACTTGCTACAGAGATACCTGATGGTAAGACCTATGTATACATACTATTTGGGATGCCCCCTCGGAAAGGGCAAGGGTCACAAGAGCTCAGGAAATAGGCCCAAAATAGCCATATTTTGACAAAATATGTTTTTTCTCGAAAACTATTTACAACTTCAAACCCAAGCTTGCTACAGAGATACCTGATGGTAAGACCTATCTATGCATACAAATTTGGATGACCCCTCGGAAAAGTCAAGGGTCACAAGAGGCCGGCAAATGGGTATAAATTGCCAATTTTTTTAAATATAAAATTGTAGGTATTATCAAAATTTTTGCACATTTTTCAATCAAACTTGCCACAAATGTAGCTCATGATAAGACCTTCCTATGCCTACTGCCTACTAATTTAGTCGACTCATCGCAAAGGTCAAGGATCATGGGAGGGTTGACAGATGTGTGAAAAAAAATGCTTACATTTTGCGAAAACATGGATTTTGCTGGTACAGAAGCCAGCCCTTTACTTATTGTCACAATGGTCACACATATGTAAATCGGTCATACACGTGAGCTATAATGGCTTTTCCTTTCTTGTTTGTCCATTGTCCATCCACCGCCATGGTATAAACTTTAACGTTGGTATTTTCTCGGAGATTATTCAAGCCACAGTCTTCAAACTTGGCCCACAGATACTTTGTGGCAACACTTTTCTAAACATACCAATTCGAGTGATCTCTCCCGAAGGTCAAGGTCACAGTGGATCAGGACATAGGTATAAAAAAGCTATATTTTGACAACATTGATGTTTTCTCAAATACTATTCACAACTTGAAACCCAAACTTGGTACAGAGATACCTGATGGTAGGACCCTCCTATGGATACCAGTTTGGTCGACCACTAGGAAAGGTCATGGGTCACAAAAGATCATGAAATAGGTCACAAATAGTCCTTTTTTTTTTTTACAGAAATTGTTTTTTTTTTCTCAAATATTATTTACAGCTTCCATCCCAAACATGGTACAGAAATATATGATGGTAAGACCCTCCTATGCATGCTTATTTGGACGACCCGTTGGAAAGGTCAATGGTCGCAAGAGATCAGCAAAATTAATGATGTGAAAAAAATGTATTTTTTGTATAATTTTAGTTCTTAACAGGATTTTTGCTAAATGTTTTCAACCAAATGGAGCAGAAAGGTAGCTGATGATAACACATTTTTATGCTTACTAATTTGGTTCACTACTCGCAAAGTTCAAGGGTCATGAGAGATTGACAAAAGTGAAAAATACGTAATTTTTTTTTAGAAAACATTGATTTTGCAAGCTGCAAAAGCCAACCTTTTCCTTATGTTGAAACACTTGAACACTTGCTTATTTCAGTGATCTGCTGGAAAGGTCACAGTCGGAAAGGTTGGATTGATTATTTTGATCGGTCATGCACGTGAGCCTTAAGGGCTTTGCCATTCTTGCTTTTTCTTTTTCAAGAATAGTACATGCCAGTGACAGTACTTTACTAACATTTTATGTTTTTAGTATTAGTTGTCCAAGCTGTGTATGTTCTTTTACAGAATGTATTACTTTGCTATTTGCTGAATCTTTTGGAATGATCTATTACAGATGGTGAGGTAAGCCCAAAAGTAAATCAAATCGGGCACATTATTCCATAGGAAATCTTGTCACAGCTATGCATGTGGTGTATGAAGGACAGTCGCTGTACAGTGCTGCTGAAGCTTCTTTTTAGTAAACAAAGTTATTTTGTAGTATGTCATAAAGACCTTAGCTAAACGCAACCGGCTTTATATTGTCATTCAGAGCTGCAAAACAAGGCAGGATTTTGTTTGTTTGTTTGTTCGTTTGTTTAGTTTTAGCTTGAGCAATACATATTGTTTGCATCTAGAAGTAGTTTCCCACTTGATTCAAAAACGCATCTTGGTCTGGCCTTTCGACTCATTCAGCGAAACAATAAAGTTCACCACTCTTTCTGGGAAGACAATGGACGAGATGGGAAGGACTGGGTAAAGGGATTAACATAGGGATGAATTATGAGTGAGAACATATGTACTGAAGTCTGATTCATAAGTTAAATGGGACACTTTGTTTGAATTCTGACAAAGTTCCCTCTTGGCTTACATTTATATTCTCGTTTTTCATGACGACTCATAACAGCCACTGGTTTCTGTTGTTTTGATGACGACTTATTATATATATATATATATATATATATATATATATATATATATATATATATATATATATATATATATATATATATATATATATATATATATATATATATATATATATATATAATCGCTTTTATTGCGCAAATGATGTTTTTTTCTTTTAGATATATGGCTGTTTCATATCTAACCAGAGTGGTGCCTGTAACTTGATCTACTTCCAGAATTAATTGTTGTCTCAACCTGCCCCAAAATGACTGTCTCAACCTGCCCCAGATTTTAATTTTTGATTGTGCCAAACATGTTGAGTTTTCTGATATTTTGATATTTGCTTTTAGCTTTAAAAACAATGACTCAGTATTTAATCTAAACTATAGTCAAAGAGCTAACTTTAACTGTGTGTGTTTGTGATTCAAACTAGAGTGCTGCGTCTCAAGCTGCCCCATCTGTGTCTCAACCTGCCCTGCTCAGTGTCTCAAGCTGCCCTGGGGTGTATCAAGCTGCCCTGGTTTGATCAGAGTTTTTAATCAGTTATTGTGGCAAAACTGTCGCATATTTTTGTTAATTTGTTTGTTTTATATGTGCCAAAATGGTTTAATTTCCATTATTAGTTTATTTCACGGCTTTATCTTGAATACGGCCTGCCTGCGAATGAAAACAGACTTTTGTGTCTCACCCTGCCCCGGTCTCCCCTATGCACTGCACGCGCCCCTTATAGAGTTCACTATGACGCATTGGCACATCTGCGAGGCTTTTTCAAAAGGAGATATTTCAACATCAGAATCAAATCAAAGACAAAAGGAAGAGACCCTTGACAGTGAAGACAGCTCTCATATAGAAGGGACTTTGTGGGTTATGGTTCATCCCATCTTGTTTTAGCTTGGAATGTTGCATTTAATAATAATAATAATAAGCGCATTAAATAGGCGCTTTATCCCAATTGAAAATCGGCTCAAAGCGCCGCCGCGAACTGAACCCAACAAGCACGCTCACGTGAAACACGCGTATTCACTCACACACTGTACATAAACACAGAACATTCACGTGGCAAGCTCAAGCAAGCTACTGTAGTTTTTTGGAAATTCAAAATCGTTTTTATTTGAAATTTGATTAAGTGGGCTGAAACAGATACCAAAGTGGAGGGGGAGGAAGAGCCGGAGTACCCGGAGAAAGAACCCCCTACGGTCCGCCCGAATTAACGGTGACACTTACTAGAGGAGAAAAATCCGACGCCGGAACCCGTAATCGAACCTCGCACCTTTCGCATTGGTGGCAGGCGCCTTAACCACTGCGCCACGGACCGCCCCTCTAGTTTGCGTTACTTATCTACAACAATGAAATTATCGGTTAGTGTCTTTACCCTTTTGTCCTCTTTGTATCGCTTTTTACGGGTTTCCACGTTCAATGCGAGTGCCGAAGCACACGATGGCAGATCAGATGGCACGTACACGGACGAGAAAAGTATCTTCGGCATTGGTGAAGAACGGTAAGTTTAAATTTAATGAAAGTGTTAATGTTGTCAGAGTTGAAAAGAATGCATTAGTGTTGCAGCAGAACAGAATTTTGTGTTATTTCGTAGGACCGTTGCTCGAGAATCCATCAACAACTTTGCCAGGGCCGCAAGGCTTTTTGGGAAGGAATGTATATCGAGCAAGCTCATGAATAATTAATTTGCTCGTTATACAATATAATCAGTACATGTGACAAAAAAGGAAAAACAAGATGAGGATTTCATCCCAAAGTCTACCGTATTGTTTGGAGCTCACATTAGTTTTAGGAACATTCAGAGTTGTTCATATTTCTGAGCTTATCCTTCTGATCCATTTTCCTCCTCTCTAAGCCAACCTCTGATCAAAACACGCCGGCGCACACAAATAAAGACGGACACACAGCGCTTCCCGCCATTAGTACCCTATATGGGCTGGAGCAGCGACAGGAATTCTGAAGGAGAAGAATAGCACGAGCAACAAAATGACGTCACAATAAGCTTCACGTCATGGCATCGCTAGTCTCACGACGCCGTGTACACAGTGACGAATTTGATGTTTTCGTCACGCATCCAAAAGGCACGCAGCCTCTTCCAGGACTGACTGTTTTCTTCCACACAGCCTCTTCAAGGGCTGACTGTTTGATACGAGTATATTGCGGATCCAAAACTTGCAAAAATGAATTAATTATTATTCAAAAAGTTGAAGAGCTACAACGCTGGATTACGAACTCATCTAATGTCTATTTCAAAGCTAGCTATATGCACGATTCCAAGTGAATAGAACCGAAACATTACGGACTCAAATGTGGGTCAACCGACTTTCTATAAGCGGTATTCCTAAATCAAACTGTCAGAGAGAGAGAGAGAGAGAGAGAGAGAGAGATGATGATGATGATGATGAATCTTTTTTTTTTTTTTTTTTTTGATTCAGGATAAAGTTTATTAGGCAACTGTCTTACAAGCTGTCCTGTAAAAAAAAATAAAAAAAAAAAAAAAAAAAAAAAACCAACAGAACATAACAGGAAAAGAAACACAGCATGCAAATAATAAAATAATAATAATAATAAGAACAATTACGGGAAAAAAACACAATAGGTGAATTATTGAAAGGAGAAAAACAAATTGCAATGGAGTATTTGTAACTGCCACTGATGCAAAAAGCAAGGGAAATAAATGAATGCATAGCATTAATATTATACTCATCTAAGACAGTGTCATAGAATCAGCAGCATCAATAGCGTATAGCGACACCGACAAGACAATAGTTAGCAAATGTATGGAAAAAGAGAAAAATGTTTAACGTTTACGTGTTATCAGCAGTAATATGTTTATATGGCGAACTGTGAAGTCACGATGATTGGAAGTGGTTGCTCAAAGCACGTTTAAAATGGGTTTTATCCGAAAATGATTAAATGTTTAAAGGCAATGAGTTCCAGACAAAACTACCTGAACATAGAAGGTTTGACTTGTAGATATCTATCCTGGGGCGGGGTAAGTGAAGCAAGTCATTCCTCGTATGTAGCTGACAATTATAACTCCCAGTAGGCGGTGCTTGGATACTTGTTGGATAGGTGTATTGCCAAGTGACAGTTTCAGAGGGGCAGGATTTAGCTGATGGTTTTGGCGGGTTGTTATCAACATGCTTTTGGTTTTAAAAGTACTGATTAGCATGCGAGCTTGCGTACACCAATCTGACACTTCGTCGAGACTATTTAGCGTTGTTTCACGTTTGTCTGATGTATGCAGCAAAGAGTTCGCATTTTACCTCAGGAATTGAGATGGAAAGAGGCAGGTCATTGATGAATAAAGAAAATAAAAGAAGCCCTAGGATAGATCCTTGGGGGACCCCGTGCCTTACTATACCTTCTTTCGACTACCTTCGTTCCAGTAAACCTTTCGAGTAGAGAGAGAGAGAGAGAGAGAGAGAGAGAGAGAGAGAGAGAGAGAGAGAGAGAGAGAGAGAGAGAGAGAGAGAGAGAGAGAGAGAGAATTGAATTGAATTGAAACTTTATTTTCTAAGGATGAAGACAGTAGGCACGCAGGCCTTTTTACACGTCTGTCCATAATAACATTTTAAATAAATATAACAGCAGAAAAGATAACATGACAAATAAATAAAAAGAAAAAGAAGAGAGGATAATAATAATAATAAGAGAGAGAGAGAGAGAGAGAGAGAGAGAGAGAGAGCAAGCGAGAGAGAGACAGCTTCGTGTCAATTCTTGTATAACAATGATGCGTCTGGTGCTTGCGTCAGTTCAGCAACAAGGTATATTAACTCTGATGTTTCTAGTGCTTTTACGTCACCGACACTGTCTGTAGTCGAGAATTCTTCGTTTCGACATTTTTTTCTGCGATGAATTATTTTTTTACGAAAACGTTGAATAGGTGCAAAGCTGGTTAACGAACTCATTCAATATCTTTTTCAAGCTAGCTATATTCAAAATTTCAAATGAATATAACACAAATTACGGACTCAAATGCGGGTCAACCGATTTTCTATAAACGGCATTTTTTTTCTTTAATGAGTAATTCAATAAAAAAAAATGCCGAAAGGTACTCCCAAAAAATAAATCTTGAAGGGAGCATTTCCTAAAGTTTCAGACCAGTACGCACACAAACACAGGAGAAACTCGTGTCTACACACACACACACACCACACACACACACACACACACACACACACAATCACACAAACACACACACACACACGCACAAACACACACACACACAAACAAACAAACAAACAAACACACACACACACACACACACACACACACACACACACACACACACGGCGTTTCCCTCCAAATGTACGTTCAACAGCGCGGTTAGCGTAGCTAGGCATGACGTAATTTTTATCGCGTTAATTCACTGTCAGAGTCTGATGTGTGCCCGCCTTTGTTCGTCATTTGCATGCTACGGAACGTGCTCCGATCAGCCCCATCTCAAAGTCTACCGTACTTTCAATACGGTAGACAAAAATATGGAGTGGGTACATTGCGATCTATTAACTCGTTACTGGGGAGCTGTGTGGCTCAGTGTTAGAGCGTTCGACTCTCGTCCAAAAGGTGGTAGCCGGGTTCGAACCCAGCTGGGGTCAAAACTGATTTTCCGGTGCCCCGTCTCTGAAATCACCTTCGTGGTGGACAAAAGAAGATAAGCCCCAAAAGTTTAACGTTTCTTTAAGGCGAGCTAGGACACGTCAGCGCATTACATTAGAATCAGTATTTGTCTCTCCTGCACGCTCCGACGTGCTAATTTAGTTAGGTATGCTCACCGTTGCCATGGCAACGAACACTAAGTGACCGTTACCCCTAATTGCTAAGGAAGCAAATTTCAACTACCGTTGATGCTTCTGAAAAGCCACATTTGGTCAAACTATCAACTGATATCATTATGGAATGTCAATGCCGATTTTGAATATCTTACCTGGTTTTGAAGAAAACAAATATTTTTATATAAATGTTCTGATTTTGGTCAGTTTTTGAGTATGTTCGCCAAGCTTGCAAACTCTTCCAAAATTGAAAAATCGGCTCTGACATGCTACAAATAATCTAATTTCCCAGTCACGTGTAAAATTTGAGACTGATCTGACAGCCAGATTTAGAGAAATTTGCTTCCGCAGTGTGTACGACCCCCCACAAAATTACGATTTTGAGAAAACAGCAAAAACAAGTTTCAGCAGGGTGCCGTTTTTTCTGCATCATACACAGCTCTAACATGTCACCAGAAATCTTTGAATTATGATGTTTTTTCACACGATAAAACCGTTATGCAGTGCCGACAGGCAAACTTTCCAGAAACCCTGTGTGTACTATGACTTACCCCCCCCCCCCCCTTCCTCTCCTCCCTCCCCCCCCCCCTTCTTTTTTAGTAAGTATTGCTTGTTGTACTCAGTCTGCACACTTATTGCATCCAATTTGTTGATAAGCACTGATGTCACAATTGCTTGGTGACAGTAAACCATTTTAACAGCATTCTAAATTGCTAGGCGAGCTTGCTACTGGACACCGTGACAGAGGGGCACCAAAGAAGAGATACAAAGACTGTCTCAAGAAGTCACTTAGTGCCTGCCAAATCGACCACCACCAGTGGTCTTCGCTTGCTGTGGACCGTGACACCTGGCGCTCCACCATTTACAAGGCAGCTGTCTCCTTTGAGGACTCTCGCAGAGCTAGCCTTAAGGACAAGCGGCTCAGGAGAAAAAACAGAGATGCCGCAACTCAGAACCCTGGCCATACCTCCCACTGCAGCCACTGCGGTCGAACCTGCCTGTCCCGGATTGGCCTCCGCAGCCACGAACAAGCCTGCAGACGTCGTGGGCAACTCCTATAAAATCTTCGTTCGCGAAGTCAAGCCAAGAGAGAAATTGCTAGGATCACCAAGAAAATCCAGGTGGATTAGCTGTTGTGAATCAAAGTTACCTCGTGTTGACACAAAGATGCACTATTGAAGCACCCCGGTGTCTGTTTGTTTTCCACTGTATACGCTTCACTTAGACAACTGGTATTCAGATAGAATGTATGGCAGATGTAAGCAGAAGGTTGGTACAGTAATTGGCAATATTTGTCAGGGTCCATACTCACAACCATAGGTTCCTAACTTAAATGTAGTTGCACTTGTCAAAGTGTGATTCATTGGTGAAAACCAATCTGTCCGGGCTGTTTTGTCGTTATAAGAGTATCTGTGTGTGTTTACTGTGGCAACAGACGACGTTGGGCTTTCTCATCACATGAAAAAAAAAATCTTTTCCTATCAGTGTTCAACGTTCCTAAAAGTCGGAAGGGTAAGCAAAGGGAAAATATACATGAACACTTGTCTCACACGCGTTTACATTTATGGCTTTCTTGTGTTTCAGCATATACACATTATGCTTGTACATCCGTGCAGTTTACACAAACTGTTAATGCTAAATATATTTTTTTCAACGCAGAAAAATGGTTTAGAGATCTGTCAGCTTTGAGTAGTAGTGCTGTTTCTAAAGCATCAGAAACTGCAATCTATTTGTTTACATGCCCCGGCACTGTGTGCTTTGCATGCACAGGCCATGACCAGTGGTTACATTACTTGAAATGGGAGATTCTAAAATCGTAATGAAAACATCATGATTTACCACAAATAAATAAAGTATTTAAACATCAAGTATATCTGACAATATATAAATCGATGATGTTCATCAAACGCGCGTACAGCTTTTTTTTATTTTAAAAGAGGCCTGTTCACATCACACCTCATCCACACGCACTGTATTGTGTGGTTGCTGCGGAAGATGTAAAACGCATACCATAAAAATGAGGTTGCATTTTATAATTTGGACCATACTGGTTTACTGCAGAACCACACCTACATCACAATAATAATAATAATAATAATAATAATAATAATAATAATAATAATAATACCGGTTATTATATAGGCACTTTTCCCAATTCTGCGAATCAGCTCAAAGCGCCGCGAACTGAACCCAACACGCACGCTCACGTGACACACACACATACACACTGAAGACAAATACAGTACAAGACAAACACAGGACATTCACGAGGTGCGAAGGGTCAGCTCAGCTACTGAGGTTTCGGGAATTTTGATCGCTTGTATTTTGAAATTTTATAAAGTGGTCTGAAACCGGTACCACAGTGGAGGGGAGAAAGAACCGGAGAACCCGGAGAAAGAACCCCCGACGATCCTCCCGAATTAACGGTGACACTTACTAGAGGAGAAAAGTCCGACGCCGGAACACCGTAAACGAACCTTGCACCTTTAGCATTGGTGGCAGACGCCTTAACCACTGCGCCACGGACCGCAATAACAGCTGCATCGTGCCTGAGTTCAGAACTTTCACAGTGCACTTTGTAGCCTCTTTGACCAAGTTCCCGGAAACAAATACGTGTATGTTGTACACTGATCGTTTTACGATAGAAAATTATATAATTAATTGTTTGCTTGTGCATATGATGTTGGACTGTCATTCCTGCAAACACAGGTTTTGGGTGAAATTTTTTAGGGACGTGCTACAGCCTAAATCCAAACACTCTCGCCACAAACAGACCTGTGCGCAATGTACATTATCGCCATCAAGCACATCTGTGTTTCCTTGAGATTCCTTTCACCTATGCAAACGTTTCGTCAGTAGTGATCAGATTGTCTCACAAAATGAATTTACAAATGGTTTCTGATCTGACCTTAGTATTTAGATGTTACAACAGACGAAAGACGTGAGATTCCTGAATCTAAACCGTTCAGATCTACAGCGCTCTATTGAGCGCTGAATGCTGAATTTCCGATTTCTATGAATGCACACTTCTGCTCCAAGGTCAAGTAGTTCACAAACAAATCATAAAAATCTTCGACGTCGCCCTTTGCCCCTTTGATTTTTGCAAGTTATGCTTTGCCAAATCGCTAGAGCACCTACCTGCACAAATCTGCAGGTTCTATCCAAACGACTCGCAGGTGCAGATGATGTTTGTGCCTATTCTGGACACGAACAGTTATACAAGTTCTTCAGTCTCTTGGCTAGATTCCAGTGCGGATGATTCTAAACAACGTGTTTTAGCTCGCAATCCGTCGAAAAACATACTTGCAAGGTGCGAGTTGTATCCGACACGAAGTTAGCCGAACAAACTCGGAAATACATTTGAACCAATCAGAGATGCACATTTATGTGGTGCTCCTGATCGAAATCGTCATAAGACCAAATTTGGAAGTTATCGTCGTTTTGGCTAGGGTGAAGGACAAATCACTACAAGGGAAAGAAGCGGCTTTCAAACGACATAACCTTTTTCACTGTGGTACGAAGAATGTATGCTTTGTCCAGGTTCGAAAGTAGGCAAAATGCACATATTTTGAGCGAAACATAATGTAAACAAACTCCGGGTACTTTGTTTATTTAACATTTACGGGTGTTCGATATAAGCTTTGAGGAAAACGGAGTATGTTTTTGCAGAGAGGATACTTAGAACTTGCAGAAAATCGGAATAACCCAAAACAGCCAGCGTGCCAGATTTTTCACATTGGAAGTGTCCTAGCTCGCCTTAACTCTTTACTGTCTGGTGTATGTCGTTTTAACTCCTGCGCACTACGCATGTTGCTCCGCTATAGCGGAGCTCCTTGCTTGATGGCTTACGCAGGACTAAGCTCACTCATGTAACTGAGCCAAGCTGTTACTGCACAATGTGAAAAGGTTATCAAGCCGACTCTAGTCACAGCTGGACTTAAGGGGTTAGCTTCTCTCTCTCTCTCTCTCTCTCTCTCTCTCTCTCTCTCTCTATATATATATATATATATATATATATATATATATATATATATATATATATATATATATATATATATTATATATATATATATATATATATATATATATATATACACACACATTATAAGTTATTGGTCGGAGGGGTTCGCTACACGGACCTTTGTAGGCCTGAGGGAGGTCAAAGGAATCATTGTACCCCGAAGGCCGAAGGCCTGACTGTACAATGATTCCTTTGACCTCCCGAAGGCCTACAATGGTCCGTGCAGCAAACCCCTCCGATCAATAACGTATTTGTTTTCATTCCTCCATCATTTTTGTAAAAGAAATCAAGAAGACATCTTGCGACCTGGATCACGCCAGACATGACTGTCAAAGGAATATACATTCATACATAATAGACTTATGACGTAATTTGTCATGACGTTGCTGTCTCCAGTACTGAGTGTGCTTGTTGTTTCGAACAACACTAAGTAACTTTGTACTTTAGAACGTTTGGCGATCTTTAATAGAACAAAACTGGCATCCAAGATGCGTCATCGAGAGGGCTACAAAACGTCCGCCACTTTTCGCTACAGGGGTTTTTTATATCACGGTCACATGGTATTAGTTTGCGCTAAAGCGACTGGTCGTGTAGGGAGGAATATATAGTGTGATGTTTCTGTCCTTCCATATGGTCTTCAATCTTGTCAGTGCTGTTGATGTCTGCGCAATCCTGGACAGTATTTCTGGTTTTGATCCCTCATCTGGCACAATGGCTCCTAAGTATTTGAATTTATTAACTGTTTCCAGTTTTTAGCTTCCAATCATGACGTCAGTGCCAATGCCACTTATGTTATTTGTCATCAGTTTGGTCTTCTCTGCACTGATTTCCATCCCATACGCAATGGCTGTACTGTCCAGCTTTTCCACCAGCTGAGCTAGCTCCTTCCCTCTCTGTTCCTGCAAGGCCATCAATGTCGTCCGCAAAGCGCAAGTTCGTGATTGTTCTGCCTCCAATACTGACACTGACAGTTCCTTCATGATCACAAGAGATCGGAAAATATGTCCAAAATAGCAATATTTTGACACAAGATGTTCGGTTTTTGTTTTATTAAATACTACTCACAGCTTCAAACCCAAACTTGGTACAGATATACCGGATGGTAAGGCCTGCCTATGCATACTACTTTGGATGACCCCTCAGAAAGGTCAAGGGTCAAAAGAGATCAGAAAATAAGTCACAAATGGCCATTTTGGGACAAACATTTTCTTTCTCGAGGTATCTTATGGTAAGACCTTCCTATACATTGTAAGTTATTGGTCGCAGGGGTTTGCTACACGGACCCTTGTAGGCCTGAGGGAGGTCAAAAGAACCTTTGTACCCCGAAGGCTGAAGGCCTGAGGGGTACAATGGTTCCTTTGACCTCACGAAGGCCTACAAGGGTACGTGCAGCAAGCCCCTGCTACCAATAACGTATTTGTTTTCATTCCTCCACTACTTTCGTAAAGAAATCAAGAAGAAATCTTCCGACTTGGATCGCGCCAGACATGACTGACATAAAAGGAATAAATATTTATACATAATAGACTTATGACGTAATTAAAAATATTTCATGACGTTGCCGTCTCCAGTAGTGCGCCTGTTGTTTCGAACAACACTAAGTAACTTTGTATTTTAGAACGTTTGGCGATCTTTTATAGAACATTACAATACTGGCATCCAAGACGCGTCAGAAAGAGGGCTATAAAAAGTCCGCCATTTGTTGCTACAATGGTTTTTGATTTTCTTCCTACGTCACACGACCAGTCACTTTAGCGCAAACCGTACCATGTGACCGTGATGCAAAAACCCTTCTAGCGACAAATGGCGGACTTCTTGTAGCCCACCTTGTGACGCATCTTGGATGTGAGTTTTGTTATATAAGAGATTACCAAAACGTGCTAAAGTAAAAAGTTATTTAGTGTTGTTCGAAACAACAAGCACACTCAGTACTGGAGACGGCAACGTCATGAAATATTTTAAATTACGTCATAAGTCTATTACATATAAATGTATATTCCTTTGACGTCAGTCAGGTCTGGCGCGATCCAGGTCGGAAGATGTCTTCTTGATTTCTTTTACGAAAATAGTGGAGGAATGAAAACAAATACGTTATTGGTAGCAGGGGCTTGCTGCACGGACCTTTGTAGGCATTCGGGAGGTCAAAGGAACCATTGTACCCCGAAGGCCGAAGGCCTTCGGGGTACAATGATTCCGTTGACCTCCCTCAGGCCTACAAAGGTCCGTGTAGCAAACCCCTGCGACCAATAACTTATATTGTGTCACGGTCACATGGTACGGTTTGCGCTAAAGAGATTGGTCGTGTGACGTAGGGATGAAAACAAACTAATTTGGATAACCCCGAGGAAAAGTCCAGGATCACAAGAGATCGGCAAATGATGTCCAAACAGTGGTTTTGTTGTTGTTGTTTTTATTAATTTAGTTTTTATCAGCATTTTTGCAAAACGTTCAAGCACATTTGACAGATAGGTAGCTGTTTATAAGACTTTTCACTAATTTAGTGCCAGGTTGTCCGAAGTGTGAAAAGTACATACATTTTGAGTAAACATGGATTTCGCAGGTACAAAAACCAACCCTTTACATGTGTTAGAACACTTAAACACTTGCTTATTTCATAGACCTTTCGGAAAGGTCAAGGTCACAAAGGTCAGATTAATTATGTGGATCGATAATGCACGTGAGCCTTAAGGGCTTTGCCATTCTTGTTAGATGATGTGTGTGGGTACTCATGGTGTGTTATTAAATGAGTCGGTTTGGGTGTGCATTGCGGAGATGCGGATGTGTATAAATTGTTGATGCAGGTGTGTGTCATAGAGTGTACTGGGTGGGTGTGTCTGGGAAAGTTTGTGTGTGTGTGTGTGTGTGTGTGTGTGTGTGTGTGTGTGTGTGTGTGTGTGTGTGTGTGTGTGTGTGTGTGTGTGTGTGTGTGTGTGGTGCACACGTGTGTATTGTGGAGATTTGGATGGGTGTGAATTGTGGGTGTCTGAGGGTGGGTGGAAAGATGGTTGTGGTTGTGAAGTTACGTCTTTTGTGTGGGTGTTTGTAGTGTGGCTAAATAATTTGTTTTGAGATATTTGGATGTATTCTGTGTCTGTATGCAGAATTGTAGACGAGAAAGAGAGAGAGAGAGAGAGAGAGAGAGAGAGAGAGAGAGAGAGAGAGAGAGAGAGAGAGAGAACAATGAACAATGAACAATGAACCTTTATTTTTCCAACGGTAGAAGTTATTGGTAACAGGACCAGTTTTCAAACTTGCCGTTGCTACATCTACTACATAACTGACATAGACAAGTAAACATACACATACCACACACTGACGCATGCATGCACTCGCTCACGCACGCACGCACACGCACGCTCATACACACACACATACCCCCCCCCCCCACACACACACACACACACACATACACGCACTCAGGTACGCACGCATGCACGCCACAACTCGCGCAATGCACGCACGCACACGCGCACACACATGCATACCGCAATTACGCATGCGCGCATGCACGCACACACTCACCCACACACACACACACACGCAAACTTACACACGCACGCGCTCAGACACACACGCACAAAAAAAAACACACGCTCTCGGACACGCACTCCAGACATATATACGCGCACACGCGTACGCGCAAAAATATATAAAATGAGTAAAAATGCAAAGTAAAGAAATAAACAGAAAATCATTAAATACATTCAAGTTCATACAGCAAGGGCAAATATGTATGTAGCTGCTCTCTCTCTCTCTCTCTCTCTCTCTCTCTCTCTCTCTCTCTCTCTCTCTCATCTCTCTCTCTCTCTCTCTCTCTCTCTCTCTCTCTCTCTCTCTCACATATATATATATATATATATATATATATATATATATATATATATATATATATATATATATATATATATATATATATATATATATATATATACACACACACACAGCATGCACACACACACACACACACACACACACTCACACACAGGCACACACACAGCCGTATACACACACACAGATACGCGAGCGCGCGCCCAAAGAGAGAGAGAGAGGGAGAGCGAGTGTGTGCGTGTGTGTGTGTGTGTGTGTGTGTGTGTGTGTGTGTGTGTGTGTGTGTGTGTGTGTGTGTGTGTGTGTGTGTGTGTGTGTGTGTGTGTGTGTGTAAATATACGTTTGGACATCAGCAGTAGGATCAAATTTAACGTTTTGACAAAAACCCTGGAATAAAAGCCCTCACAGTCACGCGAGATCGCATGTTCGTTGAGGCTTTTAATCCAACACATGCAATTTTGACCTACTTCCGAATTCCATACGGCTAACCTGAAAATTAACCCCTGTTGTTTCCACAGTGGTTTCCTGACTGGCAAGGTCAAAAGAGGTCAGCCACCAGAAGAAGGCCGGCTGGGTTGGGGCAATACGGCCAAAGTAGGCCTACAGTCCTCTCCAGAGTACGCTGTCCTGGACAAAGAGCGCAACTGGAAAACGCTGGAGATTCTGGAAAAAATCGCCAAAAACAAAGGTAAAGTGAACAAGCACAGATTGTACGACAGGTTCTGTTTATCTTATTAGATGTTGAGGATGAAATTATCAATTCAGCTCTGCATTACAGTTCTGGAGACACATCGTCCATGATAGTTCAAGGGTGATGTCAGAATAGCTTGGCGCCGAAATGGCGTCAAGCTGTTCTGACACATACCCTTGAACTGGCATGGTTGATCCACATCCTTTCAGCATGTCAGGGCTTAAAGGGTTTCTATTTGTTGTTTTATTTATTGTTGTTTTCATTAGTTAATTTGTTTTGGATTTGCTGGTGTTTTTTCTTGTTGGTTGTCTCGCCCTGTTTTTGGTGTTTTGGTCGGTAGATTTTTTAAAAAGCCTTACCACTTTAAAAACTGAGAATGACTTTATTCAAGATTCTAAACGTTTTCAGTCATAAAACAATTCATTGTATCAGATTTATGTTTTATTTGTTCAAGAGCATCTTCAGTCTTAAACAGCCAGTACCTGTGAAGCCAATATAACCAATGTCAATGAAATATTTGTTTCCGCTTGCAGGCAAATCCATGGCCCAGGTGTCTTTGAGGTGGCTGCTGCAGAAACCGGTAGTGACGTCAGTGATTATCGGCGCCACCAAGATGCATCAACTGGATGACAACATGGGCGCTGCCAATGGCTGGACTCTCGCTAAGGAGGAGGTAACTACTGTTGTTTCGTTTCTTGTGTGTGCGTGTGTATATGTGTGTATATGTGTGAGAGTGTGTGTGTGTATGTGTGTGTGTGTGTGTGTGTGTGTGTGTGTGTGTGTGTGTGTGTGTGTGTGTGTGTGTGTGTGTAAACTATTAATGTATAAATAAAAGAATGAACGTATAAATGAATGAATGAATGAATGAATGAATGAATGAATGAATGAATGAATGAATGAATGAATGAATGAATGAATGAATGAATGAATGAATGAATGAAGCTAGATAACACATTTTGATGAGAACAGGCAGAGTAAGAGACGTACTGAATGTATACAAATGAAAAATGCAAACTTATGACTGTAGTATACTAAAACGTCATTTGGCACTTTCACGCTTGATTATGACAATATATTTTCTCACACTGATTTTCTGTTGTTCATTTGTTTTTAATAATTATTTTCCCTTTAGATGGCAGAGTTTGACGAAGCATCCAAACCGGACATTCCCTACCCATATGAAATGGTGTGGAGAGGGAATGCCAGTCGTGCCAACCCTTGGAACCCTGCTGGATATGTGTGATGTGGTGCGTGAAAGCAAAATGGCCTCAGGCCAAAGTCTGCCATAGTGGGCCCACACACAGGCCAACTATGGCCAGCGTTGCCTCGATAATCTTTGGCTTCTGAGCACGTATGTCATTGCTTCGGAAAAAGCACACTCGAACATTAAGGGAGCGTATTTGTAGAAGTTTAAACTGTAATGGACTAGCAAGTTCACCTAATCCATGTTTTAGGAACAAAATAAATAGTGTTCTGGTCTTTGTTTTGACTGTGAAAGTGTTAACCTTTCGGTTGTCGGTAGCGGATTGTATTGCAATGATTTCTGCAGGTTTGATAGTGACATGAAACTGCTACTGACAGCCAGAGAGTTAACGAACTAACTATTTGTTTGTGATTAGATGGAATAGGTACAGATAAATTTTAACCCCTTTTCGTTAGTTGATTTTTGTTGAACTTACGCATTCTGTACCATGATATTTTGCGATTTCTTTCCTGGTCACTATTCGTGCTATAACAAGCAGTATTGCCTGATTTGAAGGCGCTAACCCTTTGGCTGTTGGAAGCAGTTTTTGTCACGATGATTCCTGAAAGAATCATCGTGACAAAGACCGCTACCAGCAGCCAAAGGTTAAACTGATGTGCCACCGATCTGATGTCAGTTGGATGCTTTTTTGTCACACAGTATGTGTCTGCTTGAATAATGTTATGTTCAATTGTTAACAGAGCTTTGTATTAGTCAGTTTGAGAAATAAAAAGACATCTGAGCAAATAACGTTTATTTCTTACTGTCATTTCTACTGTCTCCATAATTGTTATAAAGGAGTATTTTCAGATTTTTAACAGTATACATGCAGATATGATTTATGTTTTAGTGGAGCTATTCAAAGTACTTCCTCCCTACGGTTACACGCTGGTTTAGTTGTTCTATCCACTGCAGAAAGGCCCGCATGCAGCTGTTTTTTGGGCTTTTTGACAGATACTGGGAAATGACGTTGGAGGCTTGAGTGTTTAAATTCTTCTAGCAAGGCATTTGTTGAGCTGTGGGAACAATTTCAAAAAATTGCGTAGAGCTAAGATTATGGAAGTAGACAGGTTGTGGCAAAGTCTGGACATTCTCTGTTTGAAGGTTTTCTTGTACCAGCCTGTATTTATCAGCCGGTGTGTTTACATGCATAGTTTTGATTCTTGGCTGAAAGCAGTTGGCTGGCTGAAAGGGATAAAGAGGTCCCATGAAAGGCAGTGGATGATGTTTACTAGCAGGTCTAGTTTGTTTACAGAAATGGCGGATATACGGCTAGTTTGATTTTTTTTTCATGCAAACTTTTGGTGTGCAGCAAAAAAGTCAAACATGATGATCAAATGCCCTTTAACTCATTCAGCCCCGACACACCACAGCAAGACATGGATCGAGCATGATAGTTCAATGGTGGTACCAGAATGGTTTAGCGCCCATAGACCCAAAATTGTTGTGCCGCAACGGAAACATTTATTTGTGCAACTATCACATTCCAGGGGCGGATCGGGATAGGTGGGGGACAAATGAATAATGGTAACAAAGTTGCAACGTGTAGACAAGCATTGTTGCAAAGTGTATACACATTTTCTGTTGCTATACGTTACCTGTGGAAAACAGCAGTAGATTTTTAACTCATTCAGCCCCGACACACCACAGCAAGACGTGGATCGAGCATGATAGTTCAAGGATGGTGCCAGAATAGCTTGGCGCCCATAGGCGCCAATCTATTCTGGCACCACAATTGAACAATCACGCTTGATCGGTCTCTAGAATGGTAATACAGTCCTTCAGAGGGCAACCTAAACATTTTGGGATTTCGGTCCTGGGGTAGAATGTGTTAAAATAAACCGAAAAGGAAGGAGTACCAAATACTTCGGAAATCACACAGATCGATGACCACTTGCTTAGTGCTACCAGCGAACCCCAAAATATTCGTTGCTGTCACCCATCTACACCTAACATATTGAAACAATTGAAAGACAAAGAATACAAGCCATTATCACTCACAGACGCAATCCAAAGACAGTAGATTATAATATACTGTTTGTTACGCATTGCAGACACGTTTAAATATCCTCTTCACGACACGGTCGATTTTCTTCTAAAATATTGAACCTCATGGGTGCGCGGACCAGTCGTGCAAACATCGAGGACGGTTCCTTCTTTCCTCTACAAATTGTGTTCTTATTTTAAACGACCAACACTTGAGCAGGGTACCAGATTTCTCTTCCGTCTCCTCGACTTGAAACGAATCAGACGCGGAATTTTTTCAAACGTTCTTTGTACTCCGCCGAGCTGTTTTCCTTGATTGTGTACGTGATAAGGCAGTGTGTGGCGGAGTTTGTCGCCTTACCGTCAAACGTTCTAAATGTTATTATTTTACTTTTCTGATTTCTTCCACACGAGACACTAAGCATACGTTTGTCGGGAAAGTTTGAGCGTTGACTTCTCTGACACCAAACACTCTGCTGCTGTAACCAAGACTGAAACCTCTTTTGACCCAGCGAACCAGGTGAGCATAGTTTTATAGCCGAACAATGCGACAATTTTTCAATTATCTCCTCTTGGATGGTACACCTTTAAAATTAGAACAACTTTGAAATGGGGGTCGTCGGAGCACCGTTCCGGCGCATGCACATGACGTTTTGCAGTGCGTGCGGGCCCAACATTATGCCAAAGAAGTAACAAGATGAAAATGACGTCACATCTATAGCTACGCAAACCTTGCTGGAGAACATACTTCTGGCGCCAAACGCCGTGTGTGTCAATGTGTGTGTGTGTGTGTGTGTGTGTGTGTGTGTGTGTGTGCGTGCGTCCGTGCGTGCGTGCGTGCGTGTGTGTGTGTGTGTGTGTGTGTGTGTGTGTGTGTGTGTGTGTGTGTGTGAACACCAAATCACTCAAATGGGTTACTTTCTTTACCATCCTTATGCAAAATGGGTGTGTGTAAAATTCTGGGTGACCAAGTCAGACACCCATTTTTTCTGAGGGTTGTTTCTGTATTATCTTTCATTCAAAAGTCAGGAAAAAAATATCAAAATACGGTGTCCCCATTTTGACAGATTTACTCGATGGTTGTGTTTCGGCGATGCCTTGGGCCTGTGTGTTGACACGGAAACGGCCGCAGTGTTTTCAGATCAATTTGATGATCGCCGATTGGTTAGCCCAACACTGATGAACGGAGTTGTTTCCCTTGCTAAAACGTCTTTCGTCTCCAACCGTGACCGGCCATTCTTTCGCGTTTGCAGAGGTACTTTATGCAATATTTCTTAGTTCAGAGCACGCCCAAATGTACTTGTTCAGTGCAGTTATTTAACTGAGAGATGCCCCCAATCCCCGATACCCGTTTGGCCCAGAAAAATAAGGCGTCTGCTTCAGCCGTGGCTCGGTCCGTGTCTTCCTCTCTGACTCTCTGACCGTTGAGTCTTGTAGTAAATGATAATAGAACCCCACGATTTTAACTTGACAAAAGCTTTCTTCTTCAATGAAAGGAATTCGTTCAATAACCCCATTACAAGGTCAATCTGCCACGCGATTTTGTTTCTTCTTTTTTTTCCCTGACATGTGTTAACTTGCCACATGCATGCACAGTATCAGTTGACTTTTTTGTAAAAAACAAAAATGGCGCCAGATTTCAATCCTCGTTAGCAAAACTGCCTCGCGATTCAAAGAACAAACGTCCACAAACAGGTCTTTCGGAATGTGCAACTGAAGTGTCGCTTTTTACTGTATTACCAGTTTTTAGTTCTCAGGGTCACCCTGGTCAGCCCCAAAGGGTGGGTTTTTCTCTCTATTCTGGGGCATGTGTTTCTGTCTACCCTTTGTCCATTCACCTGTATTTGCCTTTTTAAAACTCTCCCTACTGTCTGCACTGCCTGTAGCTCTTGATATTGGATGTGTGTTGCTAAATGGTCTTAGCTTTATTTAGGCCCCATGTGTTAGGTTTATTTAACGTATTTGACCGGCAGGCGACATACATGGCAATGTTCTGTTTAGGTGGGTTTTTTTTTTTCACAAGCAGTGCAGGCACGTCCTGAGAAAGCCTTGTTGCTGTCGGGACGTTAAGCAATGTACAATCAATCTGATTCAAAATGTCAGTTGGTTTACATGGTTGTATTGGACATGTTTGCAGCAACACCGTTTTGGTCACACCGGCTCAGGACTTTCTGCACACACCCAGCGCCAGATGGCAGCAGGATGTCCAAACCCATCGGGATCTATGCTGCAGAATCATGGCCCCCCAGCCTCTGCCACAGAGGGTGCGTCTGGTAGGAGGGTGCATGGACGGCAGCGGAATGCTCCCAATTACAAACTGGTAAGTAAAGTGATTCTATGATCATCTTCATTTTATTGGCTGGCGTGCGTGCGAAGCAAAAATGAGTTTATGTTCTGGGCCACTGGTCGTCCGTCTGTCGTCCATGGTAAACTTTAACTCATTCTACCCCAACACCAAAATCCTTAAATTTTTCCCCTGTCCTCTCAAGACCGCATTGCAGCGCTGGACACAGATCGACCATGATAGTTCAAGGGTGATGCCAGAATAGCTTGGCTGTTCTGGCATCACCTTTGAACTATCATGGTCGATCCTTATCCTGCTGTGGTGTGTCTGGGGGTAGAATGAGTTAACGGTGGCATTTTCTCGGAGACTCACATTCTTCAAGCTTGGCCCAAGGATACTTTGTGGCAAGACCTTTTTAAACATGCCAATTTGAGTGACCTCTCTCAAAGGGTCACGCAGGGTTGACAAATGTGTGAAAACTGCTTGCATTTTCAGAAAACATGGATTTTGCTGCTGCAGAATCCAGCCCTCGTCACCGAGGTCACACATATGTAAATCGGTCATACACGGGATTACTCTTTTTATTCTTGTACAAGGCCCCTTAAACCAAAATTGGGCTGTTTCTGTCCTAATGTGGTAAAAATGCCTTGTACACGTTTTTTATCGTATTATTTTTCTTTCTTTTTTTTTGTCAGTAGTCAATGTGCTCACGGCTGAGGCTTACGTAGTTCAGCTATTTTTGTCTCCTGCAAGCTTGGAATTTAATGTGTAGCACAGCACAACGTGTAGACAAAGGCCAGATGTTGTACTCAGTGACCTCACCTCGCCTAGTGTCGGTTTCTCCCTTCTTTTTAGAGCTCTGCTATGATGCCAGACAGCTGGGTACTGCGGAGTATTTTCCCCTGACAAGAGATTTGTGGATTGGGTTGTTAACTATGTAGTCTTGTAAAAGTACGATTTTTCATCTGCAAGAGGTTTTTGCAACAATATAGTGTTTGAAGTGCTCTAGGTGTCGGTAATAGTTTCAGAATTTACAAAAGCGTATTCAGCTAGGAAAGTAATGTTCTATCGCATGGAAGAGTGCTTCACCATTTTGTAACACGTAATGATTTTGGTCGGGCGGGCGACTTTCCGCTACCCGTCAGCTTTTCGGCTAGCGAAAAGCTCCCGCTGCGGTCGGCTTTTGGCGTAGAACTGGTCTGCGGAGATAGGTGGATTTGAGCGGGTGTTATCCACGACTGCTTCTACAGTTGCTGTTTCTTCCGCTCTGCCCATTTTTTGTAGTCTTCCTTGATAACGGGCGTCTCGGACTTTGTCGTTTTTCCGAGGCTTCCCAATATCAAAGGACGTTTTAGACTTAGCCATTTTTTGGGAGTCTTCGGACTCTGCCATTTCTTAGATAGCTATCCTTTTAGAAGGGCATCTCGGACTCTTGCCATTTTTCTACATAGTTAGTTATAACGGGCGCTTCGGACTTTGCCATTTTTCTGGAGTCTTCCTTGATAACGGGCGTCTCGGACTTTGTCGTTTTTCCGAGGCTTCCCTTTATCAAAGGACCTTTTGGACTCTGCCATTTTTCTTAGATAGTTATCCTTTATAGCGGGCGGCTCGGACTCTCGTTTTTCCGAGGCTTCCCTTTACAAAGGGCGTTTTGGACTCTGTTATTTTCGGGGCTCTTCTTTTGTAACAGGCGCCTCGGACTGTCGTTTTCCGAGGCTTCCCTTTTACAAAGGGGCGCTTTGGACTTAGTCATTTTTGTACAGGTCTTCTTTTAACAAAGGCCTCTCTGACTTAGCTACTTTTATAGACTTTCTTTTATAAAGGGCACTTTGGACTTTATTTTTGCCGAGGTTTCCTTTTATCTAATGGCCTCTCCGACTTAGTTATTTTACTAGATTCTCCTTTGTTCGGACTTTGTCATTCTTTTTAGAGACACAACTTAGATAATAGTACTTTGCTGCGCTACTGTAGTAACGTCTGATGACATTGTGACCAGCAGAGAATATATTTTTCTCAAACGGCCTCATGCCGGGGCATTTGTTGTCGCTTTAGCCTTATTAGCCTGTACTGCAATATATATACGAAATGCGATCTTCGTTTCACATGTTTTATTGTAGTTAGTATCGAGTGCGAGTGACTGTGCTTGTGTGTGTGAACTTGGCATCCTGACACAAGCAAACATTTACATACACATTCACCGGTCACACAAACATTGCACACGGTCAGCGACCCTACAGATTTTGGTGTCGAAGGCTGGGGGTGAGGCGACACTACACTAATGCAGCTTTGGTTTCAATCTTTCTTTCTTTCTTTCTCCAGTTGGCAAATGGCGCCTGGGATGGACCCGAGACTGAGAGTAGTGCCAGCGCATCGCAATACGAGGGCAGTGGTGACTCGAGGAGTTTGTTCCTGGCTCGAGCTCACCGGATTCAGAGGGTGTGTCGGCATCAATTGCTGGGATCTCTGACACAGACAGTATTGTATCGACTATGTTAGATTTCATCAAAGTGGCAGGTTCGGGGTGGCCAGGTGTTGGTGACGCTAGTACCAGCAAGGTGCAGTGTGCGTTAGGGGGTGGCAATGAGAATGTGGATAGGCAGGAGGAACATGATGCTGGAAAGAGTGGGGAAAGAGCACTTACAGAAGAAACAGGTGTGCACGTGTCGCAGAGAGGGAAAGGAAAGTACAAATGGGACAAGAAACATGCATGCAAATTGTGTGGCAAGCTTGTCTTGAAAATGAGCACGCACTTACAAGATGTCCATGCAGATGAGGCAGACGTTGCTAAAATTTTGTCGATGAAAAAAGGGACCAAGCAGAGACGTCGAGCATGGATCAGACTACAAGATGAGGGTGATTACATGCATAACGTTGCTGTTCTTGAAAACAAATCCGGATGTTTGATTCCTAAGTATCGCACCAAAACTAGTAAGGTAGACGACCTTCTCGCCTGTAGCCATTGCAAAGGGCTCTATCAAAAAAAGCTGATATCTGTACACTCAAAACGTTGCTGTCAGAAGCCAGGAGGGTTTCAGATCACTCGGCGAGGGGACGCGGCGCGCCGTGGTCGGCTAATGCTTCCAATACCCGTAGACGTTGAATTTTCCTTCTATCACAAGGTCTTGGCCAGCCAGAGAGATGATGAGATAAGCCGTCTCATCAGAACTGACCCCTTGCTTCTTGAGTATGGAAAGAGATTATTTGACCGCAGGGACATTGAAGAACACACGGCTGGACAAATCAGCTCCAGGATGCGGGAGTTAGGGAGACTATTAAAGATTATCAGAGTGAGGTCAGAAATGAAAATCGCAAGTTTAAATGCTGTGATCAATTCAGCTAGCTTTGATCATGTTGTCCTGGCTGTAAAAGAGCTAGCAGATTTTGATGAGGACACACATCAGTTCAAAAAAGGCAATCTCGCAATGCGCATAGGCCATGCTTTGAAAAAGTGTTCACAGATCAAACAGTCACAGGCATCCAAACAGCTTGGGCAGGGTTCAGACGACAGGTGGCGACAGGAGCTCTCTGAGGCGCAGCGGTTTGACTCTGTCTTCAACGGGGACTGGTATGATTGTGTGTCCGCTACAGCAGCCCAGTCGGTCGGGAAAATGACCATGAACAAACCCAAGCTGATCCCATCATGTGAAGATGTGAGGAAGGTCCAAAAGCTTCTTGAGACAAGGATGGTTTCGGAAGATTATCCGACAGTGGTTAAAGCAACTCTTTGTGCTGTATCACTTTTCAACCGAAAACGAGGGGGAGAAGTTCACAGAATGAAGGTGTCAGACTTCCAGAATGCTAAGATTGGATCGATCACCAATCAAGATATCTTGAAAGGTCTCACAGAGGTTGAGAAGAAAATGGTGAATCATTTTCAGCGAGTGGAAATCAGAGGCAAGTTTAATAGGAGTGTTCCCGTTTTGCTGACGAAGAAGATGATGACAACTGTGGACAGAATCCTTCAAATGAGGCAATCAGTGCCAGCTCTCGCTGATTCCCAGTACATCTTTGCCACACCTTCTGGTCAGAGGCCTTACAGAGGCCATGATGTTCTGAAGTCCCATGCCCTAGAAGCAGGGGTGTCATACCCAGCCATGTTCACATTTACTCAGTTGCGGAAGCAGGTTGCAACTTTGGCTCAGTCAATGGCCATCTCGGAGTTAGACCAGGATCAGCTGGCAGATTTCCTTGGCCATGATATTCGGATACATCGCCATATCTACCGCCAACCTCAAGACGTCCTTCAAAAGGCAAAAGTGGCAAAGATTCTTCTGTCAGTTAACAATGGGATGACAGATTTTGAGAGTTGCATTAGAGCTGAGCTGGGCGATGATGAAGAGATTGACTTTGACAATGAAGACACATCAGAAACTGGCAGAGAGGTCTCGGGGGGAACAGCACCTGTGAATGAAGCAAGTAGCAAGTCAGCAACACAGGAAACGATGAGCATGACGGAGAAAAGACGTCCAGAGCCTGATGACAATCTAGATAGTTTTGATGATGACAGTACTGCGTCAGCTCCTGTTCGAAAGAAAGCTAGATTTACAAGGAAACCATGGGGGGAAGCTGAAGAGAAAGCTGGTCAAACTCGTTTCAAGACACACCTCGTCATGAACAAACTTCCTGGAAAGGCCGAGATACAGTACGCAATGGCAGAGGAGCCTGCACTTAGACATAGGCGCTGGACAAACATTAAGGATTTCGTCCGCAACAGACTGAAAAAGTTACAAAAGAAATGAATTGAGGTTCCCCGCCACTCGCGGCATTTTCGATTTCATACAGATTTATTACAAGAGTGTTATTATTGGGGTGGTTTCAGCATGTATAGCCTGCTTTTTTTTTTATCTGATGGACGCCTGGATCATTTTGTATACTGTATAACCTTTGGATTTGCAAAACGAAACAGCCGGCTGGGGACAAAAGACAATAATAAGATAAGAAAACCATTGACAATGTAAAGATTGATTACAAGAGTGTTATTGGGGGGGGGGGCGGATCATTTTGTAATATACTGCATACCATTTTAAAAACTCTGCAAATAAAAGAATGGTTGGTTGTACTGCATACCATTTTAAAAACTCTGCAAATGAAAGAATGGTTGGTTGTTGGAGACGAAAGACGTTAAATAAAGGCTGAAGTTTCAAGTGATTTCTTATGTTGTCAGTTAATTAATTAATGTCAGTGTTCTGTTCTGTCATTTTAACTCATTCTAACCCAAGACCAGAATCCCCAAATGTTGAAGTCATCTTCAGAAGACTGCGTTGCAGTGCAGGACACAGATAGGCGCCAAGCTATTCTGGCATCACCCTTGAACTATCATGGTGGATCTTTTATTTTGCTGTGGTGTGTCTGGGGTAGAATAAGTTAAGCCCAAATGTTGAAGTCGTCTTCAGAAGACTGTGTTGCAGTGCAGGACACAGATCCACCACGATAGTTCAAGGGTGATGCCAGAATAGCTTGGCGCCCATAGGCGCCAAGCTATTCTGGCATCACCCTTGAACTATCGTGGTGGATCTTAAATTTTGCTGGGGTAGAATAAGTTAAGTGTTAGTTTCTTCGTCTGGGTCTTTTTCTATCTTTCATATTTTTCCACACTTTTTTACCTGCATCTTAGTCATACTGAGGCTAATAGCTTCAAATTTGTTCACTGCCATAATTCTATGCAAGCTACATTACAGTACTTACAGATGAGGACATAGACCAATGGCTTTAGTTCAAGGGTGGTGCCACAATAGCTTGGCGCCTAGAGGCACCAAGCTATTCTGGCACTAACCCTTGGACTATTTCAGTCACACTTGTTGCACACACTGGTGTATTCCGAATGATAAGGGTTAATATTCAAAATGCTCTGTTGCTGTTTGTCTGAAACTCCAGAGTACCCAAAACCAAAAAAAAAAAAAAAAGTCCTTTAATTTCCAGAATACATTATGTTGATTCTCACATCAATGCCATGATAAACTGTTTTGCTTCAGAAGGACAAAACGCAGCAATGTTTAAAAGATTTCCTCTGTAAAAATCATAATCGAAAGGTTTCGGGCCAGTGTTTATTGAATTTTGCACCATACAATGTAAAAAATGTTAAAGCACACATACACATTAAGTTGGGGAAAAAATTAATGTGAAAAAGAAGTATTCCATGAACTTGACCTTATTACAGACGCCTACTGTTGTGAAGACACCCATTTTGACTGTAATGCCAGTTTTTGTGTGAGAGAGACAACCACCCACTTTATTGGCAGAAACCCATTTTTTCGGCATCTAGTGGCTCTGTTTCTAGAAAATGTCTATTTTATTTTAAGTTATAGAGCTTAGTTATAAGGTGAGTTCTAAACATTCGCATCAATTCCAGAGCCCTAGAATAAATAAAAATATGGGAACCCATTTTCACATGAAATGGTAGGTAACCCACTGTGAGGCTTTTGTGCGCCTGTGTGTGTGTGTGTGTGTGTGTGTGTGTGTGTGTGTGTGTGTGTGTGTGTGTGTGTGTATGTGTGTGTGTGTGTGTGTGTGTGACATCGACTAGAGCCCGCGTTTGAGGACGGACAAGCTTGACATTTTATGATATTGTCCCTAAAAGAATAATCTCAAGGTAGTATTTTTGATTTTTTGTTTTTAAATTATTAAGATGCATATTTGGCGAAAAAATGGCCGTTTCACAAAAACAGGTTGATCGACTCTGCAGTCCGTACTTTTTCTAGATATTTTGCGTGACCCTAGATTAAACGAAGACATGAATGAGTTCGTTAACCAGCATTGTACCTCTCAATATTTTGAGTGATAATTAAATTTGTGTGTGAAAAAATAGTTTCACGTTTTGGGGATTCATTTCACGAATTATTTGGGATTAATCTTAAAACAATTGCATCTTTTTTACAAAAACAGCAATCTTCTCATTAATATCACATGATTTTTCATAAACAGTATTTACATTAGCCTAGAGTGTGTCTCGGCTGTCGGGTACGATTAGGTGAAATTGTGAGCTGTAACCCCTACTACTGTCACCTGAGGCAGGGGCGGATCTTGGGGGAGGGGGGCGCGGAGGGGGGGGGCTGTTCCAGGAGTTCCGGACCCGCCTCCACCCTCCCTCCCCCCCCCCCCCCGAAAAGAAAAAAAATTGTAAAATGCTATAATAAAGTCCCATTTTGGAGTGTTTTTAATCCCCCCCCCCACCCACCCACCCGTTGTTTGATATTTTGTTGGCGAATGGTGAATCTTAACACGCACGCGCCTGCTCTCTCTCTCTCTCTCTCTCTCTCTCTCTCTCTCTCTCTCTCTCTCTCTCTCTCTCTCTCTCTCTCTCTCTCTCTCTCTCTCTCTCTCTCTCTCTCTCTACCCCTCTACCTCTACGGAGTACGATTAGGTCAAATTGTGAACCTTACTATCGACACCTGAGGCAGGGGCGGATCTGGAGGGAGGCGGGGGGGGGGGGGTTCCAGGGGTTCCGCCCCCCCCCCCCCCCCCGCCCATCTCTCGCCCGTTGTTTGATATTATGGCGAATTGTGAGAGTCTTAACAAGCACGCCCCTACTCTCTGAGAAGTCTGACCACAACAGTCTACAGACGTGCCATTCTGACAGGTCAGAAGGGCGTGGCCACAACCTGACTCGGAGACACGACCATGGCAGGTCTGAGGGGCCAGTCCACCACGGCCAGGCCTTATCAGGTCAACGGAAGCAGCCAGCAATGTACCGCCCACAGCCGGGTGATGCAATTTCCCACCATCCGCGTCCCCAACAGGTTTTCGTGGGACATCAGGCAGCAAACTTTCAGCTGACTGACTTTCCGCCCTTGGGTCCTACGGGACCAAGTCCTGCAGTCACGCCGGCTCCGCCATCTTCTACGTTAGCCTGGGGTCGTGCTGGCCCTGCTTGTGTTGACAGTTTTCACCTCCCGGATCACGTCTTGAGACAAATCGCACAGCTTATTTATTCATCCAGGCCCAGTGCATAAGCACATCTGCCGGCAAGTGATTGTGCTGCAGTGAATCCTCGTGGCATCACCAATACCTCATGTTAAGTACAGCCAGTGCGACACAATTCAAACCTCGATTTCGTCAGACAGTGCCGATACAAGATTGTGTCACAGAGACTCTTTATAACATTAACTATATTTAATGTTATATGAGTCGCTGCGACACAGTGCATGCTGCAACGATTTATGAAACAGTACAGTACAGTTCACAAGATTGTGTCACAGAGACTCTTAATGACATTAACAAAACTTAATGTTATTTGTGTCACTGCGACACAATAATATGCGATGATTTAGCATATCAAACTATGCTGATACAAAGTATGCTGATACAAGATTGTATCACAGAGACTCTTCCTAACACTAATAAATCTTGGTGTTGTGTGAGTCGCTGCGACACAATGGAAATCATGATTTAGGTTATGAAACTATATTGATACAGAATTGTGTCACAGAGACTCTTCATAACATCATCTAAGCTTGATTTTATGTGAGTCACTGCGACACAATAATAAACAATGATTTAGCGAATGAAACCATGCCGATACAAGATTGTGTGACAGAGACTCTTCATAACGTTTTCTATTAACTGTTGTGAGAGTCTTTTCGACACAATGTCAGCACTGATCTGATATTTGGAGTGGAGGATGATGTCATCCATTGCTTTATTTTTAATAGTAAACATAGACTTTCAGACATACAGACTTTTTATGACGTTTTAGATTGACAAGGTGATTTGCTTTTGCATAAACTTATTATCACAGACTGTTGCATGACGTCTCATTTATACCACGAATGTGACTTTTTCTTCGTACACGGTAACTATTACAACTACGTATGGTGTTGCATGGACCCAAAGGGACCTGTCTTCAAACCTGTGACTGGACTATAACATAGAGCACGGTGGACTTTTATTGCGTTGCTTGACAACCTTGCTTATCCCTGCTTTCCGGAGAAAAGCTAACCAGTGCGTCTGTGCAGGCTGAAACAATTCAATACTCGAGTGGTTTCTCACTTGGCGACACAGCTAATCCAAACAAAGGAGTGACGGATTGTATTGACCGCGTGTTGTCTGCTGTGATTGCGCTAGTCACCGCCAGCAGTCACGTGTGAAGATTGTTTGAGCGTGTGATAGTTTGTTTGAACCGCCTACAGCTCTTGACTATTGGAATCCTCTAGTACCAATTGGATACTTAGACACTTTATGTTGTGTAATTACATGCTAGGTGTTTACACGATTTTTTCTTCAGCCCACACATTGTTTTTTTTTTTTTTTGTTGTTTATTTTTTGTATTTGTTGTTATTATTGTTTTTGCTTTGTTCTGCTTGACTATCTATACGTTCCCTTTTAATATGTAAACAGGTTGCAACAGCATTCATTTTTTAAATATCGGTCATCTTAATGTGTATCACCTGTGTCACAAAATACCAGATATAACTATTCTCCTAAACCAGTCCTCACCATTTCACATTTTTGGATTTACGGAATCTCGTCTAACAGCTAACATTAGTGACCATGCCATAGCTATATACAATTACTCCATTCTCAGGCGAGATGCATCTGCCCCCGGACATACTGGCCTAGCAGTGTACGTACACAATTCCATCAACAACTATGTAAAGAGGCGTTGTGATTTAGAATCCCCTAATATAGAGTGCATGTGGTTAGAAGTTAAAACGACTAAGTCCTCGCCTGTTCTTATAGGTTTTGTATATAGAAACCCAGCGGCCTCAGCCTCCTGGCAGGACGAGTTTGTGTTAATGATGGATGTGGTTCAGGAGTCCAAAGGTGATGTACATATTTTGGGAGACTTCAACATAGACTTGCAAAAGCAAGGACACACTTCGTGGAGATCCATGTTGAATTTTTTAGGGTTGAAACAGCTTGTCCAGTCACCTACTAGAGTGACTTCCTCATCTTCAACGCTGATAGACCATGTATATAGCACAAATGTCAGCGTTGTAAAAAATGTTAGCGTACCTAATATTTCCATTAGTGATCACTTTCCTGTTTGTTTTACGTTGTCTGTTAGGTTAGCTAAACAGTCAATCAAAGGACACACTACCATAATGTATAGATGTTTTAAAAAATTCGACCAAACTGCTTTTTTATATGACATATCTTTAGTACCATTTTATGATATAGAAAACTGCAAAAACCCTAACGATGCCCTGTCACGCTGGTACGAGCTGTTTCTCGCCGTTCTGGATAGACACGCGCCTAAGCGCATCAAACGCGTCAAATATCCTGTTATGCCAAAATGGCTCTCTGGTGAGATAAAACAAGCAATGGAAGTAAGAGATGAATTAAAACGAGACAATAAATTTACTGAATACAAGAAGCAGCGAAACCATGTCAAATCTCTAGTTCGTAAAAGCACAGAGGCAAACTGCAGAACAAGTTATTGCCGACGGCAAAGACATCCGTCCAGTCTGGCAAGTAATAAACAATTTCACCATAGGTAACATTAAACGATTGCATAAAATTCTGCCCGATCTTACTGCAGATGCGTTCAACGCTCACTTCATAACTGTTGCTCAAACTCTGGCGAAGTCAAATACACCTAACCCTGTAAAATACACTTGCTCTCGTCAACTACGTCACCATAGTCAACAGAGAGCCTGCGGCCCATTTTTAGTACCGCTTATGACTGTCCTAGATGTAGGCAAATCTATTTCCAGTTTAAAGAACAAATCGTCTTGCGGTCCAGATGGTATTAATAGTCAAATTTTAAAACTATCTCTGCCCTACGTCGTCGAATCCCTGACCTTAATTTATAATTTATCGATCAGACATAACGTTTTTCCCGACGAGCTGAAAAAAGCGAAGGTAATCCCGCTTCCCAAAAGCAAAGATTTATGCAACCTAAACGAGTACAGGCCCATTTCCATATTATCCTGTATTTCAAAACCGCTCGAGAAACATATCCATACTCATCTTCTAAACTTTCTGGAGCAAAACCATCTGATAACTGCAGCACAATCAGGATTTCGACCTCTACATTAGTGCCAAACTGCCCTCAATCATTTAATTGATAAATGGCTCTCTGCCATAAATGACAGTAAAGTATCAGGTACAATCTTTCTTGACCTGAAAAAAGCTTTTGATCTTGTCAACCACTCTATCCTACTAAAAAAAACTACCATTCTATCACATTGACTCAAATACTGTCTCCTTTATATCTTCCTATCTCAGGGACAGAACACAGAAAGTACTGCTAAATGGTAAATTTTCCTCTGATGGTTTAGTAACTTGCGGTATTCCACAGGGGTCTATTCTAGGGCCCTTATTATTTAATCTATTTATTAATGATCTGCCACTGTGTATATCTCATTTAGACGCAAACTGCGATCTGTTCGCAGATGACACGACCATACACACATCTGATAAAGATATCGCAACCATTAATAAGGTACTCCAACAAAGTCTTGATGAAGTAGCAGGCTGATGCAGTGATAATCACATGATTATTAGTATTCCGAAGACAAAGAGCATGTTAGTTACTACACGTCAGAAACATCAGCATGGCCTACCACCTTTAACACTCTCCTTAGATAGACAGCTTGTTGAACAAGTAACTAGGCACCGCTTATTAGGCGTTATAGTGGACAACCAATTAAGCTGGGAGCCGCATACTGACTCAATATGCAAAACAATCTCCAAAAATCTGTTCCTGTTATCAAAACTACGCCATATAGTTAATACTGATATCCGTAAACTCTTTTTCCATGCGCATATCAAAACGCATTGTGACTACAGTTCTACCGTCTGGGATGGATGCAGCGAAGTTCACATGAAAAAAGTTAATTCCTTGTATCGTCGGGGCATTAAATTAATACTTCCCGGTCCTACTTCGACTGATGAAAAATTAAAATCTCACAAGTTACTAACATTGAAGAAACAGTTTGAATTTAATCGCTGTGTTCTACTGCACAAGATCATGCACGGAAAAGTCCCACCCTATCTAAAAACTCTATTTTCCGACAATAATAGGAAAAACACGAGAAATAGTTCGATCCACTTCCAAAAATTAGATTAGACATCTGTAAAACCAGTCTGTCTTTTTCAGGCGCTAAAGCGTGGAATATGTTACCTCCACACCTGAAATCAATTTGTAAGATTAGCGTCTTCAAAGATCGCCTCTATAAATATTTACTTCAGAAGTAATAGTATGTTCGGCTCCCTTATGCTACTATTCGTATAGTTAGTGACAAGTTTCCTATTACCTAATACTCTTCTACTGTTGCTGCAGATTATGTAATAGCTCGACTGTCTGCATTAACATGTCAGGTTCATACCTGTGTATATAATTATATATTTTTTTATTTCTATTTTTTTTCCTCTGAGTGGTGGTGGTGGTGGGGGGGGGGGGGGTAGATGGGTCTTTTTACTTACATATGTTTTATCTTTTGATGTATCGTCTGATGTATTTTTATATGTGTAGAGTAGCAGGACATTTTGGAAGATAGGCATTGCTATGCCTAAAACTTTTTATCCTGAATAAAAACGTTTCATCATCATCATCATCTCTCTCTTCCTCTCTACCCCTCCCCCCCCCCCCCCACCCCCCTCCCCACCGCTTTTCGGCCCCTGGAAGCAAGGTCTAGCGTTGGGGAGGCCTTTAGTATGAGGTTGAAGGTCCCAAACAAAAAGTAGGAACCCCCTCCCCCTTTCAGGTAAGTGATCCGCCCCTGTGAGGTGTGAAAACTTAGCCAATGTTCGGCACCACTTTTTCGGAGTTATTTTTTAAACAGCTAACATAACTTTGGACTTGTCTTTTTTACCGCATGGTTTTTCATAGACAGTGTTTGCATAAGCCTGCTGTTTGTCCCGGCTCCCGGGTAGGATTAGGTCAAATTGTGACCTGCAAGCTCTAGGTGTAAAAACTGCAAAGTTTGATCCTCTAATAAGTAAAATGTTAGTAGTGCGATGAGTGACGTACAACATCAAGTCGTCACTATGAACACGGCGTCGTGATACCAACGATGCCATTACGTCAAGCTTGACTAAGTGACGTCATTTCGCTGCTCGTGCTATTATTCTTCTTCATAATAGGCACAGAGATTACGAATGGCTGGAAGCGCCAAATGTCCAAGTTATTTCTGTGTGCCAGTGTGCCGTGTGGATCAGAGGGTGGGTTAGGGCAGATGGAGATGGATCAGAAGGATAAGCTTGAAAATAGAAACAACTTTGGGCTGTTTACTTCTTTGCTGCACTCAAGAAGTTTGCATGAAAAAGAAATCAAACTAGCAAGGCCTGTCATTCGCCCTTTCTAACAAGATGGGATACAATACAATACAATACAATAATACGTTATTAATCCCTCATGGGGAAATTCACATTTTTGCCACCACAGGTGCTGCTTACATTCACTCACTCGCTCATTCCACAAATTACAATAACAGAGCTACACAATGGACAATGACTCGGGACGAGTGAAGCCCGTCGCCAAGGCATCTAATGGCCAGCGCCAGTGGCCTCATCCCGACCCGAACCTCCCTGACAAAAACAGAATACTAAGACAGCCCTATGTCCCCTGAACACACTATTATAATATTCTTTATTAAGTTCCTACTTGGCTAAAACTAGTACATAAAACAAGTTAACAACAGAAACAAAATACCCGCGTCGATACGGAGATGATCTCCGATCTAGGCAACAAAACTGAACAACGGTCAAACAGCACCTGGGGGCCCGTCGCCGCCATAGTACAGCGCCGGTGTTTAGACAGTCGCTCCTGCATAAACAGTCACCACCTTAATTATACTGAACTTAACTAGTATATAACTTCATATTCATTTTAAAAATGAACCCTAAGGATGAACCCTAACCTACAAAGTCTCTTCTATATGAAAGCTGTCCTCGCTGTCAAGGGTCTCTACCTTTCTTTGACCCGATTCTGACGTTGAAATATCTCCTATCGAGAAAGGCTCGCAGATCTGCCAATGCGTCAGTGAGCTTTATAAGGGGCGCAGTGCATACGCGTAATTGGTTTGTCAAACGTCATTTGTCATGACGTTGTTTTGTTGTTGTTTTATATTTTATTTTTTTACATAATTTTCTATTTTACGTGATATGAGTTTCACTTTCGCTTCATGACTTGGGAAAATGGTGAGAAACCTAGAATTTCAAGTACAATTTCAGTATTGCTAAAATTTGTGTGAAATCAGGTTGACTTTACCTAGCTATATGATATACTAACTACACCTGCATGATCTTCTGAAAGGGCGTCGAAGTGTGTGCGTGCGCACGCGCTGCAAACATCTCCAAGAAGCATAGATCCTCCGGGCGCATGACGATCCAAGCCTCTTGGAGGTGTGCCCGTGTGTGTGTGTGTGAGAGAGAGAGAGAGAGAGAGAGAGAGAGAGAGAGAGAGAGAGAGAGAGAGAGAATTACGTCATATTTAGAGTATTGCGCCAATGTCTGCGTGTTGACGGAACTGATTCTTTTACGTCACCGTCACAGTCTGACTTGCTCCAGAAGTCAAGGTTTTTTTCTTTTTTTTTCTGAAAAGCATTACTTTTTACTGAAGAAGTTGAAAGAATACAAAGATGGCTAACAAACTCATCCAATGTCTTTCTCCAATCTATCTATATCCAATGTTTCAAGTGAATATGACACAAATTACGGACTCTAATGCGGTATAACCGACTTTCTATGAACGGTCTTTTAACCCTTTAGCTAGACACCCAATTGTAATATGCTCGGAGGCTTTCCTAGGCACCTCTTGAACAAAGTACTTATCCAAGTTTCAAGCGTGTATGTACACAAACATCGGAGATTCTTGCGTTCACACACACACACACACACACACACACACACACACACACACACACACACATACGCACGCACGCTCGCACGCACGCACGCACGCACGCACGCACACACACACGCACACACACACACACACACACACACACACGGCGTTTCCCGTCAAAAGTACGTTCTGCAGCGAAGTCAATGTAAATAGACATGACGTCATTTTTATCTGGTTACTTTATTTGTCAGATTTTCAGACAAGCCCGCCTTTGTCGTCATGGGCATTCTTTTGAATTTGCTCCGCCCCACCCATCCTAAAAAGTCTCTATTATAAATAGAAGAGACAAAAACGAAAAAGACCTGCTATAAAACATCATCCACTGCCTTTCATGGGATCTCTGTTTACTTTACCAATACCAGTACTCATTATCTTTCAGCCCGGCAAACTGCTTTCAGCCAAGAATCAAAACTATGCATGAAAACACACCTGCTAAAAATGCAGGCTGGTACAAGAAGACCTTCAAAAAGAGAATGTCCAGACTTTCCTACAACCTGTCTACTTCAATAATATAGCTCTACACATTTTTTTGAAATGGTTCCCACAGCTCAATAAATGCCTTGATAAAAGACTTTAAACACTCAAACCTATACTCTCTCCAACGCCATTTCCCAGTATCTGTCAAATAGTCCGAAAAACAGCTACATGGGGGCCTTTCTGCGGTGAACAACTGAACGAGCGTGTAACTGTAGGGGGAAGTACTTTGAATAGCTCCACTAAAACATAAATCCTACCGGCATGTATACTGTTAAAAATCTGAAAATACTCCTTTATAACACGTATGTAGACAGTAGAAACGACAGTAACAAATACACTTTCTTTGTGCAGATGTCTCTTTACTTCTCAAACGGACTCATAAATAGCTCTGTTAACAGTTGAACATAAAATTATTTTAGGCAGACACATACTGTGTGACAAAAAAACCTCCAACTGACATCAAATCGATGGCACATCAGTTTAACCTTTGGCTGTTGGTAGCAGTTTTTGTCACGATGATTCCTTCAGGAATCATCGTGACAAAAACCGCTTTCAACACCAAAGGATTAAAGCATTCAAATCAGGCAATGCTGCTTGTTATGGCACGAATAATGACCATAAAAAATTGCACAATATCACGGTACAGAATGCGTCAGTTCAACAAAAATCAATGAACGAAATGGGGTTAAAATGTAACTGTACCTATTCCATCTAATCACAAACAAATAGTTAGTTTGTTAACTCTCTTGCTGTCAGCAGATGTTTTGTTTGTTGTGGTGATTCCTGCAGAAATCATTGCAACAAAATCCGTTATCGACAGCCGAAATGTTAACGCTTTCACAGTCAAAAACAAAGACCAGAAAACAATTTGCGCCTAAAATATGGATTAGGTGAACTTGCTAGTTCATTACAGTTTGAATGTTCGAGTGCGCTATTTCCAAAGCAATGATGTACAAGTGCTAAAAAGCCGAAGGTCATCAAGCCAACGCTGGCCGTAGGTGGCCTGTATGCGGGCACAATATGGCAACTTTGGCAGGTCATTTTGGTTTCACAGAGGCCCGCCACATCACACGTATCCTGTGGGGTTCCAAGGGTTGGCTCGACCGGCGTTCCCTTTCCACACCATTTCATATGGGTAGGGAATGTCCGGTTTGGAAGCTTCGTCCAACTCTGCCATCTGAAGAGAAAATAATAAAAAGAAAAAGAAAATAAAAATTAAATGAACAACAGAAAATCAGTGTGAGAAAATGTATTGCCATTATCAAGTGTGAAATTGCCAAATGAAGTTTTAGTATACTAGTCATAAAATTGCACTTTTCATTTGCATACATTCAGTACGTCTCTCACTTTGCACGTTTCATCAAAATGTATTATCTAGATTCATTCATTGTTTCAGTCATTCATACATTTATGTATTCATTCATTCATTCATTCATTTATACATTCACATTTTACACACACACACACACACACACACACACACACACACACACACACACACACACACACACACACACACACACAAGAAAAGAAACAACAGGAGTTACCTCCTCCTGAGTAAGCTTCCAGCCATTGGCAGCGCCCATGTTGTCATCCAGCTGATGGATCTTGGTAGCGCCGATAATCACTGACGTCACTACCGGTTTCTGGAGCACCCACCTCAAAGACACCTGGGCCATTGACTTGCCTTCAAGCGGAAATTTTCATTGACATTGGTTGTTTTTGCTTTACATGTACTGACTGTTTAAGACTGAAGATGTACTTGAACAAATAAAACATAAATCTGACACACTTCACAATCAATTCTTTCATGACTAAATATGCTTGGAAGGGTGAATAAAGCCATTCTCTGTTGGTAAAGTGCTATGGATGTTGTTGTTGTTTTTTTTAATCTACCAACCAAACCACCAAAACAGGGCAAAACAACCAACAACAAAAAAAAACACCAGCCAATCAAAAACAAATCCAAAACAAAATAAACAACAACTAACAAAACGACAACAAATAAAACAAACAACAAAGGGTAGTAACCCATTAAGACCTGACATGCTGACAATATGTGGATAATAATAATAATAATAATAATAATAATAATAATAATAATAATAATACGGGTTATTATATAGGCGCTTTTTCCCAATTCTGCGAATCGGCTCAAAGCGCCGCGAACTGCACCCAACACGCACGCTCACGTGACACACACACATTCACTCTGAAGTCAAACACAGTACAAGACAAACACGGGACATTCACGTGGTGCGAAGGGTCAGTTCAGCTACTGAGGTTTCGGAAATTTTGATCGCTTGTATTTGAAATTTATAAAGTGGCCTGAAACCGATACCATAGGGGAGTGGAAGGAAGCGCCGGAATACCCGGAGGAAGAACCCCCGACGGTCCGCCCGAATTAACGGTGACACTTACTAGAGGAGAAAAGTCCGACGCCGGAACCCGAGAGATAGTAACTATGGGCGGAAATGGACAATTTATATCTATCCCAAATTTCCGGGATTTTTCGACCGCTTACTCCCACGCCCTAACGCCGCCCGTTTTTCTAGGTTTCTCCTTATTTTTTTTTCAGTAAAATAAAGGTTTCCAAATTCAATGACATTAAATTAATATTTTTTATTATAAAATGAATCAAGACGAATTACTTCTTCTAAACGATATTAATGCTGTAGAAAACAAAGACTTAGACTCGAAAAAACAGCGCCTTCTTTCTGTAGTTGTGTCAGGCAAGTCAAAGACTTATCTCGGTAAACAATACATGACAGAGGATATTGAATCTCTTACCTCTGATGAACTAATCAAGCTTCATGCTAAATATGAAAACCACATTGCTTCACTAATGACTCGTGATTTGAGTCGATCTCTTGTATGTCTATACACAAAAGCAGTGAGTCACTTTCTACCTGTGGATAGTGACAGCCTATCACACGACCTTGAAAGCAATCCTATTGTTTCAAGTTCAATTGGTAAATTAGCATGTGTCATGTTTTACAAGTTTGGAAATTACCTTGCACCTGTCGTAACATTGCTTGTTACCGGGAGTCATATTGATTTTTCGAAAATAATTTTTACTGCAGAAGAAAATGGACGAAACCCAGACGACTCCACAACTGAACCCCGACCCTGTTTTGACACAGGTTCAAACTGTGACGAAGACTAAAAGTCCAGGCAGGGTTGAGGCTGGAAAAAGATTAGCCGAATATAATAGGCAAAAAAAATTACAGCTTAAGGCACAAACAGAAAAGACTCATGTAACTGATCCACCGTCAGGATCGTCAGGACCTGTGTCAATACCGTCAGGGCCGTCACTCTCTCATCAAAGTGAGAGACAAACAACCCAGTCTACCCCTGACCCTGACCCCGAACCTCAATCAACAAAATATATAATTGCCGGATTTGTTGTCGGATTTGGTTACGTAGGTTATCAATTATACAAAAAAATACAAACCACAGACTCGTACAGTGACCAAAAAATCAGACACTCCAAAAACAAAACCAGAAGTCGCCACATTACCAGTAACACCCAAAGCCGTTGACCCATTTTATATGCAGTAAATAAAAATATTATTTTAATTTTTATTGTATTAGAAAATGAATGACACAAAGAACTTGATGAACCTTGTCTATCACTCTGCCGTGATAAGTGGACTAGCAGTAGCTTATTCTATGCTAGGAAAAAGTCTACTCAAAATGAAATCAGCAGACTTGAGTAGATTAGACTTTGAAGACAGTGCTAAGCTAATTGTAGTCATTACAGCGACGATTGCGACAAAAGATTTTCTTGTCAAGCAAGGAATTATTCCAGAAAATGTTTCTATGTAAATAAAAATAATATGGCGACGATAGCTATTATGATTGGTGGGGCAGTTGTTAACGCATTGGCTTTCAGTGGCTCAAACTATCTCTTTTCAAAAATGGGTAGAGAAGAATCTGCAGAAGAAATGAAACGTCACAATGAGGCATCAGAAAAACTTGCTCAAGCCCAGCAGGAATATGAAAAGAATAGAATTGAGAAACTTGATTTCATCAATGAAAAACTCAGGCTTGAAGGTCACGCACAACATACGTTTTCAAATACAGACGAAGCAATCAGGGAATACTATCTTGTCACAGGTGAAGACATGTCTATCCCAAAACCAAAACTAAGTGACTATTACAAACCGAGTACACAACAAAGAAACGGGGAGATAATCTTTGTTCTAGTGGGAATGACATTTGTTTATTTTACAGGAGTTTTCATTGCTAGAAAAAATGGCAGCCGAAAATAAACTATCAAAAATATATTACTCTCCATCAGGCTATTGGAAAGGGCAAACAGCTATTGAAAAATTACATGCCGCTGTGGGCGGAGATATAACACTCAATCAAGTCAAGCAATGGTTACAGAGACAGGCAATTTGGCAGATATATCTCCCTGCTCCAAGAAAGATAACAAGGCCTCATTTTCAAAACACTACCCCCAATGACACACATCAAATGGACCTCCTGTTTTTACCACATGACACAATAAGAAAGAAACGATACAAGTACGCACTGACTGTTGTAGACATTGCTTCAAGGTATAAAGAGGCTGAACCCATATCTGACAAAACAGCTAACACTGTTGCGACTGCTTTATCTAGTATCTATAAAAGAGGCCCTTTAAGATACCCCAGACTTGTACAAGTTGATGACGGATCAGAATTCAAAGGTGCTGTTAATCAGTTATTTGCAAAGTCTGGTGTACTGGTCAGACGAGGCATTCCAGGTGTGCACAGATCACAGGCAATTGTAGAGAACTTTAACAAACAGTTATCAGAAAGACTTTTCAGTTACCAGTATTCTAAGGAACTCATGCATGACACCCGGAACACTGAGTGGGTAAAGAGATTACCACATGTGATAAAAGCAATGAACAATGAAGGACACCCAAAGCCTGCTGATGCTATTAAATTGAAAACAATTACAGAACCAAAAACAGGACCAACCCCAACCCCCGCACCAGACACAAGTTTATTTACTAAACAGGTGAGATATTTATATCAGCCAGGGGAGGCTGAGAACGATGACAGACGCAGGGCGACAGACCCTATCTGGTCAACGTCTGTACACAATATAAAAAAAATAATTCCCGGTCCTAACGGTCCTGACGCAACAATATATTATCTGTACGACCCTGCACCCCAGAGGGCATTTGTCAGAGAAGAATTACAGATTATTCCCCCAGACACCGTTACTCATTTCAGTAACTAAGTCGTCAATTAATTCATCAACCAGTTCATCACAAATATCTTCAGATAACTTGAGCCTGTAATGTCCGGGTGCATAAGCCTTTTCCTTACTGTGAAACACACGTTTCGTGTCTCCAACTGCCAGTGACTTTTTGTGTGTTTGTATCATTTCAAGATTGTGTCTATTTGATCTCAGTGACTTGTTTGGATAATCAGGCATCAATGCACCATCTAACACTGGCTTGTAATGTTCATGACGAATGTCTTTATTTTTTATTGCTGTTTTTTTAATTCCTTTGGCTTTCGACTGACTACCTTTCTGGTGCAGTATAGAATACATTTTTGACCTCAGTCCAACATACTCAACAATAGGGACTCCATTGAGTTCATCTTTAAACTTACCAGGCACTTTTTTGTTTTGTGTGCTGTACAGTGGATGGTCTTTAGGGTAATCAGATGTGTCATACATGTGTAGTTCTGTTTTCATGTCTTCATAAAAGTCTTCAGTAGGCACATCAATGATCATAGAGTCAGTGTCAGTGTATAACAGACGGCAGTCAGGATACTTCGGTTTGAAGTAATCATAATAAAATTCAAGCATCACCAGTTTTGACAACTCCAGAATTGCCATACCAATGAATACTGGCTTGTCCAGTTTAACAATCTTTTTTTTGAGTGACACAGCATACAATGATGAATTAAATTCTTTGTACCCTGTGTACTGTGGCTTGCCTGTAAGTTTAATTGCACCTGATTCAGTTGTGACCAGTCTCACATCTTTGCGGTGATGAGGATTTTCCATCGTCTTGCCAAAACAGGCATTGTTCATAAGCTTAAAGAAGTCTTTGTCAAATGCAGTGTTGCCGTCTCTGGCATGAAGGGTTGTGTTCTTCATTATGTAATCTTTCATGAAAGCACTCTGATCAAATTGGATTCCTCTGTGAACTTTTTTTAGTACTAACCCGTGTCTGATGTAAAACTGTAACAAGCAGTAGTGACAAACGTAATTGAATTTGTCATTCAAATTTGGTACAAGTTTGGTGTCTTCTTTTTTTCCCGTCATACTCATTTTCTCAACAGCCAACGGATAATCATTGTGGTAATCATGTAGGTGGTGTGGGTACTCCAGGTCGACTTCAAAGATCCAACCCTTCGCGTCGTTTCGGTCAAGATTCATAATATTGTTTGTTAACCCTGTTATGTCATACTGTGACAAATCATACAGACAAAAGTTTTTCAAGGGCAATAACTCACACATTGCGAACCCATAAAGGTTATTAGCGTCTACGTACATAATGAATGACCTTGACCTTGAGGGGTCAAACCCCAGGCCGTCCAGATATTTATTGTTGGCTTTGGCGTAATTATTCGCTGCAATACTAATACCTCCCCTCAATCCGCGTTCTACCATTTCACCCATCATACGATCAGACAACAGGTCTATAGATATCTTACTGGATTTCAAAAATGCATCCCACGTCATGCCAGGACTAGTTATGTAACAAGCCGGGTCAAGCTTGTAGTGTAACAAACCCTTCTCACGGTAACTTTCAAATACATCTGCTAGTAAACAAACGTCAGCCTTTAAGTACTGATCATGGTAATCACCAATTGTCTGACACCCCAGTTTATCCCATGCATCAAGTGCGTGTTGATATTCAGAGTCAGAAATGCCTTTTCCAGTTAGTGTAGAATAAAATTTCTCTTTTGGTGGCAGTCTTGTTTCTTCAAACACAACCCAGTGATCAATGTACTCATACGGATAAACTCCTTTCTTAATCAAGTCTGGTTCAAAATATTTACTTGTTATTGGATACTCAGTCAGTCCTTCTGCCAGACTAGCCAATCCTAAAGACAAATGTTGCATGGAGTCATAAAATGCTAATTTATCTAACCTAAAAGTCAAGTATTTTTCAGTTGTCTGGGCAATACAACTTATGTTTTTGTACGACTCATCTACAGCCTGCATGATGATGTGTGAATCATATCCCTTTAGATTGTGAAAAAAGATAGGTAACTTGTATGTCTTAGGGTCTATTTTTAATAATAAGTTACAATTGTTATGTGCAGCACCTCTGTAACACCCAGTTATGTGATCGTGGTCACGAACTTTATCACCCCCTAAAGGCTGTTCACAAATCCAACACGTCTCAGCTGTATCAAATTTTAGTTTGTCTTCTTCTGTCATCACCAAAGGCATCTGGCATGTTGTGAGATACTGTACTACCTGACTATACAGATGTCTCATTTCTGTTAAAAACAAACATGCTGCATTTTCACCTCTGTAGATAACAGGTTCTGAATGCAAACCGTCTGACCTAACAAGAATGTATCCAAAAGAACACACCACTTGGTCACTCAACTTTATAGTCTTTGGTAATGATTCTGGAACAGGACCCTCATATGGTACAACCAATGATTCAAAATCTGCATACACTACAAACGGCAGCTTTTGTTGATTCCCATAGTTCTTAAAATAAACCTTGCTGCCAGGATCTGGATACTTAAGTACAGTTTGTATGTCATCAGCTGATCTACAGTGTAAAACATGTTTATGTGCCACTGCAATAGAAGAAAACCTCTGTAAACATTTTTTACAAACTTCCTGTTTCCCATTGTGCTTTGTAGTATGACCATGAATTAGACGTGACATATTTCTGATAATTGTGTAGTGAAAGTTATCATTATCACCGGCAGGACCGATTAATAACATATCAACATGTCTATCTTCTGACTGTCCATAGGTTGGTGCAATTGGGGACACTCTAATTGGTTGCAACTTGTTCTCAGATTCATTATCCCACACAAACACATTCACAGATATACCAGGATTTAGTTTTTCAAACAAGTCTATGTCCTCTATTTTAACAGGGAACTCAATGCCACTAAAATCAAGTTCATTTACAAATTTGATGTAGTTAGATACACGTTCTGGTTTTGATTTTACAAAGTGTAGTTTAGCAAGCACACACCACATGAAACAATAGTTGTCATTGTTCTGAATATTAACAACAGCCTTTTTGTTTGCAACCTCTGTTGGCAGTGGCAACCATGATTTGCCTAATATAGGATGATACCTAGACTGCTTTAATTGCAGTTCATGCACATGCCCTTCGTGCCAGCCAGACCCCTTCATTTTTGCACTGTCAATTGCCTGAAGGAAGTCAGGTAATAGTCTGTCTCTAAACACGTTCTCCAATTCTCTTCTTGTGTTAACAGTGTGTTGTCTTGTTGATATATACAATACAATTAATTCACCGTCCACTCTAGTGAATTCTATTTTGGCAACAATCTGAATTTTCACACTGCCTGTAAGAAGATTATCTTGTATGACAGAAAAAGAGTTTTCTATTGATTCATAGACATTATCAGTATTGGATATAGGCAAGTCTGTTGTGTGAAACACGTTTCTTAAGCTTGATGAGCCAGGGTTTGATGAGCCAGGGTTTTGAACATTGTCCGTCATTTTTATTTGACCGACAAAATAATAAAATAAAAAATATTAACGTTAACTCTGCTGGCTCACCTTGTGTAATACCACTTTATTAACTGTAACACTGTCAATATAAACATTTAGTTTGCATAGTTGTTTAAATATGCTATAACAAATTTCCCCTAACCAACCATAGTTGGTATCATTAACTTTAAAAGTAGGTGTCTTTAAATCAACTGTCATGCACTCCACATTTGGATGCTCATCGACATAATCCAAAGTCACACTATATGTAGCATATATTTCTGATGGTGCTGAAAGGCTTATGTAAGTCTGTTTGGGTGATATTAAGTCAGTAAAGTGCATAACATCTTTGAAAAGGTGAGTAAGATCAAGCACCTGTATGATTTGTCCGTCTGTCATTTTTATTGGACAAACAAATGTATAAATTAATTTACATCAATTTACTAACCCATACCCTGTGGGCTGATCTGTCTTTAAAATAAGCTTTAGATGCTTAGTTGATTTCAGTTTATTTTTTACATCATCACGTTCATGTTTATTTGGTATGACATCATTCTCTCTGAGACAGTCTTCAAAGCTGTCACGATCCTTACAGTAAAACAAACAGATAAACTTTAACTGTTCTCGAAAATCTTTCAGTACTGCATTATATTTCTGAGTGAGAATCCATACACTGATGTTTGCATGTCTGCCACTGAAGGCAAGTTCTGCTAGAGTGTTTCTCTTCTTGACAATGTCTTTCTCTGCAGAACAGTCATCAACAATAAACAACGTTGGCTGTCCTTCAAATTGCTTGTAAAAATATTGTAGGTAGTCATTCAGTTTCTTTTCAGGGTCAACTAAATATATGTTGTTGTCAGTCCAAATGAATAAACGGTTGTGATAAGCTTTGTTGTGTTTGATGGTTGGACAAAATATGACAATGTTTTCAAAGTGGTGTATGTATCTTGTTTGTAAGAGGTTAAGTACAAATTCAGTTTTCCCACACCCTGTGGCACCACAAAACAATCCACAGTGTGGGTCAAGGGTCATCAAGCTCCGGTTCATTTTAATACACAATATAATTTTAATATATGTGTCCACTCAGTCTGCTTTCTGCAATATTGAGTTGTGCATCATAAATCAAATACAAATATATGTTAATGGCTGCAGCAGTTTCAACCTTCTTTTGTATCTGAATTGTTATTCCATCACTACCATTCTCGACAGTTCGACCTGACCCGTGAAGATAATCGTCATCTGTACTACGAAGGTCTAGCCACAGTGCATACTTGTTTGTCAGGTATTGTCCGATCCTAACATCATACAGATGTAGATCTTTGCACGCAATGTTTGCAGGTTTATCTCTAATCCTTCCACCCGCAAAATACTTTGTGATTTCGTCATAGTGTTGATAAGGCAGCATTCCTGAAGCGTACACTTGATTAGGACGGCCTTCAATTGTGCAGGACAAATGTGTAATCTTAGGATTGTAGAATTTTTCTGAATCTCTTTTGTATGGACTCACCGGTTCAACAAACAACATAAGAATACCTTTCAGTGACCTAGCTGGTGTGTTCAAGTTTATGTTCCACATTGGGTCACTCTTGTCTTTGGGTATTAAACTATGTCTAATCACACGGTCATAATAAATTGGAAGTCTTGACTGGTATTGATTTTGAATGAGTCTGGCTAGTTCAATATGTGTGACAATTTCATATTCCAAGGAAATGTTAGAGATCTTATATGTTGCATCTGTGGCAGATGATTTAATAACTTTGGAGTAGTCATTGAAGGTTAGTTCAAAACTCAGACGGTCATTCAGTGCCCCTTGGTAATAAGGCAAATGAGCTGTTAGGATTTCAAACTCAAGTGGAATGTAAAATCTGGTTCCATATGTTTCTGCTAATATAACGTCCTGGGCTGCTGACGTTGATTTATCTCCAGCATTGATTCGAAGTTTACAAACATTATCTGGCTGTATGCCTTGATAAATACGGTCTTCTCGTTCTTCTCTTGTGAGCCAAAGGTCTTTGTAACAGTAGAACACATCTGAGTCGTCAAGACTAAACACTTCCTGCCCTTCAAGTTTTACTTTAATAGTTCTAACAATTGCTCTGCCAAGATTGTCAACCAGTGTTCTGTTTACATCTGCGTCTGATGATAGTTCAATATTAAATGCTAGGCGTGCAGTGCCAGGAACGATAACGTCACTGGGGCCTAGGTTTGGAAACTTGACTGTAAGTGTTTGGTTCTGGTCTATGGTACTAGGATTGTTTGTGATGACGATTGATTGTCTTATGCCCTTAACACCCAGAGGCTCACGTAGTTTTCTGTATGGGTCTAACTTTGATCCGTAAGACTGTGTCATTTTTATTATGCACAATAAAAAATAATAAATTAATAAAACAATGGCAGCAGGAGGATTTAATCATGAAGATTTTGAAATGGATGACACGTATGATTTTGGTAATACAACAGATATGACAGATATGGCAGATATGACTGGTACAAGAAATATTTACAGTTTACGTCATGAACTTTTAGAAACCAAAGTGAACTCGTTTTATGATCATGTTGGTGGCCGCCCAGACAACGTAGATCCTAATCAGTTTGAACTTGATGGCAAGGGTCATTTATATTTAAATACTGTTGACAAAGGAAAAGTACTATTGACTAACAAAAAAGACCCTAGTAGGTTTAGGTTGATTGATTGATTGTACATTGCTTAACGTCCCGACAGCAACAAGGCTTTCTCAGGACGTGCCTGCACTGCTTGTGAAAAAAACAACTAAACAGAACATTGAATGTATGTCGCCAGCCGGTCAAATACATTAAATAAACCTAACACATGGGGCCTAAATAAAGCTAAGACCATTTAGCAACACACATCCAATATCAAGAGCTACAGGCAGTGCAGACAGTAGGGAGAGTTTTAAAAAGGCAAATACAGGTGAATGGACAAAGGGTAGACAGAAACACATGCCCCAGAATAGAGAGAAAAACCCACCCTGTGGGGCTGACCAGGGTGACCCTGGGAACTGAAAAATACCTAACCCCACCCAAGTCCCCCAGGGCAGACCCGGGTGGGGCTAGTAGTAGGTTTAGGGCTTTAAGTACAATAAAAAATGAAGGTGGTGTTGGTGCCTTGCGTCAACTTGGTATTGGTGGGTCTCCTGTCACGCCAAGACTGGCTAGTGTTCTTCATGACACGCAAACAAAGTTGCCAACAGGACAAGAGATTGAAATGGCACCAGTAACAAGCCTACCAGAAATAGCAAACACAGTGATACAAGAAACCTCATTTACTGAAGGACAAATAAATGACGCTATTAAAACAATAGACGACCCACCTTTGTCAATGAGGGAGATTATGGGATTGGATAAATCACTGCAGACAATAAGAGGTGAGATGGTTAATAATGTTGCCAAACTGGGTGAGCTTGATAAACACATAGAACGTGAAAAAGAGAAACTGGCTACCGCAGACAATGGGAATCTTGACACAGAAATGAAAGAAAGAATTCAACACAGATTAAATGATTTGCAGATAGAAAGATCAGGACGGTTAGAAACAATTAGTATTGGAAGACAAAAACTAAAATCACAGGTCAACAGGATTAGAGAAACTATTCAGAAAATACTTCACGAAGACACAACTCTGGCTGAGAGATTGAAAACACTTTTCAGAGAACAGGGTATCACTATTGCTAGTTTAATTACAGCTCTTGGGTTTATTATCAGTACTGTTGTGTTAGCTGTCTCCGGCAGTGGTGGGGGTGCACCCTCGGCACCGGCACCACCAACCCCGGGCCCCCCGACTCCAACAGACCCAAAAGATTTACAGACGTGGGTAAAGAAACAACTGTCTCACATATCAGACTTGCTTAAAAAATTGGCTGTGAAAGCAATGGACGCTTTGCCTGGCATTATAGGCACTGTTGTCAGTTGGCTGATTACTACTACAGCAAAGGTAGTTGGGTTTATGGCAGAGCATGTGTGGGTCTTTCTGGTTACAGTAGGAGGGTTGATGGTGGGTTATTTAATGAAACAGATAAAGAAGTAATACCCCTAATCCTGTTAGACCTATTACCAAAGCAGTTCTCTCTGACTCATGTGTGTCAGGGGTTGGTGTTGACTGTACTGGTCGTATGGGTGCCGGTGATGGGGCTGGGGCCGGGGCCGGGGCCAGGGGTGTTACCGTCTGTAATGATTTTAATGACTGTACATGTGTGGTTGTTCCTCCTAAGTTTACAGATTGATTGAGACCTAGTTTTTGATCACGACCTGCAACAATGATTTCATTATTATAATTTGTTATTGTTCCCATTTGGAGTTGAAGATCAGATGGTAACATGTATAACCCAATGCCAACTACAAAGTCAACTTTTGATCTGGCATATCTGAGTACGTTTTGGTAGCGCTGTATGCTAGATGGGAGATCTACTGTTGAATTAATTGAATCTTCAAGATTTGCAAGAAACTGTTTTTGTGCTTCAAATTTTCCACTTCCATTCAAAATGTTTGATTTTGTTAGTGATTGTGCACCTAGTATACACCAGACATATGTTCTGATAGACTCATTGACGCGCTCGACTCCCGCTTGAGTAAACCCGTCAGATTTATCTAAAATAAATGTGGTCCAGGCGTTAGACTGCTTCTGCTCTATTGATCCTAACCAGACTTGTGATTTTGATGAGAATGAAGTGTAACCAGGGTAGTAATCTTGAGGGTATTGTCTGTGACTCAAAGCGTAATACAATGTACCCATGCCTTTGTGATCATCAAGTTTTTGTGTAAAGTCATACCTGGGGCTTATGTTAAATTCATTACAAATGCGTTCAAATGCTTTCATATCCATGGGGTTGTTATATCTGTTGAAACTGGATTCAGTTGGCAGTGGTGTATGAAGTTCTGACAGAATACGTCTAAGCTGGTAATAAACATGGAAATGATACACAGACCTAATCAGTTTGTTTGAGTGATTCAAATGATCTGTAAATGAAACACCACAGCCTGTAGTTGAACATAGTATTGCAAAGTTAAGTTGGTTTTGAAACATCTGTAGTGGACTTGAAGACCACTTTCTTGCAGTTGAGTCATCTGTTATTGGAGGGTTTAGGTAATGGTCAAACGGATTCGGTACTTTGACTTGAAATAGATCTTGTACGCTTGCGTCAGACACAGCAATATCAAGTTGATTTAGTTGAATTATTTTCTGTTCATAAGTAGGTGCAACATTATATTTGGCATCCACATTAAATTGAAATGCGTTTGTTGTGGTAATGGTTGGTGATTTAAATTCCATCCTTTTTTTATATGAGATAATAAAAATGTTTATTACCTTAACAAATCTTGACACAAGCAAACCAGTGTGGTTAACTAATGGGATTGATAATCGTGATGGTAGCAAGTCTGTAGCTATCCATGAAATGTTCTATACAGTAAAATGGTTTAATGTAGAAGATGATATATATAATAAAGTAATTTTTGGTGGTAAGACTGAAGCTTTACCGCCTGGTTATTATGACTTTTGTACTATAGCTGAATGGTTTCAAAGTAATTTTAAAATTAAAGCAACTTTAAATCCAGCTAACCTACTTGTTACATTAGAATCTCCGACACAAGATTGGTTAAAGATCTCAGATAGATTTGCATATTTACTTGGATTTTATATCGACGAAGATTGGTATAGATCAGATGATTTAGATGAAGCCATGTTTGGTATTATAACAATGAAGACAAAAAAACTTAAAATAACTGGAAAACGCCCTGTCAATTTGTCAGTACACAGAGTGCTAAATGTTTATTTGAAAGAACTAAACACATCTGAGAATGTTCACAATGGAAAGCCTTCAACTTTGTTGAGATGCTTACCTACTGGAACTGCTCCGTATTGTGAAAGTGTAGTTGTTAGATTTCCTAATTTGCAGTTTAAGAAATTAGGTTCTAGTTTCTTTGAGTCACTGAGTATATCTGTAACTAATCAGGATGACAAACCAGTTCTTATGCATGATTTTAGTGTAGTGTTAGAAATTAAATAATTTTATTTTTGTTTATAAAAATGAGTGGTCTTGGTCCAAAGCCTAGAATCATACCAGTTGCGTGTCCAGTAACAGAGTTGAAAGATTTGCAGACGTACAGGATTTTGAGAAGGAAGGGGAAATTGGAGAAATATATGGTTTTGAACTTGATTCAACTGGTATGTACAAGAGGAAAGTAATTGTCGACATGAAAGACGGTGAAAAACAGATTCCTAAACTTGGTCAGCTTCGTGATGTTACTGTACCTACTCCACCTGTAAATAATGCGCCTTACAACTTAATACATGTAGGTAGTAAGTGGGTGGTTTCACCTGTACCGGCACCACCACCCACAATTGACTGGGACATAAAGATTGAATTTATTAGTCCTTATGTATACACTGATGACGAAGGTGCCTTAGTGTTTAGGAAGGTTGTTAATTCTGGGCCGCTTATTGTAAGCCTTGTTCCAAGTTTTGCCCCAGACAACAATAGCAGAGAAAAACTGAAAGTTGAAAATTATGAGAGACGGCGGTATCTTCTTACAACTAGAAAGGGTAGATCAGATACTTCTGTTGTGTTTATGCCAGCAAGCTTAGTCGTGGCTAGAGAAGTGACAATAGTATTTGAAATTATCATGAAATCTGTTGCTTCTGCAAAAGAGGCAAATATAGCACAAGGAATTAAACTTACATGGAATGAAACAGTAACAGAATCATCAAAGGTCTTTATTGCCATTACAAAAAATAATGATGTTATTAATGTTTCAAGCAGTATTCCCGCTGTCAAGGTGGTGGTTGACAAAACAACTTTTGTTCGTCTAACTTACATAAACCTTGAACACATTGATCTTGTTGCATTTTATTATGCCAGCAAATTGTATACTTTTGAAGAGTTGCAAAATGTAATTGCTGATTAAATAAAAAAAAAATATTTGTCAATAAAAAAAATGGTAAACTTTTATCCGCAACTACCGACGCTTGATCCGACTGAAACAAATGAGATGACTAAAACAACACTTGCGCCTGATCCACAGGTGACAATTGCTTCAGATAAAACATTACAGGCAGACGCATTCAGATTAAATAATATTACAGAAGCTTTGAAATATTTGGAAAGTGAAGAGGCTAAGTACTCACGGTGCAAAAGGAGGTATAAGTCAGTATTTAATTCTGTTCAAAACACTTCTATGGCTATTGGTGCAGTTTCAGCTTCATGTTCTGTAGGGGGTATTGTTCTGTTCGCCACAGGAATTGGGAGTTTGGCTGGAATAGCAGTTGAGGGTGTTAGCGTTGCTACATGCCTGGCTTGTTTTGGTTTGGAAGCCTTAAACAAAAGGTTTCACACGAAATTAGAAAAACATGAAGCATTGAGTACTTTGGCGGGTGCAAAGCTGAGCAGTCTTAAACTTATTATCAGTAAGGCATTGAATGATAATTTTATTGATGACGAAGAATTTAAGCGGGTCCAGGATGATTTAAATAATTACAAGAAACAAAAATCTGAAATACAGAATAAGATGCGTAGTCAATCACCCGTGAATGTTGAAGAACTGAAGGCCAGTTTTTTAGCAGAGGGAAAAAGGATAGGGGTACAGGAAACCACAGAAAAACTACACAATCTTTTAAACAAATAAAAATCAGATTTGGTAATCGTTTATTAATGACATACACTTCACAGAAAAATGACATGCCACCTAACTATTTAACCCCATCAGCACCACCACCACCACCCGACTATTACTAAAAAAAAGTTTTTTCATTGTCCTTGTATCTTGACAAATCTGTCTGAGTAAGTTGTGACTTAAGTCAAGAACTTACAATTTGTTATGTTTAAGTTCTTATAAGTTCTTGACTTAAGTCATTTATAACTAATTATAGGTTCTTAAAAGGTTACCTGTAAAGTTATTTGTCAGTTATAAGTGACTTTGGAAATTTGTTATCAAGTATCTGCAGATAACTTAAATAATTTGTTATCAAGTGCATATAGCAATGTTAATTGGTTGGTTTTTGTGTGTGTGTGTGTGTGTGTGTGTGGTTATTATTTAAATAACTATGTTTTGGGGGGTATTGGCACAGAGGCAATGAAAAAAAAAATGTTTTTGGAATCTTATATCTTATATCTCTAACACACATATATACACGCACACACGCACGCACGCAAACACGGACGCACATACACATATAAACACATGCATACACGCACGCAAACACACACACACACGTACATACACGCACACATGCACTCACACACGCACACACACACAAACACTCACACGCACGCATACACAAACACTCACACGCACGCATACACACATACACGCATGCACTCACACGCATACACACACGCACACATACATACATACGCACGCATTCACACAGACGAACACACGCATACATACATACATGCACTCACACGCATACACACAGACACTCACACACACACACTCATACACACACACTCACAGACAGACACAAAATCTTTATTCAGAATGCACGAATATTGTAGACTCCGGTCCGCAGAAAACTTCACCGCATTTCAGTTGTATGCACCGCGACTGTATATCGGCACTGCGCACTTCGCCCCGTTACTAAGACCCTGTGACGTAGTACGATAGATACCGGTTCGACAGTGTCGAACTCGTTTCTATCGTACTACGTCACTTGTTTACGCCGTTACTAAGACCCTGTGACGTAGGACGATAGATACCGGTTCGACACTGTCGAACTCGTTTCTATCGTACTACGTCACTTGTTTACGCTGGTTACCACGATCGCATGAGATTACACAGTTTCTCTAAGGTCTTTGTAAACAGAGTCATTTAACTCTGTGTTCCATCTATCATTTCTTAGTTGTCTACGACATGAAAATGATAACAAATGACTCTGTTTTAAGAGGCTCAATATTCTGTTAACACCTTCAATATAACCCGTCACTAATGCTACGTGAGATCATTATACCTATTTTCACGGGCGCGGCACAGCATATGGCTTAGTCAGGCTTAAATCCGCACAACTACCACGGTTTGAAGGCTTGTCCAGGGTGCTTAGTTATCAATCAATCAATTATTCAGATACAAAGCCAAAATCATCTTTCTTTGCCAGGGTGCTACAGGTATACCCCACCGTCAGTCCTGTTGCTAAAACCTATGTAAAATCCGTTTCAATTCACTTGCAAAAAGCAAGCTACTTGCATGAGCGCGGTGAAACACCTCACACTTGGTCCATAACATTTATGATGAGACAAATACAAAACAAACATATAAACATTAGCTTCTCGTGCGACTTGGTCATTATGGTGTTTGTCACACATCAGACAAAATATCACTCCGTCCATTTTATGACCTGACCGATGATTTTCTCACTCTCAGTCTTAAAGCCACTTTTACGTGTAACCTGTCCGATGATTTTCTCACTCTCAGACTTACAGCCTTTTTGTGGTATGTTCTGTGATTTCACACTCTCAGACGTACAGCCTTTTTGTGGTATGTTCTGTGATTTCTCACTTAAAGACTTACAGTTACACATTTTCATTTGTCTTGTTTGTGATCTGCTAGGTAATAGATCACATATGAAATTACAGTCACACATTTTCATGTGTAATGTTTGTGATCTGCTCAGTGATTTTTTACTCAGACTTACAGTTACATTTACACGTTTCATTTTTCTTGTTTGCGGCCTGCTCGGTGATTAATCACTCACACGGACTAATAGTTACACGTTTTCATTTTTCCTTGTTAGTGCGGCCTGCTCGGTGATGATCACACGGGCTTAGTCAGTTAACAAAACGAAAGTGATAAAATGTCTCAGATGTGATTCAAACAGAATTGTTAAGACGCACTAGAGCCTTTGTACAAACAAACAAAACAAACAAACAATCATAGATATGGACCAGCGTTAGAGGTTTTTCCAAAAATCGGCTATTTCCTGTACTTTTAACATTTGTTCAATTTGCTTCCGCAAACTGTACACCTTTCGGAAAGACAGTGGGGTACCCTCGTAGCAGCCTGGCTAGAACACACAGTTTCTTTTCGTATTTTCTGTATTATGGATTTTGGCACCCTAGATTAGCCACTCTCCATAGCAGATTAAACTTAGCGCAATGCAAACTAACCGCGAGGCCTGTCTTGTTTCTAAATGTGACAAATTAAACACGCAAACTACCGACAAACTATTTGTCAGTGTCTTGTATACAGTCACTATGTATTTTTGTAACGTACGCTAGTCAGCGTTGACTCGGGCAAATCTACACTAGAAAATGTCAGAAACGGCGACACTTACCGATATCAAAGTAGTATATTTTTACAAGGTTTAGTGCTATCACCGGTTAAGAATTCTGCCACGTTTTGAAACACGTCTGCCTCGCTCAACACACAAGGTAGAAAAGACCGGTTAATGTTTGGCAAACAACACAGCGCTGCCCAGGTGACATGCGTCACTACTGAGCAGCGCGCACGCAGAGTTCAGTGGCGAGGCGTGAACAAACCGTGTCGCGGGTTTAGTACTAAGGGAAATAACTGCTGCTGTGTGTATGTGTGAGTGTGTGTTGTTAGCTCCCTGTAAGTGCGCGCGTATGTCCGACGCCCACAATCGTCTATCTGAAATACCCGTAATTGACTAAGTAATCAATAAAATACGCGTTGCAAAATGAACACACTTACATAATCGATGGATTAATTAGCACGGAGGTTAATTTTGCTTTAGTCATGAATGACATTGAATTTGGAAACCTTTATTTTACTGAAAAAATAAGGAGAAACCTAGAAAAACGGGCGGCGTTAGGGCATGGGAGTAAGCGGTCGAAAAATCCTGGAAATTTGGGATAGATATAAATTGTCCATTTCCGCCCATAGTTACTATCTCTACCCGGTCTCGAACCTCGCACCTTTAGCATTAGTGGCTGGCGCCTTAACCACTGTGCCACGGACCGCCCCGTCGGCGCCAAGCTATTCTGACACCACCCTTGAACTATCATGGTCGATGTGTCTCCAGAACTGTAATGTACAGCTGAATTGATAATTTCATCCTCAACATCTAATGAGATAAGCAGAACCTGTTGTACAATCTGTGCTAGTTCACCTTACCTTTCCTTTTGGCGATTTTTTCCAGAGTCTCCAGCGTTTTCCAGTTTCGCTCTTTGTCCAGGACAGCATACTCCGGGGCGGCCTGCAGGCCTACGTTGACTGTGTTGGCCCAAGCCAGCCGGCCTTCTTCCGGCAGCTGACCTCTTTTGACCTTGCCAGTCAGGAAACCACTGTGGAAACAACAGGGCTTTTGTGGTTTTTGACGCGATGATTCCTTCAGGACACGACAAAAACCGCTACTGACACGCAAAGGGTTAAATCAGGTCCAAAATGGTAGGCTGCGCCCCTTGATCGGAAGGAAATTACTTAACGTATGCTGACAAGCAAAACAAATGTGTACATCATCGGAATCATCAGAAACAATGATTCTGATGATGATGTGGCATTTCTTTTCATCTGCAGCATACATATAGACAAGACACAAATGCACCCATGATATACGATTTTTCCTGAAATCAGAAATAGGTCGAAATTGCACGTGTTTTGATGAAAACATTGGATATAACTGTCGGGGCTTTTACTCCAATGTTTTTGTCGAAACACGTGCAATTTTAAACTACTTCTGAATTCCAAACGTATATTCACACACACGCGCGCACACGCACACGCACGCACGCACACACACACACACACACACACACACACACACACACACACACACACACACACACACACACACACACACTCAACAACTCGTATACTGTATACGGACACAAAATAGTCCAAATATCTCCCAGAAATCACTGTAACCAAACAACACACACCCAGACAGCAGATGCAACTTCACAACTACACTTGTCTTTCCAAGGCACACCCACAATTCGCATTCATCCAGATCTCCACATTACACACGTATATATGTGCACCATTCACACACACACACACACACACACACACACACACACACACACACACACACACACACACACACACACACACATCTTCCCTAAACACACCCACAATTTACACCCACCCAGTACACTCCATGACACACACCTACTTCAACAATTTACGTACATCCAAATCTCCACAATGCACACCCAAACCTACTCATTAACATAAACACATCCGCACCATGTGCACCCACACCCCTCTAACAAATAAATCTCTGAAATACATTCAAGCAACTGCATCCGTTGTACCTCCAGTTCAAGGGTAGTGCCTATTGGCACCAAGCTGTTCTGGCACCATCCTTGAAGAACCCATTATCCCAAGGAGTTAGTTATTTGGGTTTAACGCCGAGCAGGCATCATCCCAAGGAAAACCGGCCCACGATACATGCACCCATACACTTACCCCTTAAGTGGACTCCAAGCCAGGACACCGATTCCCCGCAGTTTACACACCTGGAACGGTTCTAGCTCGGAATCGCGGTTAACCAGACTGTACTGTTGCTGAAATAGAGGTAAACACAATCAACATAAGTGACAGATTTCAAGTACGTTGACAACAGATGAGCTCTTGCTAGCACTTACTGTCTACATGAGGCACAGATTGCCTCCCTATGTATCCTCACAATGAGCGACTTGGCTCACTGCTGCTAGCCGGATGGTGGCGATGTCACAATTGTGACTGAACACCGCATCCTCAGTGTTTTCATTGATCCCAGGCCATGCACATTATCTTGGGTCCTCACGACATTCTACATGCCATTGGTAAGTCGTAAGTCGTCTGTTCACTGGCTTTTGTTTTCATCTGGTATATCGCATAGTAGGTAACGTTAATGTGGGTTACTGCACTTAGCGTGTCTGGTTTATATTGTTTTCTATCTAACCTAGAACCGAGTAGGGGCGATACACCTACGGCCTGTAGTATAGCGAGAGGAGCGAAGCCCATGCAGATGGACATCTGTCACCTAAGACACGATGAATACCGACTTTTTCCCCAATGCACTGTACAATACGTGTGAGACCACCTCAAGTACACACTGCACGACAGCAGAGAAGCATTAACGTAAAATCTGCGAAATTTACTACAACACAGAAAAGGCTTTAACTCCACCACACACTGGCTGAAGAAATGCTTGCGAAGTTCCGGTCTGCAGCGTGATGTGATGACCTCTTTTAGATGTCTTCCCGGTTGACACAAAGAACTGTTTCGGATTAACATTCTCCTTCTCTGTAAAGAGCTTGTATGTCCCAATGAGGTCACCTCTCATTCTTCTTTGCTCCTGGGAGTATGGTCCTAGCGCAGTGAGCTCCTCCTCATTTGGATTGTTACTAAGCCCTATAGCTCTCGCCACCTTTATAGCTTGTCTCTGAACTTTTGCCTGGTGCAAAACATCCTTCTTCAAATATGGTGACCAGGCTTGCACACAGTACTTGAGGTGTGGTCTCACACGTCCTGTACAGAATAGTGAAGTACTCTGAGTCTATGTGCTGGGAGCTTCTCTTGACAGCACGCAACACTGAGGCGTATGTGGTGTCTGCACGGTCCACCAATGACTTTAAATCCCAACTAGACCGCCATTGCCCAGAGATGGGTATCAAAACAGACCACCAGGCTTTACAAACCCATAAACCCTTCAGCTTAAGTGTAATTAAATTGTGTGTTAGATATCCTTGGAGGTCTATGTCACCGTCCTGGAGACAGATCGACCAATATAGGTCAAGGGTGGTGTATGAATAGCTTGGTGCCTGAAGGCGCCAAGCTATTCTGCCACCACCCTTGAACTATCATGGTCGATCCACAACCTGTCACAACATGTCTGGGCCTCACGAGCTCAGGCTGAATGGATCACACAAGAGAAGAAATGTAGTACATACCTGCAGAGAAATGTACTGGTTAAGTCCCATTTCTTTGGAGAGGTCCACGATGTTCTGCAACTGCCATCCCGCGACATTGCTCGCTCCGATGTACCTGATCTTGCCGCACCTCACAAGGTCATTCAAGGTCAACAACGTCTCCTCAATGGGAACTGCGTCATCCCACATATGGGTCTGCAAAACATATCATCACAAGCTCCTATATAGCGTCCCAGTAGCCCTTTTGTTGACAGACAACCTTTTAATAGGGACGGCACGCGCCGCCTCCCATCTGGTTTCAGTTGACTAAATGCCGGGCAGGGGAGGGGGGGGGGCGGTGGGGGTGGGTGGGTTTACGACCTGTCCGGCCAACACTGACCTGTAAATTGATACACCCAGAGCAGTGGCCCAGATCTTTAGTTCACGGCTGCAAAGTCTGGTAACTACTGACTCCGAGACCTTTTGTCAGTTTCCCAAAATTTCAGCCTTTCCACGTCGGTAATGCCGACTCAGTACTGGCTCTATTGCTAATGACGCAGTCTGACATCTTTGTTTTTAAATGTTAGTCTTCTTGTAATGTTTTTTGTGTTTTTTTTTTATCTATCCAACATTTAGCCGCCGTTTCACATCGGTATTGCCGACTACTGGCTCCATTGCTAACGACGCAGTCCGACATCTTTGTTTTTAACTCTCGTCAAATGTTTTTCTTTTTGTAATGGTTTATTTGTGAGTTTCTTTTTAATCCATTGCCATTTCATTCAAAATGTGAGTTTGCAAAATATGCTAAAGTGATAAAATTTGATTAAAATATTCTTGAAAGGACATCAATTAATGAAATAGTTTTGTTGTGAGTGTATTTTGGGTGTCCTTGATATCTCAATGGTTGCCACTTGTGACCGATTGATAGTTTCACAGTAATTTATGCATAGGGCAAGCCCACACACAATTTAAACTTTGCCATGCCACTAGACAGATACGCGCAATCGAAAATCCACCACCGGCTTTCGGCCACGCTGGCTGAAACTGACACTGTAGCAAACCTGAGAGAGCAAGAAATGTGGTGCCGGCATTCGGCATCGACAGAGTTAAATATAACATAACCAGAGATGGGGACCACTAAACGTTGTGTTGACTACAGAGACTGATGAAAATCTGTGCACTGACAAAGGAGGCTGTATCAAATCACAGCCTACTTGACTTTGTCAGACTGAATTTATTCTGTTTGTGGGGAGTAACGAGATATAAGCTCCGCCCGGCAAGACTAAAGATGATGAATCTTAAAGTAAAGTGTTGGAGAGATCATTTAGGTCTATGCTGCTTGATCAACAGGCTGATTAAGTTTGCCATGTGGCACTGCCGGGGTTTATGGGGCCCCTAAACACCATCCACCTAAAACAAAGAAAGCATGGTTTTCGACTGCCGGCTTAGTTGTACAGCCCTTGTACAGCACTGAGGTGATCATGGACGGCCCTGACGGGCGGGTTACCCTAGTGTATATGAATAAATAAATGAATGGATGGATGAATGAATAGATGAATAAATGAATGAATGACTGCCGGAATGAATGAATTAGTGGATGGATGGATGGATGGATGGATGAATGAATGAATGAATATATGTGTTGTACACGTTTCTAGGTTAGCCATATTAATACTGCTACCTGTATTGGGATAAAACGCGATCTGGCTGTTGTCAATATCAGTTTAAGCAGCTGATGAAACTGCATCCGATGGACATACTTAAAACATTGTTAACTCTATATTTGATAGAAACCCTAGGGGTGTAAGTGTATATAGAAATATGACTCATACACCAAATGTCACTAAAAAAATTAAAATAAAAAAAACTAATCTTAAAAAAGATGCGGTATTTAGACCACATGGTTTGTGAGGTCTTGCGGTATATTTCTAATAAAGAAAACCGACTCAAAACGCAGAAACTAAAAAATTTCCTTCTTAGGACAAATTTCAACACTATATGTTATGACTTGGGTATGAAAACACATCTTACTTCTACAGTTTCTGTCCGATTTTCCTGTTTTGATGATCGTTTAAGTCAGTCAGTCACGTGAAAGATGCTCACCAATTTTCAAGTCCATCACATGAAAAATACAAAAATTTCAGTGTACAAAAGTTGAAAAACTCCAAAAATCACTAAAAAAATTATAATAAATTAACCAACCGTTTAAAACTTGCGCTTGTTTCACACCATGGTTTGTGAGGAGATTTCGTATATATCTGAATAAGAAAATCGATGGAAAACGCTGAAACTGAAAAATTTTCTTCATAGCATGAAAATTTTCACTATATATTATGACTTGCAGAGGGAAATGCATTTAACTTGTACAGTTTCCATGCGATCTGGCTGTTGTCAATATCAGTTTAAGCAGCTGATGAAACTGCATCCGATGGACATACTTAAAACATTGTTAACTCTATATTTGATAGAAACCCTAGGGGTGTAAGTGTATATAGAAATATGACTCATGCACCAAATGTCACTAAAAAAATTAAAATAAAAAAAACTAATCTTAAAAAAGATGCGGTATTTAGACCACATGGTTTGTGAGGTCTTGCGGTATATTTCTAATAAAGAAAACCGACTCAAAACGCAGAAACTAAAAAATTTCCTTCTTAGGACAAATTTCAACACTATATGTTATGACTTGGGTATGAAAACACATCTTACTTCTACAGTTTCTGTCCGATTTTCCTGTTTTGATGATCGTTTAAGTCAGTCAGTCACGTGAAAGATGCTCACCAATTTTCAAGTCCATCACATGAAAAATACAAAAATTTCAGTGTACAAAAGTTGAAAAACTCCAAAAATCACTAAAAAAATTATAATAAATTAACCAACCGTTTAAAACTTGCGCTTGTTTCACACCATGGTTTGTGAGGAGATTTCGTATATATCTGAATAAGAAAATCGACGGAAAACGCTGAAACTGAAAAATTTTCTTCATAGCATGAAAATTTTCACTATATATTATGACTTGCAGAGGGAAATGCATTTAACTTGTACAGTTTCCATGCGATCTGGCTGTTGTCAATATCAGTTTAAGCAGCTGATGAAACTGCATCCGATGGACATACTTAAAACATTGTTAACTCTATATTTGATAGAAACCCTAGGGGTGTAAGTGTATATAGAAATATGACTCATACACCAAATGTCACTAAAAAAATTAAAATAAAAAAAACTAATCTTAAAAAAGATGCGGTATTTAGACCACATGGTTTGTGAGGTCTTGCGGTATATTTCTAATAAAGAAAACCGACTCAAAACGCAGAAACTAAAAAATTTCCTTCTTAGGACAAATTTCAACACTATATGTTATGACTTGGGTATGAAAACACATCTTACTTCTACAGTTTCTGTCCGATTTTCCTGTTTTGATGATCGTTTAAGTCAGTCAGTCACGTGAAAGATGCTCACCAATTTTCAAGTCCATCACATGAAAAATACAAAAATTTCAGTGTACAAAAGTTGAAAAACTCCAAAAATCACTAAAAAAATTATAATAAATTAACCAACCGTTTAAAACTTGCGCTTGTTTCACACCATGGTTTGTGAGGAGATTTCGTATATATCTGAATAAGAAAATCGACGGAAAACGCTGAAACTGAAAAATTTTCTTCATAGCATGAAAATTTTCACTATATATTATGACTTGCAGAGGGAAATGCATTTAACTTGTACAGTTTCCATGCGATCTGGCTGTTGTCAATATCAGTTTAAGCAGCTGATGAAACTGCATCCGATGGACATACTTAAAACATTTTTAACCCTATATTTGATAGAAACCCTAAGGTTCAAAGTTTGGTTAGGGTTACCATTATGGTTAGGGTTAGATTCTAGCTATAAGCCTAACGTGGTATGTAAGGCACATTTTTGGTCATTTTTTTTTTTATGGTGCCATTTGATAGCCCATGTGGTACTGAGTCCAGCAATGCAAATACAACTTTTGTATTCCAATTTAAACATGTGTTATCGCCCTTGAAAAAAATCGCGGGAAAAGCACATTATCGGCTCTGGTGTCCGTATTTTATGTTCAATCTCTCCCATTTTCATACCCATACTGCGGCTGTACTATTTTTATCGATATCTTTAAAAAGCAGGTGTAAATACTTTATATATTTTTTTTAATATTTTTTTTTCCAAAAAAAATTCAGATCACCTTTTTAATTTAATAATTTTCCTCCCATTCACAACACCTAGACTTAGCTTGCATCAAAACGTTCCGGTCATGCAAGTGCATCCGATGAACATACATAAAACATTGTAAACACTAGATTTAACAGAAACCCTAATGACCAAGTTTACCGCGTCAGTATCAGCAAGACCAACTCTAAAAGCTATCTACGTCAGTATTTTTCTCACACAGTTTTCACCCAAACCCTGAACACATTTATGACACTATGCTCATAAAGTACTTTGAAAGACCCTGCAAGTTGTGTTGCTCAGTTTTTATTTGAAAAAAGTTCCACGTCTAGTGCCAAACCCTGTCAGTCCAGTTTATTATGTTTTTTTATTTTAATTTTTTTTAGTGACATTTGGTATATCAGTCATATTTCTATAGACACTTATACCCTTAGGGTTTCTATCAAATATAGGGTTAACAATGTTTTAAGTATGTCCATCAGATGCAGTTTCATCAGCTGCTTAAACTGATATTGACAACAGCCAGATCGCATGGAAACTGTACAACTTAAATGCATTTCCCTCTGCAAGTCATAATTATAAGAGGGATTCAGTTGTGGTTTATCTATCTGCACCATTATGCCTGAAAGTGGCAAGAAAGACTTCCTTATCTTTGCAGGGTTGCACTGATGGTAGATTGAATGGTGTTCAAGTGGGAGAGTTCCTCTTTCAGGTCATATTACATATTCAAATCTGGGCAGTTGAGGCAGTGCAAGGACCTGTGTTTTTAAAAATAATTTTTGCCTTGTTTAAAAATTTGTAGTAGGGTTGAATGTTGGAATTTGCTGGAAATTTCTGGTTAGCTGAGAGGAGACATGTTTGGTGCTTTGATTCATACCATCCTGAGCTTATCCAGTGGACAATAGTGGGCCTATGTTGAGTTGCCGCTGACTTAGTGATTTGTGGGGCACGCTGATTTCAGCTGTGCTTGGGTGTGGGGTTGGTAAGGAATCAGGTTCATAACCAAGAAATGAGACTGTCAATGTGCTGGTTTTTGTCGTTGTTGTTGTTATTTTGTGCATGGCAAATGTGCAGCTGATGGGCGGTAGTGTTTTTAGGGGATCCTTGAAATATTGACTATAGCTAAGAGACTGGACAGTACGGAAACGGCACTGTATTCCGTGGCCAAAAGGGCTGAACATAAAAATGTAGAATGCACTGAATGTGTGTGTGTGTGTGTGTGTGTGTGTGTGTGTGTGTGTGTGTGTGTGTGTGCGCGTGCATGCGTGTGTGAAAATTACGGCTTGGTTACACACACACACACACACACACACACACACACACACACACACACACACACACACACACACACACACACGCACGCACGCACGCACACACACACACACACACACACACACACACACACACACACTCAGTCCAATAGAATAAAGAGGGGATAGACTGTGCCACAATTAAAATCACCTATCCTTCTATTTCATGCTTAGGGCTTTTAGTCCCTCAGTTCACTCTGTTAGTATAAACATCCGATGCGGATCGGTTTCCAGCAATGAGGGCCACATGTGGGGCCCTGTGGCTATCACTACTGGACACTGACCGCGTCCACATTCATAGGAACATCTGGGGTGGATTACGTTTGGCATACAGGACAGGATCTCACGAGCCCCTGTGACTGGTAGGGGCTAATGTGAATCTATTTCTTCTCAGGCAAAGGGGGGTGGGGGGTGGGCAGGATGAAAAACTGTACAGAACTGCAGCGTGTGTGTTGGTGGGTTATATGAGTCTGTTCACAACCGCCACCCATGCCCTCCCTGCAACTGGTGCATTGAGAAGAGCGTTTGTCATAAAGAGCTGGATCTCACGAGCCCCTTGGACATCAGAGGCTAATGTGAATCTATTCCTTTCGGGCAAAGCGGGACAGGATGGAAAACTGTACAGAGCTGCAGGGAACATGTCGGCGGCATATACCTAAATGTATCTTCGTAAGGTACAAAATCTTCAGTGATTTAACTCTGCCTGCCCATTTTATTTAGTTCTGTTCCCTTGTAGCTTACCAGAGAGCGCTTTCCACCTCAGTGCCATAATGAAACCGGCGGCAGTGTCTATGTTGCCGGGGGCATATACTTTCATGTCTCTTAAAGGCTCCGAAACCTTTAGTGATTAATATCTCCCTGCAAGTTTCATTTACCTCTGTTTTCTAGTCATAGAGTACCAGAAAGAGTTTGGCTAGTTAGTGTTCGAGCTAGCCGCTCAGGAAACCGTGTGGAATGTGTCGGTCGGTTTTCGATTGCTCACATGTGTAAGCCGAAAGTTGTAACTGACTGGCTACTTTGAAAAGTGTATGAGCCCTTACATTCATACTTAAGTTGCACAGTTCAGTTCTGGTCTGGAATCTTACACATGCACCACGTGAGGCAGCCAAACAACACTAAAATACATATACACTCAAAGCCAAAGTATTGTATCAACTGTAGATCATTCTAAGCATTTTAAATAAAATGTTTATATTGAACCATTTTTTAAAAATATTTTACCATAAACAAAATACTGCAGTATAATAACAATTGCCATAATATCACATTTTTTAAAAAGTCGTGAGAGGAGAGTAAAAACAAAATGTCGGACAGCGTCGTTAGCAATGGCGACAGCGATCGCTTTGCCGACTTGAAAAGGCTAAAAAGTAAGAAAGTACAGGCCAGGCCGCGATCGGAAGTTTTTCTAGTGTGACACTTGACGTAGCCTGGTCTGTTTCAAGCGTTTTCACGAAACACTGGGGCCCATATGCCCTAGTTAGAGTGTACCAGAAACGACTTTGCTATCCACGTCAGTGCCCTCGGAAACTAAGCCGCATCAGCCCAAAATACACTCAAAACAAAAACTATTTCATTAATTGCTGTCCATTTTTAAATGAAATTTTATCACTTTTTGTTTATTTTGCAAAATCACATTTTGAATGAAATAGGCGATAGATAAAAAACCCACAAGAAACGTTATAAAAAGAAAACGAGCATTTGACGTGAGTTAAAAACAAAGATGTCCGACTGCGTCGTTAGCAATGGAACCCCATTACCGACGTGGAAAGGCTGAGTTTGGAATTTTTGGAGAGGAGTGTCTCAGAGTCAGTAGTGACCAGACTTTGCAGCCGTGAACTAAAGATCTGGGTCCGTGCATTTGCCACTGCTCTGGTTGTGTTTCAGTATAGGTCAGTGTTGACCCGTACCAACCCCCAACCGGGCCACCCCTCTCCGGCCCGGCATTCAGTGAAACCAGATGGGAGGCGGCGCGTGCCGTCCCTATTAAGAAATTTAGTGTCAACAAGAGGGCTACTGGGACGCTTGTGATGCGCGTGCCGTCCCTATTAAGAAATTTCTGTCAACAAGAGGGCTACTGGGACGCTTGTGATGATATGACAACAATATTTTTTTTCATCAGAAGTCAGGGTTGGAAGATTTAACGATATAACGATTTAACGATTTAACAAATTAAATTTTTGGTTAAAGAAAATTTAACGCGTTAATGTTTTTAAAAAGTTAAAGAAAATTCAACGAATTAAAAAATAAAACTAACGATTATCGATTTCTTTCGTTAAAAATTTCGTTACTTCAGTTTGTTTTTCCGCCACGAACAACAGGTGCCTATGCGCAAAGCCGGTTTGACCCAGTTGCAGCCGGATTGAGGCGGTTTGGAGGATCTATGCCTCTGGGTGAAAAACTTAACGGATCCCCTTTGCTTGAGAAAATCACGAGCGTAGATTATCCCAGGAAGAGGCATAGATCCTCACAAGCCCCCGCAGTTGCGGGGGCTCATGAGGATCTATGCCTCTTGCAGTTGGGTGGTTTTCGTTTCAGGAGTGAGAAGGCAGATGGTACAGCAACGATTGGACAGCACAGGTGAAAACCTGAACGGGTGCATGCATACATTTTTAATAGTACAATACAATACAATACAATACAATACAATACAATACAATAATACTTTATTAATCCCTCACGGGGAAATTCACTGTCTGCCCATAAAACACATGGCATCATCAAAACACTCAATTAAAGAAATGAACTGTAACAGACATATTGTTACCTTTGAATAACAATAATAATAATAATAGTAATAATACTGAGAGGGCTAGTACTAAGGACGGAAGAATGTTGACCGACACTATCTACTGATATTACTGTTGAAAAGGGTAACAGCCTGAGGGACAAAAGAGTTGTCATAACGTGATGTACGACTTTTGGGTACTTGGAGTCTGCCACTTCGTTCGATACGTCTGCTGTCAAATTCATATCTAAGTGGATGTGTTTTGTCATCAAGAATGTCAGCCAATTTGTTCGTAATCCGTCTGTTGTACAGTGTGTCCAAATTATCCTGTGCCCTACCAATCACCCCACCCCCTTTCCGGATTACTTTGTTAAGACGATCTTGGTCTCTGTTACATAAATTTCTCCCCCAGCACGTCAGTCCAAAAGTTAAAATGCTAACAATACTGGAGCAGTAAAACATCTGTAAAAGCTGAGTGCTTACATGAAATGATCTGAGCTTTCTCAAACAGTAAAGACGGGTATGCGTTTTTGTCACAATAGCATCTGTGTTTTGTTTCCAGTTGAGCGCGTTGTCAAAAAGAACACCTAAATACTTGTAGGACTCTACACGCTCAACTTCTGTTCCCTTGATAACAACAGGACCGGGATGCTGTTTGTTATTCCTGAAATCTATGACCATCTCTTTTGTTTTGCCAACATGTAATTCAAGGTAGTTTCTATCGCACCACTCTACAAAGTCATCGATCTCTTGTCGATAGTGTCTGTCGTCCTCATCTGTAATCAGACCTGTCAGTGCCGTATCGTCAGCGTATTTGTCCATGACACAGTCGTCATGAGTAGCTCTACGGTCTGCTGTGTACAAAGAAAACAAAAAAGGCGACAGGACAGTCCCCTGTGGTGCACCGGTGTTGATAAAAAGTACATCTGAGATTAGATCCGAACTAATTCTGACGTACTCTGGCCGGTTAGTGAGATAGTCCAAAACCCAAAGAATGGTAGAGGCATTTATGTTCATGTGGACTAGTTTGGAGGCGAGTATGTGTGGCTGAATGGTGTTAAAAGCAGACGAAAAATCATAGAACATCAGTCGAATGGAGGCTCCTGGGTTCTCTAAATGAGAGTAGATGTTGTTTACAACATGCAAAATGGCATCATCAACACCTCTTTGCCTTCTGTAAGCAAACTGAAAGGGGTCCATAAAATCTGCAACCTGTATTTTAAAATGTGAAAGAACAGCCTTCTCAAAAACCTTCATGACACACGAGGTAAGAGCAACTGGTCTTAAATCATTCATCACAGATACAGTTTGCTTTTTTGGCACGGGGACAATACAAGAGGTCTTCCATGAACAGGGAACGACACACTGGGTAAGTGACATGTTAAAAATATAGCAAAGAATTCGGTACAGTTGTTTAGCGCATAATTTTAGTAGTAGGCATAGATCGTCATTAACCCACCAACCCCCCCCCCCCCCGCCCCCCCCCCCCCCCGCCCCCACCCAAGACTGCTGGGGTTCTTGAGGATCAGCACTTGTCATGTCCAGCCGCCCTATTTAAGGTAAATGAAGTATACAGATACCACTAACATCTTTTGTTTTTCTTTTCGTTTTAGTCTTCCTATTCATAAGTGTGCTGGTCTGTACACTGGAAAACAACCCTCAAGTCATAAACTCCAAAACCACAGAGCAGCAGCCTGATATAGGTTACCCTGACAAGACGTCTGAGTCAGCGCGATAACAAGGTTGTAAATGAGCGTCCACACTCATTCCATTCAGCCCCAAAATGCCACAGCAAGATATGGATCAACCATGATAGCTAGTTCAAGGGTGGTGCCTGAATAGCTTTACACCCACAGGCACCAAGCTAATCGGTCACCATCCTTGAAGTATATCGTTGTTTCACACCCTGCTGTAGTGTGACAGAGCCAAATGGGTTAAGAGATTGTGGACTACAGGTGCAAATCTATTCTGGCACCACCCTTGAACTGCCGACGTGGTCAATCGAGATCCTGTCGTAGCTTGTCAGAACTGAATTGGTCAAGAGATAAAGGGGTACCTGATATAGGTCAACGTAGTCTGTCTGCAGCCGTTTCAAACTGTCGTCGATGCTTTTCGTGATGTGACGTCGACTGAGACCAACCGCGTTAGGGTTTGTCATGTCCATTTGAAATCTGACTTTGGTGGCGATGACGAAGCGGTCTCTCTCTTGACTGGAAGAACAAAACAGTTTGAACACAATGTGGACAAAGTAACAAACATGCAAGCACATTCATACACACAAAGATCCACACACAAACACACGCACGTGTATGCACCCAGAACTACAAGCTAATCTAGAACAAGAAGGCAAAGCCATTATGGCTCACGTGTATGACTGATATCCACAATGTGTGACCTTTGTGACAAAGGCTGGCTTCTGCAGCCGCAAATTCCAGGTTTTCTGAAAATGTAAGCATTTTTCACGCATCTGTCAACCCCCCGTGACCTTAACCTTTGTGATGAGTTGACTAAATTAGTATGCATAGGAAGGTCTTATCATCAATTATCTTTGTACCAAATTAATTGGTTGAAAATTTTGGGAATACCTACAATTTTATCAAAAATCAGGCTTTTACACACATTTGCCAGCCTCTTGTGACCCTTGACCTCTTCAAAGGGTCATCCAAATTAGTATGCATAGATAGGTCTTACCATCAGGTATCTCTGTACCAAATTTGGGTTTTAAGTTGTGAATAGTATTTGAGAAAAAAAACATCTGTTGTCAAAATATGGCTAGTTTAGACCTATTTCCTGAGCTCTCTTGACCCTTGACCTTTCCGAGGGATCAACCAAATTAGTGTGCATAAAAAGGTCTTCCCATCAGGTATCTCTGTAGCAAGTTTGGGTTTAAAGTTGTGAATAGTATTTGAGAAAAAAAAATCTTTTGTCAAAGTATGGCTATTTCGGACCTATTTCCTGAGCTCTTGTGACCCTTGACCTTTCTGAGGGCATCCAAATTAGTATGCATAGATAGGTCTTACCATCAGGTATTTCTGTACCAAGTTTGGGTTTGAAGTTGTGAATAGTATTTGAGAAAAAAACATCTTTTGTAAAAATATGGCTATTTTTCACCTATTTCCTGAGCTCTTGTGACCCTTGACCTTTCCGAGGGATCAACCAAATTAGTATGAATAGAAAGGTCTTAAAATCAGGTATCGTTGTACCAAGTTTGGGTTTGAAGTTGTGAATAACATTTGAGAAAAAATAAATTATGTGAAAATATGGCTATTTTGGGCCTATTTCCTTATCCCCTCTGACCTTGACCTTTGTGAGAGGTTACTCAAATTGTTATGTTATGAAAGGTCTTACCACAAAGTATTCTTGGGGCCAAGTTTGAAGAATCTGGCTTGAATAGTCTCCGAGAACATGTCAACGTTAACGTTTACCACGGACGACGGCGGACGGACGTCAGATGGACGACCACTAGCCCAAAACATAGACTCACTTTTGCTTCGGACGTGAGCCAAAAACCCTTGAAATTTCAAGGCCAATCCATCTCCCAAAGCTGTCACAGTCATACAGCGATCAGCCAAAGATGTAAAAGTTATTAAGAAGTATGCATGAATGAACCCCTCGCTCATGCAGCCATTGCTACTATTGACAGCACCAGCGGCTGCTTGCACAAGGGTTAAGCAGTCAGAATGCATGACAATACAAACCTGGAAAGCCAGCTGCCAACAATTTTCTCAGAGTTGCCCCTTCCGTATATGTTGGCAGTGTCAATGAAGTTACCTCCCCATTCCACAAAACGGTTGATTAGAGAATACCCACCAGCATCATCCAACTGGCCAGGCATTCCTCGAAACTGTCAACATAATTGTGAACAATCAAATTTTCTGTGAACAGTACTAACACCAAAGACAATACATTATAAGACAGATCACTCCTTCATATCTTACTGAAAAAAGCGAGGTCAGTGTAACGGTTTAGTCCATTTGCTTACTCGTGCTGCGTTGCTAGGCTTTCTGATGGGGAACTCAGCATATACATGTGCCATGTACGTGCATTGCGAAGGACTGATTCTTTTCAATTTAAAAAATATATATTATTACTTTTTTTTACAAGAGCTTTGTATAAGATTTTTTTCTCTGAATTTTGCTATCTTTCATTTAAAGATTTTGTCACGACACGGGTTTTGTTTCTATTTTGTAGCGGAGTAACATTTAGAGGGGCGACAGAAAATAGTCACTTGGTAAAAATATAGGACGTGTAGGAAAACAGGTGAGTTGTTTGACCTTTGATGGGGTGATTGTTGCCGTGCAGGGTGCGAAGGTAGCGTGTGCCGCACGTGAATGTTTTGCGCGATCGGGTGGTTACTGATATGCTTGAACTTACATCGCACTTTTTTTTCTGAGCGCAAGGTTTTGCTAACAGTGCTATATCCAAATTGTTAGTCAGTCGCTTCCAAGCAGCGAAGAAAGCAGCAGTCTCTGAGGGAGGATTTGCAGGTGTGGCTCGCCATTAGCTGTGGTCCTCAAGTAGCCGTATCGTCCTACTATGACGCCCTACAATACGGCCCTGGTTGCCCCGGAGCCGGTGTTCTGACAGAGGGAAAGCTTCGGCGACTGAACCCCTGGCGTGTCTTGTTTTGTTTGTTGCCGGGGCGTCTACACGGATGGCAGTAAGTGCACACAACAATTCTTTAGTGGCCATAGGCTCGGGGGTTTTGTCTGTGTTTACTTGTTCTGTTATTATTATTTTAATTAGTGAGTATGGGGGGGGGGGGGGTCAGTGTTAGAATGTAGATATAAATGTCATTTAGTAGTATTTACCCGTTGAGATCGTTGGTTCTGCGCTTGTTAACTGGAGTTAGTAATTCGTAAAAATATATTACGTTTTTTTTTTTTCTTTTTGTATTGTATTAAAATGTTTTTTTGTTTTTTTTTATTGTGTATTTGATTTTATTTGTGTTGTGTATAATGGATATACATGCTGGAGAGTATGGACGTGTGTGAATGTGATGCGTGAGTGTAGTTAGGATTGAGTGAGAATATTTTTTATTGTTTTTATTTTTGTATGTAATAAATATTGTTGTGATTGTTCCTCTAGTGTTTGTGTTAGGTTAGGGTGATAGTTCTCGAGTGGTAGCACTCATAGTTCGCGCTCCAGAAGCGGAGGTCGTGACAGATTTTCTTTGTGAAAAGTAGTAAATTAACATGTGCAAAAGAAAAACAAGATATATAAATAAATCGGGCACTTCCTTGTTGTTGTAAGAATAGGCTGATGTATAGCATGCGCGCGCACACACACACACACACACACAAACAAGCAAACCACCAACTTTGGATTAACAAAATTACAGAAACATTAGATTTTTTAACTACAATATCACATGATCAGTTACTCTGGTCAGTGTTCATATATTTTCAACTTGCAATAGGTATTGCCACCAATCTATTAACAAAGCCAAATGGTGATTATACGCACAGGCCATATTAACCCCCTTGTGCATACAACCCAGGAACTGAAACAGTACCTGGCGGTGCATGCACAAGAAGATTCATGAAAAATTATCAACAATGACTTGTTCTTTTTCCTTCTCCTCCTCATTTCTCCCTCCACCCAACGTATATAAACGCATGCAAATTTAAGACAGAATTGTGAATCATCAATGAAATAGTAGGTCAACTTGATTATTGATAATGACTTACTGCAGACAATACCATCAGTTACAGATAATAATAATAATAATAATAATAATACATAGTTTTTATATAGCGCCCTTCCCCACGAACAGCAAGCTCGGAGCGCTTTACAGCACAAAAAAAATATTAAAAAGGAGAAAAATTAGAACGCACTCACTCTTTAAATAAACATCTGCTCGCACCATGTAGGCGCATTCCTAACACGAAACACACACACACACACACACACACACACACACACACACACACACACACACACACACTCAGACACACACACACACACACACACACACACATACACACACACACACACACACACACACAGCCTATCAACATGGGGAAACAACCAACATTTCCAGGCAGCACATCCAGACTAAGCTAATCTTGATATGCTACCTGGAAAAGATGGGTCTTCAAATTTGTTTTGAAGGTCAACAAGGTAGGGGAAAGACGGACATGCAGTGGAAGTGAGATGAACGTTATTACCTGTAAACTGATAAAACATACATCACCAATCATATGTTCTCCAACCCCCACCCCTTCCAACTCTCCATCTCCAAATCCCCCTCCCTCCTTCCCCACAACACACACAGAGGAACTGTATAATTAAAGAGCACTTTACTTCTCAATAATACGACTAGGAACTGATTTGGGCTTTTTAAAGGAAACAAATTCTTTACTGTTCATCCTTCTTTCGATGTTAATGTCTCTTTTTTTTTTTTTTTTTGTAATCGTCTTTCTCCTGCAGCTTATATTCCATCTGGTGGTTCAGTCTGTTGCGCCCAGTTTTCATATTCCTCTTGAAAGCCTGCTTTCTTGTAAATCACTGGCTTGACCACCTCTTGTGAGAGGTGGATCAGTTACCTGGAGGGGTGGGGCGGGGGATGTTTCAACTTTTTGTTTGGGTAATTCGACCTGATGCAAAAAGACCTCCCGACTTGGTGCCAGACTTGGTGCCAGACTTGGTGCCAGACTTGGTGCCAGTGGCCGAAAAAAACAGACAACAGAGAGAGGAGTACAACTCTCGCCGAAATTACATACAACAGGGACCAGGGTGACCCTGGGAAACAAAAAGGAACTTTGTTATAGCATTGCCGGTAAAGAATTTCTCGCCTGGGGAAGGGGAGGGGGAGGGAAGGGGTGGACCCCCCTCCCCCCTCCGCCCCTGTTTGCTGCTGTTCCCCCCACATCAGTGTTGGTTTCTCCACTGACCTCTGCACACATAAAAGCGACCTTGCATTAAATCATTTTATGACATACTGATAAACCATCACACCTTTACTCAAATCAACTCAAAACAATCATTTTATGTAACTGACTTACACACACACGAACGCGCGCGCGCGCGCGCACACACACACACACACACACACACACACACACACACACACACACACACACACACACACACACGCACACACATACACACCGAGACAAAACAAACATATGTCATCGAAAAATCATAAGAAACTAAATTCTGCATGTCCGACTGAATTTAATGATAAACAGTTTTAACCCTCTGCGTGTAGGTAGTGGTTTTAGTCGCATGATTCCTACAGGAATCATCGCGGCTAAAACCGCTACCAACACGCAAAGGGTTAAGATTACAGTTCTGAAAACAACTCTCATCTCTTGTGCTATTGTTGTTTTTTTGTGTTGTTTTGTAGGGAGGTAAATTTACATATTTGTGAGTTTTACGTTTACCTATTATATTAACAGTTTATATATTTGTGTAAATTACCTGGCTAAAGTGACACATGTAGCAGGATCCCTCTTCCTGGGTGGCTGTCTCTTTGCCGTCACTTTTGGAGGTGGGTTGGGCATAGAAAACGAAGTTGACACAGCAACCCGCAACAGTCTGTGCCTTTCCATGACACACGTAAACTGGCTGTCTTCAAAATGGACATTACATAACCTGTAGACCCGTAAATGCAGCTCTGCAGGTGGCAGTCTCAACAAATCTTCCCTTATGCACTTATTTCTTACATCTGTTGGGAAAATAACAAACCGTGAATGAAAGTGAAGTATTAAAACATCAGCTATACGCTTTAATCTGTACTCCTAGTTCGTGAGAACAGTTCAGGTTGGAACGTCGACCCCCACACCCCCACACCCCCACCCCAAAGTAATATCAGCTGTGCACAAGCAGCACACATGATTAGATCTATCATGCGTTCTTCCCACATTAGTGGAGAGGAGAACTATTCTATGTACAGATGAATCACTTCTACATTTGAAAGAAAATACTAAGAACGTATAATTTATGTGGCTCTTAATGTTAGTTAGACCACAAGTTTTCCAACTGATAACATTTCTTGGAATTCGTGGAGAGCTAGGGTCTAACTGCAGTCAGTTTTCCACTTCAGACCAAAAAGGTGACTGCCAAGCGTGTCAAATGCAGAGAAGAATCGAACGGAGAATTTCCAAGATTCAAACCCAAAGATAATTAAAATTATTTTTAACGGCTATCCGTTCACATATCACTCATGTACCTTCGTCACACGCGAGACCTATGCTTGCGTATCGCCCGGCACCGCTATCTTAAGTGTGAAAATCGAGGGTTTTTTTTTCTCTCAGATAGACCACTCATCCTGTATGCCATTCAATTATTCTCTAGTCGTAAGTGTATGCAAAAATAAGAGCTAAAAGTGATTAGCTTACCTTTTGTCTTCCTTGGAAAAGAGGAAGAATGAAATGCCGATACAACTTCGCTTGTTGCGTTTGAGAAAGAAATTGCTTTGCGAGTCTCCCCCACGCTTCGCTTTGCTCGGTCAGCCCGTCGCAGCAGGTTTATCAGGGAAATAACTCTCAAAACGCGTCCTCGCACTCTCGGGCCGAGTGCTTTGTCTTATAATGTACTGTCTTTGGTGACATTAAGCCATCGGAATGATGGTCTTTAAAGACACAATTTTTCTCTAGCACTTTCTCTTAAGTCAAAGTTTTTTGAGTGTGTTTGCACATGTGTGCGCATGGTTGCGTGTGTGACTGTGAGCTTATGTAAAAACACAGCGCTGTGAGCCTGACTGTAGGGAATGTTTGTGCTGTAAGGATGATTTCTAGAATTAATTTATTATTATTATTATTATTATTATTATTATTATTATTATTACATCAGCTTTGTAATTATTTTTAGTAACTGCAGTGTCACTGACCTTAAACCCAATAAACTAAACTTCCTAAACTGACTTGGCTGCAGCTGGACGGAGCATGAATGTGTGCAGGGTGTGTATGTGTTTAACCCTTTTCATCCTAATACACTTTTGAAATAAATTTGACTATGATATTCAAGGATGGTGCCAGAATAGCTGGTTCCTCAGGCGCCAAGCTATTCTGGCACCCCCCTTGAACACAAATGGTTGATCTATGTCTTAATCTGTAATGTAGCCTTTATAGGGCAATAAGCATTATTTTAAAACCAGTCTCGGGATATAATGGGTTAAAAGAGGGGGGGTGGAAGGGGGTATGTGGGGTTACCATCACAGATTCATGATTCGACTGGAACGCAGAAGAAGAAGATAATAGCAATCACATTTCAAGATGGAAAAAGACTGTTTGTGATAGGAGGTACCATTTTCAACACCGCTTTTCATTTTCGTGTACATGTATGTTTCACGTTTCATAAAGGAAAGAAATGGTAGAGACAGAAGGTACTGCTTCATAAACTCTTTTTTATTTTCACTGGTGGAGGCGCAAACAACCGGAATGGCACAGTGGCATTAACAGTGTGACAAAAGACTTTTCACGTTTCAATAAATAACCATGAGATTTTCACAAATCATGAAGATCTGAGTTTGGGCATTCACGTTTTACAACAAAATACTTTTTTCATGAGGATGAAAATAGCATGTTGCAATTATAAATCACAAGAACAAAAACAAGATGGGATGAAAAATAACCCTCAAAGTCCCTCTATATGAGAGCTGTCCTCATTGTCAATTGTCTCTACCTTGTGTCTTTGACCTGATTCTGGTGTTGAATTATCTCCTATTTAAAAAGTCTCGCAGATCTGCCAATGCGTCAGTGAGTTTAATAAGGGGCGCGGGACATACGCGTCATTGATTTGTCAAACGTCATTTGTCACAACGTAAGTTTTAGTTTTTACCTAATTTTATATTTTACGTGATATGAGTTTTACTTTCGATACATAGGTTTGAGAAAATGGTGACAAAACTAGAACTTCACGGTACAATTTCAGTCTTGCTATAATTTGTGTGAAAGCAGGTTGACTTTACCTAGCTACATGATATACTAAGTGCATGTGTGTGTGTGTGTGTGTGTGTGTGTGTGTGTGTGTGTGTGTGTGTGTGTGTGTGTGTGTGAATGTGAATGTGTTTGTGTGTGTGTGTGTGTGTGTGTGTGTGTCAGTGCGTGCGTGCGCGCTACAAACATCTCCAAGAGGCATAGATCCTCATGCGTCTGTAGGGCGCATAAGGATCTATTCCTCCTGGAGATGCGTGTGCTTTTGTGTGTGTGTGTGTGTGTGTGAGAGAGAGAGAGAGAGAGAGAGAGAGAGAGAGAGAGAGAGAGAGAGAGAATGACGTCATATTTAGAGTATTATATCAGTGTCTGCGTGGTGACGGAGTTGCCTCTTTTACGTCACCGCTACTGTCTGACTTTCTCTAGAAGCAAAGGTTTTTTAGTGTTTTAATTATTTTCTGAAAAGAATTAATTATTACTAAAGAAGTTGAAAGGATACAAAGCTGGCTAACGAACTCATCCAATGTCTTTCTCAGAACTAGCTAAATATGCAAACGTTAAAGTAAATATGACAAAAATTACGGACTCTAATCTGGGTCAACCGACTTTCTATAAACGGTTGTTTATGTCTTAAATGAGACATTCAATTACAATATGCTCGGAGGCTCTCTTAGCCACTCACTTAAGAAAGTATTTCGCCAAGTTTCAAGCTTGTGTGTACAGAAATATCGGAGATTCTCTTGTTTACATACTTACGCACACACATACATACCTACATACGCACATGCATACACACATACGCACATACGGCGCTTCGCGCCACACGTACGTTCAGCAGCGAGGTTAGCGTAACATGACGTAATTTTTATCGTGTTACTTCAATTGTTTGAGGTTTAGCCTGCCCGCCTTTGTCATCATGGACATGCTATTAAATTTGCCCCACCGCGACCCGTCCTAAAAAGTCCATTCTATAAACAGAAGAGACTTAAAAACGCCTATCACGCATCACGATTTTAGGGCATACTCCTTCCCGCCCCCTCACCCCACATGAGCCAGTTGTGTTATCATGATGCAAACAATTGGAGTGCTTAACATTAAATTGTTTGTTACACTTACGTTTGATTCTCCAAATGTCATGGCTCCAAGACAAATGTTGGAGACGCGAAGTCCTGACTTGCCCAGGTAGTTGAACTGGCATTTGGACTCCTCAGGTATGGCAGCAGACATTTTCAGTTGTTAGAACTGAAACATAGTCCACAGACACTGAAACTAACAATTGAGTCCTAACTGGCCTGTGCTTTTGGACCTCAGCCAGTTACAAGTAGCCTACAAATTAACTGTGTGTTCGAGCAAGCCTCATGAGCGAGCTTAAATCCTGTGCAAGCCACGAAGCAAGGTGCTCCGCTATAGCGCAGCTCCTTGCTTGGTGGCTTGCGTAGGACTTAGCTCACTCATGCAACTGAGCTTTGGTCTGTGATCTTGGACCTTACAGCTTTCCATCTCCAAAATCACAGACGGCAGCACAAAAAAAAACAACAGTTCTTTAATGTAAAGTATATCACTACTTGTTGCAAACCGCAGCATACTATTACTAAATTATAAGTTTGTGTGTTGATGTACGAACCAGGCTAAACTGTGCACAGGTGTCGGGTATTATATTATGTACCCACTCCATAAAGTGTTTCCTTCTTTGACACATATATTGTATAACAATTAATACCCGTGAATTTGCTTGATACACTTCCTTCCCAAAATCCCTTGCGCGCCATGCCGACTCGATCTTGATACTACTTGCATTTTCAAAACGGAAACGCGAAATATGCTCATAATTATTGCAACATTAACAAACTTCTTATGTGTAGTAGTAATGAAATACTTCTTAGTGTATACGAACGCTTGAAATTTATATCCTATGCACACATACACACACACAAACGGAGAAAAGATGCCAGGAAACGTGTGAGTCCCTGGACTGACAAGTGTAATTGACGAGTTGTCGTATTGGCGACATGGGGACGTAGCTTAGTGGATAAGACACTGCGCTGGCGGTTGTAAGATCACGGGTTCGAATCCCGGCTGGTGGGCAGGATGATGTTGACTTTTCCTCATTCCCATTGAGTCAAATTTACGTATACACTCGGTTTACGGTTGCCTGTCTCGCCTTTGTGTGTACAGCACGCATAATCATCAAGTGCGCACGTTAAAAATCTCATTACCACTATTCGAAAAGAGAAGGACCGGTAGGGCCGGTGAAATGGAAACAGAAATGGAAACAGAAATATTTCATATGCACCGAAGTTAATATCCGGGTGGAGGTTTGCACATAAAGTAGCGCTTAGTAGGAGCAGGCTTTCAAAGCTCCAGCTTCCATCCCTACGGCGGCGCCTTGAGCATCTTTAATTAGATGGATATGTGCGCCTCGGAGACACCATACCATACCATACCGTACCATTGTCAGCTGGCGATATCGACAACCTAAGGAAAGAACTAAATAAACAAACCTGCTGGCATTTTTCGCAATTATGCGTGATCTAGTTACAAGTTAGAATTTACTCAGTAACACGCACGGTTATACAATGCACTGATGTTTTCATAGTCAGACGAAATCTACGCGCTGAGTCTGTCATTCCGGCCGTCTGTTTTGTCTGAACACCGCAATCAACCGTAATTTAAATGACGAGAGGCTCAGTTTTGTTTTGGACTGGGTACATAAATTATATTGAGCAACAGTTTTGTTTGACATAGTGCCGATAAACAGACAGATGTGATTACTTGACTCAAATCCAAAAATTAATGTCCTAGTCAGTCTTACGACGCGAGACATTTTGACTGATTCGGGTCTCGTAATTGCATCTGCCTGTTATCGGCACTATCTAAAGTAAATGTTGCTCAAAATAATATAGTAATGAGCAACATTTTGCTTGATTTAGTGCCAATAACAGGCAGATGTGATTACGAGACCCGAATCAAACTGTCCGATTCGTAAGACGAGGACATTGTGACTGATTCGGGTGAAGTAATCACATCTGTCGGTGTCAAGCACATCAAGCAAAATATTGCTCAATATAATTTATGTACCCAGTCCAAAACCATAGGGGCCCGATGATAGTAGCTTTGACTAATGCAAACTCCGCTGCGCCACCGGCGTGCGCGCCACCGCCTACTAAGCTCAAGTCAGAATATAGATTTCAGCTTAGTAGGCGGTGGCGCGCACGCCGCGGTGGCGCAGCGGATTTGCATTGGTCAAAGCTACTACTTGATCATCGGGCCCTTATATCCGCCAAAACAAACATGTGCCTTGCGTCAATCATGTTACGGCTGATTGCGGTGTTCAGACAAAGCACTTGAATGGCAGACGACTGCATATCGCTGTCGGCTCAGCCGCGCATAGATTTTGTCTGTCTATGAAGACACCGGTGCCGCTTTGTCAGTATAACCGTCCGTGCGTGTTACTGAGTAAATTCTACTTGTACATAGATAACGCATACTTGCGGAAAATGATTCTCTCGGAAAATGCTTCTTTTCTCAGGTTATCGAGGCGCCACTGAGCTGACATCTTGTCAATTTCACTAGTCGGTGTAGCGCGTACTAGTGTTCTCCGCTCGTGTGTGTGTGTATATATAGAATATAGGATATACCGGCATTTGTAGGGTTCGCACACATTAAGAAGTATATAATTACGACTAGACTACACATGAGGTGCTTGTTAATGTTGCAGTATTAAAATGTTTCCGTTTTAAAAAATGCACTGAAGTATAGTCAAGATCAGTCGAGTCTGCTCAAGTTATTCCGGCGGCGGCGCAGGCAAGGAACTTACTTTTGGCCGGGCAGCCGTAAGGTCAGTACAACTGAACCGAATTACAGCCGACCGTGTACACATTAACCCGGCGTTACTGCCAGGTGCCGAGAAAATCGGTGTAAACCGGCGCCAACCAAATGCAAGAGGTACAAACCCTCATGAGCCCCCGCATTCGCGGGGGCACATGAAGAGTCTCGGTCTCTTGCTGACACCACTTTGAATCCATGTTCCTTGGACAGCTTGGGTTGGTTGGTGTTAAATTAACGAAGAATACCACTGAAAAACTGGCACTGAACGGGTTAACCCATTTAACCCCAAGGCCGCATTTCTCAAATTTTGAAGGTGTCACATAAAGACTATGTACCATTTGCAGGAGACGTATTGACCATGATAATTCATGGGTGGTGCCAAATTAGCTTGGCGCCTGATCAGTGGTGCCAAGCTAGTCTGGCACTGCCCTTGAATTATCACGGTAGATACATCTCCTGCTGTAGGGCGTCGAGCGGGCTGAATGGGTCAATTTGAGAAATGTAGCTGCTACTGTGCTAGCTCACTTACTTGCTTTTGCGGATAGGAAGAGCTTGAAACCCGGCGAACCTCAGTCGGACTGAAGCTTTGAGCAAGCGACTGATCGTGGACGAAAGTTTATATAGCCGTTTGTGCCTGAGAAAAAATGCACTGTCATCGCACGGTCGGAAATTCAAACATGCCACACAAGCCTGTGTCAATACGTCCCGGGTTTTTTTGTTTGTTTGTTTGTTTGTTTGTTTGTTTTTCCAAGGCTACGTTATTCATTGAATAGGTAGAACTTGAGTTGAAGGTTTTTTCCAAAATGCAGTTTAAGCTTATCAATACGACATGATACGTGTCAACATGCGTTACGTACCAGGGCCGTCTCCGTTTCACTGGCATATTTTTAATGTTATTTCTTTCTTTGTTTTTCCTCATTTTATTTTTATCTTTTTATGACCACCGACCGAACTGAACCGGCCGCTCAAGTCGAGTTGCTTGAGCCCGTGAAACTTGTAATCAGTACTGATCAGAAGATAAACCGTTTAGCGTCCACAAGCATCATTGCTTTGTATTTAGAGCATGCTCGCCACTATCAATCAGAGCACCGACGAATTAGAGCCTGTGCACCGATGAATCAGAGCCTGTGCACCGATGAATCAGAGCCTGTGCACCGATGAATCAGAGCCTGTGCACCGATGAATCAGAGACAGCGCACCGATGAAACAGAGCCTGTGCACCAATGAACCAGAGACAGTGCACCGATGAATAAGGTTGTACATGTGCACCACAGCCGGTGTAAGTCGGGGAAAAAAGACTGCAGGAAAAAAGACTGCAGGGGTGTGTTCTTCCTAGTTAAATAACACCCCCAGTGTTATGTGTCTGATGTTAAGGGAAACATACACTCCCTCTCCCAGGAAAAAATGACTTCGCCCAGGAAATCTACAATCCCGCAGGACTAAGGCTCCCTAAGGTTTTCATAAGAGCGTGGCAACAGATAACAAAAGCTTTTCAGATGCATTTCTGCTCCATTTTAAAGTATTTTGTTTATTTTTAAGTCCCTTATATTTATAGAAGGGCCTTTTTAGGACGGGTCGCGGTGGGGCGAATTTAATAGCATGTGCATGATGTCAAAGGCGGGCAGGCTAAACCTCTAACAAATGAAGTAACAAGATAAAAATTACGTCATGTCTACTTACGCTATCCTCGCTGCTGAACGTACATTTGGCGCAAAGCGCCGTATGTGCGTATGTAAGTATGTATGTGTGTGCGTATGTATGTAAACAAGAGAAGCTCCCATATTTCTGTACACACAAGCTTGAAACTTGGCGAAATATTTTTTTTTTAAGTGGGCAGCTAAGAGAGCCTCCGAGCATATTGTAATTGAATGACCCATTGAAGACATAAACAACCGTTTATAGGAAGTCGGTTGATCCAGATTAGAGTCCGTAATTTTTGTCATATTTACTTGAACTTTTGCATATATATAGCTAGTGTGTAGAAAGACATTGGATGAGTTCGTTAGCCAGCTTTGTATCCTTTCAACGTCTTTAGTAAAAAATTAATTCTTTTCCAGAAAAAAATTAAAACACTAAAAAAAACATTTACTTCAAGAGACAATCGGACAGTGGCGTAAAAGAGGCAACTCGTCACCACCCAGACAGCGACATAATACTCTAAATATGACGTCATTCTCTCTGGCGCGCGCGGCTCTCTCTCTCTCTCTCTCTCTCTCTCTCTCTCTCTCTCTCTCTCTCTCTCTCTCTCTCTCTCTCTCTGTTTCTTTGTTTGTTCACTATAAAAAACAAAGAAATTTTGTCAAATCTTTAGTCCGAAAAGCTCAAAGACAACATGCCGAACAGATCATTGCAGACGGCAAGGACCTAAGCTCTGTTTGGCAAGTTATCAACACCTTTACTAAAGGTCACAATCACAGAGACATGAACATTGCACCTGACCTCACTGCAGATACCTTCAATACCCACTTTCTTAGCATAGCTGAGATTTTAGCACGCACTAATACAAATGATCCTGCGAAATACCAATGTTCTGAGCAACTACGATTTCACAGTAACAGTACTGCTGGTTGTGTTTTTTCACTCCCCCCAATGACTGTTTTTGACGTGGGTAAATATATATCTAATATGAAAAAGAGGTCATGTGGTTCAGATGGCATCAGTTGCGAAATTCTTAAAATATCTCTGTCCTACATAGTTGAGTCTCTAACGTTCATTTACAATCTTTCTAATCAAAGAAATATTTTCCCTGATGAGTTAAAAACAGCTAAGGTCATTCCTCTTCCCAAAAGCAAAAACTTAAACTCATTGAATGATTATAGACCTATCTCCATTCTACCAGTCATCTCAAAACCTATTGAAAAACATATCCATACACATCTGCAAAATTTTCTAGAACAGAACTGTCTACTCAGTAAAATGCAGTCTGGGTTTCGCCCGCAACACTCTTGCCAAACTGCCCTTATACATATCATTGATAAATGGCTTACAGCCATTAATAATTCTCAGTTATCAGGTGCAGTTTTTCTTGACGTTAAAAAAGCTTTTGATTTAGTCAACCACTCTATCTTATTAAAAAAAACTACCGATGTATCACATCGATTCCAATACCGTACATCTGATATCATCCTATCTAAGTGACAGAAGACAGAAAGTTTTGCTTAATGGTAATTACTCGAGTGAAGGTTTAGTAACGTGTGGTGTTCCTCAGGGGTCAATTTTGGGCCCATTGTTATTCAACATATTTATCAATGATTTACCATTCTCTATCTCACATCCCGATGCAACATGTGACTTATTTGCTGATGACACTACCATACATACATCAAACAGCGAATTGCCAAAAATAAACGAAGTTCTCCAGCAAAGTCTTGATGAGGTTTCAAGCGCGGCGTTTCCTGCTAAATGTACGCTCAACAGCGCGGTTAGCGTACTTTTTATCGTGTTACTTAAATGTCAGTCTGATGTGTACCCGCCTATGTTCGTCATTTGCATGCTACGGAACGTGCTCCGGCCAGCCCCATCTCAAAGTCTACCGTATTTGCAGACAACAAACAACAATATTAACCCAATAAGCCCTACCTGACGCCTGTCGGCGAAAATCTATTCTGACAACAACCTTGAACGATCATGGTCAATGTGTCTCCAGAACTATAATGTAGAGCTCAACTGATATCTATATATATTTCATCCTCAACATCTAATGAGATAAACATAACCTGTCGCACAATCTGTGCTAGTTCAAATTACCTCTTTTTTTTTTTTTTTTTTTTTTTGGCGATTTTTTCCACACGGTCTCCAGCGTTTTCCAATTGCGCTCTTTATCCAGGACGACATATTCTGGGGCGCCTGGCAGGCCCAATTTGGCTGTGTTGGCCCAAGCCAGCCGGCCTTCTTCCGGCAGCTAACCTCTTTTGACCTTGCCAGCCAGGAAACCACTGTGGAAACAACAGGGCTTAGTCTTCAGATTAACCGTACAGATGTCGGTAGTGGTTTTTGACAAAAACCGCTACTAACACTCAAAGGGTTAAATCAGGTCCAAAATGGTAGGCTGCGCCCCTTCATCGGAAGGAAATTACTTAACGTATGCTGACAAGCAAAACAAATGAGTACATGATCGGAATCATCAGAAACACTGATTCTGATGATGATGTGGCATTTCTTTTCATCTGCAGAGTACATATAGACAAGACATAACTGAACCCATGATATACGATTTTTCCTAAAATCGGAACTGAGTAGGTCAAAATTGCACGTGTTTTGGTGAAAACATTGGATATGACTGTCAGGGCTTTTACTCCAACGTTTTGTCGAAACACGTGCAATTTTAGCCTACTCCTGAATTCCAAACGTATATTCACACACACACACGCGCACAGGCACGCACGCACACACACACACACACACACACACACACAAACACACACACACACACACACACACACTCACACAATCACACACACACTCCTCCACAACTCGTATACAAAATAATCTAAATATCTCCCAAAAATCACTGTAACCAGACAACACACACCCACACAACAGATGCAACTTTACACCACACCCGTTTTTCCAAGGCACAACCACAATTCACATTCATCCAGATCTCCACAATATATATATATATATATATATATATATATATATATATATATATATATATATATATATATATATATATATATATATATATATATATATATATATATATATATATATATATATATATATATATATATATACGCGCACCATTCACACACACACACATGCCCAAACACACCCACAATTTACACCCACCCAGTACACTCCATAAAACACCTACTTCAACAATTTACGCCCATCCACATTTCCACAATGCACACCCAAACCTGCTCATTAAACACACACGCACCATGTGCACCCACACCCCTCAAACGCCCACATAAATCTCCGAAATAGCTTCACGCAAATACATCCGTTGTACCTCCAGTTCAAGGGTAGTGTTAGAACAATTTGGTGCCTAGAGGCACCAAGCTATTCTGGCACCATCCTTGAAGAACCCATCATCCCAAGGAAAACCCACGATACATGCACCCATACACTTACCCCTTGAGTGGACTCCAGGGCAGGACACCGATGCCCCGCAGTTTACACACCTGGAACGGTTCTAGCTCTGACTCACGGCTAACCAGACTGTACTGTTGCTGAAATAGAGATAAACACAATCAACATCAGTGACAGATTTCACGTACGTTAACAATAGATGAGCTCTTGCTAGCACTTTCTGTCTGCCTGATGCATAGATTGCATCCCTTTGTATCCTCACAATGAGCGACTTGGCACACTGCTGCTAGCCGCACGGTGGCGATGTCACAATTGTGATTAAACAGCGCATCTTCAGTGTTTTCGTTGATCCCTGGCCATGCACATTATCTTGGGTCCTCACGACATTCTACATGCCATAGGTAAATCGTGGTCTGTTCACTGGCTTTTGTTTTCATCTACTTGATATCGCGTAGTAGGCGGTTTAGTTAATGTGAATTACTGTGCTTAACGTGTCCGGTATCGTATGTTTTCTATGTAACTCAGAACCGAGTAGGGGCGATACACCTGCGGCCTGTAGTATAGGACCGAAGCCGATGCACACGGACATCTGTCACCTAAGACACCAAGAATACTGACCCCCCCACCCCCCCCCCCACCCACCCACTCAATGTGAGCAGCGACACTGCACTACACCAGGGGAAGATAACTTCAGCTAAGTTGACCATTTAGTCATACTGACTTTTTTTTTAACAGACTTCAATGTAAAATCTGTGAAATCTATTACAACACAGAAAAAGGCTTTAGCTCCACCACACATTGGCTGAAGAAACGCTTGCGAAGTTCCGGTCTGCATTGTTGCTTGAAAATCTTCATGTGATGACCTCTTTTAGACGTCTTCCCAGTTGACACAAAAAAAAATTGTTTTGGATCAATGTTCTCCTTCTCTGAAAAGAGTTTGTATGTCCAATGAGGTGCCCTCGCATTCTTCTTTGCTCCAGGGAGTATAGTCCCAGCGAAGTGAGCCCCTCCTCATATGGATTGTTACCAAGCACTCGAGCTCTCACCACCTTTATAGCTTGTCTCTGAACTTTTGACTGGTGCAAAACATCCTTCTTCAAATATGGTGACTAGGCTTGTACACAGTTCTAACACGTCCTGTACAAAATAGTGAAGTACTCTGAGTCTATGTGCTGGAAGCTTCTCTTGATAGCACGCAACAATGATGCGTATGTGGTTTCTGCACGGTCCACCAATTACTTTAGATCCCAACTAGACTGTCATTGCCAAGAGATGGGTATCAAAACAGACCAATTACAAACCCATAAACCCTTCAGCGTAAGTGTAATTAAATTGTAAGTGTATTAGATATCCTTGGAGGTCTATGTCACCGTCCTGGAGACAGATCGACCATGATAGGTCATGGGTGGTGTCTGAATAACTTGGCGCTTGAAGGCGCCAAGCTATTCTGACACCACCCTTGAACTATCATGGTCGATCCACAACCTGTCACAACATGTCTGGGCCTCACGAGCTCATGCTGAATGGATCACACAAAGGAAGTAATGAAGTTCATACCTGCAGTGAAATGTACTGGTTAAGTCCCATTTCTTTGGAAAGATCCACGAGGTTCTGCAATTGCCATCCTGTGACATTGCTCGCTCCGATGTACCTGATCTTGCCGCACCTCACAAGGTCATTCAATGCCAACATCGTCTCCTCAATCGGAACTGCGTCATCCCACATATGGGTCTGCAAAACAACAATATTTTTTTCATCAACGTTAACCTCAGCATGAAGTATGCTCTGTGGTGGCAGTGGGTTTTTCTTTCAGTCAGTCATAAATTCTCTGTTAATTTTTTATAGAAAATGTATAATCTTTTGCATTGCTTTTCAGCAAGGGCAGATCCCGCTTTCTCAAAGCATGCTTGTATAAGTACAACATTTTCAATTAAAATGATTCATTAATTAATTTTAGTTTTCATTCATCTTCTCTTTCCTTTTTATTTGTTTCTTCTTTCAAAAGAGGAGGTTTCACAACCCACGGAACTGTCTCCCCTCCCCCACCCCCCTGACCTGCCTGTACCTGCTGGCCCCTCCATGGTCACTACATGTGCAAGGCGGGGGAGGGGGGGGGGTGGAGGGATGGCGCATAAATAACAAGTTACTGGACCTGCTGGCCTAATTTTCTTGAAAATGCTTTTGCCAGGCTAAGAGACACAGCTACACAGCTATGTATTTTAACAGCTGGATAATGCAAACACTGATTATATGGCCTTCAGAGTTAACCCTTTTGCGGGGAAAATTGAACACCACCCAGCTGCATAAGGTATAGAGCCTCATCAGCCCCCGCACTTGCGGGGGCTCATGAAGATCTATGCCTATTGCTGAGCCATTTTGTTTCCAGGTTCTCTGGACGGCCTGGGCTCTTTGACTTTGAAGTTACAATGATTTCCAAATCACTTCCTGTGTCCACTGGCAATGAAGGGGTGCTTACTTTTAGAGCAAGTCTCAGCACTTGTCATGTCTAGCCGCCCTATTTAAGGTAAATGAAGTATACAAATACCACTAACATCTGTTGTTTTTCTTTTCGTTTTAGTCTTCTTATTCATAAGTGTGCTGGTCTGTAACACTGGAAAACAACCCTCGAGTCATAAGGTCCAAAACCACAGAGCAACACCGTGATACAGGTTACCCTGACAAGACGTCTGAGTCGGCGCGATAACAAGGTTGTAAATGAGCGTCCACACTCATTCCATTCAGCCCCAAAATGCCACAGCAAGATATGGATCAACCATGATAGCTAGTTCAAGGGTGGTGCCTGAATAGCGTTACGCCCACAGGCACCAAGCTAATCGGTCACCATCCTTGAAGTATATCCTTGTTTCACACCCACCTGTAGTGTGACAGAGCTAAATGGGTTAAGAGATTGCAGACTACAGTTGCAAAGCTATTCTGGCCTGGCACCACCCTTGCACTGCCGACGTGGTCAATCGAGATCCTGTCGTAGCTTGTCAGAACTGAATTGGTCAAGAGATAAAGGGGTACCTGATATAGGTCAACGTAGTCTGTCTGCAGCCGTTTCAAACTGTCGTCGATGCTTTTCGTGATGTGACGTCGACTGAGACCAACCGCGTTAGGGTTTGTCATGTCCATTTGAAATCTGACTTTGGTGGCGATGACGAAGCGGTCTCTCTCTTGACTGGAAGAACAAAACAGTTTGAACACAATGTGAACAAAGTAACAAACATGCAAGCACATACACACAAAGATCCACACACAAACAAACGCACGTGTATGCACCCAGAACTAAAATCTAATCTAGAACAACCCTTGAAATGTCAAGGCCAGTTCATCTCCCTAAGCTGTCACAGTCATACAGCGATCAGCCTAATGAGAGATCTCCTGTCATTAAAGACCATCATTTAGGTGGCTGTAGCTGTGACTGTGGCTGTAGCTGTGACTGGCTGTAGCTACCTAAATGATGGTCTTTAGTGACAGGTGACACCTGTTGCCTTTCAAGACATCTTTTGAGAAAGCACCTGTGTTTTAAGACCACTTTTCCCTTGCGAGACAGGTGGGGCGGTCCGTGGCGCCTGCCACCAATGCCAAAGGTGCGAGGTTCGATACCGGGTTCCGGCGTCGGACTTTTCTCCTCTGGTAAGTGTCACCGTTAACTCATTCTACCCTAACACCGAAATCCCAAAATCTTGCCGTTGTCCTCTGAAGACTGCATTGCAGTGCAGGACACAGATCGACCATGATAGTTCAAGGGTGATGCCAGAATAGCTTGGCGCCTATGGGCGCCAAGCTATTCTGGCATCACCCTTCAACTGTCATGGTCGATCCATATTTTGCTGTGGTGTGTCTGGGGTAGAATGAGTTAATTCGGGCGGACCGTCGGGGGTTCTTTCTCCGGGTACTCCGGTTCTTCCACCCCCCCACCCCCCCCCCCACCCCCCCCCCCCCCCACACACACACACACACCCCACTTTGGTATCGGTTTCAGGCCACTTTACAAATTTCAAATACAAGCGATCAAAAATCTCTGTAACTTTAGTAGCTGAACTGGCCCTTCGTCTGTCTTGTACTGCGTTTGTCTTAAATGGCGTAAATCCGTGTCTGTTACGTGAGTGTGCGTGTTGGGTTTCAATTCGCGGCGCTTTGAGTCGATTCGCCCAAAAATTGAGAAAAAGCGCCTATATAATAACGGTATTATTATTATTTATTATTATTATTGGTTGCTCAAAACGGGCACTACTGTGTTCGACACCTCGCAAAGATGTAAAAGTCATTAAGAAGCATGCATGAATGAACCCCCTCGTTCATGCAGCCATTGCTACTATTGACAGCACCAGCGGCTGCTTGCACAAGGGGGTTAAGCAGTCAGAATGCATGACAATACAAACCTGGAAAGCCAGCTGCCAACAATTTTCTCAGAGTTGCCCCTTCCGTAAACGTCGGCGGTATCAATGAAGTTACCTCCCCATTCCACATAACGGTTGATCAGAGAACGCGCACCAACATCATCCAGCTGGCCAGGCATTCCTTGTAACTGTCAACATAATTGCGAACAATCAGGATTTTCTGTGAACAGTACTAAAAGTATGCCATCTGAATGACGGTCTTTAAAGACACAATTTCTCTCCAGCACTTTCTCCTAATTCAAAGCAGTTCTTTGCGTGTGTGCATGCGTGCACACCTGTGCGCATCAGTAGTTGCGTGTATGAGCTTATGGCATAACAGCATTGTGAGCTTGACTGTTGGGAATTGTTGTGCCGTAAGTATGATTTCTAGCATTAAATTATTATTATTAGTTTCATTATTATTATTATTATTATCATCATCGTCATCATCACATCAGCTTTGTAATTATTTGTAGTAACTGCAGTGTCACTGACCTTAAACGCCAATAAACTAAACTTCTTCAGGCTGATGTTGGCTGCAGATGCCCGGCGCATAAATGTGTGCAGGGTGTGTGTGTTTTTAACCCTTTTCATCCTAATATACTATTGCTTGAAATAAATTTGACTATGATAGTTCAAGGATGGTGCAAGAATAGCTTGGCGCCTCAGGCGCCAAGCTATTCTGGCACCACCCTTGAACTAAACTGGTTGATCTATGTCCTAATCAGTAATGCAGCCTTCATAGGACAATAAGCTTCTTTTTTTAAGCGTCAGGATGTAATGGGTTAAAAGGGGGGTGTATGTGGGGTTACCATTACAGATTCATGATGATTTATTTTACAATTCAAAAATCACGAATTGAAAATAATACTAAAATCTAGGCATGACCAGTCGACTGGAACGCAGAAGAAGAAGAAGAAAAAAAAATAATAGCAATCACATTTGAAGATGGAAAAAGACTGTTTGAGAGAGGAGTTACCACTTTCAACACCTCTTTTCATTTTCACGTACATGTATATTCACGTTTCATAAAGGAAAGAGATGGTAGAGAGAAAAGGTACCGCTTTCATAAACTATTTTTATTTTCACTGGCGGAAGCGCAAACAACCGGAATGGCACAGTGGCATTAACAGTGTGGAAAAGGACTTTTCACGTTTCCCAAAATAACCAGGAGATTTCACAAATCATGAAGATCTCGTTTGGACTTTCACGTTTTACAACAAATACTTTCTTTGATGAGGATGAAAATATCATGTTGCAATTACGAATCACAAGAGGAAAAAAAACGCCTATCATGCATCACGATTTTAGGGCATACTCTTTCCCGCCTCCCTCCCCTCCCCCCGCCACCCCCAACAGCAATTAGAGTGCTTAATATTTCTTTGTTACACTTACGTGACTCTCCAAAAGTCATGGCTCCAAGACAATGTTGGAGACGCGAAGTCCAGACATTCCCAGGTAGTTGAACTGGCATTTTGACTCCTCGGGTATGGCAGCAGACATTTTCAGTTGTTAAAATTGAAACATAGTCCACAGACACTGAAACTAATAACTGAGTCCTAGCTGTCCTGTGTTTCTGGACCTCAGCCAGTTACAAGTGCAAATTAACTGTGTGCTCGAGCCAGGCGCATGAGCGAGCTTAAATCCTGTGCCAACCACTAAGCATGGTGCTCCGCTATAGCTGAGCACCTTGCTTAGTGGCTTGGCAGGACTAAGCTCACTCATGCAACTGAATTTTGGTCTGCGATCTTGGACCTTACAGCTTTCCAGCTCAGTTCAAAATCACACATGAGACCAGCACAAAGTAACATTTCTTTAATGTAAACCGTGATACTAAATTATAAGTTTGTGTGTTGATGTACAAACCAGGCTAAACTCGTGTGCACGCGTATTACATTATATGATTTCGAGTAGCATTGTGCTTTATATAGTGCCGATAACAGGCAGACTGATGTGATTACGATACCCGAATCAAAATGTCCAAGTCGTAAGACGAGGACATTTTGACTGATTCCGGGTCAAGTAATGACATCTGTTGGTTATTGGCACTATATCAAGCATAATGTTGCTCAGTATAATTTATGTACCCAGTCCAAAACAAAACTGTGCCTCGCGTCATTCGTTTTGCGGCTGATTATGTTGTTCCGACAAAACATATGAATGGCAAACGACTGCATATCGCTGTCCGCTCAGTCAGCACGTAGATTTCGTCAGACTATGAAGACATCGGGGCTTTGTATAACTGTGCGTGTTACTGAGTAAATTCTACTTGTACGTAGATCACGCATAATTGCGAGAAATGTAGTAGTGAGTAGTAGTATGTGTGAGGACAAAATAGGTCGTGAGGCCTTTGCAAATGTCCTTTCTTCGACAAGTTTAATTAATTTATGGGTCCGTTATGCATGCAAATTTTCCTACAAATCATTCATCATAGCAATAGAAAATCCCATTAAATTTTGGTAATTCATCCAGCTGGTTTTTAAAAGAATTTATGTTAGGTGCTTTTTTTTTTTTATGAAACTGGTAAATCATTTCAAACAGTAGCAACTCTGTAAGAAAAACAAAACTTCCGCAGGTTAGTGTTGCAGTGCCGTACAAAGATTTTCCCCGCACAGTTTCGGGTTCTGTCACAAAACGGTGCTGCAAAAAAGTCATTCCAATTTAGGTCGTCGATGCCATTATAAATTTTTTAAAAATTGGATTAAGTCTCCACGTATTCTACGTCCACGTAAGGAGTGTAGTCCAAAATATTTAAGTCTGTCTGAGTAAGTCATATTTTTACGTTCCTTAACCAGGAGGTTTGTTATTTGAAATGCCAGGTTTGTTATTTAGTTCTTTACTCAGGTTGTCGAGGCGCCAGCTGAAATCTCGTCAATTTCACTGGTCGGTGTAGCGCCGTACTGGCGTCTGCTCTCCGCTCGTGTGTGTGTATGTACAAGATATACATTTCTGGCTTCTGTACACTAAAAAATGTGTCATCACTACTAGGCTACACTTGAGGAGCCGCTTGCTAATGTTGCAGTGTTAAAATGTTTCCGTTTTGAAAAATGCAAGCATCATCAAGATCGAGTCTTCTTGGCGTGCAAGGGATTTTGGGAAGGAAAATATATCAAGCAAGTTCATGACTATATTCCTTTGCTTGTTATACAATATTATCAATACATGTGTCAAAGAAGGACAAACTTTATGGAGTGGGGGCATATAATTGTGTTACTGCCCTAACTGCAAGCTGCTGGCAGCCGTAAGGTACAACTGAAATTACAGACCTGTACACATTTAACCCGGAGGTGCCGAGAAAATGTGAACACCACCCAAATGCAAGAGGTATAGATCCTCATGAGCCCCCGCATTCGCGGGGGCTCATGAGGATCTATACCTCTTGCTGACACCACTTTGAATCCATGTTCCTGGGACAGCTTGGTTTGGTTGGTGTTGAATTAACGATGACACCGGAAACAGTCTCCGTCAACTGACACTGAACGGGTTCACCCATTTAATCCCAAGGCCGCGTCTCTCACATTTGGGAGGTGTCACATAAAGACTATGCTCCAGTTGCAGGAGACGTCTCGACCATGATAATTCAAGGGTGGTGCCAAATTATATTGCCGCCTGATGGTGCCACTAATCTGGCACTGCCCTTGAATTATCATGGTCAGGACTAAATAGGTTAATTTGAGAAATGTAGCTGCTACTGTGCTAGCTCACTTACTCGCTTTTGTCGACTGGAAGAGCTTGAAACCCGGCGAACTTCGGACTGAAGCTTTGAGCAAGCGACTGATTGTGGACGAAAGTTTATAGCCGTTTGTGCCTGAGAGAAAATGCACTGTCATTATCGGAAAGTTTGTTTTTGCTCGTTTTGTTTTTCTCTTTTTATGACCACGGACCGAACTGAACTGCTCACGTCGAGTCGCTGGAGACCGTGAAACTTGTAATCAGTATGGGATACTTTTAGGAAGAAAATACAGGGCGGATCTGGGTGGGTGGTTACAGGGGTTCCGAAACTCTCCCCCCCCCCCCACCGCCTTCCCCCTTACCCTCCGACCAAATATTCTTTAAAATGCTATAACAAAGTCCCTTTTTGGCTGTCTGGACCCCCCCCCCCCCTTCTCCCCCCCCCTCCACCCACCCACCCACCCCCCCCCCCCCCCCCCGCCTCCGCCCCGCTCCCTCCCATCGCTTTTCGATTTTTCGGCCCCTGCAAGCAAGGTCTAGTGTCTGGTGGGAGGCCTTTTGTATCAGGTTGAAGGTCCCAAACAAAAAGTTGGACCCCCCCCCTCCACCCTTTTTGAGGTAACTGATCCGCCCCTGAGATAAACTGGTTAGGGTCAACATGCATTTGTTTGTATTTAGTGCACCGATGACTCGGAGCCTGTGCACCGTTCAGAGCATGTGCACCGCGGCCGGTGTAGTCAGGGAACAATAACGAAATCAGTTATCACAGATGGATGACTGTTCAACAAGCTGTGACACGCCCCAGCCCGTGCACAGAAGGTCTTCTGGTCTCGAGTTCATCACGTGACCAAAGGAAATACTTGAGGTGTCACGATGTGCAGACTTAGGAGCTGATTGCTTACGTCATGTGCAAAATGTTTTTACAACATGTGGTGCAGATTTGACCGTTATAATGATCAGTTTGTTTGAAATAAGCAGAAAGTGCCCACGTAATGTTTTGTCGTTATTAAGTCATTTCGGACTTTCAGGATGTGCGCCTTTTGCGGATTTTTCACTTTTTGGCTCACGTGCGAAACAAACGTGAGTCTATGTTCTGGGCCAGTGGTCGTCCGTCCGTCGTCCGCCCGCCATCGTCCGTAGTAAACTTTAACGTTGGCATTTTCTCGGAGACTATTCAAGCTACAGTCTTCAAACTTGGCCCAATGATACTTTGTGGCAAGACCTTTCTAAACGTACCATTTTCAATGACCTCTCACAAAGGTCAAGGTCACAGGGATCAGGAAATACATCAAAAATAGCTATTTGGGGACATAATTTATTTTTTCTCAAATACTATTCACAACTTCAAACCCAAACTTGGTACAAAGATACCTGATGGTAAGACCTTTATATGCACACTAAATTGGTTGATCCCTCGGAAAGGTCAAGGGTCACAAGAGCTCAGGAAATAGGTCCAAAATAGCCATATTTTGACAAAAGATGTTTTTTCTCAAATACTATTCATAACTTCAAACCCAAACTTGGTACAACGATACCTGATACCTGATGGTAAGAGCTTTCTATGCATACTAATTTGGATGATCCCTCGAAAAGGTCAAGGGTCACAAGAGCTCAGGAAATGGGTATAAAATAACCATATTTTGACAAGAAATGTTTTATTCTTAATTCAAAACTTCAAACCCAAACTTGGTACAGAGATACCTGATGGTAAGACCTATCTATGCATACTAATTTTGATGACCCCCTCGGAAAAGGTCAAGGGTCACAAGAGGTCGACAAATGTGTATGAAATGCTAATAATTGTAGTTATTATCAACATTTTTGCAAAACTTTTCAATCAAATTTGGCACAAAGGTAGCTGATGATAAGACCTGCCTATGTATCCTAATTTAGTCAACTCATCGCAAAGGTCAAGGGTCACTGGAGTTTCACAGATGTGTGAAAACTGATTAAATTTGAGATAACATGGATTTTGTTAGTGCAGAAGCCACCCCTTTACTTGTTGTCAGACATGTGTGGAGCGGTCATATACGTGAGCCATAAGGGCTGTGTCTTCCTTGTTACCTCTAAATTGAGACAGCTTTCCGTAACTAAGATCCATTAAAACGTCATTTAATTTTCCAGACCTAGATCAATATCAGTTTGTAACTGCGCCGTCCCAAATGATCAACCAAACACCAAGGGGCATACCTCCATTTCGAGATAGTCGAGTGTTACGTGGTAGTCGTAGTCGTAGTATGATGCAGTTACACCCGACATATTCACATAGGGTTCTTGCAGAAAAACCTCACTCACTTGCAACTCGTCACACGTGGCACAAGGTTGTAGACCACACTGGAGTGCAGTACTTTATTCTCGCGATGCACTATCTCTCACAAATGCATCCACACTTTGATACAATGTCTCTTATACAATGCATCCACGCTTTGATACGCTGTCTCCTCTACAATGCATGCACATACTTCCTAACACCCTCTTTTATACTATTACAGATTTCAAGAACAATCCCGCAAATTACACAGCTCAACCAATCAGAAACGAAAACCTAACCAAAACTCATTAATATTCATTAAAAAGAACACTCTAGATCTATCTAAAATCTAGGTGCCTTACGTAAATGTTACGAAATGTAGCCAACATGTGTACTACAAAACTTTGGTGTCATGTTTGAGTTCACTAAAACAATCGCGCCTTTTCCAGACCCTTCCAGCATAATCTAGGTCGGACTTTGCAACAAATTAGCGAAATGTGCAACATTCTAGCTAAACAAAAACAAAAACAAAAAAACGATCGCAATCTTCCATGCAAAAGAAAATGAATCATACTAAAAAGGTACGGGATTCTGATCCAATATAACTCAACTGAACACCGGATCTTTCTTATGATCAACACACACATGCCCTAAAAAGAATAACACAACCACAAACGTAACATCGAGACCGGAAAGGTTCTTGTGACAGGCTGGGGCGTGCTACAGCTTGGTGTGTAACACTGACAACAGACTTAATTTTTCCCAGATGTATTTTAGTCCCGGTTGAAAACGTCAATTAATGTATTCATCGATTAACGAATTCACGTCCCATGTCATTCTTCTTCTGCGTTCGATTGTGCAACACTTTGAGTCTGGATATTAGTGAGTTTCCTTCGCAACAAACGATAACTGACATCGAAAGAGAGCAAAATCGCGGTTGAGAACCAGCTTGTACCATAAACATAGACAACACTCCAAACATCGCCAAGAGGCATACATCCTCATGAGTCCTTCGGGTTCATGAGGATCTATGCCTCTTGGAGATGTCTGAAGTGTTGTCTATGCTAGTGTTGTCAAAGCTGGTTATCCGCCGTACCTTCGCGTTGTTGGGAGTCGTTCGCCTCAAACGAACCCTCACTGATCTAAACTGGGCCGTCATGGGGAGATCTGTGGCGGGTCCCCAGAGCTCTGTGTTGAGGCGTACATCAGCGTTCCTTGCGTCCGCGTCTGTCGGCGTAGAAGACTGAAGACTGAGCAAGTTTGCAGAAAATGTTCTGGAGTCTGATCCTCCTGCCCACAATCACACACACCATATTTGGCGATATCTATGCGTCACTGGTTTTTAAATGTACCCTCATAAAGAAATCGTGCAGCCGAGGATAGCACGGCCACAAGTTGAAGAGACGGGCTGACTTGTCAATCGAGTGCTCATGCGTTGATACTTCAATAATCAGAATCACCTCTTTGTTAGTCAGAGGGAAAGACCTATATTACAATTTTACCATGTAAGCTTGAACCTAGATTTTAAAAAAATATTTTTAAAAAATCGTGCAAAATGGGCACTGATTTCAGTTCGCTGCATTTGTGCACAGATTTTGTTCATGGGTGCATTTCTCTTTCGGAGATGGGAGTGTTTTTCTCCGGTAGTCTTAGTCCAAGAACTAGCTCGGTCTACCGTGCACCCCCCCCCCCCCCCCACCCCAGTACTCTATAAGATGGGCTTCAAAGTGTACCTTAGTATGTCCTGCGATGTTTAAGCCATGTTCCCCTAAAATACTTAGGAACACACCGGAGATATAGCCCATGGCGCAAGAGTACCCCCATTCACGCTCTTCACGGATGCTAAAATGAGGTTGAGAAACATTTTCCTCTAAGTAAATCAGAATTCATCCCAGAAGCCCAAATCAGGCAACATTATGTTAAGGCACACCTTCTGCGTCCTTTGCACACACAAAAAAAACCAGAATGAAAAAAAATATTGAATCTCTAGCTCACAGTGAAGGTATTTGTGCACCCAGTAAACGACCATTTCCGCGAAATCGCAAAATAAAAAAGACAAAAATAATGTGTCAGATGCCTTTTATATTCATTTTCTATAGCACTGGCAGTCCATCTTCAGGCTTACATCATTAAAAACAGGATGTCACAATTATTATAAACTTGACTAGGTGGTGCTGTGATCACTGTGAGTGCCACAGTGGTTGATTTTGTATCCCTACCCCCAAGTTGTAAAAATACACAAAATTAATTAGAAACAAATTACTAAGGTTATTCCATTTCATTTTGACCTCTCTTTACCTATTAAGTTTCAATAATGTGAGCATAAAGTGCAGGAAAATTAGGAAAGTCGGCATCCTTTACGATACGTTCGTGGTGAATGCTAGCTTTTTCCCATTTAAAATTGCCGAATTGGGAAACGTACGTTGTTTCCGATGCCCTCAGAAATTTTGTATACAGCCGATAGGTCTTTTTAAAAAAAAGGTTTTATTGGTTAGGATAGAGTACCACATTTACTCCCAACCTGATTTTATGATGCTGTGATGCATTTAGGGGCCACAGTGGCTGAATCTTCTGCCCTACCCCCATTTTAACCAGTACGCAAAGGAACGCAAAATGATCATATTACGTCATATATATACTCCTCTATTGAAATATTTTTTGTTGCCAGTTTTCTTTAAAAAATATGCATATTGAGCATAAAAATTTGTGATCATTTCATTAATTTCAATGTGACCAATCAATTTAATTGTAACTATTTTTAACTGGCTGGTCTTTTAGGTGATATTTTACCTAGCGTAAGGCGGGTCTAGTAAGGTTGATTGTACTGATTGTACATTGCTTAACGTCCCGACAGCAACAAGGCTTTCTCAGGACGTGCCTGCACTGCTTGTGAAAAAAAAAACTAAACAGAACATTGAATGTATGTCGCCAGCCGGTCAAATACATTAAATAAACCTAACACATGGGGCCTAAATAAAGCTAAGACCATTTAGCAACACACATCCAATATCAAGAGCTACAGGCAGTGCAGACAGTAGGGAGAGTTTTAAAAAGGCAAATACAGGAGAATGGACCTCGGGTAGACAGAAACACATGCCCCAGAATAGAGAGAAAAACTCACCCTGTGGGGCTGACCAGGGTGACCCTGGGAACTAAAAAGTATCTAACCCCACCCAAGTCCCCCAGGGCAGACCCGGGTGGGGTGGGTCTAGTAAGGTCTCCCTTTTTCCTTTCATTTATTTTCGTCTAGAAATGTGTAAATATGAATATGCGTAATAAAGTTTCATGGTTCCTAACAGCCAAAACAATGTTATCAAAATACTTAAGTTTCCACATGTCCACCACGAGATCACCACTTCCACCTTCTTCTTCTGCAACGTTCAATTCCTAAGTCTTTAAATCTTATATTGTTCTGGCTGCCAATAAGTGAACTGTCAAGAGCTGGGCAGCATGTTTTCAGAGTTTGTTGTACAGGAGCGTGTCTTCTGGTCAGAACTGCCAGCGGACCGCTTCTCTGTATGGACAGTTTTGGAGAATGTGCTATGGAGACTGATTTTCTACGCCAAATTTGCATAGGGCTATTTCCGCATGACCCAGTCTCACGAGGTTCGTCCAGCAGGGTCCGTACGGTCTGTGAACATTTGTGAAAGCTTTTTCAGGGCCCTGGAAAGTCTGTCAATTTCAGTTGTAAAAAATGACAAAGTGCTGGCAAACTTTTGTCTACTTCTTTCTTTTCTCCCCCAAATTGTGACGACTATTCCACTGAGAACGATCATGCTGACGCTTGTTGCAAGTGATCTATATTTAGCTCTGATCATAAAGTGACTGCATGGCCTTTCTGCCGAACATTCTGATTGGTTGTTTACGCTTCTACCGAGCTCCGCCATTCGCTAAGTGTTCTTTTATTTTGGTATCTCTTCATGCATTAGGCACGAAAGCTTCAAATGAGCTGCTGATACAGTCATCTGATTAAAGTGTGTAAACCTTCAGGCTTCAGTTTGGGTTTGTGAAACGTTTATGAAAAGTTTGTGAACTTCGTCCCTGCTTTTCTGTACGGACCCTGTCCAGAGCAATCAGTGCGTAGATGAAAGATGGTGGCCTGGCTCTCCCTGTTCAGCTTGTTGATGTCATCTGCCCACTGGCTGCAGCCGCCATTCTGCTGTTGCCAATCACTTTGTTGCTGTAGTGTCTTGGTTTCTTTACAGGAGGTTGTGATCTTGAGGTAGTCTGGCGCCTGCTCTGGCCAGGCTGTCAGCCTCTCCATTCCCAGCTACTCCAGAATGCACTGGAATCCACTGCAGCACTATTTTGTGGACAGGGCATCCAGTCTATCTTGAACTTTTGAAGCTTCCCGGTGAGATCAGTGGATCAAGCTGCTGCCTTTCCCTAGCTAGAGCTCTGATGCTGCGTTGAGCACCTGCAGATCTGTACGATAGTTGGAGCTGCTGCCGCCAGCTGGTAAGGAGAGGGAGGTAGTAGTGCGGTCTGCACAACAGATGTACACACCACTTCCTTCATTCCGCACGGCGTCTTGTGCGGTGCCACAGCTGATGTGAGGGTAGCGCTTGTGCATAATCTCCAGGGAGATGGCTTTGTGCAGTGCCGCGACCTTTGGCAAAGAGTCCTGGAACATTGTTTATGTTGTCTAGAAGGCTCTTTCGCGATGTCCAGGTATGTATCTAAAGGGAGCTCTTCACACATCTTTGGGCTTGGTTCCAGGACGTCAGTTTTAGCCCTTTGCAGGACTTTCAGTTGGCGGTTCGGACTTGGGCGTTTCTGACGGTTCTTGGTCTGCTCCTGTAGTCTCCCATGCTGTCGGTGTTTAGTAAGTCTCTTCATCGTGTGTGCTGTTCTGCGTTCCAGTAGCTCCAATATACTCCATTTCCTAAATTGGGGTGCTCCAGATGGCTCTAAGAATGTTACTGCATCATGAGAATGACCCATGTTCTGCATCTTGTCAAGCCTGGCTTTTTTTGGTTTTGCAGGCAGTGTTTCATGTTGTCAATGTATCTTGGTACCGCACTAATGGTCTGACCGAGCAGGTGTTTGCTTGCGCCAGGATGCTGTAATTTGCGCCATTGTGGTCCCCACCAGTTTCTTCATCAGAGACTTTTTTTTCGAAGCTCTAGGTTCCATGACCTCGATGTGAGGCCTCCATGTGAATCCAGTAATTTATTAGTTGCCAGTAAAGCTGGCCTGTCTGTCTTTGGTACAGGAAGGTCTCAAGTTTCAAGGTGACCTCTTCCATCTGATTGAAAGAGATGGTCTAGCTCAGTTTGAGTGGCCATCGTTCAGTCCAGCTGCTGACTCTATTGGCAGCATCATGGATTCTGCAGGATGCTATTTCTTTATGATCTGCTGCGCTCCACACTGCAAAGTCGTCCGCATGGAGGATGTTCGAGACGAACCTTGGTACTGTTGTACTGATGTCATTAATGAACAAGAGAAAGAAGAGCATCAGTCACAACATCTCCCTGAGGTACACCTTCCCCAAGTTTGACAAGACTGCTGAATGTGCAGACGGTAGAAGCTTCAGCGGCAGCCCCTGTTAAACATGCTTTAACTAAAAAGAATTACAATTAAATTGATGGGTCACATTGAAATTAATAAAATGATCACAAATGTTTATGCTCAATATGCATACTTTGCTTAGAAAACTGGCAACAAAACTATTTAAACAGAGGAGTATGACATAAGCAATTGTTATGATAATTTTGCGTACTGGTAAAATGGGGGTATTCAATTCAATTCAATTCAAAACCTTTATTGTGTCAGTATGGCCGACAAATTTTCTTTCGTTGGGATCACATGCGCGCGTATGGTTTCAGCCACAGTATGACAATGGTGTTTAAGAAAAAAAAATATTCACACACTGCTCAGTATCTCATCCATCTTCTGTCCCTTCCCCCCCCCCCCCTCACCCCCGACAGACAAAACAAAATGCCCCCCCCCCCCCCACCCAAAAGAAAAACACACACACACACAACCCACCACATGACCACAGTGTCAGTGGTATAGGAGTAAGTCTACCTCTTGCAAGATGCCACTGCGACATCTGAGGTGCAAGTTCCTCGACGGCGTCAACAAGAAGAGAGAGAGATATGCTAGTTAACACACTCCTCATTTAGGAGACGGATGGCCGAGGTTACAAAGCTGCCCTTGTAGCGTTTGGTTTTAACAAGAGGAGCCTTGAACCTACGGCCAGACGGGGGCTTTTGAAGGTGCTTAGAACGGCAGTGGGAAGCGTCAGCTGCCAGCCTCAGGCCCTTGCGTATCATTCTCGTCCTGTAGAGGCCGTCAAGGCTCTCCAACCTGCCCCCAACGATTTTCTCACTAAGCCTGGCTATCTTGTTCAGCTTCCTCAAGTTCTTCTCGCCCAGGGAGCCGAACCATAAGACAAAGGAAAAATTGAGAAGGCTTTCTATAAAGCAGAGGTAGAACTCCCTGAGGATTTTGGGGCTTACATCAAAGGAGCGGAGTTTGCACAGCATATACAGTCTCCCTGGCCCTTGGGCTTTCCGAGGTCTGTGTTGTCGATGGAGGATAGCCGGGAATCAATCAAGGTCCCTAGGTATTTGTAAACAAATGTGCGAGTGACAAAAGTGCCATCACTGAATCACCAGCGGCGGAGGAGGTGGGAGGCGTGGGCTCCCGGAAGTTGGCCCACTGCCAGGCTTCCGAAAGTCGACTACCATCTCCTCAGTCTTGCCCACGTTCAAATGTAGATGGTTGTTATGACACCATGAGACAAACTAGGGCAGCAGATTTAGCCATAATGACGTCTTATGTTAAAAGTCACATACAGGTTATTTCTATGAGAATCTTTTTCAGTTTATTGGCTCACGTGCAATAGGAAAAGTGAGTGTATGTAATGGGCCATCCATCGTCTGTCCGGCGTCCATGGTAAACTTTAACTTTGTCATTTTCTCAGTGACTATTCAAGCTACACTCAAACTTGGCCCAAGGATACTTTGTGGCAAGACCTTTCTAAACATATCAATGTGTGGCAAGACCTTTCTAAACATATCAATTTGAGTGACCTCTCTCACAGGTCAAGGTTACAGGGAATAAAAAATAAATAGGTAAAAAATACCATATTTTGACAAAACTGTTTTTTCAAATACTACTGGCAACTTCAAACCCAAACTTGGTACAAAGATACCTGGCGATAAGACCTTTCTATGCATACTAATTTGGTGATCCCTCGGAAAGGTGACGGGTCACAAGAGATCAGGAAATAGGCCAAAACAGCCATATTTTGACAAAAGATGTGTGGTTTTTTTTTTTTTACAAATACCACTCACAACTTCAAACCGAAACTTGGTACATAGATACCTGATGGTAACAGACCTTCCTATAGTATGCATACTAATTTGGATGACCCCTTAGATCAAGGGTCACAAGAGATCAGAAAATAGGTCACAAATAGCCATTATTGACACAAAAAGGTTTTTTGTCTTATATATTATCTTACTATCTACAACTTCCATCAAAACCTGGCAAAGAGACACCTGATGGCAAGACCTTCCAATGCATACTAATTTGGATGATCCCTCGGAAAGGTCAAGGGTCACAAGTGTGACAAATGTCTGTTTTTTGATAGAATTGCAATTATTTTGGTATAATTGCATTTTTGCAAAACTATTCAACCAGAAAGGTAGCTGATGATAAGACCTTTCTATGCATACTAATTTGGTTCCCTACTCACAAAGGTCAAGGTCATGGGAGGTTGACAAAAGTGAAAAATGTGTAAATTGTGAGATTTTGCAGGTACAAGGCCAACCCTTGCCTTGTGTTTGAACACTTGCTTATTTCAGTGATGGAAAGGTCAAGGTCACAAAGGTTTGATTAATTATTTTGATCGGTCATGCACGTGAGCATTCTTGTTATCAAAAGTTTTTGCAAACTTTTCAAAGGTAGCTTACGATAAGGCCTTTCTATGCATACTAATTTAGTGGTCCCCTCGCAGAGGTCATGTCGGTCCAGAAATAGGTCAGAAATAGCCGTATTTTGACAAAACCTGCTTTTTCTCAATACTATTTTCAACTTCAAACCCAAACATGATACCTGGTGATTAGGCCTTTCTATACATACTAATTTGGATGACCTCTCAGAAAGATCAAGGGTCACAGGAGGTTGGCAAGTGTGTGAAAAATGCCAGTTTTTGATAGAATATATATTGTAGTTTTTATCAAAGTTTTTGCAGTCCTTGCTATGCATACTAATTTAGTTGACCCCTCACAAAGGTCAAGGGTCACAGAGGGTCGACAAATTTGTAAAAAATGCATGCATTTTGAGAGAACTAGCTGGTACAAAAGCCAGCCCTGAACTTATGTTTAGACACTTGAACACTTGCTCAATCAGTGACCTGTTGGAAAGGTCAAGGTCACAAAAGGCATACTTATTATGTGGACTGTTGCCTTTCTTGTTTTTAGCATATCTACCAGCATGTATACTGTTAAAAATCTGAAAATACTCCTTTATAACAATTATGGAGACAGTAGAAATGACAGTAACAAATAAACTTTCTTAGTACAGATGTCTCTTTATTTCTCAAACTGACTAATACAAAGCTCTGTTAACAGTCAAACAAAATTGTTCAAGCAGACACATACTGTGTGATAAAAAAGCATCCAACTGACATCAGATCGGTGGCACATCAGTTTAACCTTTGGCTGTTGGTAGCGGTTTTTGTCAGGATTATTCCTTCAGGAATCATTGTAACAAAAACTGCTTCCAACAGCCAAAGGGTTAAAGCCTTCAAATCAGGCAATGCTGGTTGTTATGGCAGGAATAGTGACCAGGAAAAAAATCACAAAATATCACTGTACAAAATGTGTAAGTTTAACAAAAATCTATCTGTACCTATTCCATCTAATCACAAACAAATAGTTAGTTCGTTAACTCTCTGGCTGCCAGTAGCAGTTTCTTGTCACTATCAAACCTGCAGAAATCATTGCAATAAAATCTGCTACCGACAGCCGAAAGGTCAACACTTTCACACTATTTGTGTCTAAAACATGGATCAGGTGAACTTGCTAGTCCATTACAGTTTAAACTTCTACAAATACGCTCTGAGAATGTTTGAGTGTGCTTTTTCCAAAGCAATGACATACAAGTGCTCAAAAGCCAAAGATTATCAAGGCAATGCTGGCCATAGTTGGCCTGTGTGTGGGCCCACTATGGCAGACTTTGAGCTGAGGCCATTTTGTTTTCACGCGCCACATCATACATATCCAGCAGGGTTCCAAGGGTTGGCACGACTGGCATTCCCTCTCCACACCATTTCATATGGGTAGGGAATGTCTGGTTTGGATACTTCGTCCAACTCTGCCATCTGGTATTAAAACAAGAAAATGAAAATAAAAATTAAATGAACAACAGAAAATCAGTGTAATAAAATATATTGCCATTATCAAGTGTGAAAGTGCCAAATGAAGTTTTAGTATATTAGTCATAAAATTGCATTTGTATACATTCAGTATGTCTCTCATTTTGATGTTTTCATAAAATCTGTTATCTAGATTCATTCATTTAATCAGTCATTTATGCATTCATTAATTCACTGATTTATACATTCATTTAGATATTAATATTTTACACACACACACACACACACACACACAAAAAAAGAAGAAACAACAGGAGTTACCTCTTCCTGAGTGAGAGTCCAGCCATTGGCAGCGCCCATATTGTCATCCAGCTGATGCATCTTGGTGGCGCCGATAATCACCGACGTCACTACTGGTTTCTGCAGCAGCCACTTCAAAGATACCTGGGCCATTGATTTGCCTGCAAGCGGATACAAATATTTTATTGACTTTGGTTGTATTGGCCTCACATGTACTGGCTGTTTAAGACTGCAGAAGCTCTTGAACACATAAAACATAAATCTGACACACTCCGCAATGAATTTTTTCATGACTGAATATGCTTGGAAGGGTGAATAAATCCATTCTCAGTTGTTAAAGTGCTTAGGATTTTTTTAAATCTAGTTATCTACTGACGAATAAACCAAAACATGGCAAAACAACCCACAACAAAAGAAACACCAGCCAATCAAAAACTAATCCAAAACAAAATAAACAACTAATGAAAACAACAATAAATAAAACAAACAACAATAGTAACCCATTAAACCCTGACATGCTGACAGGATGTGGATCGACCATGACAGTTCAAAGGTACATGTCAGAATAGCTTGACATCTGTCAGCGCCAAGCTATTCTGACAGGCGTCAAGCTATTCTGACACCACCCTTGAACTATCATGTTCAATGTGTCTACAGAACTATAACGTAGAGCTCAACAGATATCTACATGTATTGATAATTTCATCCTCAACATCTAATGAGATAATCAGAACCTGTCGTACAATCTGTGCTAGTTCACCTTACCTTTGTTTTTGGCAATTTTTTCAAGAGTCTCCAGCGTTTTCCAGTTGCGCTCGTTGTCCAGGACAGCATACTCCGGAGAGGACTGTAGGCCTACTTTGGCCGTATTGCCCCAACCCAGCCGGCCTTCTTCTGGTGGCTGACCTCTTTTGACCTTGCCAGTCAGGAAACCACTGTGGAAACAACAGGGGTTAGTATTCAGGTTAGCCATATGGCCGTCGGTCAAAATTGCATGTGTTTTGACGAAAACATTGGATTAACAGCCCAGACAAACATACGATATTGCATGACTGTCAGGGCTTTTACTCCAGTGTTTTCATTGAAACTTTTAATTTTAACCAACTCCTGATGTCCAAACGCAGATACACACACACACTTACTCTTTTCCATAACTCGTATCCTGCATATTGACACAAAACACGTTCAAATATCTCAAAACAATTACTGTAACCACGTACACTACACAAACCCACACAACAGACACAACTTCACAACCCCACCCATCTTTCCACCCACCCACAACTCATCCAGATCTCCATAATATACACATGTGCGCACCATTCACACACACGCGCATACAGCTTCCCCATACACAACCACCCAGTAGACTCTATGACACACTCCTTCATCACCAATTTACACACATCCGCATCTCCAAAATGTACACCCAAACCTACACCACATGCACCCACACTCATCAATTAACAAGAATGGCAAAGCCCTCAAGGCTCACATGCATGATCAATCCACATAATTAATCTGACCTTTGTGACCTTGACCTTTTCAAAAGGTCACCGAAACAAGCAAGTGTTCAAACACAAGTAAAAGGTTGGCTTTTGTACATGTAAAATCCATGTTTTCTAAACATTTATGTTTTTTTCACACTTTTGGCAACCTGGCCTGACTCTTGACCTTTGCAAGTAGTGAACTAAATTAGTCTTAAAAAGGTCTTATAATCAGCTACCTCTCTGCCAAATTTGATTGAAAGGTTTCGCAAAAATGCTGATAAAACTGAATTAAAAAAAAGAAAAACACTTTTTTCACATCATTTGCTGACCTTTTGTTACCCTTGACCTTTCCGCAGGGTCATCCAAATTAGCATTGATAGGAAGGTCTTACCATCAAGTACCTCTGTACCAGGTTTGTGATGGAAGTTGTAAACATTATTTTTGCCAAAAAATGGTCATTTGTGACTTATTTTCTGATCTCCTTTGACCCTTGACGTTTCTGAGGGCCCGTCATCCAAATAAGTATGCATAGGAAGGACTTGCCATCAGGTATATCTGTACCAAGTTTGGGTTTGAAGTTATGAATAGCAATTAAGAAAAAACACTAGGGTCACAAGACATCAGGAAATAGGTCCTAAATAAAGACCTATTTCCTGATTTCCTGATGTCTTGTGACCCTATTCTTTCCGATGGGTCAACCAAATTAGGAAGCCTAGAAAGGTCTTACAATCAGGTATCGTTGTACCAAGTCAGGGTTTGGAGTTGTGAATAGTATTTGAGAAAAAAGGAATGTTGTCCACATATGGCTATTTTTGTGTAACCTATTTCCTGATCCCCTGTGAGCTTGACCTCAGAGAGAGGTTAGTGAAAGTGGTATGTTTAGAAAGGTCTTCCCATAAAGTATCCTTGGGCAAAGTTTGAAGACTGTAGCTTGAACAGTCTCCAAGAAAATGCCAACATAAAGGTTACCACAGACAACGGACACTGGACGGACTACCACTGGCCCAGAACATAAGATTCTCTTTTGCTTCGCACATCAGCCAAACACACCCATACAAATCTCCAAAATAACTTCACACAACTGCATCCATTCAAGAGGCGTGCCAGAACAGCTTAGTGCCTATATGGCATCAAGCTATTTTGGCACCATCCTTGAACAACCCATCTTCCCAAGGAAAATCCAGGATACCCATGCACCCATACACTTACGCCTTAAGTGGACTCCAGGGTAGGACACCAATTCCCCTCAGTTTACACACCTGGAACGGTTCTAGCTCTGAATCACGGCTAACCAGACTGTACTGTTGCTGAAATAGATATGTAAACACAATCAACATCAGTGACAGATTTCAAGTGCATTGACTACAACAGATGCGCTCTTGCGATCATTTTTTGTATGCGTAAGGAATAGATTGCCTCCCTTTGTATACTCACAATGAGCGACTTTACTTCGCTCACTGCTGCTGCTGCTGCACAGTGGCGATGTCACAATTGTGACAAACCCCACATTCTCTGTGTTTTGGTTGATCCCTGGCCATGTACCTGAATCCTCGCAATATTCTACATGCTGTGGGTATGTTGTGGTCTGTTCACTGGCATTTGTTTTTATCTGGTATATCGTGAAGTGGTTTTAGTTAATTTGGGCTACTGCAGTTTCTATGTCATCCAAAACTGAGTAGGGGCGATACACCTGTGGCCTGTAGTATAGCTAGAGGATCAAAGTCTATGCACACGGACAGCTATCACCTAAGACACCAAGAATACCGACTTTTCTCCTAATGTGAGCAGCAACACTGCACGGCAAAAAGTGAAGATAATTTCAGGTAAGTCGACCATTTAGTCATTCTGAATTTTCCACAGACTAAATTTAAATCTGTGAAATCACAGAAAAGGCTTTAGTTCCACTGATCTACCACACACTGGCTGAAGCAATGGTTGTAAAGTTCCAGTCTGCAGCGTTGCTTGACGACCTTCATGTGATAATAATAATAATAATAAAGGAGATTTGTTAAGCGCTTGTTCTCAAAGTAGCTCTAAGCGCTGCTAGCCTGATACAATGATAAGGCTAACAGCTAACATGCACACACACACACACACACACATACACGCACACACACATACGTGACAGCGGTGATGAATTGTGCATGGCTGGGGAAATGAACTAGTAACATTGTAGAGGTGGGTTTTGAGAAGCGATTTTAATGAGAGCGTTTGAAAGTTATGGACAGGGGCGGGGAGTCTGTTCCATGTGGCGGGGAGGCTGTTCCATGTGGCGGGCCAAGATGGGACAAGGCACGACCGCCACATGTTTTACATCTGAAATTGGGAAGGCGAAATTTACATGTGTCAGAGGAAGAGCGGAAGGTGCGAGATGGGAGTATACAGATGGAGTAAGTCAGAGATATAGGCAGGAGAAGTGACAGCTGATGGAGTTAAAGCACATGCAGAACAGTTTATACAGAATGTGATGACCACTTTAGACGTCTTCCCAGTTGACACAAAGAACTGTTTGGAATTAATGAACTTTTGCCAGGTGCAAAACATCCTTCAAATATGGTGACCAGGCTTGCACACAGTACTCGACGTGTGGTCTCACACATGTCTAGTGCATAATAGAAAAGGACTTGGAGTCTATGTGCTGGAAGCGTCTCTTGAATGCACGCAACACTGATGCGTATGTGGTGTCGCACGGTCAACCAATAACTTTAAATCCCAAATAGACCGCCATTGCCAAGAGATAGGTATCAAAACAGACCACCAGGCTTTACAAACCCATAAACCCTTCAGATTAAGTGTAATTAAAATAATAAGTGTATTCGATTTCCTTTGAGGTCCACATCACAGTCCTGGAGACAGATCGGCCATGATATGTCAAGGGTGGTGTCTAAATAGCGTGGCGCCTGAAAGCGCCAAGCTATTCTGACACCACCCTTCAACTATCATGGTCGATCCACAACCTGTCATAATATATCTGGGCTTAATGAGCTCAGACTGAATGGATCACACACTGGAAGTAATGAGGTACATACCTGCAGTGAAATGTACTGGTTAAGTCCCATTTCTTTGGAAAGGTCCACGATGTTCTGCAACTGCCATCCTGTGACATTGCTCGCTCCGATGTACCTGATCTTGCCGCACCTCACAAGGTCATTCAAGGTCAACAGCGTCTCCTCAATGGGAACTGCGTCATCCCACATATGGGTCTGCAAAATTAATTTTTCTCTAAAATGTATTTTTTTGAAAAATACTTACCGATGTCATTACTACCATGGAACAACCTATAGCTAGCGTAATTTTAGCCCAAAAACTTACGATGTGTACCTTTAGGGCCAGGGGAGGCCACCAGGGGTGCCGTGACCTGGTACCTGGGTAGCCTCCCTTCCCACCCGTTACGGATAACAGCCCGAGCAGCCAAGCCACACCAGTTCTTTCGTTTAGCTGGCGAGCGGCAAGCGGGGCAGGTGGGAGGGCCATCCGAGTAATGACATCGGTAAGTATTTTTCGAAAAAATACATTTTAGAGAAAAATTAATTTGTTTCCTCAAAAACATTACCGATGTCATTACTACAATGGAGAATCGCAAAGAGGAGGAGGGTGCCGCGTAACCCAGTGCCTGACTGAGCCAGCCAGCCCCGTCCTCCCTGGCGCCATCTCCCGATAATTTTAGCTAAAGGGTTACCAACGGCACTGAAGGTGCCGGGAGGGAGTGTTGCGCCGCGAGTGTTGCGCGATGTCCCCCACCAGGGCCAGGTTGTCTCGCTGGCCAACCAGGTTACGGAGGTAGAACCGGGTGAAGGTCGACTTGGTCCGCCAGCCTACAGCAGCCAGAGTGTCTCGGACAGCGCAGTAGCGGTCAAACGTGACGCTAGCAGCCATGGCTCTGACCTCATGGGCCCAGAAGAGTAGCCGCTTGGCAGCGTCGGGACACAGGTCCTGGTAGGTGGAGCGCATCACCCATCTAGCCAGGAAGATCGTCTGGGCTGAGATGTCTTGTCTACCTGGGGACAGAGAAAACAAAAAGAGGCGGGTGCGTCCCTGGCAGAGCGGCTTGGTACGGGGTAGGTACACGCGTAAGGCTCTCACCGGGTCCTGTTGTCTGACGTCCTCGTAGGAGTCGATCGGCGTAAGTGATCGCACAGTGATCACCTGTGGGGCCGTCAGCGGGGACTGGTTCAGGGCCAAGAAGGCCAGGTCCGTTAGTAGCTGCATGGGGTCATCCGACCTGCACTACCGGCAGGCGGGGGCGCGGAAGGCGCGGGCAGCTCACTCATTCTGGAGGCTGTGCTTACGGCGAGCAGAAGCAAGTCTTCGTGTAGCGTCGGCCATGCTTGCTAGGGGAAGCGGCTCGAAACGCTAGCGTTCATCCAGAAGAGTATCCAGGGTAAATCCCAGCGCGGGATCAGGGAGCGGAGGGCAGGTCGCTGTGTGCCGAAGAGGGCCATAAGGTCAGCGAGGACCTTGCACTGTCGGGTTCCGCTCGGCCTGGGGGCCGCGTAGCATCCCTGCGCTAGAGAAGCACCTTAGGGACAAGGACTGAGGGAGGGTAAGCGGAAGCGCAGGGGAGGTCCCAGGGAAGGGGGAGCGCAAAGGCCGCCCCGGCTAGGGGTTCCGGGACGGGTGAGACGAGGAGGGGGGAGCTGAAGGTACCACACTGTTGCGAAGAACGAAGAGGGGGGGGGGGGGGGCCCACATGGCGCAGATCATCCGGGCGACGTCCGGGCGAAGCGCCTCTTCCTCTTTCTTCTCACTTGGCATGGGGACACTGACCGTGCCAGGAGGGGGAGCCCGCAAGGACAAGCAGGTGGCCGAGAAGTATCTCGCTCGGGGAGAGACGCGGTGATCCTTGCACCAACGGAGGCGCTGGTAAGAAGAAGGCAGAGGAAGGGGAGCAGGTCTCGTCCTGCTTCTGTACGTAGGACACACCAGCGGATTCGTCGGAACGACGATCAGGTCCTGATGTTCGAGAGTCGGTTTCCAAGGGAGGGGAGCTGCCGTATCGCCTGTAACTCCAACCAGTTGAAGGCTTGACCGCAAGGACCGGTGGACAGCTGCCGGAAACCGTGGCACGTCGGCAGCAGGTGTGCACCCCAGCCGGAACGGCTGGCGTCGACGCAAGGGACAACTGGGGGGGAGGCGAAGGAGAGGGACTCCAGGCGCAAACCAGGCAGGGACCGCCTAGCGGTGGGGGAGTGGAACGAGCAAGGGAGGAGCCGGAAGGGAGCCTCGATGTCTCCGGTCGAGGGCACCAGCGAAGGAGATCCGCAGCGGTGCTCACTAGGCTAGAGAGCTGCAACCAGGGTCTGGCGGAGACTGTCTCCTGCTGTGCACCAAGATGAGCCAGGTTCGCCAACTTCCAGATCCTCAGTTCCGGGAGTCACACCCAACGAGATCCATCAGGAACTCCAACCACGGCGTGCGAAGCAGCGGGACAGAGCGAGATCCGAGTTGCCTAAAGACTACGAAGCCACGGGTGTCGAGGAGGCCAGAAGGCGTCTCGTCGCTGTTCCCAGGAGGGTGCCGACCGGAGGCGCCGGAGAAGATCGTCGACGTAGTTCGAGGAGGGCTCGACGAAGTCCGCCTGGCCGTGGCGGAGACGCCGACCAAGGGACGGGCGAAGACCCAGCGGAGGCTGCGGGCGACGGCGGAACGGAAAGGTCACCGTCGATGCGAAGCGCAGAAGCGTCTGGAACCGGAAGCACTGGAACGAGAGTGTAGGCGTCCGCTAGATCCTGGCTGACAATGAAGCCCATGGGACGAACCTCGGCGCGAAGGCTCAGGCAGCGGACTCCGCCTGAGGCCGTGCAAGGCCAGGCGGGGGCAGAGGCGGAGTCGGGGGGCGGGCGGGTGCGGCGGAGGGCAGTGATGCCGGTAGGGCGGGTGTTGGGCGGGTCCGGCGATCCGCAGGGCGCGACCCAGGACCTCGCGGGAGGCTGGAAGCGGGAGGAGGTGAGGCGGGCCGACTAAGAATCTCAACGCGTCCTTCACCGACTGCCAGGACCGAAGAGGAGGAGATGCTGAGCGGAGCCTGTCGCAGCTGTCTCCGCAGGTCCAGCGGGAGGTAGGGGCGGACGACGAGCACAGCAGGGCGTGGCATCGGAGCATCGAAGACCTAAGCGTTGACACGCCACTCGGAAGGCAGGACTTCTTCTCCACAGCCAGAGCGAGGAGGGGCCCTAACAGCGGCGAGAAGGAGAAGAGCCAGCTCCAGGTAGACGAGCGCTTGCTTGGCCAAGTCGAGGGATCCAGCACAGGCGAGAGCGCCGCGGAGGGGAACGCCGTCCAAATCCGACAGGGAGGAAGCAACGGCGCGAGGCGCGAAGTCCACCAGCTGCTGCTGAGCGGCAGGATCCACTGCGGAGAGGGCAGAAGCAAGGCCTGTGCATGTCCGGCATCCAGCTGCGCTGAAAGACGATGTCCAATCCACCGGCCGGCGAATGACGGTGACAAAGAACCCGCGTCGGAGCCTGAATCCTGCTGCAGGGGCGAAGAAGGTGACACGAACCCTTGAACCTCGGGGCGTGGCAGGGACGAAACCTCTAGGGGGGAGAGCAACGTCCAAGCGAGCGACGGGGAAGGCGTCCGGGCTCGAAGAAGACGCGAGACAGTAGAGGCGCGGCGCGTCGAGCGAGGGAAGGGTCTCCGTCCTGGGCGTCCTGGATGCAGGGTCAAGGGCGAAGAAGAGAGCGCGCGGAGGTTGAACGGAAGGAGGGAGCCGAGTCGGAATCCGCCGGAGCGAGCCAAAGGCAGTTATCCACATCGACGGGCGGAGCAGGAGGCCGACGCACCAGGAGCTGGAGAGGCGGAAGCCACCGTCAGACGGGGCGAGACCAGGGCGAGCGGCAGAGAAGGCGCGGGCGGCGAGACCGACGAGTGGAGCATCCATACGAAGGAGGGCGGAGCATGTGGCCGACGGCGCGAAGGGGAGGGGAGCGGGGAGGGAGGGGAAAGGGTGCCGGGAAAGGAGAGGGGGAAAGAAGAGGCCGGAGGGCGAGCAGCACGGACAACCCAGTAGGACACCGACTGGAAGGGGCGGCGACTGTAAAAAGAACCAGCGAAGCCTGAGGGGAAGACCGACGAGGAGGGCGAGACGTCCGCGAAGCTGAAGCGGCGAGCGAATAGGAGGCGAGAACCGAAGCCGCAGGGCTGCGGGTCCGGAGTAGGACGCCGAAGTCCGAGGGGCATACGCAGGCGAGGGGCAAGGAGCTAAGTCCAGGCGGTCGCGAACCCGGAGTCGCAAGCGGAGAGAAGCGGCATTCAGTTCTGCGGACCTGGCTCGAGCGAGCTGGTGCGCAAGGGGGGATCAAGGCATCCCCCAATGTAGAATGTTGGGGTTTGTTTTCCGCAGAGCGGGGCGAGCGGACTCACTGCGGACCAGACTCGAGAGAGTGGGTGCGCAAGGGGGGAGCCTTGTATGCCGTCCCCCAACGGCAGCGAAGTGTGTTCCTGCTGAATGCGGGGCCGAAGCATGCTTGCGGGGGTGGGTGGACTGTCACGCCGTAGGCTCCGCAGGTCCCAAGGTCCTCTACCCAGAGCGCAGACATCACGGGAGGGTCCCAAAGTGTAGCCAGCGCCGGGGAGGTAGATCGCATGCTTGTAACTCGGCCACTGCAAGTCGCCACACGGTGTGCAGATGCGGGCTTGAGCACTGCAACATAGAGTGAAACAACGAAGCGACTGGTCCTAGTAGAAGGCCACGTTCCCCAAAACTAGTTAGTTATTTGGGTTTAACGCCGAGCAGGCGACTAAGGCCATCTCACAGCGGTCCCTTTTGAAAAACCGCGCACACTTCCACCCTTCCCCACTATCCTGTTCTGAGCAATATCGCTTTCCTAAAAACAAGCAACGATATAGCAAAGGATGCCGGCGCACGCCGCCAGAGGCGCGGCGCTGGCAAACATCGAGACCTTACCTGGACATCTCGCAAGGGACTGGGGAAGGTAGCACCTGTAGTCGAAGAAGAAGAAGAAGCGCCCACGCGGCAGAGGCCCAGAAGCATCCAGGAAGAGGAAGGCTGGGTCCGCGACGAAGGTCCCGGCCGTCCAACCGGCGAACTTGACCGGCGAAGCCGAGGTAAATCTCTCAAGCCGGAACCGGTGCAGGACAGCGCTCCCACGAGGGACGAAGGCCGGCCCCACGGCCCAAGGACCTATCTTCCGGCAGCGACGCAAGAAGCACCCGTGACACTCACTACTAAAAGTCACAGAAGGCGACGCGCAGGCCGGGAACGAAGCCACGCTATGGGTAGCACAGTAGAGGTCTAAGAACACGACCCTACGCTACAACATGGACAGAAAAGTTCCAAGGCAAGGCAACAGCATAGGCCAGGAACGAGGTCCACTGACGAAAGTCCAAGTACTCTGAACCATACACAGCCGTCGGCACACACAAGGCCAGAAGTTCCAAGGCAAGGCGAAGCACCGGCCGGGAACGAAGTTCACTGTCGAAAGTCCAAGTACTCTTGAACCATACACAGCCGACGGTACACACAAGGCCAGAAAGTTCCAAGGCAAGGCGAAGCATAGGCCGGGAACGAAGCTCACTGTCGAAAGTCCAAGTACTCTTGAACCAAACACAGCCGTCGGTACACACAAGGCCAGAAAGTTCCAAGGCAAGGCGAAGCACAGGCCGGGAACGAATTCCATTGACGAAGATATTCAAGTACAGCTTGAACCATACACAGCCGTAGAAGCACAGCAGAGGGCTAAGCAAACACGTCTATACGCTGCAAGCTAAAGGAAAGAACTGGTATGGCTTGGCTGCTCTGGCTGTTATCCGTAACGGGTGGGAAGGGAGGCTACCCGGGTACCAGGTCACGGCACCCCTGGTGGCCTCCCCTGGCCCTAAAGGTACACATCGTAAGTTTTTGGGCTAAAATTATGCTAGCTATAGGTTGTTCCATGATAGTAATGACATCGGTAATGTTTTTGAGGAAACAAACAACAATATGTTTTTCATCAGAAGTAAACCCCAGCATGAATTATGCTCTGTAGTGGCAAAGTGTTTTTCTTTTTTCAATCATAATTTTTCTGTTAATTGTTCATAAAAATGAATAATTATTTTTGTACTGCTTTTCTAACAAGGGCAGATCCCGCTTTCTCAAAGCATGCTTGTAAGCATAACAGCACTTTCAATATAATTAATTAATTAATTTTGTTTACTTTTTGTTCATCTTCTCTTTCCTTTTGTTTCTTCTTTCAAAAGAGGAGGTTTCACAACCCACGGAACTTCCCCCCCCCCCCCCCCCCCACCACCTTTTAAAGTTGAAAGCTGTGTGAAGAAAATGGTGCCAAACTTCGCACACCGACAACACGTTCTTTAGCCTGTTTATTCTGGCTTGGCCGTTTACACAAAGTTTTATGACACAGGTCTAGATTTTGTTTTGTCACTTCATTCCCTTGTGTATTTCGAACACATTTTGCTTGCAACAAGCCAGGTACTGTTCTCGTCAGCGGACCAACCTGACCACATTGGTGATAAACACCAAACCTTTCTTTTGTTGTGACCGTTCTGTGGATTTATATTTGTTTAGGTCACTCTTTCCTGTTTATTTAGAGTCATTGCGTTGTTTGGGGTGCTTTAAGCATTTGATGGTTTCAGCAATCGGTCTTGTTTAACCCTGCTGTTTCCTCCCTCGTTTTTGTTGTCGCATTTATTTTGTTTCATTGCGTGTTGGCTTGTTTGCCATGGTGCAGCGTTCACTGTGACGCTGGGCGTTAGACTGATTCTCGAGCGTGGCAGTTTTACCGCTTTTTACTGGCCGCGCGGTCCCGTGTGACTGTGAGTCATCAGTGACTATTGTTGCTGGTGTTTGTTAATTGCGTCTTGACAGATGTTTTGGCTTTTTCCGATGTTACAGATACTGGCCTGGGATTTTTGTTTTCCCTAGTGTTTTCGGAGTACGAGCTCTAGCGCGTCATGCGTTATTTCTTTTACGTGTTGTTTGTTAGGTCGGCTTGTTTGCCTAGCGCGTTAGTTGTGCGCTGAAATGTTTCTCGTCCGCAGCAGGTTGCCACTTTATACCCGTGGCATGGCCCAGTCTGCCCAGCACTGGCGAGATTTGGTTGGTTACCGCCACTTTTCCACGCCTCGCGCGGCCTGGGCCGTGGGCATCGCGTGGCCAGGGCTGGTTCCATACCTCCCAGGCCCTGTACATGTATCTCTGCAGAAACAAACACCATCACTGCCCATGTGGCCCTGCATAGACAAGAAACAGATGGATTTGTCCCCCTGACGGAGGAGGCCTCTTTGCACATGTATCCCTGCAGAAGAACGAAAGGCACGTGCACAAGGGTTCCTGCAGCACTCAGAGGCCTAGATGCACAAGGGTACTTGCTGAAAGAGGCATAGATGTTAGCGTGTCCCTGCAGAAGAAGAAGAGAAACACATGCACAAATGCACAAGGGTCCCTGCGGAAGTAGACATAGATGTTAAAAAAATTCATGCAGAAAAATGGGAAAAAGAGACACACATGCGCAAGGGTCATAGATACACATGTTGGTTATTTGGTATCGCTATTTTTTGCTGTTTCCGTATGTTTCTAGGCCATCTGTTTGCCAGACCCCGAAGGTACTGTAGTTCAGTCCCGGCTTCAGACGTTTGCCTGTTCCATAAAGCTGTTGTCTATTCATTTGGTTGGGTAGTCCCGTTTTCTTGGGACTGTTTTCCGGCTTGGTTTAGTTGCACCCGCTTGATTACGACTGACGTGTGCTGTCAGTGGTATTCTAGTCGGCCGCGCATCGTTTTTGTTTGGTTCGGGCCCGCGTATCCGCATTTTTTGCTATGCGTTAGGTGATTTGGATTCCCAAATTTTGTTGCGACTTGTGTGCGTTGTTATTGGTGGGGAGGTAGACATTGTTTTACAGTCCGTTCGTGACTGTGTAGTTTCCTTCCTTGTTTTTTCCACCCGCGCGGCAGGTTCTGTTCATTTTGCTTTCCATTCATTGCGTTATTTCATTAAGGTTGTTTTCCCGAGTCATGTTACGAGTATGTTTTCTTGGCCAGTTTTTGGCGAGTTATTCCGTCCAGGCCTCAATGGTTTGCCTGTCAGTTTTGAGTCTTGAAACTGGGCGTCGTTTGTCTGGTGAACATGAGTTAGTCTCATATCACGCCTGGGTTCAGGTCCACGCACTCTCAGTTTCTTGGCGTGTGCCATTATCGTGGGCCCCGCGCTATTATGCGCGTTTATTTCGGCCGGAGGTGTAATCATCGGTTCTCATGTTTGTTCTCCCATTTTGGCCCCGCCACTTGGAACAGCCCCCCCGTCCCTGTCCGCAACTGTCAAACGCTCTTCTCATTCAAATCACTTCTCAAAACCCAGCTCTACAATGCTGCCTTTTATTAGTTCATTTCCCCAGCCATGCACAATTCATCACCACTGTCACGTGTGTGTGTGTGTGTGTGTGTGTGTGTGTGTGTGTGTGTGTGTGTGTGTGTGTGTGTGTGTGTGTGTGTGTGTGTGTGTCAGTGTGTATGTTGTGTGTGCGTGTTAGCTGTTAGCTTTTTTTATTGTATCAGCGCTTAGAGCTACTTTTAGAATAAGCGCTTAACAAATCTCCTTTATTATTATTATTATTAACATTTCCAGGCAGCACATCCAGACTAAGCTAATCCTGATATGCTACTTGGAAAAGATGGGTCTTCAAATTTGTTTTGAAAGTCATCAGGGTAGGGGATAGACGGACATGCAGTGGAAGTGAGTTCCAGACATGAGGGACTTAGACACTCAGTAGTCTACAATCAATATAAAGTCATATCCATGGTTCTGTACACTTAGGTATATTATTAGGACCTTTCCCCATGCTGTTTGAGTTGAATGGTTTTGGAGAACGTCTACTGAACAGGACTGTCATTGAGGGACTTTATTAAAATGAAGGCTGATATGTCATTCAAAAGGTTTACAATTTTACAATTTTAATTACACATCAGTTTTTGTTTGTTTGTTAGTTTGGAGGAGGGGGGGGGGGGGGTCTCAGAATCGTCCTCTCGCTTTTGCATTGATTCAGCGTGATTGTGCTCCATGTGTTGGAATGTTCCGTTCAGTGACAGGAAGGTTGGGCTATACCATGAAGATTATATGTCTGGATTGAATGACTTATGAGTTACACATGTGCGTATTCCTGAAAGTAAGATCAAAATAACCTAGCAACTGCCTGCATCTCTCTTTTCGTTACCTCTGGAGCGAGTATACGCTTTTAAATATTTATTCTTAATGATGAAAGAGAAGCAAATCGCTTCATGGTGTCTGCAGAACGCAAAGCAGATGACAACATTAGCACACACCGGAGAGCTATTAATAAAAAAAATAGGCCCTAGATATCAGTGCACATTTGAAAGGTGAAGGCTGTCATATTAGTATGGAGAAAATGACATGGTGTTTTGTTACCAAGGAGTCTTCCTTTATTGTGCTCATATGATGTCATGTGTGAATCGAGACAAAATTAGTCAAAATCACTTCCTGTGTCCTTTGGTAGTGAAGGGGTGATTACTTTTAGAGCAAGTCTCAGCACTTGTCATGTCGAGCCACCCTATTTAAAAAGATAAATGAAGTATACAGGGTTAACATCCTTTGGGGTTTTTTCTTTTTAGTCTTCCTATTCATAAGTGTGCTGGTCTGTGACATTGGAAACAGCCCTTGAGTCATAAGGTCCAAAACCACAGAGCAGCACCCTGATACAGGTTACCCTGACAAGACGTCTGAGTCAGGGCGATAACAAAGTTGTAAATGAGTGTCAACACTAATTGCATTCAGCCCCAACATGCCACAGCAAGACATGGATCGACCATGACAGCTAGTTCAAGGGTGGTGCTGGAATAGCTTTACGCCCACAGGCACCAAGCCAATCTGTCAACATCCTTGAAGTATATCCTTGTTTCACACCCTGCTGTAGTGTGACAGAGCTAAATGGGTTAAGAGATTGTGGACTACAGGTGCAAAGCTATTCTGGCACCACCCTTGAACTGTATCCTTGTTTCACACCCTGCTGCAGTGTGACAGAGCTAAATGGGTTAAGAGATTGCGGACTACAGGTGCAAAGCTATTCTGGCACCACCCTTGAACTGCAGATGTGGTCAATCAAGATCCTGTCGTAGCATGTCAGAACTGAACTGGTCAAGAGATAAAGGGCTACCTGATATAGGTCAATGTAGTCTGTCTGCAGCCGTTTCAAACTGTCATCAATGCTTTTTGTGATGTGACGTCGACTGAGACCAACCGCGTTAGGGTTTGTCATGTCCATTTGAAATCTGACTTTGGTGGCGATGACGAAGCGGTCTCTCTCTTGACTGGAAGAACAAAACAGTTTGAACACAATGTGAACAAAGTAACAAACATGCAAGTACAAACATACACACAAAGATCCACACACAAACACACGCACGTGTATGCACCCAGACCTACAATCTAATCTGGAACAACCCTTGAAATGTCAAGGCCAGTTCATCTCCCTAAGCTGTCACAGTCATACAGCGATCAGCCTGATGTGAGATCGCCTGTCAATAAAGACCATCATTTAGGTGGCTGCAGCTGTGACTGTGGCTGTAGCTGTGGCTGTAGCCACCTAAATGATGGTCTTTAATGACAGGTCACACCTTTTGCCTTTAAATTCAAGACATCTTTTGAGAAAGCACTGTGTTTTGAGAAAGCACCTGCGTTTTGAGAAAGCCCCTCGCTCATACAGCCATTGCTACTATTGACAGCACCAGTGGCTGCTTGCACAAGGGGGTTAAGCAGTCAGAATGCATGACAATACAAACCTGGAAAGCCAGCTGCCAACAATTTTCTCAGAGTTGCCCCTTCCGTAAATGTTGGCGGTGTCAATGAAGTTACCTCCCCATTCCACATAACGGTTGATAAGGGAATACGCACCAGCTTCATCCAACTGGCCAGGCACTCCTTGAAACTATCAACATAATTGCGAACAATCAGATTTTCTGTGAACAGTACCAACATTAAGCCAATTGAGAGATGGTCTTTAAAGACACAATTTTTCTCTAGCACTTTCTCCTAATTCAAAGGAGTTCTTTGCGTGTGTGTGCATGCGTGCACACGTATGCGCATGGTTGCATGCTTTGTAACACTGATCTGAGCCCGATTGTTGGGAATTTTTGTGCGTCATGATTTCTAGAATTAAAATTATTATGATAATATCAGCTTTGTAATTATCTGTTGTAAATGCAGTGTCACTGACAGACTAAACCTCCTCAGGCTGACGTTGGCTGCAGCTGGCTGGCGCATGAATGTGTTTAACCAATTTCATCCTAACATACTATTGCTTGAAATAAATTTGACTATGATAGTTCAAGGGTGGTGCCAGAATAGCTTGGCGCCTGAGGCGCCAAGCTATTCTGGCACCAACCTTGAACTAAAATGGTTGATCTATGTCCTAATCTGTAATGTAGAGTTCATGGGACAATAAGTAATTTTACTTTTAATCAGCCTCATATGTAATGGGTTAAAAGAGAGAAAGAGAGAGAGAGGGGGGGGGGGGTGTATGTGGGGGTACCATCACAGATTCAGGATGATTTATTTTACAATTCAAGAATCACGAATTAAAAATAATACGAAAATCTAGGCATGACCAGTCGACTGGAACACAGAAGAAGAAGAAAAAAATAATAGCAATCACACGTGAAGATGGAAAAATGCTGTTTGAGAAACTAGTTACCATTTTCAACACCTCTTTTCATTTCCATGTACATATTCACGTTTCATAAGGGAAAGATCGAGATAGTGGAGAGAAGGTACTGCTTTCATAAATAATTATTATTTTCACTGGCGGAAGCGCAAACAACTGGAGTGGCACAGTGGTATTAACATTGTGGAAAAAAGACTTCACGTTTCACAATATAACCAAAAGATTTTCACAAATCATGAAGATCTAATTTGGGCTTTCACGTTATTCAACAAACACTTTTTTCATGAGGATGAAAATATGTTGCAATTACGAATCACAAGAACAACAAAAACCGCCTATCATGCATCACGATTTTAGAGCATACTCTTTCCCGCCCCATCCCCCCCTCCCCCCATATCTTGCAATTGTGTTATCATGATGTAAACAATTAGAGTGCTTAATATTTCTTTGTTACACTTACGTGTGATTCTCCAAAGGTCATGGCTCCAAGACAAATGTTGGACACGCGAAGTCCAGACTTGCCTAGGTAGTTGAACTGGCATTTGGACTCCTCGGGTATGGCAGCAGCCATTTTCAGTTATTAAAACTGAAACACAGTTCACAGACACTGAAACTAACTGAGCCCTAACTGGCCTGTGCTTTTGGACCTCAGCCAGTTACAAGCACAAATTAACTATGTGCTCGAGCCAGCCGCATGAGCGAGCTTAAATCCTGGATGAGTGTTGTGGCGCTATAATGGAGCATCTTGCTTGGTGTCTTGCGCAGGACTAAGCTCGCTCATGCAACTGAGCGCTGGTCTGTGATCTTGGACCTTTCAGCCTTCCAGCTCAGTTCAAAATCACAGACGGCAGCACAAAGTAACATTTCTTTAAGTTTAATATAAAGCATACCGGTATATCAGTACTAAGCATATGCATACATGTACCAGTTGCAGGAGACGTCTCGACCATAATAATTCAAGGGTGGTGCCAAATTAGCTTGGCGCCTGATGCCGCCAAGCTGATCAGGTACTGCCTTTTAATTACTATGGTCGATCCATCCTCAGTTGTAGGGGGTCGGGGCTAAATGGGTTAATTTGTGAAATGTAGCTGTTAGCCCACTTACCCGCTTTTGCCGATAGGAAGACAAACCCGGCGAACCTCGGACTGAAGCTGTGAGCAAGCGACTGAATGTGGACGGAAGTTTGTATAGCCGGCCGTGTGGACCGAAATTTATAATTATAGCCCTTTGTACCTGAGAAAAATTCCCTATCACTAAAATCCAAGCAAAATAAATCCTGCGTTGATACGTCGCGTTACATAATTGAGTGCGTGCACACACTGTAACCTGACCTAGCACGACATATTGCAACCTCTTTCAGCATGTGGAAGCACACTTGTTAAAGCTGATAACGCAGTGTCAGAGGCAAAAGTATACAAAACTTGTGCACGAGGTCAGGACAAGTTTAGTACAGTTGCACTGTTAGGGTCACCGGTGCTGGTATAAAAAGTCCCCCTGTATTGTCTGTTTCTTTTTTTCACATTTTATTTACACGCATTATACTCATTAATGTTACCCCTTGACTGATACTGAAGAAAATCTCGATCACCGTTTCTGTCCAAACTGACGATTGCATGTCTGACGAGGTGAGATGACTGAAGTGTGTTTGATATTAGTTATGGTACTATACAACGTACCCCGGCGGCAACGGATTGACAATAAAATAAAAATTTAAAAAAAGAAGAAAAAAATCGAACTACGACTGCCCGTCTGAAAAAAATTAGGAACATTATAACACATGATGAGTCGATATCATAGGTGGGTGTGGTTGTACTAGTAATAATAATAATAATAATAATAATAATAATGAGTATTTATATAGTAGCACTTAATCTTAATCAGTCAAAAGCTCTAAGCACTTTGCAATCTGTACTGGCACAAAAATAAAAATACAATGACATATGCACATAACAAACAAAACACAATACCAGAACACACCACTTTTACAATGAACTAAAATACATAATAATTTATGTTCTAATTAACATTCAATCTAAACAAGGAGGATTACGGAACTACAACGAAGGCATCCGGCAACCGGCACGGGCAATTCTATTCAAAGTTAAGCTTGAAGACTGAGGTGAGTTTTCAACAGACTCACTGTTTCTGACCTCAAGACTTTAGAGGATGTGTATTCCATAACACTGGGGCTTGATAAACAAAAGTGCGCTGACCAAATGTTTTAGTTTGGACAGAAGGTTAACTGGCACAACCGGCTTCCGTTTATCAGAAGAGGAGCGGAGCTCACGAGAGGGTGTATACACGTGCAGCAAAGAGGACAACGGTATTCTGGGCTGGAGCCTGAAAGGCAGTTAAAAATGATTGACACAACTTTGTATTGAATACGCCTGTGAGGACACAGGTAGCCAGTGAAAGGCCGACTTCCGGCAAGAAGGGTGCGACATGCTCAGTCTCAGTTACAGTACGGACTCTGGCAACATGAGCCGGGCTGCATCAGTTTTGAATACGGGCAGTCTTTTGGAGGCGATCATTGAGGTACTAAAACGTCAATACTTGAAACCTTGGACCAAGAATAACGATGTCACGTTAGTTTACTGTACACGAACGGCCTGCGGCCGCTTTAAATCAGCTAAGTCATGCGGTTTACTGGTCACGTTCTGAAGAGCATCCGCGGTCTGCAAGAGGCATATATATATATATATATATATATATATATATATATATATATATATATATATATATATATATATATATATATATATATATATATATATATATATATATATATAGAGAGAGAGAGAGAGAGAGAGAGAGAGAGAGAGAGAGAGAGAGAGAGAGAGAGAGACAGAGAGAGAGACAATGACAATGATCCTTTATTTGACAACGGTAAAAGTTTTGGTAGTAACAACCATTTTTCGAACTTGCCATTGCTAATCTACTGATTACAGAGTTACTATCGTACTAATTGTTTTCTACTACTAAGAAGGGGGGAAAAAAATGACATGACACAGCACAAGCCAAGAATTTAAAAAAAAAAAAAAAAAAAAAAAAAAAATAAAAAAAAATTAAAAAAGTAAAAATAATGTTGGGGGGAAGTGACATAGGAATTACCAACTTTACTGGTCGGGCATAATGACATGTGAGGTTTAATTAAAATAATATAATAGGAATACACACAACCTAATACGCATACATAACGCATGCACATTTGAGCACGCCACTCTCTATCTCTAATATACACGTGCGCACACGCACACACGCACACGGCCGCACACACGTGCCCGGCACACACACGCTTACGCGGCTTAAGCTAGTCAGTCATATGAGTAGCTGGCTACATACAAGCTGTACCGAATAAATATGAGTCATCAGTCGAAACCTGTGATACATGCAATTAATGATCTAATGAGAAATAGTATTTTTCAATATGTGCACCACGGGGATGCTGCTGACAAAAATAAGTACTTGATGAGACTGACTTTAAACGAGGAGAAAGTAGCTGATGTCGTGACGTTTCTAGGCAAGGCATTCCAAAGACTAGAGCCAGAGAACGTCAAACTCGTTTTATAGAGATCAATTCTAGGTCGCGGCACAATAAGGGATTTTCTTGATCTGGAGTATGAGAGAGAGAGAGAGAGGCTGACACGGTTGCGTCCCCTGAACAGATGCTCAGTGAATACCGGCTAAAATAGAAGTAAGCCGGAGGGGTCGGACTAACGCAGGCATTAATGAAAGCACCTTGCGAGACCTTACGTTAAAGGAAAACCACTGAATGATAATACACACCACTTTTTGTAAACCAAGTCGTGATGCAACAAACAAAATTACATCAGATGGGTTATGAGAGCCAGGCGCACCCGGTCACATCTATATTATGTATATATATATATATATATATATATATATATATATATATATATATATATATATATATATATATATATATATATATATATATATATGACCCATTGTCAAAAGGTGTTAATAAGATGGTTGACCAAACTGTATGCATAATAAAAGCACTTCCGGTCCTGATTTATCTGCTTTTAGTATGGTAAAATGCCTGAATATACACTAGAAATAACATGGGAGACACATTTTTAAAGGTTTAGTGACTGTATGATCAAAATGTTGGCCAAGGCTGAAAATTTCCCGGAAAGCATCACCGATCGACCTCGTAGTGTGAACGATGTGATGGTGTGCAAAGAAAAGGTCAACCTACTGGTATCATATCATCAATTCTGTGAGGCAAGACATGTATAAATATTTACCAGTTAAGAACAAATATTTTCATGTGCAAATTATTGCGCTATTGCCTATTAAAAAACGGAATGTTGAACGTCAGGCGTGTTGTAATTCAGTTTGCGACAGAAGTATCTCTTCCCTGAACTTCGCACAATGTGAACCACATAGCAGACGAATTATGACCATCCCTTCCTCTCCTACATGCATAATGCACTCCTTCGCATGTTTCAAGATAAAAACACAAACAGACATTTTTGAAAGGCGAGTTTACTTCAGTCCACCGGTTTTTGTTGTAATATGATCGACGTTCGATAGTTGTCTTTTCTTCCTCAACTGCTGCCGATTTCATTTTTGAAAATTTACCCATCGTTTCTTCGTATCACGTGATGCATAGGCGCTATGCTGGATCGATGATTGCGACAAGCTTCAAACCGACGGAACTCGAGAAAGGCATGTTGTAATATTCGCCTTTGTCTGACGTTCGACATAGAATCTACGTTTAACATACTTTCTGTATAGTTTTTGCATAAATGTTACCTAGACAAAGGATTGATATGGCATTTGTACCGATATGATATACAAGCTGTGCAGATTTAAACGAATTGGGCAGTTTGTTGTCGCCAACCATGTGCGTTGAAAATGATCATTTAGCGAGTTGTACGTCATTACATTACCACAATGCGTGTGTGGTAAACATGACGTTCGATCAAAGAAAGGTGATATTTGGTGCAGCATCTTTGTCTAGACCACTCTCTGGAACGTCGTGTTTGGAGAAAACTGCTAATTTGTAGCATGTAAAACCGATTCAGACAAAATGCGGTCACACGTGTTTGTAGTTGTTGACAAGCTCCCTTTTCAAGGCGTGTTGCGTCGACCCGCGTCAAATTTGCAACACGGCCGATGGCGGTTGTAAACCTGATGTGCAATCACCTGTTAACTCATTCTACCCCAGACACACCACAGCAAGATAAGGATCGACCATGATAGTTCAAGGGTGATGCCAGAATAGCTTGGCGCCTATGGGCGCCAAGCTATTCTGGCATCACCCTTGAACTATCATGGTCGATCTGTGTCCTGCACTAGAGTGCAGTCTTCAGAGGACAAGGGCAAAACTTGGGGATTTCGGTGTTGGGGTAGAATGAGTTAAATGGTGGTGTTGTTAGAACGCCTTTCGCACTCAGATCGCCATTGTTGACACTTTCCATTTCGTAGAGTCACCCATGGAATCGCCGGTGTGAAAGGCCTTGAGAGGGAGAGTGTCATGTTTGATGATAGAACATGCAGATGAAGTGTTGAAAGTGTACATGATACATGAAAGTGTAAATAGAGATGGCAACTGTAAATAGAGATGGCAACTGTTTTTTTTCAGAGCGCTGAGCCTTCTAATATTTGGCCGCACAGAAATGTGCCATGAAGAGCTCAGGTGTCGCATTGTTATTTGTATGGCACTGCATCCAGACAGTTTTCTGAATGCTCCAACTGGTGCGCTCCTCGTGACTCTGTGTCACCAGCTGAAGTTATTCAAATGGCTGTGCTGACCTCTGAGTTTCACCTGATGCTTCAGAGCGCCTGTCGTTTGAAGCTGAAGTGATGTCAGTGGTTCAGTCACTGTCTCACCATCCTAGTCCTAGTGCCGAGGAGTTTGATTCATGTTTACGCACTGTCTTAGACAATCATGCACCATCTTCAAAGCGTAAAAAGTCAGCTCATATAATCAGCCCGTGGTATAGGTTTGTGAGCAAAGAGCTGCGTTCGGCTAAGCAGATGCGGCGCCAAGCTGAGAGAATGTGGTGCTCAACTAGGTTGACTGTTCACAAGCAGATATACACATGTTCTAAGAAGCATGTAAATGAGATTGTTTATGGAGCAAAATCTTCGTTTTACAACAGGAAGATCAGTGAGTGCACAACAAGCAAAGAGTTGTATAATGTGACCAATAAGCTTATGGTGAAGAAGACTCCATCACCTCTTCCCACTACATTTCCCCCGTGCCAGCTGCCTCAGCTTTTTGCAGATTACTTCGTTGATAAGGTCCGCGAAATTCGTGATTCTCTGGATCTCATGCCCACTTCAGTTTTGTTCACCGAAAAACGCTTTAGTGGAGAACCTCTCTCAGCCTTCGAACCTGTGCTAGAGGATGAGGTCAGAAAAGTGATCACAAACACTGCCCCCAAAACTTGTGAGTTAGACCCCATACCCACTCCCTTGTTGTACGAGTGCCTGGATGAAGTGTTGCCTGCCATTACACAAGTTATCAACAACTCTCTCTCCACTGGTATTTTTCCTGAAAGCTTCAAGACTGCACTTGTGAAACCCCTATTGAAGAAACCATCTTTAGACCCAAATGTACTGAAAAACTATCGCCCAGTTTCCAATCTTACATTTCTATCAAAGATTCTTGAGAAAATTGTCCTTGTTCAAACTTTAAAGCATGTCAACTCTAATAGTCTGTTCAGTGTATTCCAGTCTGCATATCGTCCCCATCGTAGCACTGAAACAGCTTTGCTGAAGATATTCAATGACCTGCTTTGTGCTTTGGACGAGCGTAAGATCACAGTCCTTGCTTTGCTGGACCTGTCCAGTGCGTTCGACACTATTGACCATGAAATTTTGCTGTGCCGTCTTCAATCTGTATTTGGCATTGAAGACACAGTCTTGGCATGGTTTAGTTCATACCTGACTGAACGATCCCAGATTGTTTCTGTCGACGGCTGTCGTTCTGAGCCATCACCTCTTCGGTTTGGTGTACCCCAGGGCTCGGTCCTAGGACCTGTATTGTTCTTACTGTATGTTCAGCCCCTGTCCGACCTGATCTGTAGTCGCTCCATTTCCCATCATGCATTTGCAGATGATACGCAGATGTACAAAAGTGATACTGTCGAGCGAGCTGTGAATGCCGTCCAAAGTATAAGCCAGTGCATTGACCATGTCAAATCATGGATGACCACCAACAAACTGATGTTAAATGATGGCAAAACTGAAGCAATGTTGGTAGCTAATCCAAGATTATCTTCGTCCCTGCCTTTACCGTCATCATTGTCTGTGGATGGAACACTCATTGGCTTCTCTGCGAGTGTGAGAAACCTGGGTGTTACACTTGACAGCGAGTTATCTATGTCACAGCATGTCAGTGCAGTGTGTAGATCCGCTTATCTGGAACTTCGTCGTATTAGTTCAGTTCGTCACCTGCTGACCGTGGAAGCCACTAAAACACTAGTTTGTGCATTTGTGCTGTCCAAGCTAGATTATTGTAACTCTTTGCTTTGTGGCTGCCCTCAGTATCTCATTGATCGCCTCCAAAAAATTCAGAACAATGCAGCCCGGCTTGTTGTGAGAGTCCGTAAGACTGAGCATGTCACACCCATCTTGAAGTCCCTTCACTGGCTACCTGTGTCCTCACGTATTCAATATAAAGTTATGTCAATCTGTTTTAACTGCCTTTCAAGCACCAGCCCAGAATACTTGTCCTCTTTGCTGCATGTGTATACACCCTCTCGTGAGCTCCGCTCCTCTTCTGATAAACGGAAGTTGTGTGTACCTTCTGTCCAAACTAAAACATTTGGTCAGCGCACTTTTGTTTATCAAGCCCCAGTGTTATGGAATACACTTCCTCTTGAGGTCAGAAACAGTGAGTCTGTCTCTGACTTCAAGAGGTCGTTGAAAACTCACCTCTTCAAGCTTTACTTTGAATAACTGTCAGTGTTTGATGCCTTAGTTGTAGTTCTGCAATCCTCCTTGTTTATACTGAATGTTAATTAGAATATAAATTATTATGTATGTATTGTTGTTTAGTTTATTGTAAAAGTGGTGTGTTCGGGCATTGTGCTTTGTTTGTTATGTGCATATGTCATTGTATTTTTATTTTTGTGTACAGATTGTAAAGCGCTTAGAGCTTTTGAGTAAGATTAAGCGCTATATAAATACTCATTATTATTATTATTATTATTAAAAACTGGTGGGAGTTTTGCGCAGCCAGTTTTGTGCTAAAGCGTCCACTGAAATCAGTCTGTTTTTCCAGAACTTGGTTGGGAGATGTACAGGGCTTCACCGACTGCAGCCGCAATTTTCGCGCTCACGGTTGTGAGCGGGTTGGACAGAAATTGTTCATCATGTCAGTGGTTCTCACTCCGCAGTGACATGATTGCTGATCACTGGGTGTCAAACCACTTTGTGCTATCGTTCCCCGCACACACACTCAAGCTCCAGTGGTTGGAACCTTCCATCTTGTCCTCAGTGGAATGGAACTGAATATGTTGGGCAAGTTAAAGACGTTGACGAACTTCTGCAGGTTGCCTGCCGGTGTGAGTTTCATGTCAAAGCGCCGGCACTTGTACTTTTGGCCTACTAGTATCCGCTTTGACTACTCGTGGGAACCATTTGATTCATTTTTGAGGGGGGAGGGGGGGGGGGGGGTGTCTCTCTCAACCCCGATAAAAGCACATCCAGTCAGAGGCGTCAGTTTTTCACAGTAATTTACGACAGATGCTGCATAGACATTGCAGAAGAAACGGATATAAAATTAAATCAGTGATGTCAAGGTGTTTGTGTTTTCCTACACATTTCAGTATATTTACTGACATGTGTAGCAAACCAAACGTGACATCACTGTATTTGTCTGTTTCTCCTGCAATTTCTAGTTGCTTGAAGACCCATACTGACCATCTGTCACTATATTAATAGTTCTCAGAGCGGAGCCCCGAGACACCTACGACGGGGTGTTACGTGGTGGAGTAGTAGTCGAAGTATGATAAACACACCAGACACACACGCACGTAGAGTTCTTTTAAATAGACCTCATTCAGCTGCAATCCGTCAACCGTGGCTTAAGGATGTAGACAAAACTGGAGTAACAGTTCCAACAATATTTAATTCAGCGATGCGATATCCTCACAGTAATGCTCTTTCAAATGCACAAACTACTGAATACAAAGTCTCTTCTGCTATGTCCATACTACGACTCAAAGTTTCTCATACACAGCGTCTCTCGCAATAAACTGCGTATCTCTACAACTGACAAAGCAAGACAATGTACTCACGGGCTTTCCCAGCGCCCTCCTTATATACACTATCAAAATCTAGAATCTTCCACGGAAATCATGTAACTCAACCAATCAGAACAAAACGCGCAGCCGAAACTCATTAACATAAATTTTCCAGAAACAATATATCAGGCTACAAAAACACCGCTGCTCACTTCAGCTCTAAATTCTAGCATATAATAAAGACACATAAAAGTATGGTATCCCTATCTATGATAGCTCAAAAAGGTACGAGAACATTCACCAAACAAAATAAAAGCTGCTCACTACACGCGCACAGTAAAACAAAAAGTAGTGAAAAATGTAGCGATGTCAACTAACCGACGTGACACTTACGAGGCCACCAGACAGTGCGACCCTTCTACAACGCACCGGACTAAACACAACAAAACGAAATCGGCTCTACTCACGAACAAAAGAAAATCTTACTAAAAAGGTACGAAATCATAACCGTGATAGCTCAAATAAACAACATATCGTTACCTACGAATAACACATGTACGCTCTCACAGGATAACACAACCACAATCGTAACATTACCCCCTCTCTTAAGAATGAAATTTCACAAAAATTTCTTCTCAAATTTGAAAAATATGGTTGTGGCTGTGTAAACCTACACAAAACCCTAAATAAATATAACTACACATCAAAAATCGAATTAAAAAAAAAACGTCTCACAGTTCCTGTAAACAGTCCTGAGCATCGAAATGTTTCATACAAAAGTTCTGGACATAGAAATGTTCATTTAAACTGCTGTGCTCAGGTAATCTGCTCCAAAGTTCTGCGAATCCTTAATAGATTGTAGTTTAATGTCAAAATTCTGCAAGAACATCGCCCATCTCATAATACGAGAATTTGTAAACTTTGCAGAGTTTAGATAGTTCAAGGGCTGATGGTCTGTTTGGAGAACAAATGGCACTCCCAGAAGGTACAGTTCGAATCGCCTTACTCCCCATATGATGGCTAGGCACTCCTTCTCAATGGTCGAGTAGTTTCTCTCAGCTCTGGTCAACTTTTGCTGGCGTAGCTCACTGGGAGGAGTTTTCCGTTATCTTCTTGCATCAAGACCTACCCCTTCGTTGGAGGCGTCTGTTCTCAGGAAGAACGTTTTCAACGGGTCAGGAAGGTGTAGAACAGGCTTCTCGGTTAGGATGTCTCGAACCGCCTGGAATGCTCGCTCTTGGGCCTCCTCCCACTTCACTATGTTAGGTTGTCCTTTCCTCAGCAAATCAGTCAGGGGTGCTGTGACTGCCGCAAAGTTTGGTATGAACTCCCGGTAGTAGTTCGCCAAGCCCATAAATGAGCGGATTTGCGTCTTGGTCGTAGGTCGCGGGGCATCCTTGATCTTCTGCACGTTGGCGTCGTGTAGCCCCTTTAAACCTTGGCTCAATTTATGTCCAATGAAGTCTATGTTGTCAGCTCCAAGAATATACTTGCTTGGACGGATGGTGAAATTCGTATCTGACAGTCTTTGGAACAGTTCTCGGAGGGCTTTGAGGTGGTCCCCCCAAGTTTTGGTATGAATCAAAATGTCATCCCAGTAAAAGACCACATTTTGCATATCTTCTAGGATCCTTTTCAGTCCTCTCTTCAATGTGGCACCACTGTTCACCATACCAAAAGGCATTTTTAGGAACTCCCAATGATCGTCGGGTGTGACGAACGCTGTCTTGGGGATATCTTCTTCTGCAACCTTGATTTGCCAATACCCTTTGCTTAGGTCAATTTTGGAGAAAAATCGGTCTCCACTGACCTTCTGGAACAGTTCTTCCGCTGTGGGCATAGGCTCTAGATCAAAGATTGTTAGTTTATTGAGTCTGCGATAGTCCACACACACTCGGTTGGATCCATCTGGTTTCTTCACGATGACAACTGGGGACGCATATGGTGACTTGGACTCCCTGATGACATTCAGACTCAGCATTTCCTTGGTATCCTTTTTCAATTCTTCCCTCGTGTTATAAGGAAGACGACAAGGTTTGCTGCGAACTGGCTTGTTTGACGTCAGGTTTACCTCGTGCAGGATGGTGTCCGTTGTCCCTGGGTCAGGTGTAAACCGATGCTCGAACTCTTGAGTCAGGACGCGCAGTTCTTCACGTTGAGTCTGGGTCAGATTCAGACCAAACTGAATATCTTCTACATCCTCTTTGTGTCGGAGTTCATTAAGGTCAAACAGGTTCTCGTCGTCTAGTCTTTCGTCATCAGCAAGACGCACCGATTCCGCCAATTTTGGTTTGTCTTGACCTCTCTGTAGCTCCACCAGCCTGTCCCTATTCACTACAGCTGCTTCCATGTTGTCCGCCACTTTTAGAGGGATGGTCTGGTGACTCTTCTTTGCTTGACTTCTCGTGGTAACAGAACATATTTCGGGTCTCCACTCTGGATCTGGATCGTCTGCGTTTCTGGCACCATCAATGTTTCCGATGATGAGGTCGTAGACTGGCGTCTTCACGCACAACGCCTTCACCTCTCCTGTCAAGTATGGGGTGTCGACACTGACTTTGGCAAGGGGGATAATCCTTACAGTTCCGTCAGCCAAAATGAGGGTGGTCCACTCCTGTAGCTTCTGGTCTTCAGCTACTAGGTCCTCTCTCACGATGATGCAGCTACAACCAGTGTCTCTCAACACTCTCACTGGTGTGTCGCCGACGAATCCTGACACCACCGGCATGTTCGGCACTTCATTCTCAGGCAGCGCGATGTTTGAGACTGGTAAAAATGTAGTCCCATCTCCTACTGGGATGCGTCCATTCTTTCTGAAAGATTCGATCAGCTCTGGTGTCGCTCGCTTTTCTCTGGATTCAAAGTCATTGGATGACGTCACATCATTGGCTAATACAGCGGCAGCTCTGTGTTGAGACGTGGTACTGCTTCTGCCTGCTATCCCACGATCTTGGTTGGATCTTCTGATGTTGTCGCCTCGGGGAATGTCTTTAGGACACCGTATCGCCTTGTGACCTTTCTTTCCACAGAGAAAACATGTCAGGTTCTCCACCGGCTTGTATCTCGGGGTGTCTCTGACATTGTGGATTTCCTCTGCTGGTGCAGACACACGCTGTGGCTTACTGGACCCGAACTTCATATTGTGAGCGTCAAGGTATCTTTGAGCGAAGTCGGCCAGGGCCTTTAGTGACTGGTCTTTTTGCTCTCTGAGGTGGGCGGCCAGGTCCTTAGAACATGCGCTGAAAACTTGTTCTTTGATGATGAGGTCGCACAGGTCTTGGTACTCTCTGTTTAGGCCAGCCAGCTCTATCCATTTCTCCAGGTAGCTTCTGATTCTCTCAATGAATAGGCCGGGTGTTTCTCCTTCTTCAGGCTTGCAGTTCCGAAATCGTTGCCTGTAACCCTCTTCAGTGAAGTCGTACTGTCTCAACAGGGCGGCTTTCAACTGTGTATAATCTTCGGCTTCTTCTCTTGGTAAGCGGGTGTAAAATTCAAGCGCTTTGCCAGTTAGAAGTGCGCTCAGTTTAATAGGCCAAGTCTCTTGTTTCCAATTGTTGCTATTTGCAAAGCGCTCGAATCGCTCCAGATAAGCGTCCATCTTATCTGAATTTTCAATGAAAGGTGGAAGTTTTGGCGCACGGGCTGTTTGTTATCTGCTCGCTAATGCTGTTGCTTCATTAGTTCGCTGGCTCTGTGCCTCAATCTCCATCTGCTTTAGATGAATTTCGTGTTGACGCTGCCTCTCTGCCTCTTCTCGCTCCTCTTCTCGTTGTTTCTCTGCTTCTCTTCGCTGTTTCTCTGCTTCTTCTGCTTGGATTTCAGTCTCCTGATTTCACGTTCTTTGGCTCTTTCTTCTCTTTCCAGTCTCTCCTTTTCTTCTTTCTCTCGTCTCTTTTCTTCTTTTTCTTCTCTCTCCAATCTCCCCTTTTCTTCTTTCTCTCGTTTCTTCTCTTCTTTCTCTTCTCTCTCCAATCTCTCCTTTTCTTCTCTCTCTCGTCTCTTTTCTTCTTCTCTTCTCTCTCCAATCTCTCCTTTTCTTCTCTCTCTCGTCGCTTTTCTTCTTTCTCCTCTCTCTCCTTTACAAACTCGAGGAGTTGAGCTCCTTCGAGTCCACATTCCTTTCCAATTTTCAGGAATGTCTCCAATTCTGATGTCGCCATCTCTGCTTTTCACTGCTGGCTGTTTTCTCCTGCTACCCTTTCCACTGAACCAACTGAAGAGGTCTCGTCGGGGTCGCCAAAATGTTACGTGGTGGAGTAGTAGTCGAAGTATGATAAACACACCAGACACACACGCACGTAGAGTTCTTTTAAATAGACCTCATTCAGCTGCAATCCGTCAACCGTGGCTTAAGGATGTAGACAAAACTGGAGTAACAGTTCCAACAATATTTAATTCAGCGATGCGATATCCTCACAGTAATGCTCTTTCAAATGCACAAACTACTGAATACAAAGTCTCTTCTGCTATGTCCATACTACGACTCAAAGTTTCTCATACACAGCGTCTCTCGCAATAAACTGCGTATCTCTACAACTGACAAAGCAAGACAATGTACTCACGGGCTTTCCCAGCGCCCTCCTTATATACACTATCAAAATCTAGAATCTTCCACGGAAATCATGTAACTCAACCAATCAGAACAAAACGCGCAGCCGAAACTCATTAACATAAATTTTCCAGAAACAATATATCAGGCTACAAAAACACCGCTGCTCACTTCAGCTCTAAATTCTAGCATATAATAAAGACACATAAAAGTATGGTATCCCTATCTATGATAGCTCAAAAAGGTACGAGAACATTCACCAAACAAAATAAAAGCTGCTCACTACACGCGCACAGTAAAACAAAAAGTAGCGAAAAATGTAGCGATGTCAACTAACCGACGTGACACTTACGAGGCCACCAGACAGTGCGACCCTTCTACAACGCACCGGACTAAACACAACAAAACGAAATCGGCTCTACTCACAAACAAAAGAAAATCTTACTAAAAAGGTACGAAATCATAACCGTGATAGCTCAAATAAACAACATATCGTTACCTACGAATAACACATGTACGCTCTCACAGGATAACACAACCACAATCGTAACAAAGGGTTTTGGCCCAAGTGTACAAAAACAAAATAACATATTTATATAAATGTATGATTTTTTTACACTGTTTTAACCTTCATTGTGGTGAGACACTTTTGAGAAGAAATAAGTGTAAAACGAGATGTGATTTGCAGTTTTAAGGATTGATGAGCAGTTCGAGTCAATACATGACGAATAGTGCAGAACGATATGTGATTTAGCAGTATTGCGGATTGATCAGCAGTTCAGGTAAATGAGGAAGTGTGTATATGCAGTGTTTGTAGCGGAAGAAAAGTGACTTTTGGGCGAACTTGTGGCTTTGGATGGATAAATGTTAAACCTCCGTTCAGTTTGTTGTAATTATGACGTTCGACATAATATCTGTTCCTGAATTTGCATTTATTCTTTCTGTACTTGAAATAAAATGATCATAGGAAATGTTGCTGTTGTCTCTCTTAATTCTTTTTACGTCCCTGAGACTGTGGTTTGAAAGAGAATGTGGCTGCATTTCACGTTTACAACAAGCAGAAAGAAGCACCTGTGGATGTCAATGTGCCTTTTCAGTAACACCTTTTGGCAATAGGTCATATATAACCACCTGGAGTAAAATCGAAGGAGAAGCACAGGACAGGAGTTGCTGGAGGTCTCTCGTCGACGGCCTATACCCGGGGAGGGGTGAATATAAAACCGTCCCGGAGTTGACATGTTCACCAGGAGTATAGAGCATGGGTTTTCTTCAGTATTTGCGCCAAGCGTTAAAATAGCATCCAGTTTGAAATGCCGAACATTTGCACTTCAGTTCTTGCACCAGTCTCGTGCAATACTACGTGACAACAGAGTGAACTCATTGTGCAAGAGGTACAAAACTCGGTGATACCCACATTTTGGAGTTATCCTCTGAGGGCAGCATTACAATTCAGGAGACAGATGGACCATGCTAGTTTAAGGGTGCAGATATTCTCCAGACTCGAGTTTGCACTGCGTGAACCTATAGTGAGTATAAACATCGCGCTATTCTACGCCGCAGAGCTGGGACGGTCGTCGGCCGGATCATCGCGCGTGTTGACAGCCGCCATGGGTGTCTGGTTTGGGGCTCGGTGCCGGGTCGCGATTTTATCCGGGTGCGTAAACACTTGTAGCAGCATAGAGGCAACACTAGCCATAACGATTCTTATGACCGCACCTACTCCTAGACGCATATGAGCATATGTGACTCTTGCAGCTGTCGACGTTTTGCCTGTGTTATATCCATCACCGCAACCCGATTAAACTGCGTGGACATAGCAACATGAAGGTAATTCGACTCAGAAATACACATAGCTTCTTACAAGCCCCCGCACTCTGCGCGGAACTCATGAAGATCTATGCCTTTTGGAGAGTTTTGTCTATGGTTATAGGCGAACATTGCCGGCTAAATAGTGACTGCCATCCGTCTAGTGATGTAAAAACAAGAATATATTTATCCTCGTGAACTGAGTATGCGGTAACAGTGGAATGAATGTTTATTGATAGGTTCATTTGTCTCATCTGTGCACATCAGACGGAACATAGTAGAACCTTCTGCCGTACCATCTGATGGCAGTTCCACTGAAAGCCTTCAAGCCTGGCTCTAGCACCACCAGCCCTCCACCACTAATAACAGCCCTGCCCAAGCCCATGTCAGTAGTAGTATACGATAGTTTTAATTTGTAACCTGGCTTTGAAATTTCCGAGTTTTCAGAAGTGAACCCGCCCGTATATGCGCCTTAGCAGATCCAAGTATATTCCCTAGTGAACCCGACTCTGTCTTTACCAGAACGAAAGGGGGGGGGGGGGGGGGGGGGGGGGAAGTGTGTTCATTCAGTGATGGTCAATCATGTACGGTTACTGAAAAACAAAAGAAACGCCTGAAACTCGCTGCAAACCACAATGAATAACGCATCTCCCTCCCGCGCTCAGCCTGAAAAATAAAACTATGTGAACTGAAAAAGCAAAACTTAGGCACACTGAGATTCTCATGGGTCATGGTCCTGTAACTGACTTGCATGGCGGACTCCTGAGGATCTATGCCTTTTCCCGTCTGTAGAAAGGTCCACTATCACACTGTCCTAGATACACTCAGTGATACGCACCTCCTATCTAAAATAAACTTAAATTGCCTGCCTCGATCATTATGCCGGGCCTTACATAGAAGACGCTGCGCGAGGTGATTCAGTGACTGCCTTCCATGGTGTATTAGACGCGTTGACAGCAATTATAAACAACCGCTCTGTTGGAAAAAGTGGATAGAAAGAGAATAGCGCAAGCTCACATTCCAGCGAATCAAAATGATTAGGCCGGCATTTCAGAATCTGAATTAGAACTGGGTGGTGGCAGAATAGCTGGCCAAGCTATTCTGCCACCACCCTTGAACTAGCATGGTTGAGCCATATCTTGCTGTGGTGTGAAGTGATGTGATGTATGAGGAGGTGGTGCTTAGAGTACTTAAAAATACCAACAGAAACAAAGCGTCTGGGCCAGATGGTGTTAGATCAAATGTGTTAAAATTATGCGCTGAACAACTGTACAGAATTCTTTGCTATATTTTTAACATGTCACTTACCCAGTGTAGTGTCGTCCCCTGTTCGTGGAAGACCTCTTGTATTATCCCCGTGCCAAAAAAGCAAACTGTATCTGTGAGGAATGATTTAAGACCAGTTGCTCTTACCTCATGTGTGAGGTGGTCCCTGCCACTGACCAACGCTAAAGGTGCGAGGTTGAGTCGATACCGGGTTCCGGCGCAAGACTTTCTCCTCTAGTGTCACCTTTAATTCGGGCGGACCGTCGGGGGTTCTTTCTGAACTGACCCTGCGTTTGTCTTGTACTGTGTTCAGAGTGAATGCATGTAGTGTCACGTGAGTGTGTGTGTTGGGTTCAGTTCGCGGCGCTTTGAGCTGATTCACAGAATTGGGTAAAGCGCCTATATAATAACCGGTATTATGTGTCATGAAGTTTTTTGAGAGGGCTGTTATTTCACATTTTTAAATACAGGTTTCTGATTTTATGGACCCCTTTCAGTTTGCTTACAGAAGGCAAAGAGGTGTTGATGATGCCATTTTGCATGTTGTAAACAACATCTACTCTCATTTAGAAAAACCACTGAGGAGCCTCCAATCGACTGATGTTCTATGATTTTTCATCTGCTTTTAACACCATTCAGCCACACATACTCACAAACTATAGTTCACATGAACATAAATGCCTCTACCATTCTTTGGGTTTTGGGCTATCTCACTATCCACCCACAGTTTGTCAGAATTAGTTTGGATCAAATCTCGGATGTACTTTTCCACCAACGCCGGTGCACCACAGGGGACTGTCCTGTCGCCTTTTTTGTTTTTCTTTGTACACAGCAGACTGTAGAGCCACTCGTGACGACTGTGTCGACATATACGCTGACGACATGGCACTGACAGGACAGATTACGAATGAGGACGACAGACACTATCGACAAGAGATCGACGACTTTGTAGAGTGGTGCGATAGAAACTATCTTGAATTACATTTTGGTAAAACAAGAGAGATGATCATAGATTTCAAGAAAAGCAAACATCATCCCGGTCCTGTTGTTATCAAGGGAACAGAAGTTGAGCTTGTGGAGTCCTACCGGCAAAGTATTTAGGTGTTCTTTTTGACAACGCGCTCAACTGGAAACAAAACACGGGGGCTATTGTGAAACAAGCGCATACCCGTCTTTACTGTTTGAGAAAACTCAGATCATTTCATGTAAGCACTCAGCTTTTACAGATGTTTTACTGCTCCAGTATTGTTAGCGTTCTAACTTTTGGACTGACGTGCTGGGGGAGAAATTTATGTAAAAGAGAACAAGATCGTCTTAACAAAGTAATCAGGAAAGCAGGCGGGGTCAGTGGTTGGTAGAGCACAAGATACTTTGGACACACTGTACAACAGACGGATTACGAACAAACTGGCTGACATTCTTGATGACAAAACACATCCACTTAGATATGAATTTGACAGCAGACATATCGAACGAAGCGGCAGACTTCGAGTACTCAAAAGTAGTACATCACGTTATGCCAACTCTTTTGTCCGTCAGGCTGTTGCCCTTTTCAACAGTAATATCAGTAGATAGTGTCTGTCAACATTCTTTAGTTGTTTCTAATACCAGCCCCATTCAGTAGTTCACTGCAACATTGCGGACACCAGAACCACAGGAGGCATAAACCTTGTGTTTCTGATGCCAAGTGTTGCAAAGGTAACAATACGTCTGTTACAGTTCATCTCTTTAAGCAAGAGTTATAGGTTATTTAATTATTTGAATAAGTGTGTGATGATGCCATATGTTGTATGGGCAGACAGTGAATTTCCCCATGAAGGATTAATAAAGTATTATTGTATTGTATTGTGTCGCGGGCAGAATGAGTTCAACACTATCAGCCTCATTTGCATCAGAGACAAGATGGTAAAACATCATTAAAATTTTTTCAGAGTGAACCGTCACACACTTGGTATGGTGTCACCGAATGTGCCAGTTTCGCTAAAAGAAACTGAATAAACTGATAAAGTGATAACCTGTATTGAATGCTTTTCCGGGCACCTTTGAGACTGGCCTTGGGCATGTTATCTTTAAGTATCAAGGTCAAGTGTATTTATTTTTTTAAAAATCAAGTTATTCATTGAAAAAGGTGTAATGAGGTGAAGGTTTTTCCCCCCAACATGCAGGTCAAGCTCACACACAGACACATACACAAAATGGCGTGCACACATGGTACACACGCACGGAGACCTGGCACACACAGACACATACAATTAACTCTGCCTGCTGTTTTTGTGTTTTTTGTCACGATATTTCCTGCAGGAATCATGAGAAAAGCACTACCGACAGCTAAAGAGTTAACACTCACACACACAATTTAACCCATTACATCCTGAGGCTGATTTGTAAAATTTGCTTATTATCCTATGAAGGTTACATTACTGATTAGGAGATAGATCCACCATTTTAGTTCAAGGGTGGTGCCAGAATAGCTTGACGCCTAAGGCGCCAAGCTATTCTGGCGCCACCCTTGAACTGTCATACGTAGTCAAATTAATTTCAAGTGGAAGCGTATCAGGATGAAAAGGGTGGTGTTATCTTTAAGTATCAAGGTCACGAGTATTTTTTAAGAAAAGTTCTTCATTGAAAAAGGTGTAACTTGAGGTGCAGCTCAAGCATGTGAAGACTTGCTCACACACAGACACGTATATACACAAACAGGGTGCACACACACAGACTCGACACGTCTAAGACGTCTGGCACACACACACACACACACACACAATTAACTCTTGCCTGTTTGTGGTTTTTGTGATGAAAATTCCTGCAGGAATCATCACGAGAAAAGCACTACTGACAGTGAAAGAGTTAACGCACACACACACAAATTAACCCTTATATCATGAGGCTGATTTTGTAAAATCTGCTTATTGTCCTACGAAGGCTACATTACTGATTAGGAGATAAATCCACCATTTTCGTTCAAGGGTGGTGCCAGAATAGCTTGGCGCCTCAGGCGCAAAGCTATTCTGGCACCACCCTTGAATTATCATACACAGTCAAATTAATTTCAAGTGGAAGCGTATCAGGATGAAAAGGGTTAATGCACATTTCACATGTTTAACACACACATGAAGGCACCTTGTTCTCATTTTCATTTATTTCCTTTCACTCTCATTCAGCATAAACTGTGATGCTAGTCCAGTTGTGAATCCACAAGTGCACATCAATCTACCACACTCCATACATGTATCAAGCACACGCTCCCAAAACGCCAGTGAATACACCTCTATATTTGTATGCTGGTCTGTGACTTTGGACCTTGCCACTTCAGGCCGCAAAGTTAAAAATCACCGCTCAGCAAACATATTTCAACATTGTTCAGATCCAATATGCACTAAAACACTTGAGAATTTTTTTTTTAATTTTACACAATTTTTTTCATAAAGTTTCTCTTTTACTGCACACACGACAAAAACCCATTTATACTTAAAAACTAATACAACAGCATAAATTTAAAATGACGTCCTTTAAAGAAAAGCACACTCACACTCTAAAATACATGCTTACATTTGGGAATAGTGTTCATTCACACGCAGTACACTCTCATGTGACGCGCACACAAACCAACTTAAATACAAATGTTAGTACGCATGTGTGCGCACCTACATACCGTGAGAAATGTTAACGTAGTGTGTCTGATGACACCCAGTCTTAAAGTTCCCCACCCCTCCCTGCAAAATAATAAATTTGTGAGTTGTCCTCTGAAGAGGGCAATTTACACTTCATGGGACAGACTGACTAAAATAGTTCAAGGGTGGTGCCAGAAAATCTTGGTGCACAGGCGCAAAGCTATTTTGGCACCCATGAACTATCATACAGAGTGGACTAACCTCACACATGCCTGAACAATAAACAGAAAAGACCAGTCACACATATTAACTCAATCCAGGCCTGCTGCATCTAGAAGCTTGGCTTTTGCCACACACACAAATGCAGCATGTCTTGAATGTGTTATTATTAGACACTGTATGCCACTTTTCCAATGTTAAGTTTTGTCAAATACACACAAATTTCAAATTCTATTGCAATTGCAAAATGTACATTGAAATATGTCTTGTTCTGTTCTCACAAGTCTGAAGTCTGAAAGTGTATTTCTTCCTTCCGCCGTGCTTATTTTATCTCAACTATAGATGCCTGTTTCTTGCCGCGTTCGTTAGAAGAGAGAGAGCTGTGTGAACCGAGACGCAAAGAGCAGACCGGCAGTCAGCCAGCAATGAGATGACCGTACTAGGATGACACAATCCGATCAAATCACGCAGATCCCAAGCAGACAACATTCATTCTTCAAACCTGAAAGCAAGTGAGAGAAATAAAAAAGAAATGAACACTTGTTACATTAAACTGCCGTGAGATGGCCTTAGCCGCCTGTTCGGCGTTAAACCCCAATAACTAACCAACTTGTTTCAGTAACTCCCTTGTGCACGCAGCCTCCACTAATGAACAGTGGGTAAAGGGGGGTAATGCAACGTGTACAATGCAACGTACATATAATTTCAAGTTGCCGTTTTTCTGCTTGTAAAGTAAAATATTATTTTTCTGCTCGAGAAGTAAAAATTCAGAACAATTGTTAGTTATTAGCCCACAAGACTGTTGCCTGAACACACCAGAGGTGATCCCTGTATCAGAAGTAGGTGAAAACATGTGGATCCATCCATCCAGACAGATCTGCAAGCAGCGTATATTCCCATGAGCCCCTGCGACTGCAGGGGCTCATGAGAATATACGCCACTTGCTGACAAAGAGTTTCCGCAATGACAACCACAGCATATTAATCAACGGCACAACATCTATGAGGATGCATGCCGTAGGGATCATGGGGAGCCTGTGAAACAGTATTTTATTCCTGCGTGGGTGTCTTTACTAGAAAGGGGCTCAACCTGCCTTTCCTTACTATAAAGGGACCTACTATCTTTGACCTGAATCTGATCTACCGTGTATTCAGGTGATAGTCGAGATGTCTGCAAGTGCCAGGCACCATCTTTTATCCAGATTGAAATGTGTACTTTTTCAAGCTGGCGTTTAAAATGAATTGATGTAGCTCGCCCGTTTTGTTTCATACATTTTGTAATTCTTGTGCGTTACATATTATATGTAAGTTCTCGGATGCTTGTGGGTGTCTTTATCTGTATGCTGTACCTATGCTGAATTTGTCTTTGTTTTCTCAAAACACATTACCGACGACATTACCATATGGAATCGTGTCTACGCTAGCCTAATTTTAGCCAAAATTTGTTGTGTAGGTAAAGGGCAGTGTTGGCAGTTAAGGGGCGCCATAACTAGGCAGTAACCCGAGTAGTCTCCCCTTCATCCCCATACGGGTAAGCGCCTTACCGTGAGTACTCAGTTTAGTTTCTTCGCTAGCCTAGGACGGTTGTGTACGGGCTGTGTGCTTCTTCGTTGTGCTTGGACTTTGTACGGTGTGACCGGTCTTCTTACCTTCGTCACTGATGTGTCTTGTCCCAGCCTGGGATGGGTAGTGCCTTGTTGAGCTGCCTTCTTGAGCTGTCCTGGAGTGACCACTGGACTTGACTTTCGTCGGGGCTCCTTGGGGTTTCAGCGATGTGCCGGCCTCTGTGGACTTCCTCCCACGTGCGTGCGGATCTGCAGTGTGTCCTGCGTCCTTGCGGCCTCGCCCCTTTTCTGCCAAGGGCTCCCTCTCTGCCTCTGCGTGGTATCGGGGTTTTTCGTCATGACGAGGTAACATCTCGGTTCTGCCAGTGACCGGCGCTCTGGGATGGGGGGGGGGGTGGGGGTGATACAGAGCGCCAGGCAGTGGCAGTGCCATGGCTTTCAACTTCACGTTCGCTTGTACTCAAGTGTTGCGTGGCCTCGTGGCGCCACGTTCGTCTGCCTTCACTGTTCATTCTGCTTTGCAGTTGGCAAGTGCGCACCTGTCTGAGATGTGGCGACTTTCAGTGGCCGAGCGACCAGCATACCGTCTGCCTGCCATGTTCCGACTGTGCCTCCACTCGTACCTGCGCCTTCTGCGCCCCCTGGCAAGAAGAGAGGTGGTCGCAACTGTGGAACTTCTATCGCCGTGAACGCCTGTCGCCGGCCCGGGAACAGACTCCTTCTACTGCTCCCACGGCCTCCATGCTTGCTTCGACGCGTGTTCCTCCAATGGCGGCTGGGGGACGATCGACACCTTCTGCTACGGTCGTCTCTGACACTCGTTCTTCGCACGGACGACGCGTCAGCGTGGGGAGCGATGTGAGTAAGACTTTGATAACTGTTCCACAAAGCACATTCACGACCCGCCTACCTGACCGTGATGGCCCAGGGAACGGCGTGGCATCTGCTGTACATCCGTCACTTACATCGAGTCTGACAGAGAGCCATTTACATGCACGTCAGCCTTCCAGCCCCCAGACCGTCGTGAAGTACCGGGAGTCTGGACTGGACTCAGAACGTTTAGGGTGTTGCCCGTCAGGTGCTGTTGACGGATCTCGCCCTCCTAAAAATAACACGCCCTGCCTACCCCCCATTGCGGGAGGGGTACTCGAGGCTTGTGGTCATGCACATACAAGCAGACAAAGGAACAGCAGGCCAAGGACCTGTGCTCGCTCCCGAGATAGATCTTCACGTCCTCAGACTGACTCGTAGCCGTCGCTACAGCCATCACTCGCGTTCTACCGACACGTCGGACGTGGCTTCCTTGATCCGCCAACGTGGCGCTCTAGGTGTGACTCTCCTCCAAGCACCTTGCACCGCTACTCGTCTCATCGCTCGCCTTCAGCCGACCGGCGCCCTTCTCGCCGTTCTTCTGCCTTCAGGCGGCCGCGGTCCCCCCGTCGTAGTCGCGCACCGCGGAATCGCTGTTCTCCGCGTCGCAGCCCCGGTTCGTCACGTCGGCCCTCGCGGGATCCCTACTCCCGACGTCGCTCTCGGGTGCGGACCCCCACCACCCCCCGCGCCTCTGCCTCTCTGCGGGATGCTACTTCTGTCTCCTCCGCCCTCCGTCGTAGTGTCGAGTTGCCCACTCGTCGCTCCCCCGCACCCCCTCCCGATGACGACTTCCTCAGCTTGGCCCTGGAGGATTCTGTGTCAGCACACCTTAGGGATGCCGAGGCGGCGGATCCCAGGTGCTCTTCCTCGCGGGACGACTCTTCGTCGCTACCGACCCTCGGTAGGTTGGAGACTCTACGGGCCTTGGATGAGGCCTTATCTCCGTATGCCTTCCCCTGGAAGATTGCCCGCTATCCCTTCCACTCAAGAGGCGAGCGTCGGCCTTTGTGGATGCTGAGCGTCACACGAAACATTTCAAGTCCCTTCCGCAGCCTCCTGGTTTCCGCGATCTGTGCGACGCCTTTTCGGCGCATCTGCAACAGGGCGGCTTGGGCGATAATGGCTTCTTCTCTGACTCCAAGTGGCCCGCGGACTTGGCCATCTCTTTTCGACAGCGGTGGGTGGTACTTCGGTCACTCGCAAGCCTTCTCCTGCCCGCTTCCGCAAGTGGACCCCCCCCCCCCCCCCCCCCCCCCCCCCCCCCCCCCGCCCTGGTCAGTGCCTCGCGGCTTCGGCTACCTTCGCACGGCATCGACAGGACAGCCTCCCTGATTCGCAATGCGCTCGCCTCATCGGGGTTTCTGGATCTTGCCACCCAGGCCTTGGTTCAACGGGTCGAGGAGGCCTGGCAGCCTTCTCTTACACAGCTCCTTGGGGATCTTTTGGCCCTGGCCATTTCTGCCAACCGTGCGGCATACCACACCTCGGTCAACGCTATGGCTGCCGCCGTCAACTGCAACCTGATGCGTCGGGATGCCCTCCTACGCGACTGTGCCCTCCTGGCCAACGTGGCGAAGCAGCTTCGACAGGCTCCACTGGGTGGTTCCTTTCTGTTTGGCCTGACTTGGCAGTCGTCAAGGACGAGCATAAGGACGTATGGCCTGCCCACCCCACCCCCGCCAGCTTTCCGACAGCCCGCAAGGCCTTGGGTCGAGCCCTGCGGCCCGGTAGACCCTCCTGGCGCCCCTTCACGGTCCGTGGTCGCCTGCCCCCCCGCCTTTGGTCATGCCCGCCCGCCTCTTGGCCCCACCCCTGCCGGGCCCCGGATCGCCCGTCACCCTGGGCGGGACCGGGCCCACTGACTTCCTTCTTCCGCCATGCCGTCCATTCCCGGGTCTCCGGTCAGCGGGCGGCTTGTCTCCCGCAGCGATGTGTGGCAGTTGCTGCTGCCAGACGACCCTTGGGTCCTATCCACTGTCTCCGTGCGACTCCAGCTCTCCTTTCGGTCCCCTCTCCCACTGCGCCGTTCTCCCGTGTGGACAGCTATCCCAACGGACCAACTCAGAGCCGATGCCCTGCGCGGCAATGTCACTGCCTTGCTCCAGAAAGCTGCCACAGAGGTGGTGGCGTGGCACGACTCTCCAGCATTCTACAGCCGGCTTTTCGTGGTGCCCAAACCAGGAGGCAAGTGGCCTCCCTTCATCGACCTCTCTGCGTTTAACAGATTCTTCATGGCTCCGCCCTTTCGCATGGAGACCGCCTGAGCCCTGCACGCTGCGGTTCAGCCCATGGACTTTGCCGTCAGCTTGGATCTCTCGGATGCCTATCTCCACGTCCCCATGCACCTGGCCTCCCGACATTACCTTCAAAGGGGTCGTCTACCAGTTGTGTGTGATGCCCTTCTGTCTCAACCTCAGCCCTTGGGTTTTCACCCGCATCATGGACGCAGTGGTCGCCGCGGCCAGGTGGACGTCGTTGAGCCCCACGTCGAACTACCTGGACGATCTCCTTCTCTGGAACCAGTCCGAGGATGCCTTGCGGGTCGACCGGGATGCGCTTCTCCTTTTCCTCGACAGGCTCAGCTTCCTGGTCAACGCGGGGAAATCTGACCTCACGCTGTCACGTCGCTTCATCCATCTGGGAATGGAATTCCGCACCGATCTCAACCACGTCCGGTTGCCAGAGTAGCGCGTTCTGATGTTGGCGATGTGCGCGTCACATCCCCATAGCTGCCAACCCTCCCGATTTTATCGGGAATTTCCCGATTTTTTTTCAAGTCCTGATTTTCCGTTTTTTTGTACATTTCTCCCAATTTTCAGATTTTCAAGCTTTGTTTTAAAATTCGAGGCATTTGGGCGTACCGGGCTGCGTGGGGTCAAGCGCCTGTAGTTGAGAGCCTACAGTTATACTGTACCGCTAAGCTTTCGGGGACCCACAGCCAGTCTTGATTACGCATGCGCAGCAAATTACCATCCATTCTGTGTTTGTTCCGGTTGCTTCGAAATTGCCCTGCACATGCTTAGCGATTATCACAACTGGTATTTTCGATTTTTAACAAAATCATGCCTCCAAAGAAGCAGAAGTGGTTGGTGAAGTTCCATCCAGACTACAAGCGTTCCTTTCCTTACATCGACGAATCGAGAAAGGGCGAACACTTTGCCTTTTGTAAAATGTGCCGGGCAGAAACATCCTCTTTGCTAGACCAAGTCGTGGACCACAGACCTCCTGAACCTCACCACGGCCCCCCCGCTGCGGCTTCCCACGCCTCGCACGATGCTCAAGCAACCCCGGCAGGTGCTTTTCCACCCGTGCCCCGAGCGTCTCCTCCTCTACGCCTGGAGATTGTGCGGCAGGCCCTCGCCTCTGGAGGCTTCTCAAGTGCGGCAGTGGAGGCTATCGCAACGGCTCGCAGACCCTCGACCAGACGAGTGTACCACGGCAATTGGCACATCCTGTGCGACTGGTGTGGTGACAAGCTCCTCTCCCCCACGGATCTGACAGTTCCCCAGCTGGCGGACTTCTTCCTCTGGCTGTTTACCGACCAGCGCTTGGCGCCGATCACCATTCGGGGTTATTTGGCCATGATCGCAGACATGTATCGGCATTTGGGACGCCCCGACCTGGGTGCCTGCAAGGACCTCTCCGACCTGATGGCGATTTTCGGGCTACACCGGCCCGCTCTTCGGTCGCTGGTCCCACGCTGGGACCTTCCGTGGGTGCTTACTTGGCTCAACTCCACCCGCTTCGAACCGATCTAGTTGGCGCGGCTGCCGGACGTGACTCGGAAAACCTGCTTCCTGCTGGCTCTCACCTCTGCTTCCAGGGTCAGCGAGATACATGCCTTTTCAGCGCAGCCGGTATGTTTGCAGTTCCGCGCGGACGGCTCGGTTCATCTGCTCCCCGATCCGGCATTTCTCGCCAAGACCCGATCTCCTTTGACTGCTCCTCAGGTGGTCTCCATTCAACCTTTGCGAGACCCAGACTCCACTCGTGCGTCCCGACAACAAGACCCGGCCGGTGAGAGCGCTACGCGTTTACCTGCGCCGGACCAAGCCGCTACACAGGGGACGCACCCGCCTTTTCCTCCCTCTGTCCCCAGGTAGAAATGACTTGGCCCAGACGATATCCTCCTGGCTCCGTTGTGTGATCCGCTCCGCCAACCAAGATCTCGCCCTGATACAGCCAATGCACATCAGGGTGCACGAGGTCAGAGCCATGGCTGCTAGCCTCGCATTTCACCGCAACTGCGCGGTCAAGGACATTGTGGCGGCCATGGGCTGACGAGCAGATTCTACCTTCACCCGATTCTACCTGAGGGACCTCTCCGGCCAGCGCCAGAACCTTTCGCTGGTGGGAGACATCGCAGCGGCGGAACACTCCCTCCTGGCGCCCTAGGCGCCGTAAGTATCTTCGCTAAAATTATCGGGAGGTTGCTTAAGGAGGGCGGGCCTAGTTGCCTGTATTTGAGGGTTAGGGGCGTTATAGCGGCACCCACCTCCTCTTCGTAATTCTTCCATACGGTAATGTCATCGGTAATGTGTTTTGAGAAAACAAATGTATTTTTCTTTAAAATGTATTTTTTTAAAAAATACTTACCGATGACATTACTCGGATGTCCCTTCCACCTACCCCACCTGCTGCCGGTCCGCTCAGAAACTAAACTGAGTACTCACGGTAAGGCGCGTACCTGTATGGGGATGAAGGGGAGACTACTCCAGTTACTGCCTAGCTATGGCGCCCTTCACCTGCCAACACTGCCCTTTACGTATGCAACAAATTTTGGCTAAAATTAGGCTAGCTTAGACACGATTCGATACGGTAATGTCATCGGTAAGTATTTTTCAAAAAAATACATTTTTAGTTTTTCTTTGTACAATATCTTAGATCATCTTTATGTAAAGTGTTGTTTGTTGTTGTTTTGTTTTCTTTTTGGGGTTGTGTGGGGGGTGAGTGGGGGGGGGGGACATTTATTTAGCCATGACTCACTACAGCACTACCCTTGAATTACCATGGTCGATCCATCTCCTGCAACTGATACAAAGTTGTTAAGTGACACCGCCAAAATTATGGAAATGCAGCCTTGGGGCTTAATGTGTCAACGAGTCAAAAGATGCCATACCAGGTGGAGAGAGCTGGTGTGTCATGTGTATCTGGGTATCTCCATGAGCTGAGACATTTCCTCAAACCTGGGTATCTCCATGAGCCGAGACACTTCCTCAAACCAGGCCGCCATGTCTACCTGCTCTGCCTCTGACCGCTTGATGAATGGGTGATCCTGAAAACACAATCACACATTTTATATTTTATATTTGCAGGTAGGCAGAAATTCCTGCCTCCTCCAGTATCGCCGATGGTGTGCTGAAGAGGTCGCCAAGACCGAAACAGCTGTCCACACTGGCTAAATGTCTGGACCCCCCTTGGGGGGACCTGGATTTGGATTTCCATGCACTGAGTGGCTGGAACGGTGGGATATGTGATGCGCCCCCTTTCGGGGGGGGGGGCTTCCATGTGCATTGCTTTCAGTCACTTTTTTAGCGCCCCCTCTCTTTCCTGTCTCTTTTTTTTTGTGCTTTGGCCACAGAGGATCTATGATCGCTGGTCGATCGTGCACACTTCTCTCCCCTGACAGTGCTATTGTCTACTTTACTTTGTAGCCTTCCTAAAATATTAGCACTGGCAGTCTCCCCTTTTCTTTTCATTTAAACATTTTATAATTAACCCCTTGTGCATGCAGCCACCGGCACTGTAACTGTACCAGTGCCTGCATACACAAGGGGGCCAAATTAAATATAAAATCATCTACGTGCAGCCAAACATCAATACAAACAAAAAAGCAACATTAAAAATGTACAATGTACACCAAATTGGTTTAGTTTCTTTCACTTCCAAGTTAGACTGTGCTACCAGTTACATCTATATTGTATATTGGGCCACTAAAATGGGCATTTTAAGCTCCGAGTACAAAATGTTACAAAGCATAGTTTGAAGTCTGTGGCTCTCTGAGTAAGTGCTAATGTTAACTGCCTTCTCTTGCATGCACAAGGGAGTTAACTCATTAAAGATGTGCCACATCCAGATATGCAGCATAATGCCCACAATGTGGCATAATGCCCAATATCAAAATGCAGCACGTCTCGAATGTGACAAGGATTACTAAAGATGGGCGATACACAGACTGATGAAAATGGCTTCACCCTTTCATTACTGAATTTTCTGGTTCGTGAATACCACCGAGTACTGCTTTTATAAAGTTCTGTATTACCCCTGCATACTGAGTTTAGAGACTAGAAAAATACCAAAATATAGTAGTGTACGGGAAAGGCTGATAGCGGAGTATCCATCCACCGCAGATACCCATAACACTATATTGTTGTGATGGGCTTTGGAAGAGCTACACATTGACGTCATGTGTAAGTGTTGTGTGGTTGATTTGGTGACACACAGGTGCAAATATGTGACAAAATGATAGTACATTAACAACACACACCTATGAAGCAAGCAAACATGCATGAAAACGGGTCCAAAAGTGTTTGCATGCTCTTACCATGATAATGATGTGTTGGAAACTCATAATTCAAACTTGTGACTGTGTCATTGTCTGTTTATTGCAGTCACATAGCAGTGTCCGCAATGCACACACAGGTGTCAAAAATAAAAAAATAAAAAACTGTAAAAGATCCACTATTATATAGACCTTGATTGTCCATGCTTACGCATACACTATGTACAGTTACTGGGAGTCTGAAGATGAAATTACTACACTGTTATACACTGTCATACACTGTCACACTGTGTCACCTTGTATTTACAGTTGTACCTGTGTGTGGTATCAAAAACACAGTTGTTGTCATTACAAACAAAGGTACACGTCACATTTCCGGCACATAATAACAGATTTGCGCCTCTTCTACAGGTTGTTCGCATAGCTAACCACTGGGCTTGCGTCAATAGTAGCGGGTGTGTCGCTTGTATCATAGATGGTCACGGCCCTCCCCTTTGACAGGTAAGTGGTCAACTCGGTCAAGGCGAGTCTCGTTGTTGGCTGGCGGCAGAATAGGAACGGCTCTTTGCTACATTCGCGTTTGTGTACGTTGTGATCGTTTCGAACACACTCTGAGTAGAAGAGGTCAAAGTACCCAGATGCACTGACAGATGTGTCAATTAGACGTGTTGGACCGGCTGGCCTTTGGGTGAATGTCACCCGCTCAGGTGCAACATATGGGGTCCTACTGTCCTCTCAAATTGTGGCATGATTTCGGAACCACAGTGGCACATTGTCATCATCAAGTTCATCCCCACTTTCGTCGGCATCGCGACCATTATCGTTGTTGTCGTTAGTATCTTGTCGCACAATATCGGCCCTTTCCTCCTCTGTCAACTGAACTAAATCCAGTCTCCAAAATCGCCTCTATCCCAAAACTCATCATCACTAAATTCGTCACTGTCACGGTCACTTTTTCCTCTTTGCCATTCAGTTTTGCAAGCACAACCAAAGTTCTGGAAGGAATTTTTTATATAAACTCCACATCCTGTTTCTCAGGCCCCGAGCCGGCCATAACATAAACACTGCGCACCTCGCGGTACCATTCCAGAGCTTTCAAGATCGCCGCTAATCCGGTAGCCACTCACAGCAGGTAGCGCGGATTTCGAATGCGGCCAGCGCAAACCGCTTTAGCGGGCAGCCGTACACGGGGGAAGTAGAAACTGCGGCCCCGCTATACCGGGAGGCCGTAAGCAGAGGAGGCGTTAACCATGCCCGCTATAGCGGGCGTCAGTAATGAAAGGGTTAAACTCGATATTTGCTATTGCAAATGAGCAAAACAAAAAGACTCACCAGTAACCTCTTGTACTTTGGCCTCCTCTTGTAGTCTTTCGTTAGGCTGAAACAGACAATGAGTAAAATTACAATCACAGTCACAAAGATGTCAGGCCCAAAATCAAAGAGCAGGACACAAATTGGGAGCTTACGGTTTAACTCGTTTAACCCAAAAGCCAAACTTCAGAGATGCCACCAAACGACCATATACCAGTTGCAGGAGATGGACAAACCAAGATAATTCAAGGGTAGTGCCAGATTAGCTTGGCACCTGATGATTGCAAGCTACTCTAGCACTACCCTGACTTATCACTGTCGATCCATCTCCTGCCATAGTGCGAAAGAGCTAAATGGATGAACATCTTGATTGCTACTGATGATACTGTTGAGCAGAGAAGACGTAGTTACACATCTTTTCCACCAAGGGGTAACCCCAGTAGCATTCAAGAGGTTAAAGCTGAGGATTTTAGAAATTCAGATTCCGTTAAGTTCATTAATCCCTTGAAAAGAAACACATCAGAGCCCACAGGAAAAATAAACTGCAGCAGTTTTCTTTTCAAAATATCTACAAGATAAGAAAGCACATTCATCACTTACCAGTCTTTGACGAATGAGCGGAGATCATCGGAAAAGTCACGAGACAACTGAGGCGGCTCCTCCTGCAGAACCTTCGTCAACACCTCAAAGTCTGTACGGCAGTTCTTGTAAGGGAACTCACCTGTGGCCAGCTCCACCTGTAGGAGAAAAACATTAAACCTTCAATTAATTTTTTACTTGGGAACGAAATATACAAGTGAAAATTATGCAATAGGGCCTAAAACAAAAATCAAACGCTGGATAAACACATAAATTTTGTCCATGGAAGTTTCTTATGCACAGCTGACTTGTATTTTTTAACTTTTAACCCATAAAGCCCTGACATGCTAAAACTGGATGTGTATCAACCATGATAGTTCAAGGGTGGAGTCAAAGTTACCGGCGCCTAGCTACTCTGACATCATTCTTGAACTATCATTGTCAATCTGTCACCAGACGTAGACCTTAGTTAACCCTTTGAACCCGGCAAACCGCTGTAGCGGTTGGCAGCCTTGTATACCGTTGAACCCGACAAACCGCTACAGCGGTGTCAGGTGTTTCATATCACGCGCCCGGTGACCCGCGAGCCTCGCTGCGCGTGTGGTGACCTCGCCCTTTACACTGCCACATCCTGTTTACACTCAGTACACGGCCTGACAGTAGTACGCACGTTCGTCTGTGGTATGCCGTCAGCTTTGCGGCGCTAGCGTGGGAATTACGGTCGGAATGGCGAGTGGATGTCTAGATATTCGGAGTGATACAATTTTGTGTTTGGAGACATGGTTTCAATAGCAGATAGTTTTGATGTATTGGGACATGTGTGCCTACCTACCGCGAGGCAGCATAACCACGTGTTGGCAGTGTCAGCTGGAGCGATCGCCATTTAAGGCACTGACAACGGCAATGACTTACAGCTTGATTCTAATGCTGAATTCGGAGATTCTAATTGATATTCCGGTTTTTTTATGCCACACCTTGGTGCACCTGTAGGTAACTCTGGGGACACCAACGACACACATTGGTCACATGTGTAGTACGTGTATAGTCTTTACAACACTGGTACTTCTATCCGATCGTGTACGAGACACAACACAGACACACTGATCATCATTCGATGCCGCTTATTACATGTTGTCTAGACCGTGGATATACCTTATCAGTGGCAGGTGTAAACATTGATATCCGGTGACAAGGTAGGGGCCTTACGTTGTATCGGCATGCTGGAAATGCATGGACACTTATGTGTCACACTAACAGACACCCTATTTAGTGATGCATGTTAAGTATCAGCGACCTGTCATGCACGAAAGACTTTTTTTTTCAAGTTTATTGTCACCTGTCACTATAAGTAGGAATGGAGCTTGTTGATTTTAGAGAAGTGATTATATTGTGTTTTATTTGGTGGTGAACATGGACATACTGGGATTGTTGTTACTGAGTGTTTACCCACTAATTATTTTACTACGGTAGACTTTAATTATGCAGCTTGTGTAATAATGTACTGAGATGTTTGTATAATAAGTAATGAGGGTCAGGACTAGGTTGAAACGCGCGTATTATGTATGCATATGTAGAGGTGGGTGTGAATGTATAAGTGCCGCTCAGTTCAGTCCATAAAAGATGTTTGTGTGAGATGTGTAAGAGTTATGTGTAAAGATTTTGTAGTGTTTACCTTATATCCATTGGGAATTTGTAGCTGTGCAAGTGCAGGGAGAAAATGTTCATAATTATGCTATAATGTTTTTATGTCTTGGTTGTACTATTTGTTATAAATGTACCACAACCGAATTTCTCTTTTCGAGATAATAAAGTACTCTTATTCTTATTCTTCTTATTTTTGTCACCAGGCATTACGACACATGTGACACAGTGTGGTCAAATCCATAAAACGGTAGTATAGTCCATCCAATGGCAAATCTGTACATATATACCTTTATGGGGATATCTGTTGTAAAGTATTATTTACAAATATTTTACAGTGCTCACCCATTTCCAACAGAAATTTCTCAAATAAAGTCAGGGCTGAAGGGTATATAGACTTCTTATTTACTCAGGGTTCAAAGGGTTAAAGGATACCTGAAAAATTATTTTTTCTCTAAAATGTATTTTTTCGAAAAATACTTACTGATGACACTACTCATTGGAACCTTCACTTAACTCATCAATTTTAGCCCAAAACCTTACTGTGTCCCTCATCCTAGGGGAGGCAATCACTGGGGTGCCATAACCCAGACACCCCGAGTGGCCCTTCGTACTACCGTATCCGGTGGCGCACTCACCCTTTCCCGCCAGTGACTGAGCCTTAGCACCACTGCGGCAAGCGGGGTAGGAGGGAGGGACCTCTGAGTAATGTCATCGGTAAGTATTTTTCGAAAAAATACATTTTACAGAAAAATTAATTTATTTTCTCAAAATTATTACCGATGACATTACTAATTGGAAGAATTGCGAAAAGGAGGAGGGTGCCGCTAGTTTGGAACCCCACCCAAAGCCCACGAAGCGAGCAGACTATCGAGGCCCCTCCCTATGCGCCCACTCCTGACAATTTTAGCTGGGCGAACCTATGGCACCTGAGGCGCCGGGAGGGAGTCCACCGAGATGTTCCCCACAAGGCCAAGATTGGTGTGCTGGCCGGATAGGTCTCTTAGGTAGAAGCGGGCAAAGGTAGACTCAGCCCGCCAACCCACGGCTGCCACAATGTCCCTCACTGCACAGTTTCGGTCAAAAGCGATACTCGCTGCCACTGCTTGGACTTCATGAGCCCGGATGCGCATCGTTTTCGCTTGTTCTGAGGCGAGCTCATTGTACGCCGAACAGATCACTTCACGTATCCAGGAAGAGATAGTTTGTGCCGAAATGTCTCCTCTGCCCAGAGCCAAGGGCAGGAAAAGGTGTGAACGCCCTTGTCTTAGTTCTGTGCAGATACACTTTAAGGGCCCTGACAGGGTCCTGTAGACGTGAGTCCCATGGCAGAACCGTCGTCCTGAGAGGTCGGACTGTTGCGACTTGTGGGGCGGACGTAGGAACGCGGATCTTAGCCAAGAAAGCCGGGTCCATCAGTAGTTGAACCGATCCATCGGTCCTGCGTTGGAGACAGGTGGGACGTACCCAAAAGGCATGGATCTCGCTAACCCGTGAGGCTGTGGCCAGTGCAAGTAGGAAACAGGTCTTCCTGGTAAGATCTCCCAACCGTGCTAAAGGTAGAGGCTCGAATCTCTTAGAGTCAGGTGAGCACCCAAGACAGGTCCCAGCGTGGAACCAATGAACGTGAGGCCGAGCGTTGCAGATCAAGGTAGGACATCAGATCTGCCAAGTATTTGCACGCTCCCGGATCTGGCCGTCCCAGGTGTCTGTACGTGTCTGCCACCATCGCCAGGAAACCCTGGATGGTGATGGGAGCCAAATTCTGCCTGAAGAAAAGCCACAGGAAGAACTCGGCCAGCTGGGGCATGGTTAGGTCCGTGGGGGAAGTTGCTCCGCGGCGCACCAATACAAGAGAACGCGCCACTTTCCTTCGTAGACATTAAGAGTTGAGACCCTTCTGGCTGCAGAGATTGCTTCCACTGCAGCACCGGAAAAGCCTCTAGTTGCGAGGGCTTGCCGGACAATCTCCAAGCGTGTAGCATCAAGTCGTTCCGGGCACGGGTGGAACAGGTGCTGCCTTGGCTGCTTGAGCATCGTACTCGGAGTGAGAAGTACCAGAGGAGGGTCCGTCGCGAGGGCCAAGAGATCGCGGTGGTCCAGCTCTTGGACCAGCTGAACGGGGCGACTAGAATCAGTATCGTATTGCTGTCCCTGAGTTTCTGAATGATCTTTGGTACCAGCACTGTGGGAGGAAACACATACGCCCGGAGTCCTTCCCACGGGATGGATAGCGCGTCTACGCAACGGGGGAGACGAACAGAGGAAGCTTGCTGTTCCATCTCGTGGTGAAAAGATCGATCATCGGTGTCTCCCAACGCGTGCAGAGTAGCTGGAAGATATCTGGCCGAAGGGACCACTCTGTGTGTAACATCTGGCCCCGACGAGAGAGAGCGTCTGCTAGAATGTTGAGGTGTCCCGGAATGTGTCGCGCCCGAAGGGTAATACCCCGGTCCCTGCTCCACAGGAAGACTTGATACACGAGTATGCAGAGGGAGGGTGCGCGCGTTCCCCCTTGGTTCTGAATGTAGGCTACGACTGTCGAGTTGTCGGAGAGCACCAGCACCTCGTTTAGCGCTAGTCGATCTTCCCAAGCGATGAGAGCTAGTCACACCGCTTTCATCTCCAGCCAGTTGATGTGTCTGCCTGTCTCTACTTCTGTCCAACTGCCCGAGGTCGTGGCCAACTGCGGCAGCAGGTGGGCCCCCCAGCCCGAGTTGCTTGCGTCCATGCAGACAGAAAGTTGAGGAGGAGGGGAGAAGAGGGGAATCCCCGACGCCAGCCAGGTACTGTCCGCCCAACGCCGCAGATGAGACTGTACTAACTCCATCACCGGGACCAAGGTCGCTAGATCGCCCGTGGAGGGGCACCGGTGTAGGAGCAGGTGAAGCTGAATCGGCCGCGCCTTAAGTCTGCCTAGAGGAAGAAGATCCGCTGCCATGCTTAGCAGGTCTAACAGACGAAGCCAGGCCCTAGCCGGTAGAGCTTCCGGGTGTAGAGCTCCAAGTGAAGCTTCCATTACCGTCTGAATCCTTCCCAGTGGCAGTCGATTGAGGTCAGTCAAGAATTCCATACCCAGGTGGACAAACTGGCGCGACGGTACCAAATCGGACTTGCCTCCGTTGACTAGGAATCCTAGGTGACGAAGTAGCGCCAGCAGGGCATCTGTCGGTTTCCAAGACACACGCCATCTGGTTCCGTAACAGCAAGTCGTCCAGGTAATTGGATGTCGGCCTGTAAGCTGCTTATCGGAACCTTGCCATCACGCCGTCCACAATCCTGGTAAAAACCCAAGGGCTGAGGTTCAGTCTGAAAGGTAGAGCCCGAAACTGGTAAACAATCCCGCGAAAGGCGAAGCGTAGGTAACGCCGCGATGCCGGATGGATGGGAATGTGCAGATACGCGTCCGCTAGGTCGAGGCTCACTGCGAAGTCCTGAGGACGCACCGCCGCCCTCAGAGCTCTGGCTGTCTCCATCTTGAAGTGTGGTGCCGAAATGAATCTGTTCAGAGCCGAAAGGTCGATGATCGGCCTCCATTTCCCATCTGGTTTCGGGACGAGGAAGAGACAACTGTAGAATGCCGGGGAGTCGGAACGCAGAACCACCTCTGTGGCCTCCTTCTGCAACAGGGCCGCCACTTCGCCCTGCAACGCTGTCTCGTTCTGTCGGAACTCGCGTCCAAAGGGGGGAGTGTCTCAGTGGGGGGGGGGGGGCGGATCCGCAGGCCCTCCTTAACTGTCGAGAGACTCCATGGGTCGTCTGAAAACAGCTGTTTCCACGCTCCGCAGTGAAGAGCTAGCCTCCCGCCGACCCGAGACCCAGCAGGAATCGGCGGGAGGACCGGGGACAGGTCTGCGAGCCCGGCCGCGCCCTCGCTGCCGAGAGCCTCTGGACCAGGTAGGGGAAGGTGCGGGGAAGGCACGCGAATGCGCCGGGAGGGAAAAGGTTCGGCCTCGGCCTCGGGAAGGTCGGGAGGAGGGGCATGACCCACAGCTCTGCGGGCTGACTTAAAGCGTGCGGCGACCACTCTAGCAAAGATCCTTGGAGGTATCCCGTACCATCTGCCAAGTAGGTAAGAACAGCAGACTGCCCCCCAAGGGCGCCCGCCGCAGTTGAGACTTCACCGAAGCTGGTAGAGAAGGGCACCGTCTCAGGCACTCGTCCCGTTGCAATAGGTCGCAGTTGGAAGCCTCCGCCAAGGCGTTGACCGAAGAATGGAAGGCCGCCCTGTTCGCCGCCACCAGCACCGAGTGGATCTCTTGTAGGGGAGCTGAAGCCTCAAGGTACAAGGTGTTCTCCATCCTCCTGACCACCGACTGCGTTGCCATATCCAGGAAACCGGTGCACGCTAGGGAATTCCGTACCAAGGGAGCTGCCTTGTCCAGTCCTACAGACGGAACGCTGGGGAAGTCCTGCCTGAACGAAGGCATCTTTGTCCACCGCCGGGAGAGTACAGCCAAATGCCTGGGAGTGACCCGCATACCACTGTTGACGGAAGGTAAGGTTGATCCCCTCCGGCCATCGTCTGTCCGAGAAGAAGCCCTGATCCCCAAATCCGTCCATGCGAAAATGTGCTTAAAACGCCTCCGCGAGGTCCCGGAGACCTGCTGGTTGGGGTAGAGATTTGATGCGCTTGGCCTGCCGAGGAGTGTCGACCATCGCCGCAGCCTTCCTCTTCAACGGCGGAGACGGAGGGCAGTGTCCCGCCAGACAAAGGCAGCGATGAGATGAGCCGCTTCATCCAAAGCTCAACGAGTAGAACACATCGGCACCGCATCAACAGAGATGTTGGAGATAGGAGAACGCCGTCCAGGTGAAGTTGGTGCGTCGTCGTCGTCAACTCCCAGCACTGACACCGAGTCCTCCGAATGAAGACTGAGAGCGTCCTCTTCATCTGCCGCATGCCGCGAAACAGAAGCAGTAGTAGGTCCGAGCGCCAACCGGAACGAAGTCCCCGCCGAACGTCTGTAACCATGGTCCACGAAACGTTAAGGAGAGCTGCTTCGGTCTCGCAGGGAAGTCGTCTCCGTCCACCGGCTGTCCCCTGTGTGGTCCCTCCGCTGTCATCGATCCTGCGTCTCCTAAGTAGAGCGGCGGCTGCCAAACCGATCCGAGGATCTGCTGTACCTAGCTGGAAACTCTGAAGCCCGTTGCCGCAGCGAAGTCCGATGGCGTGAGACGCCTGAACTTGTCCTTCGATCCGACGATGAAGAATGAGAAGATGAAACATCAACACGATTGCGGTCTCTGACGTGTGTAGACTCCACATGCTGTGACCGCTCCTTCGATCACGAAGATCGAACACTTTGGAATGGCTCTGCTTTGGGGGTCCGCCGTCTAATAGGTCTCTCAATACGATGGCTCGACGTACTGACCACACTCGTCCCCTCCCGAAGGAGGCTATCATCGCCAGTGGATCGCCTGTGGCGCCACTCCCTATCTCGGGACCCCGAAGTCTTACTCTGTGGCTTATTGTGTCGGCGTCTTGATATCCGATCCCCCTCCGAGAGAGGTCCTGCAGGTGTGACCCTGTCCAGGTGCTGGTCTGGCCTACGGCAGTAGGGCGCTCTCAACTCCAAGAGGGGGGGGGGGGGGGGGGGGGGGGGGGCCCGCTTCTGCTGCCTGGGTTCTCCGATTGCCAGGAGGGCGTCCGTGAGACCCAACGTAATCCCTGCGGGGGAACCGAGCTCTCAAAGGCCTTACTTGTAAATTATAGGGTGGCGAACCCCTGCCTGGCCTATTCCCTTTCTGTCAGTCGAAAGGTGCAAATGAGCTCTTGGTGCTGTGTGGGATGGCGAATCCCGTCGGCTGATACAAGGCTCAAGCATCCGCGAAGGACGAGGCAGTTCTGCACGAGGCACCAGTGGGGGCATCAGGACCCTCTTTTGCGCCGACAAGCACACGATATCTGATATGGCATTTCTCTGCTTAACATTCAAGGCTGCGGAGGCTCCCTTGCGGGCCGGCCCTTCTCTCCAGTAAATGCCCATAGTTGAGACCAAAGCTCTTCCTTCCACGTAGTGCATAGAGCGCATGGTCGACTGGAGGAACAGCCTGAGCAGGGTAGACAGACATCATGTACATCACTAGGCCACTGGAATTCGCCACAAAGGGTGCAGGTCCTCACCTGAGCACTGTAACATAAGACAGACAAAGGCCTTCGAGTGCTCTGAGCCTCAAGGAGGGTCCGAGTTCCTGAATGGTCGCGTACATACAAACTCGGAAAATGCCGTCGCCCTGGTCAAAACGCCAGCTGAGGCAGTAACCGAAGCTTTACCTGTCCATGTCCTTGAACACAGAAACCACACAACCACAGAAAAATATCCTCTTTCCTCTTTCTTTCTTTTCTTTTTCCTTCCTCTCATAGGACCAAGAATCACAGCAAAAATGTATTTTTCATTAAAATGTATTTTTTTGAAAAATACTTACCGATGGTATTACTTAAAGGAAATGGTTTCTTAGCTTTTCTAATTTTAGCCCAAAATTGTTGTGTACGAGTATGGTCATGATGGCAGGTGAGGGGCGCCATAGCCTAGGCGGAAACCCGGGTAGCCTCCCTCTTCAACCACGCAAGCGCCACACCGCTCATACGCCAGTCAGTTTTCTTAGCGAACCAGCGGCAAGCGGGGCAGGTGGGAGGGACCTTCGAGTAATACCATCGGTAAGTATTTTTCAAAAAAATACATTTTAATGAAAAATACATTTGTCTTCTCAAAACACATTACCGATGGTATTACTTAAAGGATGAATCCCGAGGAGGAGGCGGGTGCCGCTATAGTGCCCCCATCCCCTGCCATCCTGGCCGCTCGAGTCGGCCACCCTCCCGCAACCTCCCTCTAATTTTAGCAAAGATACTTACGGCGCATAGGGCGCCGGGAGGGAGTGTTGCGCCGCCACGATCACGGCAGTTTACCCTTCTGGAAATCGCTCTCTTTAGTTTGGCTCTGACCCGGCCGTGACCCACTTCACTGATAAGTGCGCGCGAGTCACTGCAGGCTCAGCCGAGCTGCAGGCGGGAAGCGTAGCGCTCTTTGTTTCCTGTTGAAGGCTGTCAGGCATGTGACCAGTTTAGCCTGTTAATAACTTATTATTACCGTGGCTAAAAAGTTTCAATCGTAAATATCATTATGTAATACTATGCTTGAAAATGTCCTCTTCAAGCTCATGTAAGTTTCTTTTGTATTCAGCTTTGACTTCTGTGGTTATTACGTGATTAAAATGTGTGTAGTTCGAGGAACTTTCCTTCCGCGGTAGACAGTGCGAGTGTGTAAAAAAAACTGGGTTTCAGTGCCGGATGTATCACTATGTGTATGTGCCTTTATCTGATGCATTTATGTCAGTAAAGTATCGTGTGTTAAAGCCATGGAGAATGAACATTCCTTTCCAAGACATTTGGAGGCCGTGAATTCTTTGTGTAGACTTTGTGGTAGAAGACCGTTAGACGTCCAAAAAATGACACTGATCGGCCTATCAAGTTTAGACGCAGGATCATAGTGACCCTTTAGACACACTCATTTTAAGCCATTTTAATGACATTTAGCCGGAACTGAATCTCTGAACAGCAAATAGTTGAACCTCTGCTTTGTGTATTGTTTTTAAACTGTGTTAAAATTGTGATATTGTTAAAAACATTGACTGAATCGGTAAATTTGCCTACTTCATGTCGGCGTGCTTTGAATGGATTACCGTTTTCACTTGGCCCACCAAACCGTCTGTAACAGGACTCAGGTATGTTGATTGAAGTTTTTAGCATGGGATATGCCAGTTAAGACATCTGTTGACATCACTGACTTTGTCTGAACTTTCAAAAAACTTTTGTTTATGAGCAGTGATGTGATAAAAAGTTTGATAAACTAACGGAAGGCTGCATCTAGTCCGTCTCCTAGTGATACTTTGAGCCAGTGCATGACACACATCCACGCAGATTACCCCAGCATGTTTGGTGTCCAAAGATAGTACAATTTCTCCTCTAAAAGACGACGTATGTTCAAATAGTCACTCACAACTGCAGGTGAATTAATTCCAGTTTACAGACAACATCTGTAATTTACAGCTTATTCGCCGATGTATGCAGCAGAGGCTAAGAGCTAATCGGGGTCAAGCGCAGTAGTACTGTAAACAAAGACGGCTGCTGCGCTATTCGCATCCTCAGCGGAAGCGAGACCGCATAGCTGGCGCCTTATCAGTGATGGTATTTATCGCGCTGATAGTAAGGGGAAGGAGGCTGCCTCGCTATCTCAGTGCTCCCGCGAAGCCGGTCTCTAAGTGTGCTGGAACGCGCCGGCGGGCAGCCAGCTGAAAACTAAAGAGCATAGGCTAAACTGCCGTGCGATGTCCCCCACCAGCGATAGGTTCTGGCGCTGGCTGGAGAGGTCCCTCAGGTAGAAGCGTGCGAAGGTGGTCTCCGCTCGCCAGCCCACGGCCGCTACAATGTCTTTGACCACACAGTTCCGGTTGAATGCTAGGCTTGTGGCCATGGCTCTGATCTCGTGCGCCCTGATGCTCATGCGTTTGGCTGTATCAGGGGCAAGCTCCTGGTAGGCTGATCGTATCACCCACCGGAGCCAAGAGGATATTGTTTGGGCCGAGATGTCGTTTCTACCTGGGGACAGAGGAAGGAAAAGGCGGGTGCGTTCTCTGCGTATCGGCTTGGTCCGGCGCAGGTACACACGTAAGGCTCGCACCGGGTCCTGTTGTCTGGACTCCCGGGTGGAGCTTGGGTCTCGTAATGGTTGAATGGTGACCAGTTGAGGGGCCGTCAACGGCGATCTGGTCTTGGCTAGGAAGGCCGGGTCAGGAAGCAGCTGAACCGAGCCGTCAGCCCGAAACTGTAAACAGGCGGGGCGTGCTGAAAGGGCGTGCAGCTCGCTGACTCTGGAGGCTGACGCGAGGGCCAAAAGGAAGCAGGTCTTCCGAGTCACGTCCGGCAACTGCGCCAACTGGATCGGTTCGAAACGGGGCGAGTTGAGCCAAGTGAGTACCCAGGACAGGTCCCATCGTGGCACCAGGGATCGGAGGGCAGGACGTTGTAGACCGAAGTGGGCCATCAGGTCGGCGAGGTCTTTGCAGGAACCCGGGTCGGGCAGTCCCAAGTGTCTGTACGTGTCGGCAATCATGGTGATCGGTGCTAACTGCTGGTCGCTGAACAGCCAGATGAAGAAATCCGCCAACTGGGGAGTTGTCAAGCCGATGGGGTGAAGGTGTCTGTCGTCACACCAGGCGCAGAGGACTCTCCACTTGCCTTCGTAGACTCGTCTGGTTGAGGCTCGACGAGCTGTAGCGATCGCGTCCACTGCCGTACCTGAGAAGCCTCTAGCTGCGAGGGCTTGCCGGACAACCTCCAGGCGTGGAGGAGGAGACGCTCGGGGCACGGGTGGAACAGCTGCTGCCGTGGTTGCTTGAGCATCGTCCGCGGTGTGGGAAGCGGTAGCGGGGGGGGCCGTGGCAAGGTTCAGGAGGTCGGTTGTCCACGACTTGGTCCAGCAAAATGGCGCCACCAGGAACAGGATCGTGTTGCACCCTCTGAGCTTGAGTAGGACCTTGGGGACGAGCACGGTGGGCGGGTAGGCGTAGGCGACCAGACCATCCCAAGAGATGGATAGAGCGTCGACTGCCCAGGCCAGAGGGTCTGGAATGGGTGAGACGAAGAGGGGAAACTGTCGATTCCACCTCGTGGCGAAGGGGTCGATCATGGGAGCCTCCCAGGTTGCGGCGATCAGTCGAAAGATGTCGGGTCGCAGCGCCCACTCTGTATGGAGCAGTTGACCGCGTCAGGAGAGGGAGTCGGCCAGCACATTCAGATGACCCGGAATGTGACGTGCGCGAAGAGAGATGTCCCGATCCTCGCACCAGCAGAGCACCTGGTAGAGTAGTATGCATAGTGATGGAGAGCGGGTCCCGCCTTGCTTCTGGATGTACGAGACGACCGTGGAGTTGTCCGAGAGAACCAACAGTTCCTGATGTCGGATGCGGGGCTCCCAGGCCAGGAGGGCTTGATATACTGCCTTCAGTTCTAACCAGTTGATGTGTCTGGACAGCGATTCCAGGGGCCACAGGCCGGAGGCAGTCTCGAACGACGGAAGGAGGTGAGCTCCCCAACCGGCGAGGCTTGCGTCGACGCAGAGAGAGAGAGAGTGGGCGGCGGTGAGGACAGCGGCACTCCCGTCACGAGCCAGGAAGGATCCGCCCAGCGCAGCAGGTGGGGACGGAGCATGGCAGGTACTGGAATCGGGGCCTCGAGGTCGGCCGACGACGGTCGCCAGTGAAGGAGGAGATGCAGTTGCAGAGGGCGGGAGTAGAGACGTCCTAGCGGTAGCAGGTCCGCAGCAGCGCCGATCAGACCTAAAAGCTGAAGCCACTGTCTGGCTGGAAGCGTCGTCAACTGGGACACCTGCCGAGCTAGCCAACTTATGGATGCGCTTCTCCGGCAGTCTGACGGTATTGTGGTCGGTGAGGAACTCCATACCGAGGTGAATAAAATGGCGTGCGGGAATGAGGTCGGACTTGCCAAGGTTGACCAGGAAGCCCAGGTTCTCGAGAAGATGAAGCAGAGCATCTCGGTCTTCCCTCAGGGAGCGCTCGTCCTGGTTCCTCAAAAGCAGGTCGTCCAGGTAGTTCGACGTAGGGCTCGTGGAACTTCGACGGGCTCTGGCTACCACTGCGTCCATGAGGCGAGTGAAGGGGCTGAGGTCGAGGCCGAAGGGGAGCGCGCGGAACTGATAGACGACACCCTCGAAGGCGAAGCGTAGGTAACGTCTGGAAGCAGGATGCATGGGCACGTGCAGGTAAGCATCTGAGAGGTCCAGGCTGACAGCAAAGTCCATCGGCTGTACCGCTGAGCGAAGGGCCCGGGCAGTCTCCATGCGGAAGGCCGGAGCGACGATGAACTTGTTCAGCGCCGAGAGGTCTATGACGGGGCGCCACTTGCCGCCCGGCTTGGGCACCACAAAGAGCCGACTGTAGAAGGCTGGGGAGTCGTGCCGGACCACCACCTCCGTGGCGGACTTCTGAAGCAGGGAGGAAACTTCGCCGCGGAGAGCTTCAGCTCTGAGCTGGTCTGAAGGTACTGTAGTCCACACCGGGCTCCGGAAGGAGATCAGTAGTCCGAGTAATGGTAGAGAGAATCCACGGGTCGTCTGGAAACAGCGAGCGCCAGGCTTCGCTGTGAAGCGCCAGCCTCCCGCCGACCGGAGCTCCGGACGAGGTCGGCGGGGGCCGGAGGGGGAGAAAGTCAGTGCGCCCGGCCCCGCCCGGGGCGCCGGGCAGGTCTGGGCCAGGTGCGGGCGGGGGTGGGGGGTGGGGGAGGCTCGGTACTGGGGAAAGGGCGGGCGCGAGGAAAGGCTGGAGCTCTGGGGGGTAGGCGACCACCTCTGGTGAAAGGGCGGGCGGTGGGTCTAGCAGTCCGCAGGGGGCGAACCCAGGGCCTTGCGGGTTGGTCGAAAGGAAGCTGGAGCTGGGCGGTTGGGCCAGGCGTCCTTATTAGCTTCCTTCACAGTGAGCCAGGTGGGGCCGAACAAAAAGTCACCGCCGAGAGGCGCCTGCTGAAGCTGAGTCTTCACATCCAGCGGGATGGGACAGGAACGGAGAATCGCATCTCGACGCAGTAAGTCACAGAGGCGGCTGCCATGGAGTTGACAGCGACATGATATACAGTGAGGTTCCCCGAAACTGCTAGGGCGAGCAGGTCTCCCAGCAGAGGCGAAATTGACGGATGCCAGGCGTCCTCTACACGTCGGACGATGGCTTGCGTGACCAAATCTAGGAATCCCGCTGCTGCCAGGGTGTTCCTAATGAGTGTCGCGGTCTGTTCTACCCCGGGGAGGAGAGGCTGACGTAAGGAAGTCCCAGAGAACGCCACTGCCGCGGGGTCCGCCGTCGGTAGAGGGCAGGAAAAGTGCTGTGTATGGCCCGCATACCATGACTGCCGGAAGGCGATATCTATACCTGTCGGCCACTTGGAGTCTGAGAAGAATCCTGCACCACATGCCCCTTGCGCGAGATGAGCAGAAAACGCATCATGTAACTCCCGGAAACCCGGCGGCTGGGGGAGAGACTTGAATTGCTTGGCCTGTCGTTCTGCGTCCACAAAGGCGGAAGCTTTCCTTTTAAGGACTGGAGAGGGAGGGCAGTCTTCTGCAGGGAGGCAAGCCGCGATAAGCCGTGCCGCTTCATCAAGGGCCCGCAGTGTCTCTAACCTATGTCCAATGGCAGCCGGCGGGAATTCCTCGTCGCTACCCGAGGGAATGGACGGGGCGGGGCTGGCCACCTGTAGCAGTGCCGACATCGATTCCTCGGGGTTCAGGCTAAGGGTGTCCTCTTCTGCCGGGACTGAGTGGGGAATCGGGTCCACTCCCAGACGAGGAGAAAGACTCCCGTCGCCGGGGCGGGTAACGGTCGTAGCCGGTGGAGGTGATCTTCTCACTGGTGCGTGGCGCCGCCAGAGTCTGCTAGATGAATGGTCCCATGAATCACTCGACGCTGAGCGGGAAGCCCGAAGTCCTGACCTATGACGGTGTCGAGGGCGACGAGCGGCACTCCGCTGAGAGGAGTGTGAACGGGAGCGGGGGCGGCGACGCGGGGACCGGGAACGTCTGAAGTGGCGCGAAGCTGAACGCAAAGCAGAGTCGTGCCTGTACTGTGTCCGCGGCTGTCGGCTGGACTCCGACCGGTAGGATTCGACCCTCGGGCGAGTTGACCTGTCGCTAGAGCGTGAACAATGTCTAACAGCTGAGGTTCGCTCGGACTGAAGGCGGGGAGTAACTCGCACCGCAGCAGAACGGAGGCGACTGCTTTGTACCCGAGAGCGGGAGCGCGTCCGGCGAGAAGACTTGTCGGAACTTGACGCCCGGACGGAAGGAGCTGGGCGGGGCGCTGGCGTTCCGCGCTGGTCCCTAGCGGAGAACGAGGTAGCGGAAGCAGCAGGACGAATCTGTGGCGAGAGCTTGTCAGCTACCTGGAGATCCGTATTAGTCAGGCCCGCAACCAGAGCGGGTGTAGGAGCCTGTATCGGTTCCTTATCAGGTGCCTGCAAAGGCGTTGCTACCGGGTAGAGACCACTCGACTGGACTGTGGTGGCTACCGGAGTCTTGTTAGAGGCCTAGCCCGAGGCGCTCTAGGATCCTTGACCGTACAGAGACCACTCGACTGGACTGTGGTGGCTGCCGGTACTAGAGCATGTGCACGCGGCCGAAGCCGCTGGTCCGTCTGCTCAGACACTCGGTCAGGGCCACTCGACTGGACTGTGGCGCGTACCGGTGTGGGATCGTTCTTCCGTGCTTGTGTAGGTTTCTTGCGGCCGTAGAAACTCCACAGCTGGGTCCACTGTTCCTCCAGCCATGGGGCGCAGACCGAGCACGGACGCGTGGAGGCACAACCGGAACAGGGCAGGCAAACATGTTCGTCACTCGGCCACTGGAATTGCCCACATCGAGTGCATGTGCGGACTTGCCAACTGCAAAACATAATGTACAATGAAATGCGAGCGAGCGTGCCCCCGTGGGCCTGCACCGAATCCGCGTGAACGAACGAAGTGTACCGTGTAAGCCTACGCCCGGCGCTCCACCCCTACCCTTGAGCGCCTGATGTAGGCAAAGGCAGAGATATTACCTTGCCATCCGAAGAAGTGAGGCACCAACCCGGTCGAAGACCCACCAGAATGGCTAGAACGCAGACACGGCCCGGCGTCGGACGGCGACCACGTGAAGCTGATGCCGGGAGAAGCCACTGGCGTCAGTGAAAGCGCCGAAACGAAGTCTCCGCAACAGCAGGCACTCAGAGCAGGCTGAAGAGCGAAGTAGAGGCTCGGCACACACGAGTAACACGCACTAGGGCCCGAGCGGAACAAGGCGTCGCCGCGCCCGGTAGAAACAAGATGGCGACGACGGGGTGAAATCCACAAGTAACGTTCACTAGGAACAAGTGTTCCTAAGTCCGTAGACCGACGGAAACCTCAAGCTAGGTTTCCCACCTTGTACAACAGCTTCCTTCTGTTTAGACTTTCCTAACGAAGATAGAGTCCTATCGAACAGAGCGAGTCCCGTACACAACCTTCTGAGACTAGCAAAGAAAACTGACTGGCGTATGAGCGGTGTGGCGCTTGCGTGGTTGAACAGGGAGGCTACCCGGGTTTCCGCCTAGGCTATGGCGCCCCTCACATGCCATCATGACCATACTCGTACACAACAATTTTGGGCTAAAATTAGACTAGCTAAGAAACCATTTCCTTTAAGTAATACCATCGGTAATGTGTTTTGAGAAAACAAAGTAGAGTTCACACAGTCCAAGGTCGGAGCACAAGGTGCACACGACCGGCCTAACTGAGCTAAGCAAAGTCACTGGCGGGAAAGGGTGAGTGCGCCACCGGATACGGTAGTACGGGAGGCCACTCGGGGTGTCTGGGTTATGGCGCCCCAGTGATTGCCTCCACTAGGATGAGGGACACAGTAAGTTTTGGGGCTAAAATTGATGAGTTAAGTGAAGGTTCCAATTAGTAATGTCATCGGTAATGATTTTGAGAAAATAAAAAACTCATCCTCAGGATGTGATGAGTTAAGCAACAAACTCTGGCCATACAGATCAGTTTCGTGGTACCCGGGAGCCAGAAAGACAGACCTCGTCATTTGCGATCATGTTATTAATATAACAGTGCTGAATTCACTTACACTTCTTCAGATAAATCACTTGGTACGCGAAAGGTTATCGGGCCATCATCAGTCTTAGCTGGCCCACGAATGACTGCTCGTGGGCCAGCTAAAGCCGATGTTGGACTGAAGATCTTTTGCTCCCCAGGCATCCCCGCAGGAAACCTGTGCATGTTATATCCAAATGTGGTATACTAGACCACATACAGCTCAGGCTGACCTGTAGTAATACATAAAGTTTGTCTACTAGCATTTTTTACGTGCAGACTTGACCAAGTTTCTAACTTTTAGACCAGGATTTACCGAACAGAAAAACGATGCATATGAAGGCGGAGGAGCACAAACTTACCAGCGATATACCCAGGCTCCAAACATCGGCACGGATGTCGTAATCTGGTCTGGTCGGGTCAGGTGGGTCAATTCTCTCTGGCTGTTACGGAAAACATCCACATGGGTGACAGTGTAAAAAACTGAAATGACTGAAAAGGGTCCATGGGCTAACTATGCCCTACGATCCATAGCCAGCAAGAGACATGAATTCTCATGAGCCCCTGCAGATGCAGGGGCTCGTGAGAATTTATGTCTCTTGCTGATGGAACTGGCTGGCTAAAGACGCGTGTTCTTCCTGAACTAAAATGCTGAAATTTAGCTTTCTAACATTTTGAAAACATCATAATCATAACACAATGATGGAAAATTAAAAATGACTTACTGCCATATATGCGGCACAGCCTGCACTGCGAGTTTTGGCTTTGGAGTCAACGAGACGACCGCTGATACCAAAGTCACACAGCTTCACTGTGCCTTTGGCATCAAGCAGCATGTTGGACGGCTTCACATCTGGTAAGAAAGAAATGTTTGTGGCAATCATTTTAACTGATGAGGCCAAGATAAATTAAAGACCCTATTTTGCCTTGTCAGGTCCCCCCCCCCCCCCCCCCCAAAAAAAAAAAAAAAAATTAAATAAAAAAATAATAAAAATAAATAATAAAAATAAATAAATAAATAAATAAAAATAAATTTAAAAAAAAAATAAATAAAAAAAATGAAGAAAAATGTATTTTTTGCTAAAATGTATTTTTTCGAAAAAATACTTAAGGATGGCATTACTACTAGGAATGGTTCGCTTAGCATACCAATTTTAGCCGCAAAAACTCGTGTATACCACAACCGGGGAGGCGACTCTAGGGAGTCGTTACCAAGAGACCCTGCCTCCCTATCCGGTGGCATGCTCACTGTTTCCCGCCAATCTCTGAGCCTTAGCTCCACTGCGGCAAGCAGGGTAGGAGGGAGGGACCTCTGAGTAATGCCATCAGTAAGAATTTTTCGAAGGAAAAATACATTTTAAAGAAAAATCCATTTATTTTCTCAAAATCTTTACCGATGGCATTACTACTAGGAAGAATGGCGAATAGGAGGTGGGTGCCGCATTTCTCGGTACACCTTTCCCATGCCCGAGCGCTCCCGTGCATTAACTATCGAGGCCCACCCTACGTGCCCGCTCCCGACAATTTTAGCTAGGCATTACCCATGGCGCCTGTGGCACCGGGAGGGAGTGCTGAGCCGCCGAGATGTCCCCCACTATGGCCAGGTAGTCGCGCTGGCTGGATAGGTCTCGCAGGTGGAGCCGGGCAAAGGAAGACTTGGCCCGCCAACCCACGGCCACCACAATGTCCCTCACTGCGCAGTTGCGGTCAAGGCGATGCTTGCAGCCACTGTTTTGACTTTGTGTGCTCGGGTGCGCATCGTCCTGACCTGCTCTGGAGAGAGCTCTTTGTAAGCCGACCGGATGACCCAGCACGGCTTTTCAGTTCTTCTACAAACTCACACATTTAGTTAGGGAGTGCCGCACTAGCTTTTCAAGTGGCGAGGTGACCTAGTTACAGTGCATTCCGATGGGCATCTGGTTACGCTTGGTAATAGGCCTTTTATCCGCTTACTATTTTATGCGGGCAAAGTGCCAAATTTGTGCTGGCTTTAAACCTTGACTGTGCTTTCAAAATACTTTTGTTTGGATTTTCAATGAGTGATGTGTTAGTGTAACATAGTGCTACAAGTAAGTGCTTTTCTTTTACTGGATAGATTTACCTGTGATTTTTTATAGAAAGTTTTATAGACCAGCATGTGAGTGTAGTTCGCCGACATTTAGAATGGAGTCTGACACACAATATTCCTATTCAAACCACATGGAACGATTGAGTAGTTTGTGCAGGATTTGCCGTGCAGAGCGAGTAAAAGGCAAAGGAAAGACGGACTATAACACTTTAAACTGTGCGTTGATAATGTAGACGATCTTTCTGCTTTTCATGGTATTGACGTATGTACAGATGAAGAAGACAAACATCTGAAGGGAATGTGTAGAGAGCCGCCGGTACCAAGTACACGCAGGACTCGGTCTCTCTGTGAAATAAACTGTCTTGAGACTGATACATTTTAGCCTGCACTGTTCTGTGTTTATCTAATTTACGCCTAGTCAAAATAGCCATTTGATCACCATTAAGAGTGTTTATTATTTTCACTGTGGGTGTCCCATCTGATTTGTAAGATTTAGTAAAGTGGACGGATTGCTCTTCCGATTTTATAAGATTTAGTGGAATGCTAAAGACAACTTCACATATACAAAGTGTGCAACTGACACTGCCGCTAACCCTGCATATGAACTGTGAATTATTTGGAACATTTTCACTGCCTCCGAAATCAAATACGTGTGGAGATTACGTTAACCCAAGAACTTTCCGTCTGTCTAACACTGGATTACCAATGACGCATCATCCCATTTCAGGACCCACTGAGATCGCAAGGTAAATCTATCTGACATTTTGAGTAGTGCTTAGCGTAGTGGCTGTATACGATGATCACTGGCCTGAACCATAATTTTCGCAAAAGTACTTTGCATGAGTTAGAACAGTTGAAAGACGTGTCATTTGCAACAGATTTGCGTTGTCTTCACGGTAAACTGCGCGCCGGTTGCCTGTCTTCTAGTCCGTTGCATGCATTGCTCATCTTCATTTTCCTATGCATGTCTAGTGTCTACAGAAAGCTTATTTTCTTAGCTTTTAAGTGTATGTCTTAAATACAACATACGTTCAGTACAGTTTAAACAACATGCCGTAAATGACGGGCGCCATTAAAATGTATCCTGTGTGGCACACGGTCAGCACTGAGCGTGTACGTGCATAGCGTGCTTGAGTAAAACAGTGACAAGAATAGCGCGACTATAGTTGCACAGCCGTAACAGATTGTGCTCAGCTCTGTGCTGCCAGCCGGCGGTATTAACAGAGGCGACACGCTGCGCAGCTCCTTATCTTACGGCGCCGGCACGCGCGCGCGCCTCGAAACTAAATGGGAGGCCTTGAACAGCCATGCCAGCGTAGTCAGGAAGGGATTGTCTGCGCCGAGATGTCTCGTCTGCCCGGAGCCAAGGACAGGAATAGGCGTGAGCACCCTCGTCTTAGTCGCTTAGTTCACTGTATCGGCCGAGAGTAGAATCTGCCTAGGGGTAGAAGATCTGCTGCAGCGCTTAGTAGGCCCGACAGCTGGGGCCAGACCCTGGCCGGGAGAGCTTCCGCGCGACACCCTCAGAGTGCCGCCTCCGCCATCTTCTGTATCCGGCTTTCGGGGCGTCGTACCCGGTTGATGTCGGTCAGGAACTCCATGCCTAGGTGGGTAACCTGCATGCCGGTCCCCCTTCGGACATGCCTCAACTGACCAGGAATCCGCGTCGGTGGAGCAGAGTCAGCCATGAATCTGTGTCCTCCAATGCTTTCGCCATCTGGTTCCGGAGGAGCCGGTCGTCCGGGTAGTGGGAAGTTGGGCTGGAGGCCACTTGTTGGGACCCTGAGACAACTCCGTCGATAATCCTGGAGAGGACCCACGGGCTGAGGCTAAGTCCAAGGTAGGGCCCGAACTGACACAGCACCCCGTGGAAGGCGAATCGAAGGCAACGAGAAGATATACGTCCGCTAGGCCGAGGCTCACAGCAACACCCTGTGGCCGCACCGACGCCGTCAGTGCTCTGGCCATTTCCATCCTGAAGTGCGGGGCCGAAGGTACTTGTTTAGTGCTGAAACGTCGATACTGGGCACCACTTGCCTCCGGGTCTGGGGACCAGGAAGAGCCGACTGTAGAACGCCGGGGAGTTGGGACACGAGACCACCTCCTTTGGCCTCCTTCTGGAGTAGGGCTCTCACGTCGCTGTGCCGCGCTGTCGCCTTGTCCCGATCGCCCTGTACTCGCATCCACAGGAGGGAGTGTCGCAAGGGAGGGGCGACTGGAAGGAGATCCTCAGGCCCTCCGTAACAGGCAAAGAATCCCTGGGCCGCCCTGAAATAGCTGTTCCATACGCTCCCCGACAGGAACCGGCGGGAGGACGGGGTTCGAGTCAGCGTGCCCAGCCGTGCCCTTGCTTCCGGGTGCTTCTGGACCAGGCCGTGGAGGGTGCAGGGAAAGCATGCGAGCGTGCCGATAAGGGGGAGGATCCCGCCGCGGCCTCTGGGAGGACAGGAGGAGGGGTTCTGACCCGCAGGCTGCGACCACGGCTCTGCAGCTGACTGAAGCGTGCGGAGACGAATCCTGCAGTGGCCGGCCAGAGTTCCTGTGCTGTCACCTTTACCGTCTGCCAAGTTGTTCCAACAGCAGAGTGTCCCAGAACGGAGCCTGGCGCAGCTGTGTCTTCCCCGAAGCTGGGAGTGATAAGCATCGTCTCAGCAGCACGTCCCGTCGCATCAGGTCGCTGATTGCGCCCGCCGTCATGGATGTGACCGAGGAGTGGTACGCCGCCCTATTCGCCGCCACTAGTCCCGTGTGTATCCCGCGCAGAGGGGCCGAAGCCAAGAGGTCCCAGGTGTTCTCCCGATACTTGATCACCTTTTCGCACCGACAAGCTCACGATGTCTGAGGTGGCCCTCCTCTGCGATACTTCCAGGGCTGCGGTTGCTGCGGGGTTGCGTGCCAGTCTCTCTGTCCAGTAAAACGCCCAAAGCTGCGACCGTCGTTCCTCCTCCCTCGTCGTGCATTAGATGCATGTCCGACTGGAGGCGCAACCCGAGCAGAGTAGGCAGACATCGTGCGTATCACTAGCCCACTGGAACGCCACACCTGGTGCAGGTCCTCCCCTGAGTCCTGTAACACAAGACAGACAAAGGCCGGCGCGAGTGCGCAGAGCGTCCTTGCGAGGGTCCGAGCTCCCGGTCGGTCGTGTACATAGTCTCCGGTCAATGCCGCCGCCCGGTAAATCGCCGGCTGAGGAATCCAACGTAAATCCACTGTAAGCAAGGAATCCAACGTAAATCCACTTAAGTCGAGTTCACAAAGGTAACCCCACCATACACAGTCGGAGCACATGAGGTGCACACGACCAGTTAGTTGTAGCTAAGCGAAGAGACTGGCGGGAAACGGTGAGCACGCCACCGGATAGGGAGGCAGGGGAGGCTACTTAGGGTCTCTTGGTAACGACTCCCTAGAGTCGCCTCCCCGGTTGTAGTGTACACGAGTTTATGGGGCTAAAATTGGTATGCTAAGCGAACCATTCCTAGTAGTAATGCCATCGGTAATGATTTTGAGAAAATAAAATAAACAATTCTAATGACAGAAATCAGACCACAAAGGTGAGTGCTATGAGTAAAAGAAGCAACAAAATCCTTAGAAAGCAGGAAATATGCTTTAAAAAAATGAGTACAACACAACAGTGTTGCACATGTCCTTTCTAAGATAATAATAATAATAATAATAATAATAAAGAGCATTTATATCACGCTGAATTCCCGGGAGCAGTGGGCTCTAAGCGCGTTTTTTTCTTTGCTGAAAATGTATGATGATTACATGTCAGTCCATAGGTGTTGACATCTTTCTTTACAGCGCCTCACAAGAGTTTCTAACAGTCTAAACACAGTCTTGCTGTTGGATCTTGTTAACTTTCTCTCGGCAGTGAAGGGGCGTGTCGGTAGCAGTTTTTTACAGTGCCTCACAAGAGTTTCTAACAGTCTAAACACAGTCTTGCTGTTGGATCTTGTTAACTTTCTCTCGGCAGTGAAGGGGCGTGTCGGTAGCAGTTTTTTACAGTGCCTCACAAGAGTTTCTAACAGTCTAAACACAGTCTTGCTGTTGGATCTTGTTAACTTTCTCTCGGCAGTGAAGGGGCGTGTCGGTAGCAGTTCTTTACAGTGCCTCACAAGAGTTTCTAACAGTCTAAACACAGTCTTGCTGTTGGATCTTGTTAACTTTCTCTCGGCAGTGAAGGGGCGTGTCGGTAGCAGTTCTTTACAGTGCCTCACAAGAGTTTCTAACAGTCTAAACACAGTCTTGCTGTTGGATCTTGTTAACTTTCTCTCGGCAGTGAAGGGGCGTGTCGGTAGCAGTTCTTTACAGTGCCTCACAAGAGTTTCTAACAGTCTAAACACAGTCTTGCTGTTGGATCTTGTTAACTTTCTCTCGGCAGTGAAGGGGCGTGTCGGTAGCAGTTTTTGTTGTAATGATTCCTGTATGAAGCATCGTGACAAAAACTGCTACCGACACACAAAGGATAATTAAGTTATGAAGTCCACAATCACAAACCAGCATGCATACAATAACAGAAATAAAGACTTGCCTCTGTGAATGACACCATGCCGTTCCTTGAGGTAGTGAAGAGCTTTCACAATCTGCAAAACGGAAAAGTAAAATCAACCTGAGCACTCTATCTAATGTCTCTAAATATTCCAATTTGAAGGTGCGGCAAAAACATAGCATATATGTGCTAACTCAATCATGCAAGTAACTGTCAACTTCCCCAAAAAATTAACTTAACTACACATCAAATATTAAAAAAAAAGAATTAACATTCACATGCAAAGCCCCAGCGGAATATTGGTGGGCCATGATAGTTCACGAGCAGTGCCAGATTAGCTTGGCACCAACGGTGATTGTGAAAAGCTAATCTGGCACTGCCATTGAATTCTCATGGTACATTCATCACCCACAGCTGCTGTGCATTCTTTACGGACACTTCTGAAGTAGTCATGGCCCTTATAGATGCCTTAAATGTTACTAAGTGTGAGTAAAGTGAGATAGTGATAATTGATCCCTTTATGTTGTGGTCAGCAGGGAAGAAATGAGAAAAGGGTGAAATTCAAAAGGAGAAATTTTGAAAAAAACCCAAAAACAACAAGGAGACCAATTTACATGCAGCCACCAGTACTTGGGCCTGCATGCACACAGGGGATTACCCACTGAACACCAAATTTTGTCACCTATGTACCAGTTGCAGGAGATGGATTGCCCATCATAATTCAAGGTTAGTGCCAGATTAACTTGGCACCTGAAGGCACCAAGCTAATCTTGCACTACCCTTGAACTATCATGGTTGAGTCATCTCCTGGTGTAGTGTATCATGGTTGATCCATCTCCTTAGCATCTCTAGGGCTAAATGGATCAAGAACTCACAGCAACTGCCATTTTCCCCAGCACCCTCTCAGGAATGGGTTGCCCTGTGCGTTTGAGCAGTTTGTCTAAACAGGTCGACATCAGCTCCATGCAGATCCATACCTCACTCTGAAATTGTAAACAAAAGCAAGTAAAATAATCATCAAACAAATGTACAACAGAACACTAGGCATTGAGGTTGGATTCACTTCATGGCAGCGCTTTGAGCTGTTTTGCATTTGGGATAAAGCAACTAAATAACGCCTTATATTATTGTTCTGATCACAACTGCCTAAGAAAAAAAACTGTTATTTGGCCAGGGCCTAAAGGCCACCATATTTACGATAGTTAAGCTAACCAATATAACTGCAATCATTTGTAAACTGCACCATTTGAGAAATTTTTTTTGGGGAATAACCTTTTTTTTTTTTTTAAATCCACACTTATTTCTCCTAGGAAGAAACCTTTTTCTCCTTGTTTGTGTAATTAAGAGCAATTCTGAATCATCTATCTGTCCATCCACCCCCATTCCCTTCCTCTTCCCCCCCCCCCCCACACACACACACACCACCCCCCCCCCCCACCCCCCTCCCACCCCCCCCCCCACCCCACCGCCCCCCACACCCCCCTCCCCCGCTACAGTTTTGATAGTGGACTGACCCGTGTAATAAAAGTGCCAATACACTGCACGATGTAGGGACAGTCATGACTCTTGATCACTACGTCCAGATCCATGATGATTCTCTTGTTTTCTTCTCGATTGCCGGAGCGACGCATTTGCTGCACATACAATAAAAAATAAAGCAAAATTGTGCCTAATGTTAAATGGTTTTCCCTCTTCTTGTGTGCTGTCATTCTTGTGAGCAATTTGAGTTGACAAACAACATATTTTGAGTCTTTGTAGCCTACTTATTCTTGACAAATCTGTATAAAGGTGAAATGTGGGGATGTGAAACCATTCTCTAAACTAAAATCTGGGAGCCATGGTCTTAACTGGTTCACTGTTGAAAAAATTGAACCCAATTGAACTGCAAGAGGTATAGCTCTGCGTGTGCCCCTGCAGTTACAGGGGCTCACTGCAATCTCTGGCTCTTGTTGAGGCCAGCTTGTGTTGCTTGGATGGTTTTGGCTGTTGGTCATTGAATTTACAGGGATTTGAAAAACAGTCTGCGTGCACTGGCAGTGAAGAGGATACTTATCACTGGCAAAGGAACATTCACTTTTCTCCTCAACTATCTCAACAGGGATTACAATAACCTTCCAACATTCAATATTATTATTTAAATTCAGTTAACCCTTTTAGCCCCAAGGTCCCATTTCTCAAATTTTGGAGGTGTTGCCCAACGATCATGTACCAATTGCAGGAGATGGTGTGACCATGGTAATTCAAGGGTAGTGCCAGATTAGCTTGGTGCGTGAAGGCACCAAGCTAATCTTGCACTACCCTTGAATTATTATGGTCAAGCTGTCTCCTGCTGTAGGGATTCTGGGTTAAAAGGGTTAATTAACCCATCAAACCCATTTAAAATTTTTTTTCAAAATGGCACTGCGGTAGCGACAACACGTATGCCTTGTGTCAATCTTTTAGTGTTTTTTCACAATCTACACGTCGACCATGAGTGAGTGACAAAACTGTTGATATGAATTCTCGGACAAGAAATGCAGTGGTGTGCCTGCTGGTGGCTAGTTTGGTCTAAAGGTGTTGATGATGCCATTTTGCATGTTGTCAACAACATCTACTCTCATTTAGAAAAACCAGGAGACTCCATTCGACTGATGTTCTATGATTTTTCATCTGCTTTTAACACCATTCAGCCACACATGCTTGCTTACAATAGTTCACATGAACATAAATGCCTCTACTATTCTTTGGGTTTTGGACTATCTCACTAACCGCCAACATTATGTCAGAATTAGTTCAGATCTAATCTCAGATGTACTTTTCACAAACACCGGTGCAGAACAAGGGACTGTCCTGACGCCTTTTTTGTTTTATTGAACACAGAAGACTGTAGAGCCACTCATGACGACTGTGTCATGGACAAATACGCTGACGACACGGCACTGACAGGTCCGATTACAGATGAGGATGACAGACACTACTGACAGGAGATCGACGACTTTGTAGAGTGGTGCGATAGAAACTATCTTGAATTACATGTTGGCAAAACAAAAGAGATGGTCATAGATTTCAGGAAAAACAAACATCATCCAGATCCTGTTGTCATCAAGGGAACAAAAGTTGAGCGTGTAGACTCCTACTCCTAAAGGTATTTAGGTGTTCTTTTTGACAACGCGGTCAACTGGAAATGAAACACAGACTCTCAGAGGCTATTAATTGTGAAAAAAACGCATACCCGTCTTTACTGTTTGAGAAAACTCAGATCATTTAAGGCCAGACACTACACCCCAATATGAGCTTTTATCTGTCTAGAATCTGTTTTAAACTGTTAATGTATTTTGGTAGGGTTTGGTGAGCTGAGACCAAAAAAGTGGTTTTTGGGTGTGTACGACTCCCCGTTGCCCTGGAAACCAACCAAGATGGCCGCCATATACACATTTTAGTACAAATTCAAAGCAATAGATCTCAAACACTACCAAACTTAGAAACAAAGTTCTTTTTTCTGGTGATTCTTTGTCAAAACAACTACATTTTGTCAGAAGGATTTTATTCTGAAGCTGTTGGAAAAAAAGTTATTCATGATGAAATACGCTACATGAGCTGAGGAGGGAAAATGTCGATTTTGGAGAATTGAATAGCCACAACTTTTTTTCTCCTTGTGCAATCACAAAATCCTTCTGACAAAATGCAGCAAAGTGAAAAACAATCATAACTGCAAAGTTTGAATGCTGTGCCTATTCAGGTTTATGGGATCTATTGAATAAAAGATGAAAAAAAGCGAAAATGAAAAAAACAGAGTATAAGGTAAACATCAACCTTTACTTTGTCATAATTCAGCTTTATAGTCATCAATATACGAATTATGCAGTATAAACATATTTCGCATGAGAAAATGAAAAGCAAAAGTTTTCTCAGTCTTGGATATATGCACACTGATGAAGTTTCTGCAGGTAAAATGTCAAAGGAAACTGTCAGGTGCACAAAGTGTCTGCTGTACTTTGCCATTTCAGATACACCTGAGCGATGTGTAAAACCAATTTTTTTTTATCATTTACTGACCAATGCCGACGTCGCAAGCATCTTTCATCAATTCAAGTTTTTTAGGTGTTGTGGATTTCACCACCGTCCCATCGGCATTTACATTATGAGGCTTAGGAATGTTTTCGTTAGCTCTCTGTTCACTCGGGTTCGTCTGCTCGAACACATCTCTCTTTGTCTATTCAACCTCGCAGCTGCTAGCTGAGCACCACGCGACTTCTTCGAAGCCGTTGGAGACATTTCCAACGATTACAACTGATGGACTTTGTGAAATAACTGCTGAAGGGATGTAAAACGTAGAAAATGTGTGATCTGAACTAGCGATTCTTGTATTTTGATCGAGTTGTACGCCATGCGTAATGGTGCATTGTGGGATGGTCAGAAAACCCGAAGCCGCCCGGAGCCTGGCCGGGAAAACCCCGAAGTCGCCCGGAACACTCGGCGCGCTCTGCTCATTGGTCAGTTTTGCAAAATAGTATTATCTCATTAGCATAGCATCCGTACAAGGAAATCTCCGGTCGTTCATGACGTCAGTTTCGCGCCAGTAGCTATTTATAGAGCCTTTGTAGCCTTCAACTGGTTTGTGGATGGGAAAGTAGAAACGGAACCGGTTCAAATGGACCCAAACATGGCGGCGTTCGTCGCTCGCAAAGCGGTGTAGTCAGGGTCCAAACATTCAATGTTTTTGAGCAAAAGACGTTGCAAACGCTTGAAAAATTGAGCAGGTGCTTCACTTTATTTATTTTTTACAGCAAATAAAAGGTATTTTTGGATATTTTATGGTTGTGGCCGGGTTCTAAGGGGTTCAAACAACCCAAAAATCCACTCAACCCAAAAACACCAAGGAACACCCAAAATGACTTTTTGGGGTACCGTGTCTGGCCTTAATGTAAGCACTCAACTTTTACAGATGTTTTACTGCTCCAGTATTGTTAGCGTTCTAACTTTTGGACTGACGTGCTGGGGTAGAAATTTATGTAAAAGAGAACAAGATCGTCTTAACAAAGTAATCAGGAAAGCGGGCGGGGTGGTTGGTAGAGCACAAGATACTTTGGACACACTGTACAACAGACGGATTACGAACAAACTGGCTGACATGCTTGATGACAAAACACATCCACTTAGATATGAATTTGACAGCAGACATATCAAACGAAGTGGCAGACTTCGAGTACCCAAAAGAAGTACATCACGTCATGCCAACTCTTTGTCCCTCAGGCTGTTACCCTTTTCAACAGTAATATCAGTAGTGTCTGTCAACATTCTTTAGTACTAGCCCTTTCAGTAGTTCACTGCAACATTGCTGACACCAGAAGCACAGGGGGAACACACCATAAGTGTTTCTGATGCCAAGAGTGTAACAAAGGTAACAATATGTCTGTTACAATTCATCTCTTTAACTGAGAGTTATGGGTTATTTAATTATTTTAATGAGTGAATGATGATGCCATGTGTTGTATGGGCAGACAGTGAATTTCCCCATGAGGGATTAATAAAGTATTATTGTATTGTATTGTATTGTAACCCCACCGCCACATTTCAAAATGTTGGAGGTGTCACCTAACAACCATGTAGCAGTTGCAGGAGAGGGATTGACTATGATAATTCAAGGGTTGTGCCAGATTAGCTTGGCACCATCAGATGCCAAGTTAATCGGGCACCACTCTGGAATTGTCACAGTCGATCCATCTCTTGCTGTAGTGGAATAAATGCATATTATATTTGTCTTCATCGGCTGAGCATAAACAGGTACTTTGTTGATCGAAACGAGGAAGCAAATGGAAAGTTATCTCAGTTTCTGTGATTCTGGTCTTTGCAGTTCTTAGCTGTAAGCACAAAATCACAGACAGCACACAGTCTGACAGCAGGTGCGTTACCTTGACGGCCATGAGCATGCCGGAGGGCTTGTGAAGCATGCGTGCAACCTGACCGCATGTGCCGTGACCTAACTCTCCCTTTGACTCTAGGTCTGTGATCTCTGTGCGCACTTTCTGCAAAAATAAATCAATCAATAAACAAACAGTTATGTAACGCGTTCAGCCCTGATTCATTACAAAAGGAGGTCGATCGCACGTGACAGCTGAAGGGTGGTGCCTGAATATCTTGATACTCTAGACACCACGCTATTCTGGCATTAGCCTTGAACCATCAAAGTAAGCAAGCATAACAGTCAACCCACAAATTTCCTAAATTTTAAAAGTGTCACTTCACCAGGTTCTATGTACCAGTTCCAGGAAATGGATCAACCATGATAATTCAAAGGTAGTGCCAGATTAACTTGTTGTCTCATGGCACCAAGCTAATCTAGCACTAGCACTGCCCTTGAATTATCACGGTCGATCAAGCTCTTGCTGTAGTGCGTCGGGGCTAAATGGGTTAACGCATTTGGTCTCATACATTTCAGCAAAGGCACAGACCAACCATAAACCTTCAAAAGTGCTGTCAGACAGAGTAGCTTTGTGCTATTTTGACACCACCCTTGAATCAAGGTAAGTCTATGAGCATTTCCCCCCAAACTGGAAAGTACTCTTCTGAGGTCAACGCACAATTTTTAGAATTTTAGTGAAAATAGTTTTTCCGTGTTTGATATTTTCAACAACCAAGAGAAACCAGAGACAAACAAAACATGGAAACACATTTTGTATTCAGAATTGGTAACCGTAAGTACTTTTATCACAGAAAAATTCATTTTTCTCTAAAAGGTATTTTTTCGAAAAATACTTACTGATGACATGACTTTGTGGAAGTGTCTACTACTTACTCAATTCTAGCCTAAGAACCCGTTGTGTTACCACACAATCCGGGAGGCACTCGGGGAACCCCCAGAGGGGCCGAGAGTTGTCTCCCGTTCCTGCCCATCCGGTTCCGAGTCACGTGGTGACTAACCAGTCAGGATACTTAGCTCACCAGCAGCAAGCAGGGCAGGTAGAAGGGTGCTCCGAGTCATGTCATCGGTAAGTATTTTTCGAAAAAATACCTTTTAGAGAAAAATGAATTTGTAACTTCAAAAACATTGCCGACGACATGACTTTGTGGAAGAATTGCAATAAGGAGGAGGGTGCCACGCCCAAACACCCCCATAGGGCCAATTAGAGCCATCCTCCCTGCCGCAAACTCCTGACAACCTAGCTAGGTGCGTACCTACGGCGCCTGTGGTGCCGGGATGGAGTGTTGCACCGCAGTGATGTCCCCCACCAGTGCGAAGTTGTCTTGCTGGCCTGCCAGATCCCGGAGGTAGAAGCGGGCGAAGGTTGATTCTGCCTGCCAACCCACGGCAGCCACGATGTCTTTGACAGCGCAGTTCCGGTCGAAAGCGACGCTCGTGGCCATGGCGCGTACCTCGTGTGCACGTATCTTTAGCCTCTTCACTCCCTGCGGGGAGAAGTCCTGATAGGCGAACCGTATGACCCAGCGTAGCCAGGAAGAGATCGTCTGGGCTGTTATGTCAGGTCTGCCAGGCTTCAAAGGCAGAAAGAGGCGTGAGCGTCCTCTCCGGACGGCTTTGGTTCGGTGTAGGTACACGCGTAGGGCTCACACAGGGTCTTGTTGCCTGGTCTCCTGGGGGAAGTCCAGCTAGGTCCCAGCGAGGAATGAGCGATCGGGGCACTAGACCCTGCAGGACAAAGTGAGTCATAAGGTCGGCGATGTCCTTACAGGCGCTGGGATCCGGGCGGCCAATGTGCCAGTAGGTGTCGGCAATCATGTACAAGTACCCCCTGATGGTTATAGGGGCCAATCCTAGGCCTCCGAAGAGCCAGAGGAAGAAGTCCACGAGCTAGGGGTTAGTTAGGTCGGTGGGGATGAGGCGCTGGTCATCGCACCAGGAGCACAGTACTCGCCATTTTCCCTCGTAGACGCGTCGTGTCGAGGGTTTGCGGGCTGTAGCGATAGCTTCCACTGCTGCACTCGAGAAGCCTCTAGCGGCGAGGGCTTGCCGCACAACCTCCAAGCGTGAAGGAGTAGGCACTCCGGGCACGGGTGGAACAGCGATTGTCGGGGTTGCTTGAGCATCGTGCGGGGCGCGGGAAGCAGCAGTGGGGGGGTCCATGGCGAGGCTGAGGAGGTCGGTGGTCCAGGACCGGTTCCAAGAGAACGGGGCAACCAGTAGGACGACTGCATTGCATCCCCGAAGCTTGAGGACTTTTGGGACGAGGACTGTCGGGGGGTACGTGTACGCGATGAGTCCGTCCCACGGGATGGACAGCGCGTCGACTGCCCAGTCCAGAGGGTCTGGGATCGGGGAGACAAATAGAGGAAGCTGGTGATTCCACCTCATGGCGAACAGGTCGACCATTGGCGTCTCCCATTGCGCGCAGATCATCCGAAAGATGTCCTGGCGTAAGGTCCACTCCGTGTGTATCAACCGGCAGCGTCGGGAGAGAGAGTCGGCCAACACATTCAGGTGGCCGGGTATGTGACGAGCACGGAGGGAAATGTTGCGGTCCTCGCACCAGCGCATCAGACGGTAGAGGAGCACGCACAGGTCGGGTGAGCGGGTCCCGCCCAGTTTCTGGATGTAAGCCACCACTGTCACGTTGTCGGAGAGGACGAGCAGTTCCTGGTGACTGAGTTGTTCCTCCCACGTGATGAGGGCTTGCCAGACTGCTTGCAGCTCCAACCAGTTGATGAGCTTGTCTGCGAACTCCTGAGGCCAGGGGCCGGACGTCGTGAGGAACCGCAGTAGCAGGTGGGCTCCCCAACCAGCAATACTTGCATCAATACACAGGGAGAGTCGAGGAGGAGGAGCGGTCAGGGGGACTCCCGAAGCGAGCCACAACGTGTCCATCCAACACAGGAGATGGGGGCGAATCAACAGAGACACGGGAACCATGGCGGTCAGATCGCCTGAGGAGGGACGCCAGAGAAGCAGGAGGTGCAGCTGTAGCGGCCGCCGCTTTGATCAAACCAAGAAGCTGAAGCCAGACTCTGGCGGAGGCTGCGTCCTGCTGGGCTACCTGGCCGGCTAGGGCGGCCAACTTCAGGATCCGCGGCTCCGGCAAACGCACCCTGTTGAGGTCGGTGGCGAACTCCATGCCGAGATGGATGAAGCGACGCGAGGGAGTGAGGTCCGACTTGCCTGCGTTGACTAGGAACCCCAACCGCGACAACAGCCGTATCAGTGCGTCCCTGTCCAATCTCAGGTGGGTCACATTGGTTGCGCAGGAGGAGGTCGTCAAGGTAGTTCGACGTCGGGCTGGAAGACTACTGCCGTGCCTTGGCCACCACTGCGACCATGATGCGGGTAAAGACCCATGGGCTGAGGTTGAGACCGAACGGCACGGCCTGAAACTGGTAAACTACTCCGTCGCAGGCGAAGCGGAGATACCTCCTGGAGGCCGGGTGCATGGGAACATGGAGATAAGCGTCGGATAAGTCCAGACTGATCGCGTAGTTCATGGGCTGTACGGAAGCTCTGAGGGCCCGGGCAGTCTCCATGTGAAGGACGGGGCAGAGATGAACACGTTCAACGCTGAGAGGTCGATGACAGGTCGCCACTTGCTGCCTGGTTTGGGCACCACGAAGAGGCAGCTGTAAAAGGCTGGGGAGTCCGGGCGTAGCACGACCTCTGTGGTGGCCTTCTGTAAGAGAGCGGCGACTTCTCTGCGAAGGGCGCAGGCCTTGAGCTCGTCTGATGGAACCTTGGTCCACAACGGAGAACAACGCAGCGGAGGCGGGGAGCGAAAGGTGATCCGAAGGCCCTCTGTAATGGTCTCCAAAATCCAGGGGTCGTCTGGGAACAGCGAGCGCCACTCCTCACTGCACAGTGATAGCCTCCCGCCGACTGGAGACCCGGGCGCAGTCGGTGGAGGCAGATGCGGGACTAGGTCAGGAGGCCCACCCGCGCCCTGGGCGACGGGCAGGACGGGGCCAGGAGCGCCAACAGGTCTGGGGCGGCCGAAAGCGGGGCGGTGACGAAGGGCCCGCGGAGTCGCGGGGGTGGACGACGCAGTGGGTCTGGTGGTCCGCAGGGTGCGACCCACGGCCTTGTGGGCGGCCTGAAAGCGCTGTGGGGCTGTCTTGCGAGGCCAACGGTCCGAGTTAGCATCCTTCACGGTCTGCCAGGTCTTACCGAAGAGCAGAGGGCCACCCAGGGGAGCACGGCGCAGCTGAGTCCTCAGATCGGGGGGCATTCTGCGGCAGGCCAGCAACACAGCATCCCGACGTAACAGGTTGCAATTGGAGGCGGCAGCCATCGCGTTGACCGACGAGTGATACGCTGCCCGGTTGATCGCTTCCGCAAGAGCGAGAAGGTCTCCGAGGAGGGGCGTCAAGGAGGGATGCCAGGAGTCCTCGATGCAACGGACGAAGGCTTGGGTCAGCAGTTCCATAAATCCCGAGCAGGCTAAGGTGTTACGGACGAGCGAGGCCATCTTGTCCAAACCGCGGGGCAGGGAGCGTTTCAGCAGAGCAGCGCCTCTAGCCTGCACCAAAGCCGGCGGATCCACAGCAGGCAGCAGGCAGGCGAACGCCTGGGAGTGTCCCGAGTACCAGTCCTGATGAAAGGCAATGTCGAGTCCGGCAGGCCACCTACGGTCGGAGAAGAATTCGGAGTCCCGGGAACCCGACAGGAGTTGTGCTGAGAAGGCATCACGGAGGTCACGAAAGCCGGGAGGCTGCAGCAGGGTCTTGAATCTCTTCACCTGTCTCCCAGCGTCCACAAATGCAGAGATCTTCCTCTTGAGCGGGGGTGACGGCAGGTAGTCAACCGCGGGAAGCATGGCGGCGATGAGACGAGCAACTTCATCCAGGGCAAGCATGATGTCTGTACGCAACGAAGGGGCCAGCTTGCGGGAAACCGAGGAGACAGAAGAAGAAGAACGAGGCGAAGGCAAGCAGCTATGCCCCCCGAGAAGCACGGAGACGGAGTCCTCGGCGAGTAGGCTCAGTGTGTCGTCCTCCAGAGGGTGGGGGGAGGGGGACAGGCGAAGCCGACGGGGGCTAAGGGCGACGACATCCAAACGCCGGCGGCCAGTAGAGGGGGAGGGGAAGCGACCCGACACGAGCGGGGGCCGACGAAGAAGACGGGACGGCGAGCGAGGCACGGGACATCGTGGTGAAGACCTACTGCCGTGGGCAGGGTGTCTGGAGCGCAGCCAGCGACTGCGACTACGCAAACGGGGCCAACGAAGCCGAGGAGGGGTTGGCTGGCCAGGTGAGGGGAGGAGGGACGAGACGATCGGGAGTCCGGTCGAGGGAAGGACAAGGACGAGCGCAATGACACCGAAGAACGGTGGGAGCCAAGGTCCCTGGACCAGCGCGACGCGTGGTCCTTCCTACGCTCGCCAACAGGGGAGCGAGAGCGTCTGGTAGAGCTGGAGTGGCGTGAGGGCTCTGAACTGCCCGAAGTCCTCGGACGCATGGGTAAAGGTCTCTCCGAGCCGGGCTCAATGAGGCGGGCTCTCTGCCGGCGAAGCGACTCCCCGTAAGAGTCAGCGGGCTTTCTTGGAGATGAGCGGGGACTGACAACGGACATGGGACGGCGCGTGGCGCGTCACTCCGAACCGGGCTCAGTGAGGCGGGCTCTCTGCCTGTCAGTAGGCTTTGTCCGGGCGGGCTCCCTCCTGGAAGCGATCGCGTTGAAAGCAGTCCCGCTCCAAGCGCTAGGCTCCCGCGTCCGGTGTGGCGTCTTTTCCATAAGGTCGGTGCGGTCTCGTGCGGTCCATGCGCAGGGCACGGGGGATGGCGCCTCGACTGGTTTCGGATCACACACAGGTGCCGGTCGCTCGCATCTGTAAAAACTCCATAACTGCGACCAGCGCAGCTCAGGCCAGGTGAAGCAGGTGTCGCAAGCGTGGTCAGAGGCGCATCCGGCGCAGGGGAGACAGACCTTGTGGTTATCTGATGGCCACTGGAATCCTCCGCAATGCGTGCAGGTCATCAACAGACCACTGCAACATATAACAGACCTGAAGGCACGCGGGCGAGGGCCTGTGGGACCCCGCCCTGGTAAGGCGAGCCTTCACAACACAAAAAGGCACAAACAGCGAGGTACAAGCCTGTCAGTAAGCGTCTGGGCCTGCAATATCTACCCCCGTAAAGCTAGTGGGCGTGGGCACGTGGGGCCCCGCCAAGCTAAGGCAAGCATACGACGCATCAGGCACAACAAAAACTCAAGCATGTCATGACAGGTACAGGCACGAAGCAAGCATCTGGTACAGCAACATTTACCAACAGGGCGCGGGCACGAGGGGCCCCGCCAAGCTAAGCGAGCCATGGACGCATAACGTCTCCCCACAAAACCCAACAAGGTACAAGCCAGCAGGTAAGCGTCAAATCTTGCCACACCAATCAGCTGAAAGGTGAGTGAACGCGGGCACGTGGGGCCCCGCTAAGCTAAGGGGAGATTTTGGCGTGAAAAGTTACAGTGAAGATGAAGACTGTCTTCGTCCCTGCTCGAACCAGCGCCCAGCCCGGGAGCCAGCCGAGGGCCAACCCAGCTACCTTACCTCTCCGCCGGAGCGGCAACAGGGAAAGAAACGTCCAAAACACCCACGGCGCGAATGCGGGCGACGTCCCAGCAAAGTGCAGCGAGCAGCCCAACACCCCAAGACGCAGGAGAGGGCAGCAGCTAAACGAAGAGGGGACCAGCAAACCCACCCAGGGCACCAGGAGGGTCGACAAAGTAGGAGTCAAACAAGAATCCAAGTGTCCGGAAGACCGGTGCGCAACCGGTCAAAAGTTTCTAAGTCCGTAGGCTAGAGCAACCACATCTGGACGGTGTGAGCCTAAGTAGCATGACTGGTTAGTCACCACGTGACTCGGAACTGGATGGGCAGGAACGGGAGACAACTCTCGGCCCCTCTGGGGGTTCCCCGAGTGCCTCCCGGGTTGTGTGGTAACACAATGGGTTCTTAGGCTAGAATTGAGTGAGTAGTAGACACTTCCACAAAGTCATGTCATCGGTAATGTTTTTGAAGAAACAAACACAAAGGATACCCTTGGGCTGTCTGTAGCAGTTTTTGTTGCAATGTTTCTGGTAAGAATTATCACACAAAAAATGCTACCAACAGCCAAAGGGTTAACTGCCAAGCAGGAAACTAAAAATTGATTTGACAGTATGTAAACATTACCATTACACAATCATCGAACAGGGCGAATACAATAGCAAACCAGTACAGTACATTACATAAACTAGGGGCAATGAAAAAAAAAAAGATTTAAAAGTCAGTATGATTACCTCACTGTTCAGTGTTAAAATGCCAGACTGTTTCATAATCTCTTCAATTTTCTGGTCAATTTCAGCACTGCAAAAAACGAAAATAACAATAAACAATATATAAATCTGAGGATACAGTTGGTATGCAATATGATGTCTTCAAGGATACAAATGAGAGAGAGAGAGAGAGAGAGAGAGAGAGAGAGAGAGAGAGAGAGAGAGAGAGAGAGAGAGAGAGAGAGAGAGAGAGAGAGAGATTTTTTTTAAAAAAAGGATAATGGAGTGGGTGCACAGACAATTTTTCACGCAGACACATTTTCCATCTTTTGCATGCGTGTCAGAGCATTTATTTATGTAGGATGAAGTTTAATACATTGTTCTCTCATCCAGTTTTCCTAAGAGAGAGAGAGAGAAAAACAAGAGAGGTCTCTATCTCACATGTCATGCTGTACTTTAGACAGTGATCTTGTGGGTCCGTCAAACTGCATCTGCATGTTGGTGGGTCGGCGTCGCCCTGACGAAGGGGCAGAACTGGATCTAGAGGACGTGACTGGAAAACCTCCATCCCCGCCACCACTGCCCACTGCAGCACAAGAAAACTGATTCAAGGATTCATAAATTAATAAAATTTCCTGATCTAACACAGCCCATTGTGTGCAGCCTGCAAACAAAACAATCTACATGGCGCATGCCAATCGCAGAAGACAAAGAATTTCCTGATGTGTGCTGATCTGCTACTTGGGACATTGTGACATTTATGACAAAATCAGAAACCAGCACATGATATCCTACAGCAAGATTTAAGTGTAATTCAGCTGAAATCTGAGAATTCTGACATTATTTCCAGCCTAATGGAGCATGACAAAAAGGGCTCAATCTGAATTGTTTACAGTTACTCTAATATCAGTTTCAGGGGATACCAAAACTCTGTTTCCTGACATGTGCTGGAATTATTTTGGACCACACCGTTTTATAAATTTATGGCTCCCAAAATTACAGACTAGCACATGACAACCACAACCACCAAAAAAGAAATGAAATAATTGTTTTTAAAAATCAAGCTATCAGGATTTTTTTTTTAAACTTTGATTCACTCTCTGGAATTCAAGTTGATGAAATGTGCTGGTTTGTTATTTTGCACCTTATCGGTTTATGTCTTAAGAGGCTGGGCCCACGCTACCAGAATTTGCGACTGGCAATGTGTGGTAAGCAATAATTTGCCACCTGCCACATCGGCTTCATGGCACACGTTTCAATGTGCACGCAATGTGTTTCTACTGACTGACCTGCCATTACCATATATTGCATAGCTCTCACGCCCGCAGTTGAAATATTCGGAGCTGCGGGAATCCCACATGCATGGGAACTCTCGGACAAGGTTGATCAATTAACTCACTGGAGACATGCCGCATACGGATATGCATCTATTCACAGCGTTTCTGCATGAGCATCTATTCGCAGCGTTTCCGCATGCGGCGCATCTCCAATGAGCTAACAGTCTCAAAGCTGTCGTTCAGCTTCTCCACCATTTTTTTCCAACTCGGAAGAGTGAAGAAACGGGAAGTGGCGCAAGGACACCACTGATTGGCTGAGAGGCGGCAACATTGCTCAAGCCTTGCAGGCTACCACAAATAAATAGACTCGGTTTGTATCGGGTCGCAATTTGTGGTGGCAATATTGTAGGTGCCCCGCAATGTGGCAGCAACATTGCCACCACAAAATTGTGCCTGGCAATAGGTGTTTGTAGTAGCGTGTGCCCAGCTTCTAAGAACTGTAACTCAGTCAGCGTAAGGTCCAAAAAAGCATGACAGGGCTGAGTGAGCTTAGCGGAGCACCTTGCTTAGTGGCTGGCACAGGACTAATCTCACTTATGCAAATATCCCCTGCACATATACTATACTACGTTAAGCATTTAACTGTAGCTCGATCAGCTAAATCTGAGATCATCCCCAACAAACACTGAAACAATGAAACCTAAGTTTAACTAAGCAGATTTATGAAATACAAGAAATTATGACTGACTGACAGTAGCATTAAACCTATTAGTTAGCAATAATATGGACCCCTTTCAGTCTGCTTACACTTACAGAAGGCAAAGAAGTGTTGATGATGCCATTTTGCATGTTGTAAACAACATCTACTCTCATTCAGAAAAACCAGGAGCCTCCATTCGATTGATGTTCTATGATTTTTCATCTGCTTTTAACACCATTCAGCCACACATACTCGCTTACAACCTAGTTAACATGAACATAAATGCCTCTACCATTCTTTAGGTTTTGGACTCACGAACCACCCACAGTATGTCAGAATTAGTTCGGATCTAATCTAAGATGTGCTTTTTACCAACACCGGTGCACCACAGGGGACGGTAATGTCATCATTTTGAAGTCCCTTCTATTATGATTTATGTAGAAGGGACTTTTTAGGACGGGTCCCCATTGGACGAATTTAATAATAATAGCATGTCTATAATGTCAAAGGCGGGCAGGCCTAAACTTCTCACAATTAAAGTAACTAGATAAACATTATGTCATGTCTAGTTACGCTAACCTCGCTGCTGAACGTACATTTGGTGCGAAGCGCTGTATGTATATATGTATACAGTAAGTGTGTGCTTATGTATTTATGTAAACAAGAGAATCTCCGATATTTCTGTACACATATTACAAGCTTGAAACTTGGCGAAATACTTTCTTAAGGGGTGGCTAAGAGACCCTCTGAGCATATTGTAATTAAATGTCTCATTTAAGACATAAACAACCGTTTATAGGAAGTCGGTTGACCCAGATTAGAGTCCGTGATTTTTGTTACATTTACTTGAAATTTTGGATATATAGCTAGTTTGGATAAAGACATTGAATGAGTTCATTAGCCAGCTTTGTATCCTTGTATTTGTATTTCTTTAGTAAAAATTAATTCTTTAAGAAAAGAATTAAAACGGTAAAAAAACCTTGACTTCTAGAGAAAGTCAGACAGTGGCGGTGACGTAAAAGAGGCAACTCCGTCACCATGCAGACATTGACAAAATACTCTAAATTAGTAAATTAAAATATGACGTAATTCTCACTAGCGCGTGCCAAAGTCTCTCTCTCTCTCACAGACATGCGCGCATCTCCAAGAGGCATAGATCCTCATGCGCCCGGAGAGCACATGAGGATCTATGCCTCTTAGAGATGTTTGGAGCGCGCGCATGCATGCACTAACACACACATACAATCGTCGCACTTTCAGAAGAGCATACAGGTGACCCGATATAGCCATTTTGGAGAAAGACATTGGATGAGTTTGTTAGCCAGCTTTGTACCCTTTCAACTTATTGAACAAAAATTAATTCTTTAAAAAAAAAAAAATTAAAACAGTTAAAAAAAACTTGACATCTGGAGAAAGTCAGACAGTGCCGGTGATGTAAAAGAAGCAACTCCGTCATCACGCAGACATACTCTAAATATGACGTAATTTTCTCTCACTCGCTCTCTCTCTCACACGTGTGCATCTCCAAGAGGCATAGATCCTCATGTGCCCAGTGGGTGCATGAACATCTAGGCCTCTAGAGGATGTTTGGAGCTCATGCATGCACGCAAGCACACACTATATACATCGACGCACTTTCAGAAGAGCATGCAGGTGTACTTAGTATAGGCTATAGCATGTAGCTAGTTAAAGTCAACCTGATTTCACACAAATTATAGCAAGACCGAAATTGTACAGTAAAATTCTAGTTTTGTCACCATTTTTGCAAGTCTTGAAGTGAAAGCGAAACATATATCACATTAAATATATAATTACATTAAAAAAAAATTGTCATGACAAATGACGTTTGACAAACCAATGATGCGTATGCACTGCGCGCCCCTTATAGCGTTCACTATGATGCATTGGCACATCTGCGAGGCTTTTTCAAAAGGAGATATTTCAACATCAGAATCAAGTCAAAGATAAAAGGTAGAGACCCTTGACAGCGAAGACAGTTCTCAAATACAATGTAGAAGGGACTTTGTGGGTTATGGTTCATCCCATCTTCTTGTTTTCTTTGTACACAGCAGACTGTAGAGCCATTCATGACGACTGTGTCATGGACAAATATGCTAACGACACGGTACTGCAGGACAGATTACAGATGAAGATGACAGACACTACTGACAAGAGATTGACGACTTTGTAGAGTGGTGCGATAGAAACTATCTTGAATTACATGTTGGCAAAACAAGAGAGATGGTCATAGATTTAAGAAAAAACAAACACCATCCTCATCCTGTTATACAATACAATACAATACAATAAAACTTTATTATCTGTTCGAGTCAGGGCACGACAGAAATTTGTCTTTCGGCTCGTCATGAAACAACAATATAAGACATTAACAAATGCTACAAGAGCATATCATGAAAAATTATCATTGCAGCAATCTATCACAAGCAATCTGTCACAAGATGGGAGGTAATGTTAAGTAGATCATACTTATCGCGGCGTTATAAACGAGAGTTCAAAATCGAGACAGCAGTTGGAATAAAAGACTTCTTAAAAACATTCCTTTTGGCAAGTGGCATGTTGAAACATCTGCCTGATGGTAGCATTTGAAACTGATCAGATAGTGGGTGACGAGGATCATTGACAATGCTAGCAGCTATCCTTCGGACAGCTCTATGGTACAGATCATCTACTAGGTACTGTCCTAGGCCAATGATCTTCTCAGCTGTTCTGACGATACATGACAGTCTGCCCCTGTTTTTCATACTGAGGTTGCCATACCAAGCAGTGATGTTAAAAATCAGTATGCTTTCGATCAGGCTTCTATAAACAGACTCTAAAACCCTGGAACTGACATCAAAACTTCTCAGTTTCCTAAGAAGGTACAGACGCTGGTTTGCTTTTTTCACAATCAGATCGGTGTTTCCAGTGAAGGACAGCCCACTATCCACGACTGTGCCAAGGTATTTAAATTCAGTGACCACCTCTACAGGTTGATTATTTAATTGAGACAGGTACAAAAATGTCATCAACTTTCCTGTCATCAATGACGAGTTCCTTGGTTTTCTGTACATTCATTTCCAGAAAACTATCTTTGCACCATGACTCTAATACTGCTATCTGTGCAAAGTACTCAGCCAGACTGTCTTCTTTTTGGAGTAGGCGTATAAGGGCCATGTCGTCTGAGAACTTTAAGAGATGAGAAGTGGCAGTGTGACAACGCATAAAAAAAAAATTATGGTCTGTGTATATATAGAAAACAATGTCGGAGAGAGGACACAACCTTAGTTGAGGGCAGCCTGAATTTAGCAAGATTTGGTCAGACAGACTGCCGTGTACATTTACACGTTGTGGCCTGTCCTTCAAAAAGTCTCGCACCCACAGAATAATGGTTGTGTTCACATTAAAGTCCATCATACGCTGCAAAAGCATCAGTGGTTCAACAGTATTAAAAGCATTAGAAAAGTCAATAAAAAGAATTCTCACATGTGCTTTTGATTTCTCAAGATGTTGAAATACAAGATTGTACAGAGTAAGGCATGCATCCTCCACACCCCTATGGTTTTTGTAAGCAAATTGGAATGGATCCAGTAGTTCGGCAACATCATTTAACAGATGCCTCCTCACCATTTTTTCCATACATTTTGACAGAATAGAAGTCAATGCAACTGGACGGAAATCGTTGAATTCATGAGCGTTGGTTTTTTTAGGAATCGGGACAATGATTGATGATTTCCAAGCCGTAGGGACAGTATGATGATCAAGCAGGAGCTGAAAGATAGTAGTGAAGATCTTCCCCAATTGACCTGCACAGGTTTTCAATACTTTTCCACCTAACCCATCTGGTCCAGGTGCTTTGTGTGCATTCAGCTTAGAAAAGATGTGTACTACCTCCTCTTCAGAAATTGACAAAGGTTCCGGCACAATGGAATACAATTCATCACAGTTATCACTAAGGTTTCTGCCATCAAACCGTGAGTAAAAACGATTTAGATCATTGGCCATCTCAACTGGATTCCCAGTGCAGAGCCTGGCTTGTTTCTTTTGCTGCCTACCCATCATTCCGTTCAGACCATTCCATGCATCTCTAGCGTTGCCAGAAGAAAATTTTGTTTCGATCTTGCTTTTATCAGACCTGTTTACCCCCTGGGTGCAGTCAGTGTACTTTCAACTTACTAAATGTGTACTTTGGACCTCACATGTGTATTTCTTCACAAGCCAGTGAGTTGTCAGTTTCTCTCTCTCTCCCCCTCCCTCTCCGACAAAACATCTTCAGACCGCTCAAATTCTTTGTGTCCCTTACTTTTGAAGGTGTCCTTTGCATTCGTAGCTGTCGGCATGCCCGACCGAAAAGTCTTGAGTCGCAAAGGGTGCAATGAGCATAAAAACTGGATCCTTTCTGGGAGCGAACAAGCGTCGGACATTCATCCGTGTGAATTTCAGGAATACCTGGACTCTTTTCTTCTTCTGCGATAGACTTCTTGTGTAAAAGTCCGATTCTAAAAATGTGTATCCGAAATGAACCGAAATGTGTATTTTTGTGTATACACGTGTACATGTGTACCCCAAAGCAAAATTGTGTACTTTAATACACCAAATGTGTATGGTAAACAGGTCTGTTTTATAGTTCAGTCTGGCAGTCCTAGCAGCCCTTCTAAAATCCCTCTCCTTTTCCCGAAATTCATCAGTGTTACCCTGTAAGAAAGCAAGTTTCTTCTGGTTCAAATACACCTTTAGCTCCTTGCTGACCCATGGCTTATTGTTGGCAAACATCTTCACTGTCTTGGTTTTAATTACAGTGTTCTCACAAAATCTTACATAAGAAGTGACTGTCTCAATTAGGGTCATCACAGTTATGAGTAAACATATCCCAATCTGTCGCCTCAAAGCACCCACGGAGCTCCTCTATGCTGTCCGGTGTCCACAGCCGAGTGGTTTTTGTTACAGTCTTGGACGTCTTTATTTTTTGTCTATACTTTGGCAACAAGTGTATGACGTTGTGGTCCGAGCGCCCCAGTGGGGGCCTACACAACGGCTTAAACGCATCGTCAATGTTGCCAAAGCAGAGATCAATCATGCGATTAAGTCTTGTAGGACATGTAATGTACTGTTGTAGAGAGAGGTGTGGTGCTAGATCGCACTGATTGAAGTCGCCAAGAATAAATACTGGCTGGTCAGGATAGTTTGATACCACTCTGGAATAACAGTCAGCGATCGTCTCAGCTGCAGCTTTGAAGTCGGGACCCGGAACATAAACGGTAATTATAGTCAGCTGGCTGAATTCACGTGGCAAGTAGTGTGGTCGCAGCGACACGGTTAGCAGTTCAAGGTTGCGTGTACACACCCACTCACGGACAGTCAGCTGTGTAGCCCACTTTTCGCTGACGAGCATACACACACCACCACCCACATTCTTCTGAATCTTAACCCTGTCCCAGTCAGCCCGTACAGTTGTAAAACCAGGCAATGTCACTTCCCCAGAGTCCTCCGGCCATGTTTCGGTGAAACAAAATAAATTAGTCCGCCTAAAGTCACCGTCAAACTGCATTAGAGCTGTTAGTTCATCCATTTTATTCTATTATTTTATCAAGGTAACAGAAGTTGAGCATGTAGAGTCTTACAAGTATTTGGGTGTCCTTTTTGACAAAGAGCTCAGTTGGAAACAAAACACAAAGGCTATTGTGAAAAAAGTGCATACCCGTCTTTATTGTTTGAGAAAACTCTGATCATTTAATGTAAGCACTCAGCTTTTACAGATGTTTTACTGCTCCAGTAGTGTTAGCGTTCTAACTTTTGGACTGACGTGATGGGGTAGAAATTTATGTAAAAGAGATCAAGAGCTTCTTAACGAAGTAATCAGGAAAGCGGGCGGGGTGATTGATTGGTAGAGCACAAGATACTTTGGACACACTGTACAACAGACGGATTATGAACAAACTGACATTCTTGATGACAAAAAACATCCACTTAGATATATGAATTTGACAGCAGACGTATTGAATGAAGTGGCAGACTTTAAGTAACCAAATGTAGTATCAAGTTATGCCAACTCTTTTGTCCCTCAGGCTGTTACCTTTTTCAACAGTAATATCAGTAGATAATGTCTGTCAACATTCGTTTGTTCATTAGTACTACTAGCCCATTCAGTAGTTCACTGTTACAAAGGTACCAGTACGTCTATATCTACTTATATAGTGCTTAGCCTTAAATAAGCTCTAAGTGTGTTACAAAATAAAGAGTGGGAGTGGAGGGGGTCAAAAAATAAGAGAAACAACGGATTCTGCAATACACACACGCGCGCGCGCGCGCACACACACACACAGAGGTACATAATGACAAAAAACTGAGCTACATTGGGGTATTGAACAGGTGGGTCTTTAGGGCAGATTTAAAAGGCAGTGAATGAGGAAGAATGTCTAATGTCTATAGGTAGAGAGTTCTAGACAACAGGTCCAACGTGCGCAAAACAACGGTCGCCTCTGGTTTTGTATTTGAAGAGCGGGACTCTGAGAAGGCGCGTGTCACTACTTGAACGGAGGGAGCGGGAGGGAGTGTATTGTTGAAGAAGATCAGCGAGATAGGCAGGGGTAGAGTAGTTAATAGCTTTGTAGCACAGACAGGCGATTTTGTACGAGACTCGTTTGACTGGCAGCCAATGAAGTTGTCTCAGAATAGGAGTGATGGGCTGATGCTGTGAGGCGCGGATGATGAGATGTGCAGCACAATTCTGAACTCGCTGCAATTTCTGAATGAGAAACTGAAGGAGGCCAGCTAAGAGGGCATTGCAGTAATCAATGCGGGACAAGACTAAAGAGACGACCAGTTTGGTGGTAGCTTCAGTAGTGAGGTAATGACGGATAGAACTTATGCGTCTTAAGCATTAATAAAGCATTATTGTACTGTATTGTAAATAATTATTGCTCTGGATATCCCTACCCTCAAACCCTACTCCATCCCTGTCCCCTAGAATCACCATCCTAAATCCCATATTTGATGATCACACTCAAATTCTAGTCAAAATAGTACGAGTCGACCCGTACCTCCCACAACAAAAGTCCTAATCTCCTATCCGAATTACATTACTACACAAAATACGAAACACAGCTTTTTTAAGATAATAATGTCTGCCTAATCAATTTTCGAGCTTCGTTCGCTACCACTATCTACGTATGATGAATTTCCCCATGGCAAAGAATCCACTGTTTGATGATGAAACTGTTTGTCGTTACATTCAGAAGACCAACCAAAATAACTTGACGGAACAACATCCAAAACAGACGTAATAAAATGGCAATCGTAACACAAAAATTGAATATCTTACACATTCTGGGCCTTCGTGGGCTAGGAGAACCAGTCTCTGCGTTTCTGTTTCGTCTGTCATCTTCTAAAGCTCTATTTTCAGCCATTAACCGTTGCTGGAGATCATCCAGCCTACTTAGAAATGAAGAAGTCGACATTTTGGATTGGCATCACATGATACGGTGCCAGCATCAAATTAGATAAATTCTTAGTTTCGAATTTAATCTTTTGTCGCAGGCCAACTGCAAAGTTTATTTCTCATGCAAATAAGAAAAATGGATTATTTGAAAGCGGTTTTTAATATCTAAAAGGAAAGTAAATGACCGATCTCTTCCTCAGTATTATCATGTCACCGTCAAATCCGTCTTTTCATACTGCTACGTAATGCTGTGGAAGAGGCAAAGATAACAAATAGCTCTGCTTCTCAGACGAGTGATCGTTCTTTAAGTATGCCACGATAGGTCAGTGATCAGAAACTTGTAATTAAGTTCGCCAGTTTCAGTTTGTCCAAGATCGGTGCAGAGGTGACAATCTGATGTTGCACCAAAACTTGTTTATAATGCAATACCATTTATTAACAACATGAGGACTAAGAACACATTAGTGCGTTTGCAATGATCGCAATAATGTCTTTGTCGGTTGTACGTCAACGCAGTCAACAAGATGAGGATTGCATCCCAAAGTATACCGTATTGTTTGGAGATCACATGCGTTTTTCTTTTTAGGAACATTCAGAGTTGTTCATATTTTTAAGCTTATCCTTCAGATCCCTTTCCCTCCTCTCTAAGCCAATCTCTGATCAACACACATGCCGGCGCACACAAAGACGGATACGCGGCGCTCTCCGCCATTCAGTACGCTCTGTGGGTTCGTGTAGCGACAGCAATTCTGACAGGTCAAAGAACACAGTGGGCCTCCCCTGCAGTCCCATCTGTTAAAATGCCTCAGCCTTAGTCTGTCCCAGTCATCCCCCAATTTTTCAATCCCCTAAACAACACTACCGGCGCCCACTAGCTGCACATTTGCCATGCCACAAAATAAAACTGCTGAAATAAGCACATCACCCATCTCAAGTCATTTCCTGGCTATCAACATGATTCTGTACCAACCCTACATCCAAGTGCAGCCAAAACTGGTACACATCTCAAATCACCATCTGCTTGGCAACTCAGGACAAAAAGAGTCCGCTGGTTAAGCCTAGTATGAATCAAAGTACCAAACATGTCTCTTCTCATCTATCAAGAGATTTTAAGCAATTTATTCCAGTATGCTGCCTCTGTACAAAATGCCAAAGAAGGCAGAAGAGTTATTTTAGAAACACCGGTCCTCTTACTGCCTCACCTACCTCATTTGAATATATAACGTGACCTGTCGGAGAACTTTCCCACCTGAACACCATTCAATCTGCCATCAGTGCAATCCTTAGACACTAGCTAAGTCAAAACCCAAAGTGACACCATTAAATGTTGCTGCATCTGTATGTTATGACCCATTATGTGTAGTGTGTTGTGGCGTTCACTGTGCTGTTTATGTTTTGGGTCATGCATATCTCTGATGCCAAGAAAAACAGACTAGATATGGTCAGAATGCATCCAAAATTGGCATGTACATCAAGTAATATATCTGATTCTTAGAAATGTTGCATTTGAGGCACAGGCACATACAAGTTTGTTGTTGTTGGTTTTTTTTGTAGCTGCTCCCATAAGAACGCACTCAAATGAGCTTTGGCGGCTGATTTCACGCTGAGGTCAGCTGTCTGATGAAATGAACCTGCGGACACTGTTTCATTGTAGTTTTGATCTTGACCTTTGACCTTCCCCACCCCCACCCCACCCCAGCCCGCAATTCAATAACTGAATGAGTGCATTTTTTCATGCATTTAGTAGTAAACTGAACGCCCCAAACCCCACCCCTTTCAAGGTCAAGGTCAAAGGTCACAAGTGGAACGAAAATTACGGGCTCGGATGTGGGTCAACCGACTTTCTATAAGCGTTCTTCCTAAATCAACCTCAGCTGTCGGAGAGAGAGAGAGAGAGAGCTGTTCAGTCTTCAAGTTGTGTCAATTCATGTATAACAATGACGTGTCTGGTGCTTTGCGTCAGTCACTCAGCAACAATGTGTAACAACAGCAACAATGTATATGTGGCTTGCGCTTCAGTTTACGTCACTGTCGCTGAAGTCGAGAAATCTTCGTGTGGACATTTTTTTCTGCGATGAATTATTTTTTTACAAACACATTTAATAGATACAAAGCTGGTTAACGTACTCATCCGATATCTTTCTCGAAACTAGCCGCTGTATTCAAAATTTCAAATGGATAGAACACAAATTACGGACTCAAATGAGGGTCAACCGACTTTGTATAAACAGCAGTTTTTCAGTCTTTTTAATGAGTAATCCAATCTAAAAATGCTGAAAAGTACTCCGAAATACATCTTGAAGGGAGCATTTCCTAATCAGTTTTCAGTTTGTATGTACACAGACACAGGAGAAACTCGTGTCTACATACATACACACACACACACACATACACACGACATTTCCTGCCAAATGTACGTTCAACAGCGCGGTTTGGCGTAGCTAGGCATGACGTAATTTTTATCGTGTTACTGACTTCACTATCAGAGTCAGATGTGTGCACGGCCGCCTATGTTTGTCATTTCAACATGCTAAGGAACGTGCTCCGACCAGCGCCCATCTCAAAGTCTACTGTATTTTCATTTATTTCAATATGATAGACACTAATAACGCTCGCGAGAACCCGACTCTTCATGCAGTAATGGAAAGAAGAAGAAGGAAATTTAACAAAACAATTTTACAATTTGTATACGCTTTTTTTTTCTTAGTTCATTTCTTTTCTTTCAGCTCCCTCACTGAATTGTTCTGCTCAGAGTCATAATATGTGTCCAGCGGCTTTATGAGAGGAGATTTCACATCAGTTCTGACCCGCAGAGACCCCTCCCTGCCCCCATTTTTATTTTATTTTCAGTTGCGCCGGCCGGCTGCCCCATGCTGCTACACGAGTCCACACTCAGAGCGTACTATGGCGGGAAGCGCCGTGTGACGGTCCGTCTTTGTGAGTGTGTGCCGACGTGCCGTGTGTGTTGATCAGGGGTTGGCTTAGATAGGAGATTGGTTACACATTGCTTAACGTCCCGACAGCAACAAGACTTTCTCAGGACGTGCCTGCACTGCTTGTAGTGGGGGAAAAAACAAAACAGAATATTGAATATATGTCAGTCGCCAGCCGGTATAATACGCTAAATAAACCTAAGATCAGTTAGCAACACACACACAATATCAAGAGTTACAGGCAGAGCAGACAGTAGGGCGAGTTTAAAAAAAGGAAAATACAGGTGAATGGACTAAGGGTAGAGAGAAACACATGCCCCAGAATAGAGGGGAAAATCCACCCTGTGGGGCTGACCAGGTCAGTGACCGGCCCTGGGAACTAATAAGTAGTTAACCCCACCCAAGTCCCCCACGGCAGACCCGGGTGGGGGTTTCGATAGGAGGGAAATGGATCAGCATAAGCCTAAAAATATAAACAACTCTGAACGTTCCTAAAAGATAAATGCATCTGAGCTCTAAACAATACGGTAGACTAGTTGGGATGAAATCCTCATCTTCTTGTCTGCCGTATTGAAAATACATTAGTCTTTGAAATGGGGCTGGTCGGAGCGCATTCCGGACCATGCACATGACGTTTTTGGCGTGAGTCCCTCTTGAAAGCTACCAACGGAGGTTCAGAAAAGATAGCAGCAGATTCTTGACTGGATAATAATAATAATAATACCGTTATTATATGGGCGCTTTTTCTAAATTTTTTGGGAAATCGACTCAAAGCGCCGCGCCTGAAACCCAACACACACACTCACGAAACAGACACGAATTTACGCCATTTAAGACAAACACAGTACAAGACAAACGAAGGGCCAGTCAGCTACTGAAGTTACAGAGATTTTTGATCGCTTGTATTTGAAATTTGTAAAGTGGCCTGAGACCGGTACCAAAGTGGGGGGGGGGGGGGTGGAAGAACCGGAGTACCCGGAGAAAGAACCCCCGACGACAGAAGACCCCAGTTAGAAAGAAGGATTTTACGCACCGGATTGGTGTGGGGATGGTAGATCATGGTTACGATAGGCCTGTCACTATCAGCGGTAGGTTTAGTCTGCAGTGTACTCGCGCGACTAAGTTTTTGAACCGTTTGGAGAGATCCTTGAACAACAGTATGTGGGTAATGTCTGTCGATGAAAAATCCAGCCATTTCTTTGGATTGACGACATTTCAATCAGGCCGACCACTCCGTCTCGGACATTCGGGTTAAAGGCCTCTGGCTTATGCAAGCCAGTAATGTCTGGGCCAGGAAAGATCGTGAAAAATTTCTGATTAATAAACTGGGCACTGTGGCGCCACTCGGGATGAATATGAAAGATTAACATTTTTTACCTTGCTTGTGTCTGCTACTTTACCTCACTGTTTTACTACTCACTAACCAGTTAGGTGAGGTTGGCGCTGGTTGATATGTACATTTCCCTTAGGGACTTTCTCAGCGCTGGCCGAACGTTTAGTTGGATCCCTTGCCCTTCCCTGTCGGGCGCCGGGTCTCCGGCTCACGGTTTGATACGCGGTTTTGGGGCGAGGCGATCGTATGCATCCCTTGGGGATGTATGTGGTCGTCTTGTTGCGTGCCTGTGTGTTTTTCTGTGGGCTAGTGGGTGCCTGTTGGGTGAGGTTGGTGGCTCTGGCTGGTTGTCTTCCGCCCCCAGCTTACCCCCTTTTTTTTTTTCCCTCTCTTTCCTTCTACCTCTCTCCCTCTTTCTCCCCCCCCCCCCCCTACCCCCTTTACCACTTCTCTCTAGCCCTCTTTCTCTCTTTACGCTGTTTCCTTTTCCCTTCTTCCCCTTCCTCCTTCCTCTTTCCCCCCCCCCCTTCCCCCCCACCGCCCCCGTCTCTCTCTCTCTCTCTCTCTCTCTCTCTCTCTCTCTCTCTCTCCCCCCCCCCCCCCTTATTTTTTGAGTTACCCTTGAAGACGGTTTCACAACTACCTACTCTCCACTTTTACCTATATTCTCTTACTGAATTTGATTATTTGCTTTGTTTTCATGACTTATTACTTGTTGTGTACCGTGCTAAATGCTGGGTTTTTTTTCCCCGGGGTCCTCCCGTTTTTCCCCGAGGTAGTTCTCAACTTGAAGGTGATATAAAGTTTGCCTTCGGGTTGGTGTTTAGCAGGCTTTGTGTATTAGACACTCAGCCTACTTCGTGCCCAAGGGTACTCCCCGTTCGTTCTCTCTCTCTTTCTCTCTCTCTTTCTCCTTTCTCTCTCTCCGTCTCTCTCTCTCTCTCTCTCTCTCTCTCTCTCTCTCTCTCTCTCTCTCTCTCTCTCTCTCTCTCTCTCTCTCTCTCTCTCTCTCTCCGAGTCTCTCTCTCTCTTTCTCTGGCCTCATCTACACGCCTTTTCTTTCGCTCGCTCCTGCACGTACTTGCACACTCTTGTCTCTCGTGTTCAGGTTCTTTCCGAGTCTCTCTATTACGATTTTTCGTTGACATCATTTTTACTTTTTGCGCACTTTTGTTCTTCCTTTTCTTTTATTTTACGTCACCTCCTTCAGTTGCCACATTCCTTCTGCCAATGAAGATAAGTAGCGGCTAATCTCTCTGTTTGTTTGTTTGTCTATTTTGACAAAGGGTATTTACCCGAAATATTAATAAATTGTGTTGTACCCGTCTTTTCTAAGCGTGTTTCTTCTCCGTTCGGTACTTCTTTGCATATTACACGCTTGGCAGTCACCTTTTTGGTCGTTTACATAAGCCTACACTCTACAGTTTGTCTAGGCTGTCGGGTACGATTAGGTCAGTTGTAACCTGTATGCCCTAGGTGTGAAAATCAGACAATTTTCTGCACCACTTTTTCGGAGTCATTTGTAAAACAGCTAACATAACTTTAATTTTTCTTTTAGTCGTTTTACGAAAAAAACTATCTTCTCTTTAATACCCGCATTATTTTTCATAAACTGATTAGTGTGTGTGTGTGTGTGCGCGTATTGTTTGGAGCTCACATGCGTTTAACTTTAGGAACATTCAATTGTTCATATTTTTAGGCTTATTATGCTGATCCATTTCCCTCCGCCGAGCAGCGAAACGACGTCACTTCAAGCTTTACGTCATGGCACCATTAGTCCCAGGACTCGACGCCGTGTCAGCCCATCGTGACGACTCGATGTTATACGTCACTCACCGCAGTACTAACATTTGACGTGTCAGAGAATCAACGTTGCAATTTCTTGCTGATTTTCATGGCTAGGGCTTACAGGTCACAATTTGACCTAATCCTACCCCAGGGCCAGGACAAACAGCAGGCTTATGCAAACACTGTTTATGAAACTTAAACAGAAAATAGAGGTTGAAAACTCTTTAAATTAGATGCAAGGATGACGTTTCCGATCAAGATCCTTCTTCAGGTGACATGGAAACAAACGCAGAACAGAAAAGAACACACGTTAGAAAAAACGTCATGTACAGAGATAATTTAGAATGACGTAAACAAAAATAAAAATTAAATGACGCAAATACACATGCGCAAAGCACGTAGCACAAAACTTACGTCGACATACATACACGTCACTGCATACATTCGCATTCACTCGTCTGCTGATTTAAAAAAAAAAATGCTTATTGTCCTATGAAAGCTACAACACAGATTAGGAGATAGATGAACCATTTGGGTTCAAGGGTGGTGCCAGAATAGTGGCGCCTCAGGCTATTCCGGCACCACCCTTGAACTATCATAGTCAAATTAATTTCAAGCAGTAGTGTCTCAGGATGAAAGGGGTTAATGACCTGTACCTGTAACGTATAGGAACAGGTAATTAAGGCCTTGGCGCCATGAGGCGCCAAGCTATTCACATGCCACTCTTGAATTATCATGGTCGATCCACCTCTTGCTGTTTGCATTGGGGCTAAATGGGTTAACTCATTCTACCCCATCACCGAAATCCCCAGACTTTGCCGCTGTTCTCTGAAGACTGCTTTGCAGTGCAGGACACAGATCGACCATGATAGTTCAAGGGTGATGCCAGACTGAATAGTTTGGCGCCCATAGGCGCCAAGCTATTCTGGCATCGCCCTTGAACTATCATGGTCGATCCTTATCTTGCTGTGGTGTGTCTGGCGTAGAATGAGTTAAGCAATGTACAACCAACCAACTTTCGCTGTTTGCATTGGGGCTAAATATGATGGGTTAAGCAATGTACAACCAACCAACCTTCGCTGCCCGAGTGGCCGCAGATTGTGAGTTTCAGCGCCAAAGAACGTCAGCCGTCGAAGAAACGTGTATTCACAGTGGTCTCAGCAAGTGATCCATCAGAGCACGCTCATGAGGATATATGCCTCTTTGCTTCTTGCATATGGGCATTGTTTGCTATGGTCTGTCGGTGCAGGGGTGACAACACACAGGACACCTTGCGATGTCAACCTTTTGTAAGATTGTATTATTTTAACCCTACATTGGTCACGTGATTTGGGTCGAGGTGAGTCCTGCAGTGAAGGGGTCAACAGAGGCCATTAACCCTTATCATTCGAAATACGACAGTGTGTGAAATAAGTGTGACTAAAATAGTTCAAGGGTGGTGCCAGCGGAATAGCTTGGCGCATCTAGGCACCACCCTTGAACTAAAGCCATTGGTCTATATCCTTATCTATAAGTACTATAATGTAGCTTGCATATGGCAGTGTCACAAATTTGAAGCTTTTAGCCTCAGTATATGAATTAACCCTTTCACACTGCTGAGAAAAATTGAGTACCACCCAACTGCAAGAGGTACAGATCCTCATTGGTCCCCACAAGTGCAGGGGCTCATGAGGATCTATGCCTCTTGCTGAACCACTTTCTGTCCATGGTCCTTGGACAGCTGGGGATCGTTGATGTTTCATTTACAAGGATTCTAAAAGCTCAGTCTGCATCCAGTGGCTGTACTGGGGTTCTGCTGTGCTCTCTGCTGCAATCCTTGAGCATGTATTTTGTGGAGTATGCATATGAAAAAGGTGTTGATCTAATAAAGATACACTTCCTTGCGTTCTGTGTGTTTGTGTTCAGGTCGGTCTCATTATATCACTATATGGGAGCCATGAAGTCCAACCACGGGGTTGGTGTTGACATATATATGTGGTACTACATAGACTTTTGAAGAAAAAACACACACTAAACAAACATTCATCAGCTGATGCCAGCCTTAGCCCACCTGTGCGCAGGCCAGTTACGGCTGATGTTGGCTAAAGGAATTTCACTCATTGGGTATGAACTTGGGAGTCTCTCACATGACCGCATTATATTAAATGTTGCAACATTCTAATGTGCTTAATAGTAAGGCTGACCTGTTTATGTGAAAGCATGTTTAATGTACTGCGGTTCACGTTTGGATGAAATTACTCGTTCAAGGCGCCGCGCATCAATGGATGCAAAAGTATTGTATAACATTGCCGGTGGCAACGCCATTCACTTTAGCAGCTGTTGATGCGGGGAGCCCCTATTTTATTCAGGACACCTATTTTTGTGATATATATCCAGAGTTTGTTATAACAAGCCAATTAATGGAGTGCAGTTGAGACCTCTGAAAAAATGGTTGTTACATCCGATCTTGTTATGACCATAGTTTACCGAGCTAAAGAAATTTGAAATTTTTGGAATCATCAGAAACAGTAAAGTTCCGATGATTCGCAAAATATCATTTCTTTTGCTCCTCAGTATATATACAGGTATATACTGCACACTGTATATAACTGACCATGCATAAAGGAGTGTGAAATATTTAACAAACAAGATGGACACATTTTGGGGCTTTATGTTTTATTAAAAATCCATTCATGGATCGAATTCATCAGCAACAAGACAAACCAAATGTTATGCTGGGCTGATCAGTACAGCTGTCTCATCACACCTAAAATCAAAATTTCTTATCGCTTCTGGTGTTTTTATGGTGTTCAGTACATGTTAGCACACACACACACACACACACACACACACACACACACACACACACACACACACACACACACACAGTCGCAGAAACAAACGTGCACACACAGTAAACAAACAACACAATGCAACACACACACACACACACACACAGACAAATCACTCGCAGTGTAGCAGTAGTTGTTTTATTCAAGGCGGTATTTCATTAAGAATCAGGCAGACATCAATAAGAAGAAAGAAATGAAGGAATAAAAGTGGGAATCTCAGAGAGGAGGAGGAATAAAATGCAGTAAATTCATTGCACAAGGCCGTTGAAACCATGGAATTAATGATCATCCAAAATGTAATAAAATGTCTTTGATTTGTTCAACTCTTCAAGTAACAATGAAAACGAAATGTGCAGTGGACATTACATTTGTAAGCCAGAGAGCAAAAATGCTTGGGCCATGTCAACCAGTGTAAGCACACACCCAGCCTGGTTGTCTCCCCTGGTTCACTACCCAGTACGCAAAGGCCATCGGGCTACAGCGGTACCCAGTATGCAAAAGGCTATTAGGCCGATCAGCCCAATAGCCTTTTGCGTACTGGATACTACTGTGGTAACAAGTCGAAGAAGACAACAAGACAGCCCAGCCCTGTATGGGCCCACTACAGCCGACATCCGACCTTGCACCTTTTGCTTCCAGGAAAGCACACTGAAAACGCTGAGACAGCAAGTGAACAGTAAATAACGATGGCTACCATAATGCTACTGTAAGCAGTGGTGAATCCACTAGTGAGGCTTGCAATCAAAACACTGCGTTCTCGTCAGTTTACAAACAATAGAGTTTTTTGTTGCAAAAAGGTGTAGGGTAAAGAAATAACGTAAAAAAACTGCCCAGCAGTCTTTTATTAATTTCAGTCTTTAAAATGAATAAAGATTTGAAGAACTGTACAAGTGGTACATAGGTCCATGGAGAAACACCAGAATGAGTTTATACATCTGAACCGTTACCGTAATTCTTTGGGTGTTGGTAGCGGTTTTCGTCACGATGATTCCTGCAGGAATCATGACTAAAACCCCTACCAGCACCCAAAGGGTTAATATTCTTCCTAAAGACATCACAATGGGAGATGGATTAGCCAAGACAGTTTAAGATTTGTTTGGTACATGGCACCAATCTAATCTGGCTCTACCCTAGAAATATACTGACAAGCAAAAGAAATGTGACATCAAAATCATCAGAAACCAGTGTTTCCAACGATTTTCAATGATGTTGCATTTCTTGTGCTCTTAGTATAATTATGTATTGTGGCCAAACCATTTCCAATAGCAGGTACACAGTGTCAATAAATGTCTCCAAACTTTACAGAATTAAGTCATTATTAGCTGTGGATTCGGTAAGGAAGGAATATTAACCCATTACATCCTGAGGCTGACAGTTTTCAAATTTGTGTACTGTGCTATGAAGGCCACATTACAAATGAGGAAACGGATCAATCATTTCAGTTCAAGGGCAGCGCAAGAATAGCTTGGTGCAGAGAGGCGCCAAGTTATTCTGGCACTATCCTTGAACTATCCTAGTCACATTTATTTCATGCACTAGTGTATCAGGATGAAAAGGGTTAAAAGTCACAGGAGAAACATCCACTACTGCTTTAGAAATGATAACGCTCCGTCAACAATTTTTATCAGACTTTTTTTCCATCAGATAATTCCATTCTTGAAACACTGCCTGATGTACTTTCTTTTGTGATATTCATTTTATGTAAAGAAATTCATCTATGTGTGAAAAATATTCCAAGCCAGCATTTTAAAAAACCCGAAAATTAGTAGGCTAACGTGAGATAGGGCACACATACAAAAAAAAGAAAAAAAAAAAAAGAAAAAAAAAGAAAAAAAGAAAAAGAAAAGACCAACGTGCAAGGTGTGAAAAAGTTCACCAATGCTGAGTGGGTGCAAAGGGAGGGATTAATTAAACTTTCATTAGCCCCAAACATAAAATGTAACCACATTACTACAGATTTCAATCGCTTTGCAAAACAGTAAGGTCAGTGATTTGAATGTTATGCATTAAAATTTAGCTTAAAGGTGGAGTTAAAATGGTCATAAATACAAGTACGTTAAATTCAGTTTAATAAAAAATCTTGTCACAGACAAGCAAGAAACAATATCGCCTTCTCGCAAATACCTTTCATAACATCAACCATTCATTTTTAACCCATTTAACCCCACAGCCACATTTCCAAAGTTTGGAGGAGTCCTAACGACTGGACCAGTTGCAGGGGATGGGTCGACTATAATAAATCAAGGGTATTGTCAGATTAGCTTAGCGCCATCAGGCACCAAGCTAATCTGGCCCTACCCTTGAATTATCATGGTCGATCCATCTCCTGCTGTAGAGAGCCGGGGCTAAATGGGTGCCTTTGTGCATGCAGTCACTGGCAATGTTCACAGTATCGGTGTCTGCATGCACAAAGGCATCACAAGTTGTCGATTTATTCAGAATGGAATAATTTGTAAATAAAACTTTCTCAATACAGATTCAAAACAGAAGCAACAATCTTCATATATCAGCTGAAATAGACAATACAGACCGGAAACACCCAAGTTCAAGACATTCTAACACACGAGCAATATTTTTTGTACATCAGATGTAAAGACATTTTTGAATCCGACAAAAAACAATCACTCAACAGCTAAAGGGAAGATGGTAGTAGACCACAGGACACTAGTAAGGGAGAGAATTATACTGTCACAGTTCTCTCCCTTAAGTAGCCACTATTCCTTATGTTATCCCTTGGATCTAAACGCTAGCAGTCGTCCTAATTCAAACAACGCAATCAAAACAGACTGAAACAGGTCAGCCAAGCTCAATGCAATACAAATGTAATCATGTTTGAATTAACCCAATGTGCCGTAAAACGCATTCTGGAGTTGTCACCTGAAGACTCCATTACAATCCAGGATATAGATGGACCATGATGGTTCAAGGGTGGTGCCAGAAAAGCTTGGCATCCATGGGCGTCATGTTATTCTGGCACCACCCTTGGCCTATCATGGTTGATCAAATATCTTGCGATGGCATGTTAGAGCTAAAGATGTAAATTCACATTAACCTTCCTGTGCATGCAGCCACCAGAACTACATGTAAATAGTACCTGTGGCTGCATGCACAAACGAGGTTGAAAGAAATTTGTATTGCATGAAACCAGAGAGAAACTGATCACTCACAAAATCAATCCAAACAGACAAAAACGTACTTCACAGGCGTGTGAGTGACTGAGCCAGGCTCGATACAACAGAAATGTAATACAGCATAATCTTGATCAATTCACGCTAGAGATTCAATGCATGGTTCATTGATATAATGTAGAAATATAACAAGTCAATCTTGAACACCAGTATGTACAGAGAAATAATTGAAGGGGGCTACACAGTTCCAACACCGCACGTGCAGAAAACGGAATGAAAGGAAATTTGCATAGAAAAACTTGAATGGCTTGTTGAATTGAAATGCATGCAGACAACAAATCAATGCTGTTCTGTGATTTTGGACCTTGTGGCTGTGGAGCCAAAGGGACCAAAATCACAGGCCAGCATGCAAATTATGAAGGTAAAAAGAGTGGAAAATACAAGCACAAGCACGGTCATAATGGCATGCAGAGTGCAAATTCACAGAGCATAGGGAGTAATCGGAACATCTCAACATTTGAGAGAGAAAAATGGTTCTTTTCTCATATAGGGCTCGGGAAGTTCCCCACGTTGCCTAGCAGCGTCGGCGCGTCAACCGCTATCTTAGGAGGATAGAATAGTCTTAAGATAGTAGCGAAGTAGTGTTTCAACATGTTTTTCTTCATGTTTCTTCCTCTTTGGAAACAAACAAAAACAGATTCTGGTTAGCGGTTTCCTAAGGTGATGGCAAGACTTGCTGTTATTGCCTACAGCACGTCAGGACTTTCCTGACATTGTCCTGACAGGCGATTTCCCCATGAGGGCATTATCGCAAATCCTCTCAAGATGGCCGCCACGACTAGCGTGATGAAGTCAGCTTCCCGAGCCCTATTCCCTCATATATTTCCATAGTTTCCTGATAAAAAAGTTTAATGTCATCTTCATAATAGCATGTGTTAACACTTTCCACCCGAGGACCGAAATCCCCAAAGTTTGAAGTTGCCTCTGAAGGACTGTATTACAGTTCTAGAGACAGATTGAGCATGTTAGTTCAAGGGTGGTGCCAGAATAGCTTGGCGCCTAAGGGCACCAAGCTATTCTGACACCACCCTTGAACTATCATGCTCGATCCATGTCTTGCTGTGGTGCATCAGGGCTGAATGACTTAAAAGATGTACTGGTTGACATTTAACCCCTTCCCTGCCACTGGATGCATATTTTGTCTCTAAAATCTCTGTTGACTCAATGACCAAATGCCTCAATCATCCAGCGGACAAGGACTGATAATGAGTGATTTCAGCAAGAGGCATAGATCCTCATGAGCCTCTGCAACTGCGGGGCTCATAGGCATCGATACCTCTTGCATTTGGGTGGTGTTCAGTTTTTCTCATCAGTTAAGGATTTAAATAGGACACTTTTTTATTTTTTAAAATATTTTTTATACACCACTGTCATAATGTGGCTGAAACTGTACGCGCGCATGTGATCCCAACAAAAGCAAATCTGTCAGCCAGACTGACACAATAAAGTTTTTGATTTGGAATTTGGAATTTTCGTCCAACTATGATTTTAAGCCTAGTACTGAGTTCGCCAGGCCTGTAGATGCACCCACGGCCCAAACCCAGAGCAAAAGAAAGAGAAAAAGCCCAAAACCCAACAGTTCAGCATTTGAAAGTGAATGCAAAAGTGTCAGAAATATATAAATGCTTGTAGAGGCAGACAGAGAACTGGCATTACAGTATCAGAATTACAAAATTAATTCTGAACGTTTTACCCTCTGTTTAGATAACGTGTCTACAACGTAACAAAACAGGTATGCATTCCACAAACACATCATTTAACTCACTCAGCCCGACGGCCGTATTTCCCAAATTTTGGAGGCGTCATCTAATGACTATGCATCAGTTGCAGGCGATGGATCGACCATGATAATTCAAGGGCAGTGCCAGATTATCTTGGTGCCAAGCTAATCTGGCACTACCCTTCAATTATCATGGTCGACCCATCTCCTGCTGTAGTGCGTCAGGGCTGAATGGGTTAAACTGTAAACAAGAGTAACACAATGACCACAGGAGAACAGGAATATATCACATTGGTTAGTTTACCGATAAGGGAGAGATCCATAACACAGGTGTAAAATAACTATAAGAAAACCCAACAAAATATAAAATGAAACAAGAATAAACATGAATAACTGGGGAGTGTTAAGCACAACATGGGAATGACAAAACAAAAAACCCATGCCCCTTGGGCCGATGTCAGCTGAAGTAGCGCACAGTTGTGCGCAGCCCCACTGCGGCCGACGTCGGCCCAAGGACCTTTGCGTACTCTGTGTAAAATAGAATAAAGCAAGAATGTTAACGAAGGATTGGTAAAAAAAAAAAAAAAAGAGTTCACTATGAACTGTCGTACAGGGACGGGGTAGTGGTTTAAGCAGCGGGATTTACACAGCCACTCCTGACAAAATTCAGCAAGAGACGCACCACCCATGACGGTCTAAAGGAAGTGCCTGGTTAGCTTGGTGCCTTACAGACACACAATCCTAGGCCTAGGTTGGTTGTTCCATCTTACAATGATATATAAACTCCTTCACTGTCGGTGGACGCAGGCCGCATTTCTGAAATTGTTTATTCAAAGCCAAAAAGCAGACGAGGGAAGATGGCTGCAAAGTGGTATCAGCAATAGGCATAGATTCTCATGAGCCCCCGCAGTCGCAGGGGCTCATGAGGATCTATTCCTCTTGCTGTTGGATCGTGTTCAGCTTTTCTTGGCTGCAAAGGGGTTACTGGTGAACATGAAGTTAAGACATAATGGTCCCCCAATTATGTATGTCCATTTTATGGAATGTGAGTGCACTGATTCTGAATTCTTCAAATCTTTGGTCCCTCAAACGTTTTAAATTTCTATATGATGTGCTTAACCCTTTGGCTGTCGGTAGCATTTTTTGGTCATGATGAATCCTGCAGGACTCATCGCCACAAAAACCGCTACTGACAGCCAAAGGGTTAAATTTGGAAAGACATTCTGATACAAGCAGCAGTAAGATTCACACTGAAGATTTCACACAGTGAATCTCTGGGTTAGGACAAAAAGAGAAACAAGTATTTGTGTACTGGTCTGTGATTTTGGACCTTGGGACATTAAGCCATAAGGTCTAAAATGACAGACCAGCATGCATACCTGCACAACAGTGAACACACATAAAAGTATGCATGCACTTCACAAATGCAGAATTCGATTGAGATAGCCTAGCGGAAAATGTTCCACAGTTTAATACTTTGAATTCTACACTACATAGTCCCATCTGAGCATAAACGTCCTGGGTTTTAATATCAAATTTGGACAACGTTAAAAAAAAGTTACAAATGCAGAGAGAAGAGATGAAACTGTGCAAACTTTCCTGTCTTGTAGTATGTGATTCTATCTGAAAAAAAAGGATCATGAGGATCAAAGTCACATGCGGATATATCGATTTAGTACATAAAGTGTCTAAATTCAAGTTTAATAAAACAACTGGAAATTTCTTGTCTAGCTTTAAAAAAATGGAATCCATCAGGATGGCCTCTATTCATCATATGTTTTAACATTATCAGCAAAAGCAAGCTGGATTAGATTATTTTTGGTCAACAAATTTCACTCCACTAACAGTACAGAAATGAAAGGAAAGCAAAGAGGTAAGCCAATATTTTTGCGTCAATTTCGGTCTTTTAGTTCTTGTGCATGCAGCCACTGTTATCGCTTAATACAGTACCACACACAAGGGAGCTAAACGTTTAAATTTTCAACAAGGATAGATATGCTAAAATGAACAACCGTTTTTGACAAAATCAACGACCAGGTACACAATATCACATCATCAAACGAGCGTAGAAATATTTCAATAACAAACATGGTTAAGTCATCTATTGAAACACAGTCATGCAGTCATGTATCACACTAAAACTTTAAAGCAAACACTTTCCACAATCTGCTGTACTACCGGTATTCAAACATGCATTATATATTCACAAGCAAATGAAATGCAGCAGCATCAGAATCTCTTAACCCATAAAGACATGCTACGACAGGATGTGGATCAGGATGTGCAAGGGTGCCAAGCTGTTCTGATACCACCCTTGAACTATCATGCTTGACCTGTCTCCAGAACTGTGACGTAGATGTAAAGAAATTGATAATATCATCCGCAGGATGTAATGAATTAAATTGTTTCCAATGAATCCCATGATGTTACATTACAATTTAAGTATTTCTGATGTTGCTACATTTCTTGTGCTCGTCAGTATAGTTTCACCTAACACTTATACTCTTAAGACACCACAGTGGAATATGGATCACCTATGATCCCTCAGTCAAGGGCAGTGCCAGATTAGCTTGGCACCTGGATAGGTGCTGAGCTAACCTGGCATTACCCTCTCACAGTCATGGCTGATCCATCTCCCACAGCTCGTACACACGCCATACATATGCCTCTCACAATTGGGAAAGTCATAATAATTAAGTGTGAGTGAAAGTTTCAGAAAGAAGTATGGCAGAGAGAGGTGAAATTAATATATATATATATATATATATATATATATATATATATATATATATATATATATATATATATATATATATATATATATATATATATATATATATATATATAAATAAGGGAATGTACTGCAACAGGATTAGTGGTAGTATATAATACAAAGATCTGTGTCGAGAAAGAAAACGTTTTTTTTTTCTCAAGATGATAAAGCTGAGAAAAAGTGATCACACATAAACAGACACCAACCATTTTAACAGTTAAGCACAAGTAAACATTAACCATCTCAATAGTAAAACACACATAAACAAACATGAACCATCTCAACAGTAAAATGGCAGTAATTGTATTTAATAATCAAACACACGGGCTCACTCACTCATAAGAGCACAATACGTAAGGGAGACCATTAGTTAATTCAAAGTACACATATTTAATTGTAAGCGAAAATGTGAAAATGGCATGAGCAAATCGGAGCAGAATAAAAAGGAGAAACTGCGTTCAAGTTTCGCTCACTGCAATATCGAAGCGCTGGCACTCGTCACAAGCACTTATTCACTTGAAGAGGCAACACCCAAGAAGTCAGCAAGTCATGATTATGGTCCTCTTGTTAGCAATTATGCAGTCTGTCAACAGACTTGTACGGACTATTCATTAATCTGACACACTAGTGATTATCAGTCACACAGGGTGCAGAATTTGATTCCAAGAAGCATAGATCCTCATGACCCACCACATGCGGGGGGTCATGAGGATCTATGTTTCTTGCATAAATTAACCCCCTTGTGCATGCAGCCATCGGAGGCTGCAAGCACATGGCGATTAAAGATGCTCAGACACACATCATGCAATCTGAGGATCTGAAATCTAGTTTTCGTTCACTCTAGCTCCACAGGAGAATATCGACTCACAGATTCAGTGTGCGAGTCGACACACTAAAATGTGATTCACAGCTAAATTTCATACGAGACCCAATCCTAGACAGACTAACATACATCACCCGATCATAGCAAACGAGGCCATCATCCACACTCATCCAAACAAACCGCGATAAATGAGCGACAGCACTTTTCTACACAGAACTGACGTTTCTTTAAACACACTTGAGCCAAGTCAGCAGTAAACGTGTACAACTTCACTGCCTTTTAATCTGCAGTCATAGCGGCCAAACTGCTTCAGTCTATGCTACGCCCGTTAGTCTATCACTACGACTTGTAAACCGACTTCCATTTCGCACTGGACTCAACACTGATGTGCCCTGGTCTGTGATCCTGGATCTTATGACTAGGCTGAGAGGTCCAAATTCACAAGAGCGAATATCAAGTTGTGTGCCATTCTGCAATATTGGGACATATAGCTCTACAGAGCCAGTGCAGCTAGCAAATCATGTTCCTAGGCCATAAGGTTGAAACCACAGACCCTACACCAAAATGTGCTGGTCTATGATTTTGAACCTTGCAGCTGTAGCCACAAGTTTCAAAATCATAGGCCAGCACACAGTCGTTTCTGGGAAGGGGCGACATATGTTGCGGAATCACAATCAACACCAATCATCATCTTCATCCGAATCCTCTTTCAGAGGTACGTTAATATCACTCCTCATCTCGTATCGTTCAGGTCTCTTTCCCTTAGGTTTGAAGCCGTTGGGCAGTGTGGCTGACGGCCGACCCCTACCCCGGGTGGTTTCTGGGGTCCCCCCGGCTCCGCTAGAGTCCGACGGGACATTGTCAAACTGGTGAGCTAAAATCCGACTGCGATCGGAAGTCCGTAGATCCGGGGAGTGCCCGCTGGGTCCACGCGGAGACCCTCCCCTCTCGGGCCGCGTCCTGTCTCTATCCCCACCCCTCTCCCACGCCGGGTCATCGGGGTAACCCGACCCCCTACCAGAAGTCCTGCCTTGCGGCTTGGCGTGGGGGTTGCCTGCATCACCCTTGTTCAGACTGTTTCTCTCCGTAGGGCTGTAGGGTTCGGGGCGTGCCAGCCTGCCTGGGGGAGGAGCATGATGGGCAGGGTTACCCCTTGCTGCAGCTACACCCCCGCGGGACGGCGTTTGTTGAGGGTTGGTACCTGGCCGGGCCCCATTCCCACCACCCGCCACCCCACGGGAGACATCCTCGCCCTCAGTGTTTCTAGGCAGACGGGTGGGGGAGGCTGAGAGACGGGGAAAATTGATGCTGGAGGGGGAGCGGGGGGGTTGAGGCAGTGTGGGAGAGGGCATGACGCGCGGCATCGTCTCCTTCAGCTTGGGTTGTGACAAGTTCAGTGAAGCAGGTTTCATAGCCGGAGACGCCCCCACCACAACCCCTGCACCTATACCCCCACGCCCAACTGGCACTGCCACGTGCCCTGGCCCCATCCCTGGTGGCGGGGTGGTGGGCACGAAGGGGACGGCCGGCAGCTTGCGGGGCGTGCGTTTGGGTGGGGACTGGGCAGGGCTGGGGGAAGGGCTACGTGAGCGGTCAATGAGATTGGTGGATCCGTAGTACTCCTGCTGCGAGGGCGACTGTGATGTGTTAGGGGAGGGGGTGCGGGAGCGTGTCTCCAGTGACGTGGACCGATAGAACCCATGGTCGTCCCGCCCCCGACGGTGCATGATCCCTGGGCTGGGTAAGGGGGACCCCAGGACTGGAGACTGTGACTGTAGTGGAGGTCGTGATGACCTCATGCGACTGCGGCCCCGCATCTGTGGTGATGATGACAAACTGACGCTGTCCTCATGCTTGACTGTCAAAACAAACATCAGTGATTAGACAAACAATTAGGTCTTTTAAAGGAAAGGAAACAGTTAAGTTGCTCATATTAAAAAACTGAAACTTAAAAAAATTTACAGTTTTCTTCTTCTTAACTCATTCGCGAAATGCTGCCTCTGGATACGTGGCTTTAAGCCGCATATCCGAGGCAGCATGTCTCGAATGAGTTAACCCAACTCCTCGGCCGCACTTCTCAAATTTTGGAGGTGTCAATAATGACTATGTGCCAGCTGCAGGAGATGGATTCACCATGATAATTCAAGAGTAGTGCCAGATTAGCTTGGCGCCTGATGGTGTCATGCTAATCTGGTACTATCCCTGAATTAACACAGTCGATCCACCTCCTGCTGTATTGCATCAGGACTAAATGGGTGAGTAAAGGATGAGCCACTGTAATGCTGACCACACACTTCAAGACACCTGCCTCTTATCAAGAATCATACAAAACTTCCTAACCCTTTGGTTCCCCCACCCGGATCTGCCCTGGGGGACTTGGGTGGGGTTAACTACTTTTTAGTTCCCAGGTCAGCCCCACAGAGTGGGTTTTCCCCTCTATTCTGGGGCATGTGTTTCTGTCTACCCTTGGTCCATTCACTTGTATTTTCCTTTTTTAAACTCTGCCTACTATCTGCGCTGCCTGTAGCTCTTGATATTGGATGTGTGTTGCTAAATGGTGTTAGGTTTATTTAGCGTATTAGACCGGCTGGTGACGTACATTCAATATTCTGTTAAGTTTTTTTTTTTTTTCACAAGCAGTGCAGGCACGTCCTGAGAAAGTCTTGTTGCTGTCAGGACGTTAAGCAATGTCCAACCAACCAACCTAACCCTTTGGCTGTCTGTAGTGGTTTTTGTCACGATGATTCATTGTGACAAATACCACTACTGGCAGCCAAAGGGTTAAGGCAATAAAACTGACCAAAAATTGGGTGCAGCAGTTTGTAATGTTTTCTCAAAATTTATGCACTTTTCACACTTTTGTTAAGCTCGACCCTTGACTGTTAAGTAGTGAACCAAATTAGTATGCATGGAAAGGTCCAATCAACACCTTTTTGTGAAATTTGGTTGAAATGTTTTGCAAAACTGTTAATAAAAAATAAAACTTGACAAGAAATAAAACAGTCTCACACTATTTGCCAATCTCTTGTGAACCTTGACTTTTCAAGGGGTCATCCAAATTACAATGCATAGTTAGTTAGTTATTTGGTTTTAATGTGAAGCAGGTGACTAAGGCTATTACATGATGGTAGAATGCATAGGAAAGTCTTACTATCAGGTATCTCTGGACAAGTTTGGGTGTGAAGTTGTAAACAGTATTTTTTTTTTAATTGTCAAACAAGATGGGATGAACCATAACCCACAAAGTCCCTTCTATATGAGAGCTGTCCGCACTGTCAGTGGTCTCTACCTTTTGTCTTGGACCTGATTCTGATGTTGAATTATCTCCTATTGAAAAAGTCTCGCAGATCTGCCAATGCATCAGTGAGTTCTATAAGGGGCGCAGGAAATACGCTTCATTGATTTGTCAAACGTCATTTGTCATGACATAAGTTTTAGTTTTTATGTAATTTTATATTTAATTTTATGTGATATCAGTTTCACTTTCGCTTCATAGGCTTGAAAAAATGGTGACAAAACTAGAACTTCACGGTACAATTTCAGTCTTGCTATAATTTGTGTGAAAGCAGGTTGACTTTACCTAGCTACATGATATACTAAGTACACGGGTCACCTGCATGCTCTTCTGAAAGCGCGTTGATGTGTGTGTGCATGCTTGCATGCGTGCTCCAAACATCTCCAAGGGGCATAGATCCTCATGTGCCTGGAGGGCTCATGAGGATCTATTCCTCCTGGAGATGTGCACATGTATGTGTGAGAGAGAGCGGAGAGAGCCGCGCGCGAGAGAGAGAATGATGTCATATTTAGAGTATTATGTCAGTGTCTGCGTGGTGATGGAGTTGCCTCTTTTACGTCACCGCCGCTGTCTGACTTTCTTTAAAAGTAAAGGTTTTTAGTGTTTTAATTCTTTTCTGAAAAAAATTAATTTTTACTAAAGAAGATGAAAGGATACAAAGCTGGCTAACGAACTCATCCAATGTCTTTCTCCAAACTAGCTATATGCAAAAGTTCAAGTAAATATGACAAAAATTACAGACTCTAACCTGGATCAACCGACTTCCTATAAATGGTTGTTTATAAATGGTTGTTTATGTCTTCAATGAGACATTCAGTTACAATATGCTCGGAGGCTCTCTTAACCACCCACTTAAGAAAGTATTTCGCCAAGTTTCAAGCTTGTGTGTACATAAATATCGGAGATTCTCTTGTTTACATACATATGCACACACATACATACGCACATATGGCGCTTCACGCCAAATGTACGTTCAGCAGCAAGGTTAGCGTAACTAGACATGACGTAATTTTTATCTTGTTACTTTAATTGTTAGAGGTTTAGGTCGCCTGCCTTTGACATCATGGACGTGCTATTAAATTTAAATTTGCCCCACCGCGACCTGTCCTAAAAAGTTCCTTCTATAAATAGAAGGGACTTAAAAATGGATATTTGTGACCTATTTCCTGATCTCTTGTGACCCTTGACCTTTCTGAGGGCCAATCCAAATCTGAGTGCATAGGAAGGTCTTACCATCATGTACATTTGTACAAAGTTTGGGTTTGAACTTATCTTGAGAAAAAACAATTTTTGTCAAAAACAAATTATTTTTTAAAACCTATTTCCTGGTCTCTCGTGACCTTTGACCTTTCTGATGGTCCATCCAAATTAGTATGCATAGGGAGGTCTTAAAATTACCAGCAGGTATATTTGTACCAAGTTTGGGTTTGAAGTTGTTAATAGTATTTGAGAAAAAAATAAAAACATTTTGTCACAATAGGGCCTGATCCCCTGTGACCTTGACCTTTGAGAGAGGTCACTCAACTTGATATGTTTAGAAAGGTCATGCCACAAAGTATCCTTGGACCAAGCTTGAAGTTCAACTGGAAGACTGTGGTTTGAATAGTCTCTGAGAAAATGCCAACGTTTATGTTTACCACGGATGACAGACGGCAGCAGACGAAGGACAGGCAACCACTGGCCCACTGCCAAAGCACGTGAACCAAAAAGCACTATTTGAATACAACATAAACAGTAGGAGAGATGGCAATAAGGTGGGACGTTAGCGGCTATCTCTCATAAAACCAAAATAAATTTTGTAAACAAAACTGTGTTTTGCTCGCTCATGGCTACTTCCGCCAAAGACTACCAATGAACAATGAGCCTTATTTCTGAACGGATGAAGCGACTGGCATTTTTGCCATTAATTAACTAGTGAACAAACCAAAAGAACATGAATAATGGAAAATACATTTAAAATGTCAATGATCCCATTTAACCCCACAGCAGCATTTCTCAAATTGTGCAGGTGTCACTATGTACACATTTCAGGAGATGGATCGACCATGATAATTCAAGGTAGTGCCAGATTAGCTTGGCGCCCGATGGCGCCAATCTAATATGGCACTACCCTGGAATTATCATGGTCAATCCATCTCCTGCTGTCGGGCTTTGGGGCTGAGCAGGTTAACAAGCATTTTCTAAAACAAGAAGGAGAAGGATGTGCGTGCATGTGTAGATAATAACTGCAGTGTTTACCAAAAGGTTTGCGCCTTTCCTGATCAGCAATGGTATGAGCTTGATCCACAAGGTTTGACACTGCTGCCGCGAAACCCATCTCAAACCTCCGAGGTGATGGTGATCGACGGGAGGGAATGGGAGAGGCTCGTGGTGACCCGTACGGACTGTGGCAGCCTAGCGGTGACCGTGGCGACATTGGGGTGGGGGGAAGGGAAGGTGATCTTGCCCCACTGCGGTGATTGTCTGAACTCGACATCCGAGGAATGATGGGCGCTTGACCAGCGTGCTCTGGCCGAAGCCCACGTGAAAAGTCCTGTCCCAGGTTAGGCTGGAAGAGAGTGTCAGAAAACGGATTAGTTTTCACTGCATTCTCATGCATAGCAGGGACATGGGCCCAGTGCCAGGTAATGTCTGACAGCCAGTAGCTGCCAACCAAAGTAAATGTCCCACAAACGTTTCTCAGATCCTCAGTAAACTGTTTTGTCCTGTCTTTGGTTAACTCATTTAACCCCACTGCTGCATTTCCCAAATTTTGAAAGTCTCTCAAAAACTATGTACCAGTTGCAGGAGATGGATCGACCATTATAAATCAAGAGTAGTGTCAGATTAGCTTGGTGCCTTTTGGAATAGAATTGCCAACCATAGGCCTTTGTTGTTCACACTACCATTAAACTCCAGACCCAATGCATATGTGTCTGAAAACAGCACAATTAGGTCTATGGTTGGCAAACTCCATGGGTCTGAAAACAACACATTTAGTTCTATGACTGGCTAACTCCAGACCAAAAGCATATTGATCTGAAAACAACACAATTTAGTCTATGGTTGGCAGTTACATGCTACAAGATATTGCCTGCTACAAAACCTTGCTGTCTAATAAACACAGTCGCCATGCAAACATCCCAGTAAGCAAAGGTCTTCGGGTCCATGATGGCCGCAGTGAGCCCGCGGGCAGCTGTGTGCGGGCCCAATGCGGCCGTGGGCCCAAACACGTTTTGCTACTGGGGAGGTGACTTCTAGCTATATTCTTATGTAGAAAGTGACAAGAGGCAGAACTATTGTCTTGACTCAATAAGACAGGACAAAAAAGTAATGCTCCTGCCCATTGCAATATAGCGGAGACATAAACCGTATGTCTCAAAACCTAATCCTATGGTTTCATCTGTAATCAACCTCTACAGAGTGCATACATGGATAAATTTACATGGAAATGGAAATCTATGCCAACTAAACAATAAATGTAACTGAATTGTAAACATGTGCAGAGTAATATTGCTTGTGCATATTTATAACTGAATATTTGTAAACGGAAAAAAAAAAGAAAACAGTGTCATTTGGTCTTTTAGACACATACAACATGCTACAGAACTGAGCTAACTTAAAATTGCATAGATACAAAAGCATATCAATATTCTGTATTGGAGTAAATCTAGTTGTTCAAGATATTAAACAAGTGATGCATGTTAGAGGTTTTCAATCTAGCTGTTTAACCCTTTAACTGCCAGGGAAAAGTAAACCCAAGAGACATAAACCGTCTTCAGCCCTCACAGATGCGGGGATCATCAAGATTTATGTCTCTTGCTTGTCCTATCTTTGTCAATGCCTTTTTTTGGTCCCGATAACGTTGTGTTCTTCAAACAAATGTCGGCCAGTGTGCGGTCATGGCTGACATGCAATTCATGAGTGGCAGTGAATGGGGTTAACCCATTTTACCCTACCATATGACAGCAGGAGACTCACTGACCATGACAGTTCAGGCAGAGTGCCACAATAGCTTGGCCTCTAGCAGCTTAACTCATTCTACCCCAGACAAACCACAGGAAGATCAGATCGGCCATGATAGTTCAAGGGTGATGCCAGAATAGCTTGGCGCCTATGGGCGCCAAGCTATTCTGGCATCACCCTTGAACTATCATGGTCGATCTGTGTCCTGCACTGCAATGCAGTCTTTAGAGGACAACGGCAAAATTTGGGGATTTCGGTGATGGGGTAGAATGAGTTAACCCATTTAGTCCTGATGCCCAACACAGCATCAGATCGACCATGATAATTCAAGGGTAGGTGGCAGATTAGCTTGGCACCTGCCCTTGAATTATCATGGTCGACCCATCTCCTGTAACTGATACACAGTCGTTAAGTGACACCTCCAAAATTTTGGAAATGCTGCTCTGGGGTTGAATGGGTTAACTATTTTGTCAATATCCTTGAATGGTCATAATCAATCTATTTCTCACCGGACTAGATATAAAACATAAAGGGGAAACTACATCTACAAAGAAAAAATATCATGCAAACGGAGAAGGAAACTCCATGTTTCTACACAGTTTACCTACACATGCTGCTACTTACAAAAATAACTGAACTCATTCAAGGCACCCTGCATAAATAGCTGCCAAGGTGTCGTATGGCACTGCCAGCTGCAACACTATAAGACACTTCCACAGCTGTTGATGCGCGTATGTCTTGAGTAAATTAAAATAGAAAACATAATCTGGTTGGTGGAAAGAGAGGAGGAGTCAGCGCATGGAGAAGTAAAATATTGTGGTTAGGGGGGGGGGGGGGGGGGGGGGGGGGAGGGGAGGGGTGGGGGGATGGAGGGGTGGGAATCATGTTGCTGTGGTATGCAGTCTTATCAATCAATATGAACATGTTATAAACATTGTTTTCAATGCTGATTTATCACACAGGTGTATACAGCACCTCAGTATAACATCAGTGCATAATAAAATCTGTAGACATTTTAACATATGAATACATGTATGTCAAATCAGAAATGTGATTTATTATTTAGTGTCAGAGAATGCTGAAACTGGTTTGAATGCATTCAATATAATTTATTAAAAAAAAAAAAAAAAAAACAACAAAACTTCTAGCTTAATAAAATTCCCCTTCATATGTTAACTAATATGTACTATCATTGAAGATTTAATACCAAATTGTAAAGTTTAGAATGGTGCAAATAGTGGTTGTACACATTTTGATAAATGTGCATGCTAGTCTCAGACTTTGGATCTCATAAATGACATGAAAAAGGGACACAGTTTATTGCAAAGCTGCTGAAAGAAGATATGCTGGCACCCATGAAAATGTAAACTCAAATATACTGAAGTAACAGATGTTCAGCATTCTGTGGTAGCCAACAACACTAAAGCATAATAAAGACCACCACAAACAATATCCAACCAACAACAGCTGCAGAGGAAGTCTGGGTGAGACCATGGATGACTGAGAAATTTAAAAAAAACCAAGTAGAATGAAAACAGTAATGCAATCAAGGCGCCCGACCATGCTGTGTCGCAGCTATTGATGTGCAGCACCTTCAATGAGTTAAGAAAGGTATGGGGCAAAATCTCAACCTTTCCTACATGTGTTTGGGTCTGTAATTTAGGACCTTATGACTAGGCCATATGATACAAAATTACAGACTTGCACACAAACATGTTTCTGTCTGGATAGTTCTTTTCTTATACCTTAACCCATTTAACGCAGGCCGCATTTCCCAAAATTTTAAAGGCGTCACCTAACGATTATGTACCAGTTGCAAGAGATGGATTGACCATGATAATTCAAAGGTAGTGACAGGTTAGTTTAGTGCCTGAAGGTACCAAGCTAATCTGGCACTACCCGTGACATCCATCTCCTGCTGTAGTGCATCAGGGCTAAATGGGGTGACCCCTTTTGCACAGTCACCAGTAAACAGTACTAGTCGTTGCATGTACAAAGGGGTTATATTAACCCTTTTCATCCTAGTACACTACTGCTTGAAATAAATTTGACTCCGACAGTTCAAGGGTGGAGCCAGAATAGCTTGGCACCCTTGAACTAAAATGGTTGATCTGTCTCCTAATCCTAGTCCTGTAGCCTTCACAGGACAATAAGCAACTTTAAAAAGCTCTGCCTCAGGATGTAATGGGTTAACTTATTCTAGACGTACCACCTCCAGATACGCAGCTTAAAGCCCCTTATCCGGAGGCGGCACGTCTCAAATGATTTAATCTCCTTGTACTTGCAGTCACCACTGCTACTGTTTCTAGTACTGGCACAGGCTGTACTTGCAGTCACCAGTATTATGAACAGCTCTGGTGGCTGCATGCACAAAGGGGTTGAAAAGCTTGGCAATGACTTCTGTCCTACACTCAGCCAGGAATCTGCCAATTTATAAGCGAAATGTGAAGTCACGCAACACTGCCATAGAGCACAAACACCACAAATGCAGCACGACTGACACACATTTACGCCAAATACACAGCAAGATAGACAAATGCCACAAGACTGACAAAAGGATTGGCAAATGTGACATTAACCCCCTTGTGCACATGGCCACCGGTACTGTTAACAGTAATGGTAGCTGCATACACAAGAGACACTTGCTGGAACTCTAAAAGAAGGATGGGACTCAGTAAACAACCAAATCTAAAATGGATTCTAAAAACGCCGAGCACAAGAATGAAAACATGAAAATGACAGTTTTCGGGAAGATAATTCCATCCTGGTCACCTCGTTGAGTTTAGAGAGAGAGGCGGTGATTTCAGTGGCTGTGAGCGCAATGAGGGAATTGTCGCGACTGCCTAGGCTCTGGTTGGAGACGCTGGGAACGTCTTTCAACTCCAGGCTCTACAAACATTTGTAGAGGATTCCAGTGTGAAAAAAAAATTGCTAAGAAACTTGCGTTAGGGGACACACTTTCACGCATGTCCACAGGCAGGAACATACATAAACCTACAAAGCATGAACACGATTAAAGACACACACACATCCTGAACCTAAGTGTGGTACTTTGTATACTACTCATAATAAGTTAAGGTCCATCTTCAAAAATAATCTAAATAAGAACAAGTCTGTCAAATTTTATCAATTTGTCTTGGATTTTTTAATTCAATTTTTGTTTTCTTTTAACAAGACTGTAGACATAATCCAAAAGTTCCAAGGCAGTATAATAGTCTACACTCTTGTCAAAAACATTTCAAGACAGTCTTAAAATTCGACTGATGTGAGCTTATTTGAAATCATGACCATTTTCCAGGGTGGTCTTTAACTTATTGTGTGTAGTATATAATGTAAAACCTAATGCACTAAGCACCTACAGATACAAAATATGGTCTTCTGTGCAGAATCAAGCACAAAGTAGCTGGCATGATAATTATGGAGATTTTAAAAATTCAACGGAAAAAAAATATAGTAGAGGTATGAAGCAACAAAGAGAACAAATTTTAAAATGCATTCCTTTACAAAAAGCAACAGGAAACTCTCGTAAGATAGAAAGTAACTGCCGACCACAAGGGTATCAGGTCCACCAGAAATTAAACCCAAGGGCACTTTGTTCTTCTCAGGTGTCATGAAACAAGCCGCACAAACTGCCCATCTCTTTCTAATACAAAAAAGCCGAAAATATACTGATGAGCAAAAGAACTGCGACATTTCAAAGTGTTTCCGATGATTCCAAACATGTTGCATTTCTTTTGCTCGTCAGTATACTACTACATCTACATATGAAACCAAACCCTCAGAAGTTTGTACACCCTTGCAAAGTCCCAAAACCAAAGGAGAATATATATACACTGTGGGGAAATATCCCAAAATTAACATTGGTTGTCTACCTTACGAGAATATCGGTCAAAGTCATCTTCATCGTGAGTATAGGAGGTGTTAACATAACCACCATATCTAGGATTGTAGTGTGCCTGTCAGGAAAAAAATCATTTTGCAACATTGGCATAGGGGAAAACCATTGATAACCATTAGAAGATAACATTTCTTTGAGCTGTCCCTTGTAGGACAGTGAAGCAAATAGATTTATAAAAGACTGACAAAACTTGGAAAAAGCAAATTTGTGTTCAAGGTTCATATCGCAAATGCCACAAGCACATCTGAAAATTCTAAATAATGGCACCGAGTACTGATTTACACTGGCTGATTATGAAATGTCTAACATAGTAAAGCACTTGCACAAATATAAGTATATGTATTTTGATCTGTGGTGTCTGTTAGCTGGCAGGTAAAAAGTCACAGATCAGCTCACATACATATAAGGAGACAGAGCAGACATCAGCCTGTGTGACATTAGCCCACTTAACCCCAAGGTGGCATTTCTTAGGCATCACCTAATGACTATGTACCAGCTGCAGGAGATGGACTGGCCATGATAAGCCAGGGTAGTGCCAGATTAGTTAGGCGCCATCAGGCGCCAAGCTAATCTGGCACTACCCTTGACTTATCATGGTTGATCCATCTCCTGCTGTAATGCGTTGGGGCTAAATAGGGTAATCACCATAGCAACAATGCGGTGTGATCAGTCCGTGAGAAGCACCGTTGATGTACAATGCACAAGACATACTAATTTTCAACACTCAGCGCTTCACAAAAGCCAGTGCTGTGTGACACACAATATATCACAAAATGGAAGCCTGCTGACAAAAAAAAAAGCTTTCATACACATCCAGTCTTTAAAGACTGTGAGACAGAAAGCGGTGACTGAATTCACAATGACAATGTGTACATGTTTGATTTCTTCTCTCTCTCTCTTCCAGTAAAGTTCCATTTCCTGTTATTTTTAACCCTTTTTATCCTGATAAACCCACTGCTTGAAATAAATTTGCCTGACAGTTCCTTGAACTAAAACAGTTGATCTATCGCCTAATCTGTAATGTAGCCTTCATAGGACAAGCAAATTTTACAGCTTCAGGATGTAATGGGTTAAATGAACAAAAGTAATAGTGGAAATTTACTGTGTGAGAGAGAGAGAGAGAGAGAGAGAGAGAGAGAGAGAGAGAGAGAGAGAGAGAGAGAGAGAGAGAGAGAGAGAGAGAGAGAGAGAGAGAGCCTTAAGAAAATCCACACCTAGCTGTAAAATGCGTGAACCTTGAAAAGTTACTTCCAGCAAATCTGAAGTGTGATCAAAATCTGACAGATAGAAGTATGCTTATAAGAAACAGGCTGAAGAAGCAAAAATGTCAAGGGAATTGATGCCTATTGATGTGAGTACTGCAAAAGGAAACTGCAATACCTTACCTGCACACTGGAAGTTTCACTATGTACACCAGGATCACGCCTGCGTTTACTGCTCCCACGACGGAATAAACTGCACACGCAAAAAGACAGGTAACAGAAAAAGAAAATAAACACTGTGCTGGTCTATGATTTTACAGACCAACGCACTACCAAGGTAAAATAAAATACCTCCATGACCCTTCCCAACTACATTTTTTGGAGTCAACACTTTCATGCTAAATGGTGCACATAGTCCCCACTTTGCAGAAGTCCTCATTTGGGAAAGGTCCCGAATTTGTAGGTTAGTTGAGAACGTGTGCGCATGTGTGTGTGTGTGTATGTGTGTGTGTGTGTGTGTGTGTGTGTGTGTGTGTGTGTGTGTGTGTGTGTGTGTGTGTGTGTGCGTGCGTGCGTGCGTGTGTCTGTGCTTGAAATATTTTGTGCCCAAAGTATATATGTTTACATGTAACCCCTTTACTGCTAGTGGATGCAGACTGTGTTTCTGAGCCAAAGCCGTGCAAGGAACATGCATGCAAAGATGTGTCAGCAGGAAGCCTAGATCCTCATGAGCCCTAGCAATTGCAGGGGCTCATGATGATCAATGACTTGCAGTTGGAACACGCTCATTTTTCTTGACAGTGAAGGCATCTTTTTTTTTTTGGGTGGCTGAAGATCTACAAACAGATGAAGATATACAAAATGCAACAACTAAAAGTAATGCGACATTTCTGGAATCATCAGAAACACGTTAGTGTTTACGATGATTCAAAAAATGTTGCATTTCTCTTGCTCATCAGTAGGCATACACAAAACTGTACTCTTTTAAATAAAACAAAAGTTTAAAAAAGGCTGTAGTGCCTATGAACACAGTACCTGTGACCATCTAGATTGTCATCCGAGTGCTCAGAATCCAGACTCTGACTAGATCGTGCTGTGGACGGGGTACGCATGACCCCCATTAAGCGTCGTATTATCGAAGTGGGCCTCTGAAATCACATAACACTCTCATTGTTAGGACCTGGATATAGGAGCATATAGAATGATCACGTATGCGTGCACACTTTTTGTCTCCCTCTCCCTGATTAAAGGCACACATGTCCATGATCATATCGAGACAAACTGAAACAAAATTGAAACGGCTGTCACAAAAGTAACCTGCATGAGACTTTTACCACAGGACACTAAACCAAATTTGTGACTCCCAAACTGACCACCTGACCAGCACAACAAGAACCCTGTTGTGACAATGCAGGTGGCATAACTCGCATTTTCCCAATTTTGAAAATTCTCAACCATTTCAGTTGAAATCACAATCTCCCATACTTTTTTTTTTTTTTTCTTTTTACAGTACACTAGGCATTGGTTATGAAAAGAAATTTACTCAAAGGAACATTCTGCAATCTCTTTTTTCATCTTATAATTGAAGTATGTAGTTATACCCTTTCCTCCATGAAAAAGTTGTCACAGAGATTGAAAAAATGTCAAACATGGACCTGGAGTAAATATGCAGTGAAAGCAACGATGAATGGAAGATTATGCTGATTTGAGAGAGAGAGAGAGAGAGAGAGAGAGAGAGGAGAGAGAGAGAGAGAGAGAGATTAACCCTTTTCATCCTGATACACTACTACCTGAAATAAATTTGACACTGAGAGTTCAAGGGTGGTGCCAGAATAGCTTGGCGCCTCAGGCGCCAAGCTATTCTGGCACCACCCTTGAAATAAAATGGTTGATCTATCTCCTAATTTGTAATGCAGCCTTCATAGGGCAATAAGCAAATTTTAAAACAATCAGCCTCAGGATGTAAAAGGGTTAACCTGACACAGCATGATATATTACATTACAAATGCCAGTACTCGATGCTGTACACAGGAAATTATAAATGTTTCATTCTAGCACAATGGCCGTACACCTCCCACCCCCTTTCAGGGACTAGCAATTTTGTTTTGTTTTGTGCACAACTTTAACAGGCGACAATGGTCAAAGAGATGACCATGGCTGTAAAAAGACAAAGAAGAAGAAAATCAAAGACCCCCCCCCCCCCCCCCCCCTCCAACAAAATGTTATACAAGAGTAAAAGTTACTTTCATGATTATCACTCTGTCACAGTTGCAAGATGAAAATTCTTAATCCACACACCTATGATTGTTCTCTGTAGTTATAGGTCAACAGGTGAAAGATATTCATCCAGAAAAGAACGCAAAAGACCAAGAAAAGTGCATCTAGTGTGCAGTCTACTAAGAAAAGGAAGACAAAGAGAAAATTGTACTGTCTTGCCGAAGACCTGAATTATTCACAAGCAAGAACTTCAACCCCTCGACTGTTACTGACGACACCACTCAGAAAAAAGACACAATCTTATTGTCTGTTGTAGTGAAGGGGTTCATCCTCAAGTATTCTAATAGTCGCTTCTTGTTTCTGATGGCGTCCCACCCTCAAAAGCCCAACATCCACCCAAAAAACAAACAAACAAACAAACCCCAACTCTGTATTAACCCATTTCGTAAATTTTAGAGGAGTCACCTAACAACTATGTTCCAGCTGCAGAAGATGGATCGACCATGATAATTCAAGGGTACTGCCAGATTAGCTTGGCGCCGACAGGCGCCAAGCTAATCTGGCAGTACCCTTGAATTATCATGGTCGATTCATCGCCTGCTGTAGTTAGTAGGGGCTGATAAATAGGTAAAATAAAGGCAAGAAAGTATGTCAATGAATGGGGTAAAAATAACTACAGCTACATGAAGTCCTGTGATCACAGTAAAGAAAGTATGTCAATGAATGGGGTAAAAATAACTACAGCTACATGAAGTCCTGTGATCACAGTGATCATGGTGTAGACTATGTTCTGGAATTCTGTATATGAATGAAAATAACATTAAACTTTATGTGCAGACTATAAACTAAAAAGTGACAGGATAAAGGCACGTTCCGATAGAAAATATTTCATGAAATGGAGTTTAAAAAAATGGGTGTATAAGAACATGTAAATACTGAAGTTTAAAAAGAGCGAGAAAGGAAAGTGTTCTCAAACAAAACAAAAATCCCATCCTGTTTACCATGCATGTGAAGATAAAATGAAAATATCATTATGATTAATAATTTATGGGGACTGAAAAAATATTGTTCAGTTTGAAGCTTATTTCCCTTTCAATTAGTATAAATTTAGTCAAACTACCAGTAGATAGCACACATATTGTGCTTTTCGTATGAAACAGCCTGTCACTTGACAGAGAAATAAACATCAACATACTATCCGGAGGAATTCACTGCTTAGTCTGAAGAATCTATCCTTTTCAAACGAGTATAAATTCTGCCTAGTCAAACTACAAGCAGCCAACATATATCTGCGAAAGATCAACAAACACGTGAATACCTACACACTTGGCACAAAAGTGACTGTGTGAACAACCGAAATGACTGAAACTTTGCCCCATAATTCATAGCCAGCACGAGATATAAATTCTCACGAGACCCTGCGCATGCAGGGCTCTTGATAATTCATGCAGTTTGCAGATGCAACAGGCTGGCTGAAGGGCTGTTTCAGCTCTCTCTGGACAAGAAATTCAGTCCATTTTCATGTAAAGCGATATTTTTTAAACTGTAAAATACTATGAATATCTTGCTTATTGCAAAAAAAAAAATATACATAATTATTATCTTTTGTTTTAACAACTGTGCCTTACAAGTGAAACAGCCTAGGTCACATGACGGGAGTGAAAACGTAAACATGCCATCCAAAGGATTGCTAGCTTCTGAAACGTTTAGCAGTGGCACAAAGGATCTCAAACTCAGATCCATAACATCAAACTTTAACCCATTTAACCCCACAGCCGTATTTCCCAAAATTTTAGAGGTGTCATCTAACAGTCATATACCAGTTGTTGGAGACAGATCGATCATGATAATTTAAGGGTAGTGCCAGATGAGCTTGGCGCCTTCAGGCGCCAAGCTCATCTGGCACTACCCTTGAATTATCATGATCGATCCATCTCCTGCTATGGGGCAATGAGGCCAAATGGGTTAAACACAGCATTATGTGTGTGTATAGTGGACTCCAGGAAAACCAAAGGACCGAATTGTTGGGACAATTTTTTTTTATCTGAAATGACAGAATTAATCTACCATGCAGAGAAAATTGACTAATCTGAACAGCATATGTTTAAGTGTGTCCAAGAAAAATAGATGTATCAAAGTGCATAAAACAAAGTAAACAGAAGTTTGCTGAAAGAAAACTAATTTTAAAATCCTATTTTCATCAGATTGTACGGTCAGTTCGATACCAAGTGCCCATTCCAAGAAAATTGTGAATGAAAAAGGCAAAGTGATCAAATTCAAAATGATACAAAAAGAAAACTAAAAATTTACCTCCTCTTCAAGGGGCTAAAACATAACAAAAATATTATTTACAATTCTGATTTACCGTTTCTAGTTTAACACAAAAAGAGGGGAAAACACTAACTGTATCATAAAACTGTGCTATATAGAATTATGACAAATTCTTGATATTAATGGCATGTGTTCATGTCTTATGCAAATGAACATGCAGTATTAGAAAATACCTATCACTTTGAGGATGAGAGAGAGCGAGAGAGAGAGAGAGCGAGAGAGAGCGAGAGAGAGAGAGAGAGAGAGAGAGAGAGAGAGAGAGAGAGAGAGAGAGAGAGAGAGAGAGAGAGAGAGAGAGAGAGAGAGAGAGAAAGTTACCTTGGATTATGCTCAGTGTTTGTTTTGGGCCTCAGCCATTTGTTTAGTAGTAAGTTATTATAGTAATATAATAGTTTGTATATGTTTACATCCTGTTTCACCATCAAGGTTGCATTTGGTATTAATTATAAGTAATACTGGTTAGTATACTATTAGTGTCGGTCTGATGTAAATTCATCCCATATACCAAACAGTATGCCAATCATAATTATAGTGAGTAACGCATGATATATGACATGCACATTTTGAAAACATTTTGTTAAGTATACTACAACAGTGACTAAAGTGTAACAGAAAAGCACAAAGGTGAGTAGTGTGAAAAATGGAAATGACTGAAAATGGTACATATACTAACTATGTCCCATAATCTATAGCCAGCAAGTGACATAAATTATCATGAGCCCCTGCAGATGCAAGGGCTCATGAGAATTTATGTCTCTTGCAGATAGAACAGGATGGTTGAAGGGGTGTTCTGTCTGAAGCAACAAGATGAAATGCAGCTTTCTGGGATTTTGGAGAAGCTGATTTCAGTCTCCAGGACTGAAGACTGTCGCACATGAATGCACAATACAGGTATACCTAATGCCACAAGTGTTCAGAGAGAGTGAGTGAGAGATGATGATGAAACGTTTTTATTCAGGATACAAAGTTTTAGGCATAGCAATTCCTATCTTCCAAACTGTCCTGCTAATCGACACATATAAAAATACATCAGACGATACAGAAAGAGATAAACATATATAAGTAAAAAGACCTATCCCCCCCCCCTCCCCCCTTAGAAAAAAAAGTATATATATATATATATATATATATATATATATATATATATATATATATATATATATATAAATATATATATATGTTTTCTTCCCTACGTCACACGACCAGTCACTTCAGCGCAAACCGTACCAGGTGACCGTGATATAAAAAACCCTGTAGCGAAAAATGGCGGACATTTCGTAGCCCTCTCCATGACGCATCTTGGATGCCAGTTTTGTTCTATAAAAGATTGCCAAACGTTCTAAAGTATATATATATATATATATATATATACATATATATATATATATATATATATATATATATATATATATATATATATATATATATATATATATATATATAAATATATATATATATGTTTTCTTCCCTACGTCACACGACCAGTCACTTCAGCGCAAACCGTACCAGGTGACCGTGATATAAAAAACCCTGTAGCGAAAAATGGCGGACATTTCGTAGCCCTCTCCATGACGCATCTTGGATGCCAGTTTTGTTCTATAAAAGATTGCCAAACGTTCTAAAGTACAAAGTTACTTAGTGTTGTTTGAAACAACAAGCACACTCAGTACTGGAGACGGCAACGTCATGACATATTTTAAATTACGTCATACATCTATTATGTATAAATGTATATTCCTTTGACGTCAGTCATGTCTGGCGTGACCCAGGTCACCAGATGTCTTCTTGATTTCTTTTATGAAAATAGTGGAGGAATGAAAACAAATACGTTATTGGTCGGAGGGGTTCGCTGCACAGACACTTGTAGGCCTTCAGGAGGTCAAAGGAACCATTGTACCCCTCAGGCCTTCGGGCTTTGGGGTACAATGTTTTCTTTGACCTCCCTCAGGCCTACAAGGGTCCGTGTAGCATACCCATCCAACATATATATATATATATATATATATATATATATATATATATATATATATAGGTATAAACCTGACATGTTAAAGCAGACAGTCGAACTATTACATAATCTGCAGCAACAGTAGAAGATTATTAGGTAATAGGAAACTTGTCACTAACTATACGAATAATAGCATATGGGAGCCGAACATACTATTACTTCTGAAGTAAACATTTATGGAGGTGATCTTTGAAGACGCTAATCTTACAAATTGATTTCAGGTGTCGAGGTAAAATATTCCATGCTTTAGCGCCTGAAAAGGACAGGTTGGTTTTACAGATGTCTAATCTAATTTTTGGAAGGTGGATCAAACTATTTCTCGTGTTTTTCCTATTATTGTTGGAAAATAGAGTTTTTAGATAGGGTGGGGCTTTCCGTGCATGATCTTGTGCAGTAGAACACAGCGATTAAATTCAAACTGTTTATTCAATGTTAATAACTTGAGAGATTTTAATTTTTCGTCAGTTGAAGTAGGACGGGGAAGTACTAATTTAATGCCCCAACGATACAAGGAATTAACATTTTTCATGTGAACTTCGCTGCATCCATCCCAGATGGTAGAACTGTAGTCACAATGCGTTTTAATATGCGCATGGAAAAAGAGTTTACGGATATCAGTATTAACTATATGGTGTAGTTTTGATAACAGGAACAGATTTTGGGAGATTGTTTTGCATATAGAGTCAGTATGCGGTTCCCAGCTTAATTGGTTGTCCACTATAACGCCTAATAAGCGATGCCTATATTGTTCTACAGACTGGCTATCTAAGGAGAGTGTGAAAGGTGGTAGGCCATGCTGGTGTTTCTGACGTGAATTAACCAACATGCTCTTTGTCTTTGGAATACTAATAATCATGTGATTATCACTGCACCAGCCTGCTTCTTCATCAAGACTTTGTTGGAGTACCTTATTAATGGTTGCGATATCTTTATCTATCAGATGTGTTTGTGTGAGAGAGAGAGAGAGAGAGAGAGAGAGAGAGAGAGAGAGAGAGAGAGAGAGAGAGAGAGAGAGAGAGAGAGAGAGAGAGAGAGAGAGAGAGAGAGAGAGCGAAAATGAGTGTCAGCTTATATATACTTTTGTGAAAATGTGACTTTGCAAAGGAAATTTCAAGAAATATGACAAGTACAAATGCAATCAATATGTTATCTGAAACACAGAGCTGCATTCTCCACACTCCTCAGTTAATTTACTGTCATGCAATCTTTACTCTGTTGACAAAACAAACTGGTGACCCAAACCATGCTGTTAGTAGCAAAATGGTGCCACATAATGTATGCAAAATGTGTCAAATGAAGATAAATGTGTGCTGATCTGTGCTTTTTTACCTAAAGCTTCAGCTGTAAGGTCAAAAATCAAAGATCAGCATATATGTGCTGATGCTTGATATAATCTAAACATCATTTCCTGTTTCAAACTATTCATTAATTTAGAACATTAAAAAATATTTTTATAGAACTCAACATAAGTTCAATGGAACATCACTGGAGGTCTGAAATCCCCTTTTACAAACACGAAAAGCTTAAATTTATTGCTTTTGAATCAAACATCAGCATTTTGATGTGCACGAGAAAACTCTAAACAGAATATTATTACATTATGTAGTGCTAAACTACTCATACTCAAAAGGCAAAGAGTATGTCACAATGTGAAGAAAGCGTGCCTTCTTTTTTGCAAAACAGTAAAACCTGTCTCCGAAAAGTCATGTAAATATGTTGTGGTGGCTGGAGGATCCATATGAAATTGCAAAGCTGGGTAGGGATGATCTAACCGCCTTAAATTTAACCACCATTTTTCTGTCAAACAGATCCAGTATAAAAATACAACAACCAAAAACAACATTAAGCAAAGTCCCAATGTGCAGAAGGCCATCGGGCCGACGTGGGCTGTTGTTGGCCTGTACACAGCTGTGCGCAGGCCAACGGCACCCGACGTCAGCCCAATGGCCTTTGCGCACTGGGGTGTACCCAAGGCTATTAATTATCGTTCATCACTCAAAGATGTTGTAGTTTGTATGTCTACATGATGACAATTAAAAAAAAATTGAAATCCAAAGACAGGTTTTACTTATACCCTTGAAAGTGTGTTGAGGTAAATTTGTATAATTGATTGATTGATTGTACATTGCTTAACGTCCCGACAGCAACAAGGCTTTCTCAGGACGTGCCTGCACTGCTTGTGAAAAAATAAAAAAGAAACAGAACATTGAATGTATGTCGCCAGCCGTCAAATACGTTAAATAAACCTAACACATGGGGCCTAAATAAGCTAAGACCATTTAGCAACACACATCCAATATCAAGAGCTACAGGCAGTGCAGACAGTAGGGAGAGTTTTAAAAGGCAAATACAGGTGAATGGACAAAGGGTAGACAGAAACACATGCCCAGAATAGAGAGAAAAACCACCTGTGGGGCTGACCAGGGTGACCCTGGGAACTAAAAAATACCTAACCCCACCCAAGTCCCCCAGGGCAGACCCGGGTGGGGTTAAATTTGTATAATTCCATGATATGACACAGTGTATGTTGTTTAAAATGATGACATGCCATATAAGTTTAAGCAGTGACTCAGAATGATGGAAACATCTTTCTGCATGGCATTAAAAAAAAAATGTTTATTGAATAAAAAGTATTTATTGCATTGACCCCAAAATAAACCCATCAGCTTTGTTTCAAAAATCGGAATGCATCAAACTGAGTCACTGTATTAAACAAAAATCTTTAAAACCAACTGCACAGCCATTCAGAAGATGAAAATGCAAAAACTATTAGTTTGTGTGGCAAACCTGGTGCTAGCTACATTAATTAAGAAATAAAGTGCAAATGATTAAATATGTGCAAATTGCAGCAATACATATGCAACTACTTATCTGCAAAAATTACCTGTGATGCTGACTGGTTTATAATACAAATATTAGTTAATGTCAATGTCATCTTAACCCATTTGGCCCCTGAGTCTCTACAGCAGGAGATTGATTGACCATGATAATTCAAGGGTAGTACGAGATTAGCTTGGCACCTGAAGGGCCAAGCTAATCTGGCACTCCCTTTGAATTATCATGGTCAATCCATTTCCTGCAACTGGTACATAATCATTAGGCAGCACCTTTAAAATTTGAGAAATGGGACCTTGGGGCTAAAAGGGTTAATTGTATGTGTAGTGTGTGTGTGATGTGTGTGTGTGTGTGTGTGTGTGTGTGTGTGTGTGTGTATACAGGTGCATGTGTGTAGACACCTGTCACCTTAGTGCAGTGTGTAATTGAATAGGAGATGCAAGATTACAGCCAAAGGATTAATTCATTCGAGACGTGCCGCCTCTGGATACGCAGCTTAATGCTGCGTATCAGGAGACGGCACATCTCAAATGCGTTAAAGAATTACTGGCACTAGACTGTCTGAAAGCAATAAATTTACATAGCTTTTGACAACAGAAACCTGACAAGCGCCATTTGGAACACTTATCAAATATCTGAGACTTTAAATTTACAAGATGATCCATAGCACCTGAATTCTTTTTTAAATCACAAGATTCCTAACAAATGAAATTTCGATCAACATTATTAAATATGAAGTAGGTCTTTTTTGCCTGGCCTGAAGTGAAGTTTGACATGTTTTGCAATTATCTCAGACAACCCTCTGTTTTAACAATATTTTGAAGATTCCATTTACACGGAGCCAAGAAGTGCTTCTTTCAAATAAAACAAGTGCAAAGTAAATTTGACCTAGCAATGGACACTGGAAGGAAAAAAATATCACAAGTTTGCACTCAGTGTGAACGTTGGAAAAGCAAACTTCACCTAAAAGGACATACCGTCAACAAGTTTGGAAGTCATCACTGTTGCGGTCAGAACATTGCCAAACACATTTATGACAACTGATCATTGTAAAACCATACACTGACTTTTCTGGCAATCTAATGTCAAACTCCTTAACTCTTTGGCTGTGAGTAGCACATTGTGTCAAGGCGATTCCTGTAGGAATCACCTCAACAAAAAGCACTACCAACAGCCAAAAGGGTTAACTTATTCAGCCCAGACACAACACAGCAAGACATGGATCAAGCATGATAGTTCAAGGGTGGTGCCAGAATAGCTTGGCGTCCATAGGCGCCAAGCTATTCTGGCACTACCCTTGAACTATCATGCTCGATCTGTCTCTAGAATTGTAGTACTGTCCTTCAGAGGGCAACTTCAAAATTTACGGATTTCATTCCTGCTACGGAATGTGTTAAAGAAGTACTGGCACTAGACTGACATTTCAAATTGCAATAAAACTTGGTGCCATCAATGTTCTATGGATGTATTACCACTACCACATGACACCAGTGAATTATGAAGGCCAGTTATGGCAGAGGCTGCAGCACATTTTGAGAACAGTTTACCGACTTTCAATATCAAAGGACATTACTCTCTGAAAATAAAGTGGATTGAGGAGCACAGTTTTATTCAACATAATTATCGTTCATGATACGAACAATGGTTGTGCCAACAATGGCTTTTTTTTTTATATCTCTCTCCATTAGCCAGGCTTTCAGCTAGCATTTAAAATCGTCCATTGTGGGGGCTGCGGACAGCATGACAAAAAATCTGTCCCAGGCGTCTGCGGTTCGTCGTTTACTTCGAAACACTGAAGGGGTAAGTTCACTCAGTTTTCTCAAGATTAGTCTGTCCCGGGGACAGACAGCCTTTCATTTTTTCCATCCCTGTCAAAATTTACCATGAATAATGGAGAATTTTCCATTACAGGAAAGCCTGATTAGCTATATACATGTATATATCAAAAGCGAAGTTTTTATATCAGTGTTATTCAGCAAATGCTGTCGTGTTTGTATTGTCAAAAGCTATAAAGGAATGTAATTGTTCAGAACAAAACTGGGATTGTGTGTGAAGCAAATAATTCATTCTGCTGACTACTCCTGAGAGCAAAATACTGCAAAAAGGTGCTTGAAGTAATCAAAGTGCAATATACATATATGTATGTGAATGTTGAAAAATGCAAGGGGGCAACCATGAAAATGTATAAAATGGTGCATTAATATAAATATATGTAGTGAGAGAGATCAAAATGTTAACTAGCATGCTTGATGGAAAAATCAGCCAGGCATGACCGAGGTCGTGCTTGACTGCACCAAGGCCGCAACACCACTAACCTCCTCCTTCTCATCCTGAAATCGCCATGGAAATAGTTGGACAAAATTTTGTTAGTCACTGTTACTATTCAACTATTCAGTAAAATGTTGAGGATGGTGAGTGACAAAGTGTTTATGACAGGTTTAAAAAAACTAACATAAAACAAACATGTCAAATGATACCCTGCGTATTCAAACATGAACAAAATGAATGAAAAACTAAAACTCATGAAAAGAAAGAAGAAACAAAAGAAAGGAAAAAGGAAGAGTGAGGGGGAAAAGGCTGCAAAAAGAGACAAAAACACCCATGAACTGCTCTGTGATTTTGAAACTTTGAGCTTCCAGCTACAAGGTCCAAAGCCACAAACCAGCACACTTTTTTGGAAAATAAACAATCAATTGAGAATGGCAGATTGGTGATGGAACTCACATGAGGGTTGCGGGAGAGGGGGGTGGGGGTTGGGGAGCTATTCTGTGAACATCAAGAAGTCTGCACAAAGAAACAATGTTTAATTCATTCAGCCCAACATTAAAGTGTTTCAGATGATTAAAAAAAATGTTGCCTTCTTTTGCTCATCACATATGCTCACCATTCTCAAATGAGCAGGTTGCGACTGGCTCGCTTTGTACGCCTTCCAGTTCTCGGAAATCAGAAGACCAGCGTAGATTTTCCCCACCGACATCTTGCCTTCATCCAGTTCTGTCAGAAACAAATAGAAATACATTTTAATGCCTGCTGGTGTTTGCAGAGAAGAACCCAAAGGAGAAAGAAACATGCTTAGAAAAGACAGCTACAACACAATTTATTGTGTTGTAGCTGTCTTTTCTAAGCGTGTTTCTTTCTCTGTTGGGTTCTTCTCTGCATTTTACATGCTTGGCAGTCACCTTCTTGGTCTGGATTCTGCTGCTCTTTGGTCTAAAATTTATACATCACCACACACATCATGCAGCAGTGAAGATACTTCTCAGGAAATATAACATTTCTTCCCTACCATCACTGTGCCTTTGACCAGTTCTGTCTCCCCCCAAAAAAAGACAAACAAAATTGAAATGTACGTGTGCTGGCCAATAGGTAAATCAATCAGCATTTTTTTATCTTATGGCCAAGAGACTAGAAATTGACACTCACAGACCAGTGCACAAATATCCTAAGGTAAATTTATTAACCCATTACATCCTGAGGCAGATTTTGTAAAAATGTGCTTATTGTCCTATGAAGGCTACATTACAGATTAGGAGAGAGATCAACTGTGTTAGTTCAAGGGTGGTGCCAGAATAGCTTGGCGCCTGAGGAGCCATGCTATTCTGGCACAACCCTTGAACTATCATCATAAAATTCATTTCAAGCAATGGGCGAGTCAGAATGAAAAGGGTTAATTGAGGAAAACCATGACTCCCATTAACGCACGTGTGTACGTCCCTGATGCATTGTAAAGGCCCCGCCACACGTGCCGGTTGTGCCCCGATTTTGAAGCCGATTCCGATCCGATTGCGATCGGATGACATCAATTATCCGATCCGGTCCCAATCGGCTGGGAATCGGGTGTCTAGAACCTGCTCTATTTTTCTGATCCGAATCGTTTTCTGATCCGAATCGGTCCCGATCGTAAGCTTCAACCAATCAGAGCGCGTCTCGCAAATCATGTCGTTTCAGCACGGTTTGCAAATGATCAGTACCACCGCCGTTGCTGATGTTTCGCACGCCTCTTCCCGAATATGATGCAAAACTGCTGATAATGCAAGCACATCATCATCACTGTCAAAACTAGCAGCCATTTTGCAGAACAGGTACGACTTTGATCTTCGGTTCAAACCGGTCAGCTAAATAAAGTCGGGGAATGTGTGGCAGTGCACACGTTTTTGCAGTCCGGTCCGATCACCTACCGATTCGAAACTGATCGGGAATCGGCCTCAAAACCGGGCATGTGTAGCGGGGCCTTAAGAAGCAGATACGCACTGTGGTTATGTCAGGTGAGGGGGGGGGGGTCCACAGGATGCTCTATAAAATATGAGTGAGAAGAGAAGTCCATATGCTGCCCCATTGATTGAAGAGCGCAGTACATGTTCGGTCACTGAACCATCACACACATTTTGACTCCATTTCTGGCCACGTTTCACAGAAGTCCGAGAGGACCTTACTAACAGTTCCTCTGAGACCACCAAAGGTTCCACTGGGATGACCTGTCACTCCAGTCAGAGAGAATGATGAATCTATGCTTTTTGGCACTGATTACTGAGCTTAACCCTTTTCATCCTGAGGCGCCAAGCTATTCTGGCACCAACCTTGAACAAAAATAATTGATTTGTCTCCTAATCTGTAATGTAGCCTTCAGAGGACAATAAGCAAATTTAAAAAAAAAATGAATCAGCTACAGGATGTAATGGGTTGAGCAGTGTTTACGAGGGGTGCGAGGTGTGGCAAACTGACCTTCACTGCCTGGCATAAGGAGCTCAATCATCTTCCGGCCTTGGACGGACCAAAGACGACGGATGGTCTCCCTCATCTCTTCATCAAGTTTGTCCATCTCCTCCGCTAAAATGTAAAAAAGACTACAGTGAAATACAGAGAACATCCCAACGAAGAAAGAAACACACTTAGAAAAGACAGTTACAACATGATTCTGCTGTAACTGTCTTTTCTAAGTGTTTTTCTTTGTTCATTCTGCATTGTACGCACTTGGAGGTCACCTTTTCGGTCTGAACATGAAAAACACGATTTAGCCTCAGTATGCTGCTGAATCTGGGAGCCATAAAGTCAGACAACATTATTAACATTAGCTGAGGGTGATGAATAACATCTATCTATCTATCTTTATCCCATAGTCTTGCCGACTGTTGGGGAACCACTGATGACTTGGCAACCAGCTCCCTCCATTCCTCTCTGTTCTCTGCCATTCTTAGCGTATCGCCCAGCCTCAGTCCTGTCCACTCTGAGATATTGTCCTCCCATCTTTTCCTCTGTCTTCCTCTCCTTCGTCCTCCTTGCACAGTGCCTTGCAGGATTGTTTTGGCAAGCCCTGCTGAACGCGTGACATGCCCATACCACTTCAGTTTGCGTTCTTTCATAATGGCTAATAGGTCTTCATAGGACCCGATGGCTTGCCTGATTCTGCTTCCCACTTCCTCGTTCATGATGTGATCTCTGTATGAAATGCCAAGCAGCCTTCGAAAACATCTCATTTCAGTGGCTTGTATTCTCCTTTCAAGGTCTGCTGTGAGGGTCCATGACTCACAGGCATACAAGAACACTGAGATGACTAAGGAGCGCATCAGTCTGATCTTGGAGCAGAGCGTGATGTTTCTGTCCTTCCATATGGTCTTCAATCTTGTCAGTGCTGTTGTTGTCTGTGCAATCCTGGACAGTATTTTTGGTTTTGATCCCTCATCTGTCACAATGGCTCCTAAGTATTTGAATTTATTAACTGTTTCCAGTTTTTGGCCTCCAATCATGACGTCAGTGCCAATGCCACTGGTGTTATTTGTCATCAGTTTGGTCTTCTCTGCACTGATTTCCATCCCATACGCAATGGCTGTACTGTCCAGATTTTCCACCAGCTGAGCTAGCTCCTTCTCTGTTCCTGCAAGGCCATCAATCTTGTCTGCAAAGCGCAAGTTCGTGATTGTTCTGCCTCCAATACTGACAGTTCCTTCATGATCTTTCAGAGCATCTGTCATGATTCTTTCCAGGAAGATATTGAAAAGAGTAGGTGAGAGCAAGCAGCCTTGTCTGACTCCGACTGTAGTCCTAAACCAGTTTCCTATTTTGACGTTGAAGCAGACTGCGCTAGTAGCCTTGTTGTAAAGGTTTGCTTTGACTTTGATCAGGTTGGCATTGATGTTGTATAGCTTCATGGTGGACCAAAGGGCTGCATGCCACACCCTGTCAAACGCTTTCTTAAAATCCACAAAGACATGATAGAGATCTTGCTGGTGCTGGAGGTACCTCTCACATAGAACTCTCAGGTTAAGATCTGCTCAGTTGTGCTGCGCCCTGGTCTGAAGCCTGCCTGTTCCTCAGCTATGATTTCCTCTGCCTGTGGCTTCAGCCTATTCAGTAGGATCTTTAACATGACTTTGCTTGGGTGGCATATAAGACTGATCGTGCAATAATTCTGGCATTGATGTAAGTTGCCTTTTTTGGGGAGAGTTATTATAAGTGATTGGGTCCATGGTGTGGGCCAATCCCCTGACTGCCAGATCTTATTGCAGATTGTTAGTAAGGCGCTTATCATGTCTTCTCCCCCTTCTTGGACTAGCTCTGCAGGGATGTTGTCTGCTCCTGCTGCCTTCCCTTTTATCAGTGACTTCACTGCAGCCTCTACTTCTTCTCGAAGGATGGGATAGTTGCCATTGTTGGTCACGGGTGGGTTGACAAGTATGCCTGGTCCCCTGTAGCTCGGTGGTTGTACAGATCTAAGCAGTACTCTGTCCATCTCTTCAGTATGTCTTGGTCTTCCGTAAGACAGTTCCCTTCACTATCTTGAATGATCGAGGAACATCCTTGTTTTACACTGGTCAGGTCTTTCCCCAGCTGGTATGCTTTTTTGCTATTATTTTTGTTCAGATTTTCTTCTACGTGTTTACACTGATCTTCAATTCACTTATTCTTTGCCTTTTTCATGCTGTTCTTGATATCCTGGTTAATTTCCCTGTATTGTTTAGCTCGTTCTACCTCTGATTTCTTTTTCTTTAATTCTCGACGCTTGTCACATAGAGCAAAGATGTCAGCTGTAACCCAAGGTTTCTTTGCTTGTTGGTGTTTGCCAAGGATCTCACTGGCTGTTTGGGTTACAGCAGTGTTAAATGTGTCGATCAATGTGTCCACATCCGTGTCTTCTGCACCTAGAAGTAGCAGTGGCGCGAATTTTCCGCCTATCTTTGCCTGGAAGGCTTCCAATACCTCTGGGTCTTTCAGCTTCTCGAGGTCAAACTTGATTCTGGTGGGACCCTGCTTGTTGACCTTCTTTAGGCGGAGTCGGAAGGTCATCATCACTAAGTCATGGTCGTTTCCAATGTCTGCTCCTGGAAAACTTCTTGTCTTGGCAATGTTCACGCTGGTTTGGAAGCGTCTCTTCACCACGATGTAGTCAATTTGGTTATGGTGCTCTCCGTTTGGGCTGTGCCATGTCCACCTTCTGGGTGCTTGTGTGGGCCAACATACAGGCTTGTAATGAAAGAATCCCGAAAAGCAAATGGGTGATTTCATATAACCCATATCATAGTGAGGCTAAAAGCTTCAAATCTGTACACTGCCATATGCAAGCTACATTCTAGTACTTACAGATAAGGATATAGAGCAATGGCTTTAGTTCAAGGGTGGTGCCAGAATAGCTTGGTGCCTAGAGGCGCCAAGCTATTCTGGCACCACCCTTGAACTATTTTAGTCAAACTTATTTCACAAACTGGTGTATTCCGAATGATAAGGGTTATTATACAGCAGAACCTGTTTTGAGCAAACAACTTTATGGCAAGAAAAAGTGTCCCTGAAAGACAGGAGTAGTCTTTAAGGGCAAAAAGTGTCACCTGTCATAAAAGACTATCACTACGGTAGCTACAGCCATCTAAATGATGTTTTCATAGAGTCAATGACAGGTGATCCATCACAAGAAAAAATGTTCTGCTGTCCCACTCTTGTGATTAACTTATGATAAACATTACTACCATAATAGCCACATGGTGAAATAACTGTGTGTGCAGTCATTTATCCTCAAACTGATCCTGCACCTAAAATGATACCATTCTCACCTGGCCCTGTTTTGATCATGAGTGATTCGCGAATCAGTGCAAACAAGGTTGTTGTGAAGTGAACCGTCCCGTCCTCTGCTACTGGCATGTTCATTCGTATCAATTTCTGAAACAAAATTAACAAGTGAGTACATCAGTGGCTCATAAGATGCTGGCTGACATGATGATAAAAATCATTAATACATTCAACAGAAGATGCATGGGTGACAGTGCGAAGACTGAAAAGACTGAAAACCGCCCATTGCAGGGCCAGCATGAGACATAAATTCTCATGAGCCCCTGCGCATGAGAATTTATGCCTCTTGCACACTGAACAGACTGGCTGAAGGACAGTTGTTTCTGAACCAAAAGCCGAAATGCATCTTTCTGGGATTTTAAAGAAGCTAAATCAGCCTCCAGGACTGAGGACTGTCGCACATGAGGATGGTTGGACAATGATGCTGCAAGCTACAGGGTGGTGCCAGAATAGCTTAGACACTGTTTGGCGATGGTTCAAGTTATTCTGACACCATTCTTGAACTACATGTATCAAGGTCTACCTGTGAAGAGTTGTACATAAGGCATTTTGATGAAAACTCCCCCACACCTTTACTGAATTTCAATACTACTTCGGTATGGCACAATTTTCACAAAAAATGAAAATAATGGAAAAGAGCTGGTGATGACAATGATAATACTGCATAATAATTAACCCATTAAACCTTACGGCCACATTTCCCAAATTGTGGAAGTGTCACCTAACAACCATGTACCAGCTGCAGGAGATGTATTGACCATAATTCAAGGGTAGTGCCAGATTAGCTTGGTGCCTGAAGGCACCAAGCTAATCTGGCACTACCCTTGAATTATCATGGTCAATACATCTCCTGCTGTAGGATATTGGGGCTAAATGGGTCAATATGATGACTAGAGAAGAAGACAGTGATTCAGATGTGATTGCATGGAATCTCACCCGGTAAGCCAATCTGTAAGGACACTTCTTGCCAAAGCCGACTGGTGGCTCCATGTTACGCAGCATTTCATACATGTCTGTGTAGTGGATGCGACCTCTGCAGGAGAAGGCGAAAACAAGTTTTAGGGATGCTTTGCACAAATGAAGATCTGTGTAACATCTCTTGGGGCAGTGCTGACCATTACCCCATAACCATTACACCAATGGACCTCTCCAACGACAGTTCCACTCCCATTATTTTGTATGCAAACCCGCCCTGAAGAAACTGAATCATAATTTTAACCCTTTGGCTGTCGGTAGTGTTTTTGTCACAATGATTCCTGCAGGAATCATCACAAAACAAAACACACACACACACACGAAACACCACTACCGACAGCCAAAAGATTAACGCTACAGCTAATGTGTCTGCTTCAAAAGGAAAAACAATGAAAAAAAATCACAGTGTCAACCGATGTGCAGGGAAAATGTGTGCAGTTCTGCAGTTACGACATAGAACTGTAAGGTCGAAAATCACAAACCAGAACACATGTTTCAGTGGCAAATTAACTCACTGTGCCCCAAGGCAAAAATAAAATCCCCAATTTCAGAGCTGTCCACTGAGGACTACATTACAATCCAGGAGACAGATCGACCATGATAGTTTAAGAGGAGTGCCAGAAAATCTATTCTGGCACCACCCTTGAACTATCATGGTTGATCCATATCTTGCTGTGGTGTGTCTGGGCTAAATGCGTTAACCCTTTGGCTGTCAGTAGTGCTTTTTCTTGAGGCGATTCCTGCAGGAATCGCCTTGACAAAAAGCACTACCGAGAGCAAATGGTTTACACCAAACAACTTCTTGTGAGAAATAAAATTATCTAGCTACTTGAATCTTGAACACAAGACAGACTTACGTAGCCCCTGGGTCATACTCGGCCCACACCCGCACATACTCATCCAGGTGGTGGGGCCCCAGAATGGAGGAGTCTCGCGTCAGGTAGTCAAAGTTGTCCATGATAACAGCCACAAACAGATTCAACATCTGAAATCACACAGCACCAACAAGAAAATAATGTCTGTTACCGTCAAATGTGCAGCTACTGTCAAGGGTCACATCTGCACAGAAAACCTGCATTTTGCAAGCAAAGATATTGACACGTATGAATGGCAGTGTACAGCTTTACAAACATAAAGATGCATTTGGTTCATAATACATTCTTTTAAAAGTCCCTTTTCATTTTGTACTCATTTAAAAAAAAGAATATTTTGCAACACAGAACACTGCAGTGGTCATAAAAATAATTTTTAAAAAAGCAAAGTTAACCCATTCTGTTAGCGCCAAACTAATCTGGCACCACACTTGAAGTATCACAGTCGATCCAACTACCGCAGCTGGTTCATAGTCACTAGGTGACACCTCCAAAATGCGGCCGCAGGGTTAACCCATTTAACCCCAGGCTCCCATTTTCCAAAGTTTAGAGATGTTACCTAATGACAATATACCATCTGCAGGAGATGGATCGACCATGATAATTCAAGGGTAGTGGCAGATGAGCTTGGCGCCTTCAGGCGCCTTGAATTATCATAGTCAATGTAGGGACTGGGGGCTAAATGGGTTAATGTCACAACAAATTAACCCTTTTGTGTATGCAGGCGCTAGATCTGTTTAATGTACTGGTGGCTGCATGCGCAAAGGGGTGAAACTTAAGGTGCCAGTTCTGACTTACCAAGAAGGAACAGAGGAAGAAAAAGAAGACAAAATAAAAGTAGGCAAAATCAAGGCCACATCCAGTTTCGCTTGAGCGGTTTTCATCACCAGGGCGAATGGACTCGGGGTCACAGGGTCGACCGCTCAGGCACGACAACATGATCTGCTGCCAGTTTTCCCCTGTAGCACACCTGGTAACAAGAAAATCCAACAAGTGCACTTGAAAATAACAGTAATATTTAAAAAAAAATTACAGTGGACTTATGTTTGTCCTGTTTATGTTTATGTAAAAGTGCTTAGAGCCATTCAAGAATTAGCACCATACACAATATTCAAAGTCTATTATGGTTAGTTGTTAACACAGAAAGTGTGGTCGGAACCTCTAAAAAGCTTGTTACACCTAATTTTGTTTGTTGTATCTGAAGATGTTACCAACAACAATCAGGAAAGTTGTCTATATTCACATTTAAAATAATCTTACCACAGACCTTTTTCAAAAGCGCTACCGGTACTTAGGAACTGTAATGAACAATTTAATCCTACAAGTACAGTGAACTTCGCTAATAACTTATCTTCAACACTATTCAACACGATTTGAGTTCCTGGCTACACACTTTTTTCATGTCCATCACTTGTAATACACTTTGGTAACAAACTTGGGTGCCCAGCTGTTTTCTAACATATTGACGAACAAAAGAAATGCAACATCATTTGAATCATCGGAAACACTTCAGTGTTTCGATGATTCGATTTGATGATTCAAATGATGTTGCATTTCTTTTGCTCATCAGCATATCGGAAGTTTACTGTTGATGCCTGCAAAATGAATTTTTCTTTAAAATGTATTTTTTTGAAAAATACTTACTGATGCCATTACTACAATGGAACAACCTGTAGCTTACGTAATTTTAGCCCAAAACTTACGACGTGTACCCTTAGGGCCAGGGGAGGCCACCTAGGGGTGTCATGACGTAGTACCCCGGGTAGCCTCCCTACCCACCCCATACGGGTAACTGCCAGAGCAGCCAAGCCAGTTTTTTGTTTAGCTGACTAGCGGCGAGTGGGGCAGGTGGGAGCGCCATACGAGTAATGGCATCGGTAAGTATTTTTCGAAAAAATACATTTTAGAGAAAAATTCATTTGTTTCCTCAAAAAAACATTACCGATGCCATTACTACAATGGAAGAATTGCAAAAAGGAGGCGGGTACCGCGTAACCCAGTAACCGACCGAGCCAGCAAGACCCGTCCTTCCCGGCGCAAGCTCCCAGTAATTTTAGCTAAAGGATTACCTACGGCACCAAGGTGCCGGGAAGAAGTGTTGTGCCGCCGCGATGTCCCCCACCAAGGCCAGGTTATCTCGCTGGCCAGCCAGGTTTCTGAGGTAGAACCGGGTGAAGGTCGATACAGTCCGCCAGCCCACGGAAGCCACAATGTCTCATACAGCACAGTTGCGACGCGAGGCGACGCTTGCAGCCATGGCTCTGACCTCGTGAGCCCTGATGTGTAGTCGCGTGGCAGCGTCGAGGCAGAGGTCTTGGTAGGCGGAACGTATCACCCATCTTAGCCAGGAAGAGATCGTCTGGGCTGAGATGTATTGTCTACCTGGGGACAGAGGGAGAAGAGGCGGGTGCGTTCCCGGTGGAGCGGCTTGGTTCGGCGTAGGTACATGCGTAAGGCTCTCACCAGATCCTGCTGTCTGACTTCCCTGTTGGGGCTGACCATCTTCAGCGGTCGCACAGTGATCACCTGGGGGGCTGTCAATGGGGACTGTGTCTTGGTCAAGAAGGCTGGGTCCGTCAGTAGCTGCACGGAGCCATCCGACCTGAACTGCAGGCAGGCGGGGGCACGCGGGGAGCGTGTGCAGCTCTCTCACTCTGGAGGCCGTGGCAAGGGCGAGAAGAAACGGGTCTTTCGCGTCGGGTGGGCCAGGCTTGCTAGGGGAAGTGGCTCGAAACTCTTAGAGTTCAGCCATGGTAGATCCCAGCATAGGATCAGGGAGCGAAGAGCAGGCCGTTACATTCCGAAGCGGGCCATAAGGTCAGCGAGGTCTTTACACTTGCCGGGGTCCGCTTGGCCCAAGTGACGGTAAGTGTCCGCAAGCATGGCGATGTAGCCCCTGATGATGATTGGTGCCAAGTGCTGTTTGGCGAAAAGCCAGAGGAAGAACTCGGCCAGTTGGGGGGAAGTCAGATCGGTAGGGGAGAGGTGACGGTGGTCGCACCAGGCTCCAAGTACTCTCCATTTTCCTTCGTAGACTCGCAGGGTCGAGGGTCTGCGGTCTGCAGCGATAGCTGCCACTGCCTCACTCGAGAAACCTCTAGCGGCGAGGGCGTGCCGCACAATCTCCAACGTGGAGAAAGAGTCGCTCGGGGCACGGATGGTAAAGTGCCTGGCATGGTTGCTTGAGCATTGTGCAAGGGGCAGTGTCTCGGACAGCATGGGCAGCCGCAGCGGGGTGCCCGTGGCGAGGTTTAGCAGGTCGGTGGTCCAAGACTTGGTCCAACAGAACAGCGCCACTAACAACAGGATCGCGTTGCACCCCTTGAGTTTGAGAAGGACCTTGGGGACCAGGGCGGTGGGTGGGTAGGCATACGCACAGAGGCCGTCCCAGGGGATGGAGAGCGCATCGACCGCCCAGGCTAGGGGGTCTGGGATGGGCAAGACGAAGAGGGGTAGCTGGCGGTTCCACCTTGTCGCGAAGAGGTCGATAAGCGGGGTCTCCCACGTGGCGCAGATCATCTGAAAGATGTCCGGACGAAGCGCCCATCGGTATGGCGGAGCTGAACGCGCCTCGAGAGGGCGGCCGCGAGGACATTCAGGTGGCCTGGGATATGTCTCACTCAGAGAGAGATGCCGCGAACCCCGCACCAAGGGAAGAGCTGGTAAGGAAGAATGCAGAAGGAAGGGGAGCGAGTCCCACCCTGCTTCCGTATGTAGGACACTACAGTGGAGTTTGTCGGAAGGACGAGCAGCTCCTGGCGTCCGAGAGTTGTTGCCCACGTGAGTAGGGCTTGCCAACCGCCTGCAGCTCCAACCAGTTGATATGCTTGACCGCGAGGTCCGGTGGCCAGCAGCCGGAAGCCGCGGCGACCGTTGGCAGCAGGTGCGCGCCCCAGCCAGAGCGGCTGGAGTCGACGCAAAGGGACAACTGGGGGGGGGGGGGGGGGGAGGGTGGACGGTGCAGAGGGGCGCAGGGGAGGTGCGGAAGGAGCAAGGGAAGAACCGGAACGGGAGCCTCGATGTCGCCAGTCAAGGGTCGCCAGTGAAGAAGCAGATGGAGCTGAAGCGGACGCGAGTAGGGACAGGCAAGGGGAAGGAGATCTGCCGCAGCACTCATCAGGCCCAGGAGCTGTAACCACACTCTGGCAGGGACTGCCTCCTCCTGAGAAACTAGACGTGCCAGGTTCGCCAACTTCTGAAACCGCAGTTCCGGGAGTCGCACCTGGTTGAGGTCGATCAGGAACTCCCAGCCGAAGTGGACGAAGCGGCGGGACGGGGCGAGGTCCGACTCGCCCAAGTTGACTATGAAGCCGAGGCTGTCGAGGAGGACCAGCCATCCATCTCGGTCCGTCTCCAGGGCGGGCGCCGACTGGTCGCGCAGGGGCAGACCGCTGAGGTAATTTGATGCCGGGCTCGATGAAGTCTGCCTGGTCTTGGCGAAGACGCCGTCCATGATGCGGGTAAAAACCCAGGGGCTGAGGTTGAGGTCAAAAGGGGAGAGCGCGAAACTGGTAGACTACGCCAACGAAGGCGAAGCGCAGATAGCGTCTGGAAACCGGATGCACGGGCACGTGTAGGTAAGCGTCTGACAGATCCAGGCTGACGGCGCAGTCCATGGATGACAGTGGCGTGAAGGGCTCTGGCGGTCTCCATGCGGAAAGACGGCGCGGAGATGAACCTGTTCAGTGCCGAGAGGCCGATGATGGGACGCCACTTGCTTTCGCTGGTCCAGGGAGAGGCGACTGTAGAAGGCGGAAGTATCGTGGCGTGATACTTACCTCTGTGGCGTCCTCCAGCCACAGGACGGAGACCTCTCCTTGAAGGGAGGCTGTCGGAGCCGGTTCGAAAGGGGCAGAAGTCCACACGGGGCCATCTCCACTCGAGAGAAGACAGCTTGCGTGGCCCAGACGAGAAAACCAGCACAGGCGTAGCGGAAGAGGGTCGCTGTCCGAAAGGGATGCAGAGGTGCAAAGTCCACCTGCCTGTAGCTTCGCCAGCGGGTCCCCCAACGGGAGGGCAAAGCGAAGCTCTGTGAGCGCCCGACGTACCACGTCCGCTGCGGGATAGGCGACGAAGGAGTCTACGGCGAGCGAGCGAGCGCGTGGGAGGCCGAACGGCTAAGGAGCGCAGAAGTAGAATCCCCCGAGGAAAGCTGAGGGCGGCCCCATCCACAGGCGGCATGGGAGGACGAAGCAGAGGGAGCAAGGCGGCGTGAGTCGCCGCGAGGCGAAGCAAGTCTGGGGAGAGCGTCTGCAAAGGCGCGCGCGGGAGCAGCGCGTCCGGAGGGGCGAGGTCCACGCGTGGGGAAGAGGCTGAAGCGGGCGAAGACGCTAGGGGTCCGGGAACGAGGAGCCGCAAGGCTGCTGGCATGAGTCCACAGTCCGAGAAGAGACGCGTCGGGAAGGGCACCTTCGCGCGAGCGGGCGTCCAAGGTCCAGACGGCTGTGTCCAGTCTGTGGCATTCCAGGGGCCATATCTGTCGTGGGCCGCAAGACGATGCCAAAGGTCTGGCGTCAGGGTGGCGCGTGGTTGCTTCCTGCTTGTGAGGCTTGTGTTCCGCAAGGCGGGGCGAGCTAGCTCGCTGCGGGCCAGGCTCGAGCGAGCTGGTGCGCAAGGGGGGAATGCGTCCCCCAACGTCAGGGCTTGGCAGCCGTTGTTTTCCGCAAGGCGGGGTGAGCGAATTCGCTGCGGACCAGACTCGAGCGAGTTGGTGCGCAAGGGGGGAATACGTCCTCCAACGTCAGGGCATGGTAGCCGTTTGTTTTCTGCAAAGCGGGGCGAGCGGACTCACTGTGGACCAGACTCGAGCGAGTGGGTGCGCAAGGGGGGATCCTTCGTAAACCGTCCCCCAGCAGCGGTGCGAGTGCGTCTTGGTCAGTCCGGGCCGAGGTATGCACGAGGCAGCGGGATGGCGTAGGTCATTCACCACTAACAGCTCCAGGCTGAGACCATGGCTCCTCTACCCAGGGCATTACGGGGGCAGCCGGAGGCAGAACCGGAGCAGGGAGGCACCACAAGCGGATCACTCGGCCACTGAAAGGCGCCACCCATGGGTGCTAGAGCGAACTTGCCACTGCAACATATAATACCGGTTATTATATAGGCGCTTTTTCCCAATTCGGCGAATGGGCTCAAAGCGCCACGAACTGAACCCAACACGCACGCTCACGTGACACACACGCATTCACTCTGAAGACAAACACAGTACAAGACAGACACAGGACATTCACGTGGTGCGAAGGGTCAGCTCAGCTACTGAGGTTTCGGAAATTTTGATCGCTTGTATTTGAAATTTATAAAGTGGCCTGAAACCGGTACCAAAGTGGAGGGGGTGGAAGAACCGGAGTACCCGGAGAAAGAACCCCCCGACAGTCCGCCCGAATTAACGGTGACACTTACTAGAGGAGAAAAATCTGACGCCGAAACCCGGTATCGAACCTCGCACCTTTAGCATTGGTGGCAGGCGCCTTAACCATTGCGCCACGGACCGCCCCATATAGGTGAAAACACAGGCGACCGGCCGTGGCAGAAAGGCCACGTGACGGGCGTAACCATTTCCTTAAATCATCCAAGCAACAGACCAGTATCTCAAAGATATCAAGCATAGCGCGGTGCTGAGCCAGGGTCTCTGGGGTAAAGGCGCGGCACACTCCCACTGTGCCACTCTGCTTCACCAGGTTCCCCTTAAGGATCTTCCCACTGCGAATCGCACCCGGTCCTTACGCGTTCAGTCCGCGTGACATACGCTCGGACGAAGGTGCCTGTAGAATTCGCTACGACAAACGAAACTGCAAGTGAAGCCGCCGCCCGGCGCCAGCAAACACCAGAACCCAGGCCTGATGCAATTCAGTCTGCATGCTCTAAGCTTGGACTATAGCACCTATAAAATTCGCTATGCATAAATGAAACTCCAAGCAAAGCCGCCGACCGGCGCCAAAGTCGCCGGTCGCTGGCCACACTGAGACCCGGTGCTGATGGGTTTCAATCTGCGTGAAATACATTAGGACCATAGCACCTATAAAATTCGCCATGTGCAAGCATAAACTACAAGAGTGAAGCTGCTGCCCTGCGCCAAGGGCGCCGGTCGCTGGCAAACACTGAGACCTCACCTGGCCCTCCCTAAGAGGGCGGGGAAAGGGAGAACCTGAAACAAAGCAGGAGGGGGCGCCACCGAGGGTCGAGGGGCCGCACACGACGGGTAAGCGGGCCAAGGCAAGGGCGTTGAGTCCGCGACGCAGGTCCCAGACATCCGGCCATGCGCGAACTTGTCCGAGGGTAACCGAGGAAGTAGCACGCAGGAACAACACGGTGCCGAGGCCAGGCAGAGGACGCCGTAACCAGTCTCTGAGACGAAGAGAACCACGGGTGTAGAACACGTGAAGAAGGGCCCACAAGTGACAACAGTCCAAGGGCCCCGAGGCCCGGCACAACACAGCCGGGAACAAGTCTCTAAGTCGAAGGCAACAACCAGCGCAGCACACCTGTAAGTCGCAGGTACAACCGGTGCAGAACCATACACAGCCTGTAGGGTAAACACTGCAGTAGGCCAACACACGTCTTTACGCTGTAAGCTAAAGGAAAAAATTGGCTTGGCTGCTCTGGCAGTGACCCGTATGGGGTGGGTAGGGAGGCTACCGTACCCGGGGTACTAGGTCACGGCACCCCTAGGTGGCCTCCCCTGGCCCTAAGGGTACACGTCGTAAGTTTTTGGCTAAAATTACGTAAGCTACAGGTTGTTCCATTGTAGTAATGGCATCGGTAATGTTTTTTGAGGAAACAAAGTCATTATGACATGTTGAGGAGTTTAACTGCATGATCACACTGGATTTCTCACCTGAAAAGCAGCATGAGGGCTTGGAAGAAGGTGCGGAAGTTGTTATGACGGTTGATATATGTCTTGGAGTCTAACCGGATATTCCCAAACACCTGCACACCAAGCCACACTCAAAAATTCAACGCTATGGCCTTCTATTAGTTGTCGGCTGCAGGAGATGGATCGACCATGATATTGATAATTCAAGGGCAGTGCCGGATTAGCGCCGTTAGGCGCCAAGCTAATGTCTATCCTTTAGAGACAGACGTGGGAGTAACTTATCTTTTCTTTTACAACTTTTGGAAATTGGGACTCCTTGATTCTGTTCCTTCCTTTGAGTTATCAGTAAATGATCCCAAAAATTTCAGATAAGCTCTAGCAACATAATCTTATAAATGTTCTCTCCTTCGTTTCTGCCAACCATCCTTCAACAAACTGAAGATTTGACTTGGCATATACTTACTACATTGAACCTGGTATCGCAGATTATCCTTTGTTTACATGAAGCCTCCAGTACTGTAAACAGCACCAGTGGCCTAAAGGGGGTCAGTTTTACTAGGGGATTAAGCTGTAAGCTGTTTATCTGCTTTCCGCCCCATTGGACCAACTCTTTGTTAACAAATTCAAGGTGCCCCACAACAATAGCTGCGGAAGTGTTCTACAGCACTGCCGCTGGCAACGCAATTCAAGGGCAGTGCCAAGTGAGCTTGGCGCCTGAAGGCGCCAAGCTCATCTGGCACTACCCTTGAATTGTCTATAATATGACACTTTCGTGACTATTGATGCGAGGCGCCTTGAATGAGTTAACTGTGGTGATGGGGCCTGTAACTTGTCTGTTTTCCAAGTTACTGCCCAGCAGAAAGCAAAGGCCCTCGGGCCCAAGACGGCTGCAGTGGGCCCACACACAGCTGTGCGTGGGCCCACTGCAGCCGTTGTGGTCCTGAAGATCTTTTGCTACTCTGGTGGCCCTAAACTCTTTTCCAACAGCGGAGATAAGGATTTTTAGTATGCGTGTGCCCTTCAGCTTTGTCAAATTGTGACTCATGTTTGATGCTACTTACTTGCATTCCAATGATAGCATAGATGAAAAACAGCATGAGGATGAGGAGGCACACATATGGTAAAGCCTGAAACAGACAGAAACAACAGTCATTTAACTCAATCATTCACAAGCAGTAACGGTTTGCAACACTTGGGTAGACACCTACAAAGACCCTCTGAAGGGGATGGATCAACCATGACAGTTTAAGGGTAGTGCTAGATCGGCTTATGCAACCTGTCTGAGACAGTACAAAAGTGAAAAGTTTCCCTTGGGCTGACATCCGATGCAACTGGCTGGTATTCGACTGAGCATGAGTAAAATGCCACAAACATCGGCCCATGGACATTTTGCATACTGGAATGGGAATGTAAGCATTCACAAAAAACAATTCTGAACTACAGTACATGCATTTTACCACTGGAAACCCAACTATCTTTTGGCTGTTGATAGCAGTTTTTGTCACCACGATTCCTGCAGGGACCATCATGACAAAAACCACTATCGACAGTATAAGGGTTACAAATTGCAGCTTTCATACAATGGCTTTGGATGGTGAAGTTCTAAATCACACACCAGCACACAAATAAGCATAGAGCCGCGTATCTGAATAATGCTGCATGTCTCTAATGAATTAACCCTTTTAACCCCGTGGCCGCATTTCCCGAATTTTGAAAGTGTCACCTAACAACTATATGACAGTTGCAGAAAATTCAAGGGTAGTGCCAGATTAGGTTGGCGCCATTAGGCGCCAAGCTAATCTGGCACTACCCTTGAATTATCATGGTCGATCCCTGTAGTGCATCAGGGCTAAATGGGTTAACCTCTTTCACTGCCAGTGGACATAAAACTATATTCTGAAAACTGTCACTCACTGTACAACCAACTAACAGCCTCTCTCCATGAAAAAACAGACAGACATGCAGGCCACTCAAGAGGCACAGTTCCACATGGGCGCCCACGAACATGGGCGCCCACGAACGTGGGCGCTCATGTGGAACTATGCCTCTTGCGGCTGGGTGGGTGTTCAGCGCAGTGAAGGGGGTTAAAATTCAAGCAACCTTGAAGGATTGGAAGAAGGTCCACAGCAGGAGGCGAATGGTGTAACCCTGTCGCAGAAGCTTCACGAGGCGAGCCGCACGGAACAGACGGAAGAAACCAAAGCTGAACTTGGCCGTCTGAAAACACAGGAAAACGCAGATAAAGTACAGTGTTACACAGTGCGACAGAGCCACTGCTTTGTTGCCTGAATGCAACAGACAAAACAATTTTAAGGTCATTTAACCCTTTTCATTCAGAACACACCAGTGTGTGAAATACGTTTGACTAAAATAGTTCAAGGGTATTGCCAGAATAGCTTGGCGCCAAGCTATTCTGACACCACCCTTGAACTAAAGCCATTGGTCTATGATCATATTAGTAAGTACTATAATGTAGCTTTTGTATGGCAGTGTACAAATTTGAAGCTTTAGCCTCAGTATATGGGCTAAGACAACTTAAATTATTTTTATTTTTTTAAGGGTAGGTTTCTATCTTTTTTCCAACTTATTTCTTCTGCGTGTAGTGTGCTGATATGTGATTTTAGACCTCACAGTTACAAACACACTTGTGACGCAAGGTCAGAGTCGCAGACCAGCATAAACACATGTTCTGTTTCAAAAACAATGCCCGTGAATTAATCCATTTAGCCCTGATGTGCCACAGCAGGAGATAGATCAACCATGATAATTCAAGGGTAGTGACAGATTAGCTTGGTGCCTGATGGCACCAAGCTAATCTGGCACTACCCTTGAATTATCATGGTCAATCCATCTCTTGCAACTGTTATACTGTTGTTAGGTGACACTTCCAAAATCTGGGAAACACGGCCATGGGGGTTAAATGGGTAACTCCCAAGCATTCACTAGTAAAGCACAGGTAGGAAATAAAATAAATAGCTACATAGATAACAATAATGATTAGTTACATAACAAAAGTATTGAATAATAAGGAAAATGATAAATAAATAAATAATAATAATACATAAATGAATAACATGTCAGAGGACGACCAGAAAGCCACAATTTAGACAAACCTACTGAAGTGTTGTTTATTGTCTCTATTAAAAAAAAAAATAGACAAATAAACTGAAATGAAAAGAAAGATATGAACAGTGAATGTTACACAAACCCACCCCAATCCCGTATTATCCCAAAAAATCCCAATACATGAAAATATAAACAGAAAAAGAGATACACCCCCACTCTGTCCCTACATGTCTCAAAACATTTCAATGAAACAAAATAAAAAAAAAAAAAAAATTTCTAAAATCCATCGTCACAAATTAAGTCATAATACAGGTCAAGCTGCTGGTTATGAGAGAGAGAGAGAGCTGAAAGTGCCATGCATCAGACATATTCATCGCAGATGCAGCATGAGAGGTACAGAACTAACTAACACTGCACGCAAACTAATGCTATCCACATCAAAACACTCAAAGCAAGAACACGGCACATTTTTTTTTCTCTTGTTCTGCTGGCTCTAGTCCTTGTGGTGACCAATCTATCCAAAAATACGTCTGGCCTGGTGCTGCTTGTCCTCATGTATTTAGAACTGGCTTAGCAGTAAACTACTGGGCCTTGATTAAGGTGTTGTTCATTCCGTAAGTTGTTGCACCAACATATCTCACGAAGCTGACATGTGTGCGTATGTGTGTGCAAATGTTTTTGCCTCGTCACTCAGACTATACAACTATATCAAGGATTGTGTGTCTGCATGTGTCTCTGTGTGTGTGTGTGTATATGTGTGTGTGTGTATGTGTGTGTGTGTGTGTGTGTGTGTGTGTGTGTGTGTGTATGTGTGTGTGTGTGTGTGTGTGTGTGTGTGTGTGTGTGTGTGTGTGTGTGTGTGTGTGTGTGTGTGTGTGTGTGTGTAGCTGAGGATGGCAGGTTTAACGCATTTAGCCCCGATGCCACTAAGCAAGGTGCGCCGCTATCGCCGTATTTCCCAAACCTAGGATGTGTGGCCTGTGTACCAGTTGCAGGAGATGGATCGACCATGATGATTCAAGAGCTTGATGTATGATGGTGCCAAGCTAGTCTGGCACTACCCTTGAATCATCATGGTCAATCCATCTCCTGCAACTGGTACACAGGCCACCTCCCTAGGTTTGGGAAATACGGCTGTAGGGGTAAATGGGCTAAGCATGAAGATTCCTGCATCACCAGGCTATCCTTAAACACGTGCTGGTCTAGCCGTCATTGGACTTTGTGGTTCTAGGCTGTATGGTTTACATGTACAGAGCAGCGACCAGTTGCATAAGTGAGCCGAGTCCTGCGGCAGCCACTAAGCAAGGTGCTACGCGATAGCGGAGCACCTTGCTTAGTGGCTGCTGCAGGACTCAGCTCTCTCATGCAACTGACCCCAGCAAACTGTACTACTGGCAATTCACTTCAGATACCAGTAAATGTGCAGAACATCGCAAGCGCACAGGATCAGCATTTCAAAGATACACTCAGTATGACATGTAATAACACACAACAAGGTACACTCTTCCCGGTGATGGTACAGACATTACGTCCACTTTGTCAAGAGTGATGTTTTCATGGGTGACAGTGTACTGACCATGGACTGACTATGTTCACTGCCAGCACAAGACATAAATTCTCATGTGCCCCTGCGGATGCAAGATGTCATTGTGACTGCGGATGCAGAGATCTCATGCAAACCTATGCTTCTTGCAGATGGGACGGAATTTTCTACCTGAACAAAAATGCTGAAATTCAGCTCTCTGGGATGTTGAAAAAGCTGAATTAGTCTCCACAACTGAAAACTGTCACCCAAGTATTTTCGTTATGATACAGTGACAATCTTTTTCACCAAAAAAAGAGAGAGTCTTGTACTTTCACTGGGGAGCGTTGTGTTTTTGGGTGAAGAATGGATGGGACACACACAGCTTTCACAGCGGCTTGCAAGCAACATGCTACATAATCACAATTCATCAAACTGATGTACATTTGTACACACGTAAGCCAGCATGTGATTTGGGATCTGACAGCTTCGAGCTGTAAGGTCCAAAATCACAGTTTAGCACACACTTACTAACATAATTCACAACTTGAAGACAACTTTCTGTCTGACTGACAAACTAATCTGAAAATATCCAAAACTACATGAATATCACAAGTGTGGACTGTACACAACTCTGGTGTTCATACAATATCACTCTGGCTGTCGGCAGCGTTTTTGTTGTGATGATTGCTGCAGGAATTATGATGACAAAAGCCTCTACCAAGTCAAAGGTTATGAAAATGCAGTCTTAACCCTTATCATTCGGAATACACCAGTGTGTGAAATCAGTTTGACTAAAATAGTTCAAGGGTAGTGCCAGAATAGCTTGGCGCCTCTAGGCGCCAAGCTATTCTGGCACCACCCTCGCACTAAAGCCATTGGTCTATATCCTTATCTGTAAGTTCTATAATGTAGCTTGCATATGGCAGTGTACAAATTTGAAGCTTTTAGCCTCAGTATAGTATAGGTTAACCCATTACATCCTGAGGCTGATTTTCTTAAAGTTATTTTCCCCAGGATCAAGCATCTCAACAGTCAGAAAACTGTCTGCAACAGATACTGCGGACAGTATTATGTATGGGTCCTTTGTATACTAACTTAGAGCTTTATGATGTAAATACAATGCCAAATGTCCAAATTCATCATTTGGAGGGTGTGTTGTTTTTGTACCCGAGAGCGCAGATTATTGTCTGCATAGGCCTCATTTTGAATTTATGCATATTTACTAGCCTACGTCACAAGGCAGAACCCGGTCAATACTGCAGACGAGGTCATCGGTGTGGTGTACACACATGTCAGTGTACGCATGTAGTGATGTTCTCCGGCATACCTTTGACATAATTTTCCACGAGAATGTAAAATAAACCTTCCATACTCGCTATGCTGTCAAAATCACAATGCCAGTTCCGCTTGACCTGCTACTAGTAACAATCGTGCTGGGGGCGTGGCTTGTTTGACTCGGTCTCCGCGCCAAGTGAATGAGCCAATCTAGTTTGACCTTTGATCCTTCATCCCTCGGAAACACGAAACAGAACAGTGGTATTTATACCCACTGCCTGCACTGCAATTTCACATCTCACACATCGAAGTCTACATAACTGAAAGCATCTCTGGAAACGACAAATGCACCATCGCAGCAGAAACACTACCTCTGTGAATTGAGTGAATGAGAGCCCGCACAGACAAAAACGTGTCACGACCAGCGATGTCAGTGCCGCAATTTTGATACACACCATAGTTTTCAGATCCTTGCAGCATAAAATCTGATGAACTAGCTCGTAACTTTAAGATAAAAGAGGTTTAAAATCTTGCGAAATCAGTAAGAGATCAATTCTACTGAAGATCATGAATTCTGAAAATCACGAATTCTGAAAATCACCAGTGCTCGCGAACTATAGGAAGATCAACAAAGACCGTAGATTACTTACTGATTCACATAGCAGAAAAGCGACAAATTTGAACTGATGAAAGAAAGCATTTGGTGGGACAATAGGGTGGTCACTATCTAAGTGGGTGTGTATACTGAATCCCAGTAAAAGCTTTTTGCAAACTGAAGCATTAAAAAAGGTCAGGAGTGCCCCTTTAATTTGCTTACTGCCCTATAAAGGCTACATTACAGATAGATCAACCTTTTTTCTTTTTTTTTCAAGGTGGTGCCAGAATAGCTTGGCGCCTGAGGTGCCAAGCTATTTTGGCACCACCCTTGAACTATCATAGTCAAACTAATTTCAAGCAGTAGTGTATCAGGATGAAAAGGGTTGAACTGATTAAGCTGAGATGTCAAATTTGAATACTTTCCCTGAAGGCTTACAGGTAATAAAATATCTTAGATTTTCACTATCAAAAGGAACATAAAAGAAACCATATTTGAGCTTCCATGTATCAGTTACGACTCATTAGGCAAGAAACAACACACATGTAACGATTTACATCGATAAGCAAACAGCTCAGTACGGTATATTTTACTAAAGCATTCCAAACTTTCACATATGCAGTGTACACCACTTAAAAGGGTTGTCAATAATAATAAACTGCACGTAAAAATAAAATGGACCTGAGACACTACACACTTTATGAGATTATGACACCCCTCTCACCCGCCCATCCTTTGCACACGTGATCACCATGCTGAATGGTCAACGTGCGGTATGTTTTAGAGCTTTATCATGATCAAAGTGTAACCAGTTCACAGCTGAATGCAATGAATTCCCAGTGTTTCCCATAGGGCTAAAAGCTAAGAGAACCCTAGTCCAAGTCGCATGATTTGAGGGTGATTTTACAATTTGTAAGGGCCACATCACATAAACAGACAAATATTGTGTTCATGTGACCTGCATGGAAACATCACACGGACTCACTAGTTATGCAGTGCGCGAAGGCCACCGGGCTGACGTTGGCCTGTGCACGACTGTGCACAGGCCAATGGCGGCCTGATCACCTTTTTGCGCACTGGGTACTGAGTTCACATCTCATTATAGTTTTATTACTTTACACGGACATTAGGCACTATGGTGCGATATGGGAAACACTGATGTCCATAGACATATATTCTGATTTATACCCATATTCCCTGAAGCAGAAAACAAAAGAAAAAAAAAATAATTCCACCTTTTGGATGAAATACACCTGTTGACTCTGCTTGTCTCACTTTCCCTAAAATTTTTTATTATTATTTACAATTATGAATAATACTAATAGCTACAAGCTATTACATTTTTAAAAAACCAACGGAATGTAGATGTGCTGCATCTGGTAATGAGAATGACCAAGGACATGCACTGACAAACAAATTTTAAAAGTAATCAGAATTATGTGTGTTGGCAATAAGAATACATAATGGCACCGTGCACCCTCTGAATAGTTGAATGAACAAATGGCTTACAGTTGTGAGAAGATGGGCAAAATGTGCAAAAATTAATGTGAAGTACGGTATATGAATTTATGTTTCTAAATTTGCAGAACTAGACAAAATAAACAGAAAAAAGAAACCACATATGATCTTAATTCAAACTCAAAGCTGCTTCTATTATAAACTTTATTTCTGAAGAATTAAATATATTAACCCCTTCACTGCCAAGAAAAAGGAACCAGATCCACTTGCAAGAAACACAGATCCGCATGAGCCCCCGCATTTGCGGGGGCTCATGAGGATCTATGTCTCTTGCTGAGACCAATTTGTATTCAGGTTCCTTGGGCGGTTCTGGCGATTTGTCATTTAATGTAGAAAGAACTCAGGAATAAAATATGCGTCCAGCGGCAGGGAAGGGGTTACGGTTAAGAGCTATTAAAAAAAAAAAAAAAATCTAGCTGCTAATGTAAGGCTGGAAACCTTGCACCCTTACACAAGTTCCAGATTTCTACTCTGCTGAAGCAGTTTAGCCCTACATATATGTCTTCTGCTGCCGATGAGTTCAAGTTGTGATCGGATCTGTGACTTTGGACCTTAACAAATTTAACCCCTAGGATGCATTTTTCAAACTGTAAAGGTGTTGCTCAACTCTTTCGAGACGTGCCGCATACGGATTTGCGGCTTTAGTGCCGCGAATCCGGATGCGGCATGTCTTGAAAGAGTTAACAACTATGTACCAGTTCCGGGAGATGGATCAACCACGACGTGTGCTCTTCTGTATTGCTGTTAGTGTTTTGTTGTTGTTGTAATGCGCCACTGCACTGCCACTGCAATTTAAGGGAAGTGCCAGACTAGTTTGGCACTGTCAGGCGCCAAGCTAATCTGGCACTACCCTTGCATTATCATGGTCAACCCATCTCGTGCTGTAGTGCATCGGGGCTAAATGAGTTAACCCATTCCGATTCGGACCCAAGGCCGCATTTTCCAAATTTTAGAGGTGTCACTCAAAATCTATGAACAATTTTCATGATAATTCAAGGGTAGTGCCAGATAAGCTTGGCGCCTGATGGCGCCAAGCAAATCTGGCACTACCCTTGAATTATCACAGTCAATCCATCGCCTCTTAATGGGCGTTGGGGCTAAATGGGTTAAGGTCTCTATACCCGCCACAAGCTCTAATTGCATTCTGGTTTGTGACAGAGTTTAGACCTCATGGCCTTATTAAGCCATAACATCCAATATGATAGACCAGTTTGCTAACCTATGCATGCACTTCTAGTCTACTGTTTTGATCAAGAGTGCAGGAGAAAGATAGGCAATGGTAGCTGGAGGGTGGTGCGAGGATCATTAACCCATAAAGCCCTGAAAGACTACAGCAGGATGTGGATTGGCCATGATATTTCAAGGTTGGTGTCAGAATAGCTTGGCGCCTAAAGGCGCCAAGCTATTCTGACACCAACCTTGAACTAGCATGGTCGATCTGTCTCCAGAACTGTGGCATAAACCTCAGAGGACATCTGCAAAAATTTGATAATTTCGTCCTGAGGGCGTAAGGAGTAATTAATTAATGCTTAGAGTTGAGACTAGTGCGACATCCTTGAACTGCAGCAGAACCTGTTTTGAGTGACCGCACTTATGCGAGACAGTGATCGCCTGTCAGTGATGACCATCATTTAGGTGGTATTTAATGACAGGTGACACTTTTTCTCCCCCCCCCCCCCCCCGCCCCTTTAAGACTTCTAGGAGACCACTTGTCTTTAAGACCACATTTTTTTCTCCCCCCAAAAGTTGGTTGTTCACAACAGGATCTACTGTATTATGAACCCATGTCCATTAACCCATTTAGCCACAAGTCTCTACAGCAGTAGATGGATTGACCATGATAGTTCAAGGGTAGTGCCAGATTAGCTTGGCGCCTGAAGGCGCCAAGCTAATCTGGCACTACCCTTGAATTATCATGGCCAATCCATCTCCTGCAACTGGTACATAGTCATTAGGCAACACCTCCAAAATTTGAGAAATGGGACCTGGGGCTAATAGGGTTAATAAGGCATCAGAGCTTTTAATGACAAAAGGAACATGGTCTGATTCTGTCAAAGCTACTAAAGTCTAAGTCCACTAGACATGCTAAGGGAAAATTATAGTACACATACCAAGGGGAATTACTCAGCGCTGGACATACACACAGATCTCCTGCCCCCTCCTATCAGGCACCCAATCACGGGCCTACAGAAAACCACGCAGGTAAGGAACAAGACTATATTTTTAGGGATGTACATGATAGTCTTGTTCTTTACCTGCATATTTTTCTGTGGGCTGGCGATTGGGTGCCTGATAGGAGGGTGCAGGGGATCTAACTGTGTGTATGTCCAGCGTTGAGTAATTCCCCTTGGTATGTGTACTGTTCTACCAGCGCTAGCCTCGCCTATCGAGTTTGTGAGTAATAAGGGAAAATTGTAGTCGGTATCCTGTTTGTTTGGTGGAACATGTTTCTAGGCCATTATTCCAAATGCCAAAAAGAAAATGGTGCAGATGAATTAAAAGTGCATTTTACAGAAAAAATTATTGCAGTAAGCATTTCCCCTTTATCAAATCAATTCGAACAGCACCAAAACTTGTAAAACGCTTTCCCAGTCACCTACAAGAAGTTAAACTTATCCGGGTTACAGAACATTCAGAACCGGGCTAGAAGGTTGTAAATAAGTCTTAAGTCAATAAAGACTGATTGGCCCTTTGACTGCTGTTGACGATACTGCTCAGCAGAAAGATGTGCAAACAGCCATTTTTCCATGGAATTGCATCATGAAAAGAAGTCAAGGGGTCAACCCTCTTGTCATTTCAGTGACTGGTACTGTTAAAAGCACCCGTGGCTACATGGTTAAACTACAGGTCAAAATTTCATGTTGCAATAAAATAAATCACCCCACCCCCTTTCCCTGATGACAATAAGTGCTTCATGATGTACCGTATTAATCTCTTATTTCACCTGCACACACAAAATTATTGCGTGCCAGAGACAATAATTGTAAGTTAACCCCTTTGTGCATGTAGTCACAGTACTATTGGTCACATGCACAAGGTGGTTAATAAAGTTAAACATCTTGTACATGCAGCAAGGGGGTTAATTTTTATATTTTTAAAAAGAATTTATTGGAACGGGTGTGGCCACACCTGTTCCAATAAACTCTTTTGAAAAATATAAAAATTATTTATGTACATGAAAACAACACATCCACATATATACCTCACAAACTTCACAAAGAAATCAAAAACTGGTTTGAAAATACTCACAGAAAACTCTGTGATGAAGACATCGATGATGCTGCCGATGACAGTGGTGAAATCAAACACATTCCACGGATCATGGAAATAATTCTGGAAATGAAGATTTTTTTCCCCATTACTGCATATGCAATGGCGTACATGCTACAATTTAGCAGAAAGATAAAACAAACAAATTATGCGATATCAAGTTATAAGTGCACAGACAAACACATTGAAAATGTACCTTTAAAATGTACCTTACCTAAAAAGATTTTTATTTTTAATTTTTAAAGGCTACCAAATAATGTACTATGTACAAATAATATTTATGACACAAAAGCAAAATCTGAAGTATTCATCTTTTAATACTCTATAATTAAAACATCATCACAGTCTATAATTAAAACATCATCATAGCCATTCTTGAGCGCTCAAAAGGTAATAAATGCCCCCCAATAAATAAAATGTTGTAATCATTATAAAATCAGAAAGTAAAACTATTATGCACATCCCTAGCATCCAAGAACATAATCTATAGCTCTGTTCACTACAGTGAAGCATTCAAGCATGCTGACTACCTGTTGAGAAACAGAAGAGTTTCACTCATTCGAGGCGGCACGTCTGGAATGAGTTAAGTCACTTGTGCATGCAGCCTCAGGTACTACAAACAGTACAGGTGGCTGCATGCACCAGAGGACTAGGTGACAGACAGTAGAAGTGACTAAGCTCACAATATAGTCAAGTAAGCCATTCAGTATTTCTACTCCCAATAAGCCAAAATCAAATCTGCATATGGAGGAAACCGTGACTAATGAGTAGCCACAAACATGACAGAAAGAGGGGGAAACAAGCAACATGGCTTTGGAAATGAAGCAAAAGCTGAATCCTAGTCAAATGATTTGCTGGCAAGTGTGAGTGCTACTGACACGTGAAAAATTTAAGACAAAAAAAAAAATTCTGAGATTATTTTTTATTTTGAATCTTGAATCCAAAATAGAGATCATTGTTGCACTTGTCAATGTAAGATGACAGATATAGGATCTGTGAATTTGTGTGATGCTTGTGTGGCACAGATTTACATGCAATGTGCTTATCATTGATCTTAATCCCCTTACACTTGTACTGGTGGATGCATGCACAAGGGTGTTAACCCATATCATTCGGAATACACTAGTGTGTAAAATAGGTTTGACTAAAATAGTTCAAGGGTATTGACAGAATAGCTTGGCGCCTCTAGGCGCCAAGCTATTCTGGCACCACCCTTGAACTAAAGCCATTGGTCTATATCCTTATCTGTAAGTACCATAATGTAGCTTGCATATGGCAGTGTACAAATTTGAAGCTTTTAGCCTCAGTATGATATGGGTTAATGATGCTGATAAAAAGCAATCACTCTAAAGGGTATTGTGAAAAATGATTTCCTTGGGACACTGATATAATTCAAACAACTGGATCTAAAAGAATCATCTTTCAATCAATAACATAAGGATTTTAACTTTTTGATTTTGCATGTGGGAAGAAACCTTTAGTGCTGACCAAACTTTAAAGCTGAGGTGGAGTCTTTTTGTTTGGTCCTGTGAGTGTTTTCGGAAAACTTTTCCGGACCCAGCTAGGGTTCTGACATACCTTGCCGCTAAGTCGGTCAAACTGCTCACTGACTGAGTCGGCGGAGTTTGAACTCCGTCAGCTCTGGGCCTGTATAAGACATGCAGAGTCATATCCAGTGCACACAGAACATGAGATACACTACGGTCACAAGTGAACCCCTATCAGCTTTACGTAGGCTTACATATAAACTTATTCTGTAGCTGATACTGACAAATAGCTGGACGATACATATGACAACCACACTCCACATGCACCTGTGGAATAGGGCTTCGACAACTGCTGTTAGGGAATACAGATGCAGACAGTGTGGCTCTCAATTGTTCCAGCTGGTTATATGTTAGAATCTGCTGATACAGGATTAGTTCCTGTGTGCGCCAAGGTAAAGCTGACAGGAGTTCCCTTGTGACTTCAGTATATCTCATGCTCTGTTCACGTTATGTACTTGACTGGACTTCACAGATGCTGTGTGCCTTATATAGGTCCTTGGCTGACAGAGTTCGAACTCAGCAAACTTAGTTTGTGAGCTCAGGGCCCTAGCTGGTATTTTAAAAACACTGCGGGTCTGAACAAAAAGACTAAATCTCAGCTTTAACCCTTATCATTCGGAATACACCAGTGCGTGAAATAAGTTTGACAAAAATAGTTCAAAGGTAGTGCCAGAATAGCTTGGCACCTCTTGGCGCCAAGCTATTCTGGCACCACCCTTGAACTAAAGCCATTGGTCTATATCCTTATCTGTAAGTACTATAATGTAGCTTGCATAGAGCAGTGTACAAATTTGAAGCTTTTAGCCTCAGTATGATATGGGTTATGACAGGTTTAACTCTTTTATAACAAAAGTGTCAGAAAGCATTTACAAACTCGACAACATCAGACAACATGATAGTGAAGCAAACAAGCTAGCAACACAAACAATCTCATAGTACAAACAATATCCAAGAAATGGTCATGTCTGTGACGCAGGAGTAGAAAGATCTAAACGTCTTTAGCAGTTTGATTGCAATTAGATGTATAGGTAAGTGTCAGAGAACTGTTCATAGGTACTACAATAATACTGCATTATGGAGAGAAAGAATATTTACGAGTGTATCATGCACTGGGGAAGACAGGAAACTAGTGAGTACAAAACAGAATGATCTGCAATTTTGAACCTTACAGCTCTAAGACATAAGGTAAAGTATCACAGACAAGCCTATGTAATGAACCTGCATATCTTAACCCTTTTAGCCTCAAGGTCCCATTTCTCAAAGTTTGGAGGTGTTGCCTAATGACTATGTACCAGTTGTAAGAGATGGATTGATCATGATAATTCAAGAGTAGTGCCAGAGGAGCTTAGCGTCTTGCCAAGCTCATCTGGCACTACCCTTGAATTATCATGATCAATCCATCTCCTGCTGCAGGGTCCTGGGGCTAAATGGGTTAATGTTGAACTGCACATCACATAGTGTGAAATAAATACGCAATAAACAGCACATTTTTTAGTGGGCTCAGGTACTGGAACACAACAGCCCAAAGAAAATGTATTCAGTAGTGTTTCGGTAGTTAGTTGGCACACAACAGACAGCAACTGTAGGCGAGATAAACAAAGTATTTGCATGCTGGTCCGTGATTTTGGACCTTAGGACTTAAAGTCTAAAACCACAGACCAGTACACAGCTTTTAGAAAACATGGTGACTATAACACTGGAACAACACAACACCGAATGGACCGTGGATATCCAAAAGTCATTAGGACAACACCGAGTTTTCACAACAGCAGGCTTGGAAACAAAGGCGACATCCAGTAAAAGAACTGAGGCGCCACGGCTGTGCAGAGAGCCAAGTTGGACAGAGAGAGAACTGGTGTCACACAATGGAATCAAACCTTTCCAAAAGCACACAGCTTCAGCAAAAACTCTAGCGTGTAGAGAACAGTGAAGACAGTGTTTATAGTGGTGAGCGTCCTGCCAAACTGAGGCCCTTCCGCGGTCACCGAAGCAGACGGCTCAAACTGAAAGTCAAGCAAGTTAGGGCTATCAAGTAAAAAAAGGTTAAAGCAAAAGTAGACAGAAAAACTGTGGGATGTCCAAATATTCACGAAAACAAAGGCCAAACCCATGATCAAAAGATATAATTTATTCTCCAGGAGATATAATTATTCTCAGAGATATAATATATTCATATAAACTCATCAGAAAACTGTAAAGCGTTTCATGATCAAGCAGGGAAGACAGGCTGACCCAATACAAAATTACAAACTACTTGTTTATCAACTATGTAATTCAATAATGTTTTAGCAAATTTGTCTATTATGCTCTGAACATGGGTTCAGCCTCAGGTTTTCATCTTTCACCTCAGTAATACATTTAAACTAGAAAGTCAAAGCCATTCTCTATGCAGTACACTAGGAGGAGGTAAAATAAAAGAAAGAAAAGAAGCCAAAACAAATTATGAAAAAAGGAAATAAAAAAGAAAGATATCAAAATGATCAAACAAAAATAAAACCATTCCGTTGACCATCTCTTGTAAGTTAGCATGGAGGTGCTCAAAATGTTTTGATTATCCCGTTTGTTACCGAGAAAATTTGAACGCTATCCAACTGCAAGAGGTATAGATCCTCATGAGACCCTGCAGTTGTGGGGGCTCATGAGGATCTATGCCTCTTGCTAACACCACTTTGAAGCCATGTTTCTGGAACAGCTATAGGATAGTTGGTACTGACTTAACGAAGATTGCAAAAACACATTCTGCACCAGCCGGCACTGAATGGGTTATATTTACATGTGAGCAACACTGTCTGGGATAAGAATAACACCTACGAAACATTGAATCTGTTGTTACTACGGTAACATTTCATTGACAGCCTATGTCTCAAAGAAAACATGTTCTGTCTGCAGTTGCAAATGTCTGTCTGGTGATATCATTCCCAACATTGATGATCCAAGTCCAAGCTCTAGAGGGATTTTATTTAGAAACCAGTGTTTGTCACTGATGCTTGTTATGTTGGTAAATGCTAATCCAATACTGATTCATCCAAAGCAAAAAGGTGACTACTGGTACCAAGCATGTCAAGTGCAATGAAATCACCAAGAGAGAAAGAAACACCCTTCGGAAGGACACAATAAACCGTTTCGTCCTTGTCCTTCCAAAGAGTGTTTCTTTTTTGTTGATGTTTCGTGCTTGTCCTTATGCATGTCTATTTTTAATGGTTATTTCCTGACACTGCTTGTAACAGCTGATTCCACTTTTGACCCCGTCAGTGTCACTGATACTGGTCACAGATCAATCCACTCTTAGACATGGCTGACCCCTCTTGGCTTGACTTCGTGAACGAAGATTCTATAGGGCTTGCCCACGTCGTCTGCAGGCATTTTCGTGGCTGCGGAGGCCAATCCGGGACAAGCAGGTTCGACCGCAGTGGCTGCAGGGGAAGGTCTGGTCAGGGTTCTGAGTTACGACAACTCTGTTTTTTCTTCTGAGCCGCTTGTCCTTAAGGTTAGCTCTGCGAGAGTCCTCAAAGGAGACGGCTGCCTTGTGAATGGTGGAGCGCCAGGTGTCACGGTTCGCAGCAAGCGAAGACCACTGGCGGTGGTCGATTTGGCAGGCACTAAGTGACTTCTTGAGACTGTCTTTGTATCTCTTCTTTGGTGCCCCTCTGTCTCGGTGTCCAGTGGCGAGCTCGCCGAACAGAGTGATCTTGGGTAGGCGATGATCCTCCATCTGTGTCCGCAGCAGCAAAGCCTCGATGCTCACAGTTTCCGCCTGTTCAAGGACCTCGACGTTGGTGACATAGTCACTCCAGTGAATGCTGAGGATGGTACGCAGGCAGCGCTGGTGAAAGCGTTCGAGGAGTCGTAGTTGGCTGCGGTAGAGGGCCCAGGACTCGGAACCGTACAGCAGGGTGGTGAAGACGACAGCTCTGTACACGCTGATCTTGGTGCCTTTTTTCAGCTGTTGATTGTGCCACACCCGCTTGAATAGTCGCCCGAAAGCACTGTTCGCTTTTGCCAGCCTGTTGTCCAGCTCCTTGTCCAGCTTGGCGTCTGACGTGATGATGCAGCCAAGGTAGGTAAACTGGTGTACAGACTTCAGTTCGGACTCGCCGATGGTGATGTGGGGAGGGCGATGCTCTTCCTTGGGTGCCGGCTGATGAAGGACCTCTGTCTTTTTCAGACTGACCTCAAGTCCAAAGAGCTGGGTGGCATCTGCGAAGCAGGACGTAGTGCGCTGCAAGGCTCTCTCTGTGTGTGCAACGAGGGCAGCGTCATCAGCAAATAGCAGCTCACGAATCAGTTGGTCTAGGGTTTTCGTGTGGGCCTGCAGTCGTCTGAGGTTGAACAGGCTGCCATCGAGACGATACCTGATGTACACTGCATCGTCATCGTCGAGGTCCACTGTGACCTGCTTCAACATCATGCTGAAGAAGATGGTGAAGAGGGTCGGTGCCAGCATGCAGCCTTGCTTAACGCCGTTGCGAATGGGGAATGGTTCTGAGAGGTCATTGTTTAGTCTGACCTGGCCTTGCTGGTCCTCGTGGAGCTGGACGATCATGTTGAGGAACTTTGGGGGACAACCTAGTCGCTCCAGGATCTGCCACATACCTTGTCTGCTCACAGTGTCAAACGCTTTTGTTAGGTCGACAAACGTTACGTACAGCCCTTTGTTCTGCTCGCGGCACTTCTCCTGAAGCTGTCTCAGCACAAAGACCATGTCGGTGGTACTCCTGTTGGCTCTGAAGCCACACTGGCCCTCTGGGACGTGGTCTTCAGCGATGGCAGGTACCAGCCGATTCAGGAGCAACCTTGCGAGAATTTTCCCGGAATGGACAGCAGGGTAATTCCACGATAATTAGAGCAGGCAGACTTCTCTCCTTTGTTCTTGTACAGGGTGATGATGACTGCATCACGGAGATCCTTTGGTAGTGTTCCTTTTTCCCAGCAGCAGAGAAAGAGGTCGTGGAGCTTGTTGTGCAGCGCTGGGCCTCCATGTTTCCAGATCTCTGGCGGGATTCCGTCAATGCCTGCTGCTTTGCCACTCTTGAGCTGGTGGATGGCTGTGCGGGTCTCTTCGGCGGTGGGCGGTTCGTCCAATTCAACCTTTAGTGGAAGGTGTGGGATTTGGAGGATGACTGTTTCTTGAACAGTGCGCTCAGCGCCGAAGAGGTCCTGAAAGTATTCAGCGGTTCAAGATGGAGGTATTATCTGTGAGGAGTGCCTGTCCATCAGCGCTTCGCAGGGGACTTTGTACCAGGTGCCTAGGGCCATACACTGCTTTCAGTGCTTCGTAGAAGCCCCTGTAGTCACCGTTGTCAGCGCAGAGCTGGGTCCTCTGTGCGAGTCTGGACCACCACTCTGGCTGACCACTGGTACTGTTATTCTACTGACAATTCCATTCCTGCCAAGGCTTGAATCATTATCCCACTGCTGACTGATGATCCCACTCATGACGCTGATGATCACTGAGACTGCCTGTCTATGACATAATTCCACTGCTGACACTGGATGTTGATCCAACTTCTGACACCCACTGTGACTAATCATCCAACTGTTGATACAACTGATCACTATTACAGCTTGTCCATGAAAGAAGAAAGAAAGAAAAAAAAAAAGACACAGACTGTCACTGCATTCATGACATTGTCATTTTAGGTCCCACTTCTGACACCGATTGTATCTTTTGATCCCACTTCTGACAGTCACTGGTTATCCCACTTCTGACACTGTCACTGGTGATCTCATTTCTGACACTGACTTTCACTTTAGATCTCACTTCTGACACTATTTTGTCACTGAACCTGAAACTGCTGAGCACTGATACTGCTTGATAAAATTAAAAAAAAAAAAACACACACACAAAAACAAAACAAGAACAAAACCAAAAAACCTGATTGTCTGTGCTGGTCACTTTAAATCCCACTTTTGACTCTGGTGATTACTGACAGTGTTTGTCACTGCTGATCTCATTACTGACACTGTCAGATAGCAATGACACTTTCACAATTTTCATTTTGTTACGCAAATGTTTACAAAAAAAGAAATGAAGCAATGATGGTGTGTGACGCAGTAAAACTGAAGAAAGCTTACAGTGCAGCACTCAAAATAAACTGCATAAACTGCCTCTTTCATATCTCAACTTCAATCACGCAAATACATAATTGTAGTCAACTGCTCGGTGTCAAACCCAAATAACTAACTCTTACTGTTATATGAAATTTATGCTCCCTATGCTAGCAAAGAATCAATTTCCAATATGGCTCACGTCTCCACCAAATGTTTCTCAAAGTTCATAAGATGCCAATACTGAATCTTCCAAGCTGTGTATAAAAGAAGATGCACAAAAAATAACTGGATCAGAGCAATTTCCTCCAAGTGTATGTACAACCTTTCTCCACATGCAAAACTATGGGGTTAAAAAAAGATGGGTTTAAATCAATAAAAATGGTTAGAATATTGCAGTGTGGTATACAGTCTCCAGCCCAACTAGCAGAGTACATGTAAAGGTTATTAACTACAGGAAGGTGCAGTAGCCTTGCCCACCAGTCATTACCACAACAACAAAAAAGATAGTTAATAATGTTCATGTTGGAAACAATTCACCTGTCTGACAGTTAACCCCTTCCCTGCCAAGGAACGTACAGTTTTGTTTCTGAAATCTGTGTTCACTAAATGACCAAAAGCCACAAACTGCCCAAAGAACATGGACACAAAGTGGTCTCAGCAAGGGGCATAGATCCTCATGAGCCCCCGCAGTCGCGGGGGCTCATGAGGATCTATGCCTCTTGCAGTTGGATCGCATTCACTTTCCCTGGGTAGTGAAGGGGTTAATAATGTTCATGGGGGAAACAATTCACTTCTAAATGCAAGAAGATAAGCATGGGTTTCATGTACACACTGACAAAAAGATTACTTCAAATTTATGCTTTTAGTTTAAGCAGATACACTCTGCAACGAACAAACGATTTGTTTTCTTGTATGCATTTTTAAGTGGTGGCTAGAAACATCATCACATCAAAGTTTGTGTCTTAACATATACTGATGAAAAAAAGAAAAGAAAAAGAAATGTGAGATTACTGGAATAACACTAATGTGTTACCTATGATTCCAGTGGTGTCACTATTGTTTCGCTTGTCAGTATATCAAATACACTGGCCAAAGGAAAACTAAGCATTTCACTAAAGCATGTGTTAGCAAGTGCATCAATATAAAAAGAAAAGTATCAAGCTGTGTCCTTTAAAAAAGAGAATATCAGAGATTTGAGAAATAGCTAAATCCATCTGAAAGAGTGTGTCAAATTTTAAATGCTTCTTACATTAAAAAATGTTTGGAATTCAATTTCAAAGAACAAAAAAGAAAAAAGGTAGATCCAGCAAACATTTGCAGCTGAAAAATGGCTTGGTAGGCAAGGCTAGTCCACGATTACTAGTGAAAAGTGGTGCAACTAAGGCAGAGCACAGAGCTTGAGCATCATTCGAAGGTGAAAAACATAAGTGAGCCCTTTTCCACCACCTCAGTTTAACTCTGTGCCTTACCCTGACCCCAAAGGCAAACAGCTTGAGTATAGCCTCAACAGTAAATAGGGCTGTGAAAGTCTCATTGAGATATTTCTGTAACTGGCAAAACTCCACTGATTCATCGTACACCTGCCATTTGACAAACACAAGTTGTAGTCAGACAACAAAACAAACAAATCAACAGATTAAGTATTAGAAAGAAAAAAATGGCATGTATGAAAGTGTGTTTTTCATTAGATTATGAAAATGAATATGGAACAAATAAACCAAAAGAACAAACAGAGAGATGAAAAAAGGAACCAAACAAAACAGTGAACACAACATATTACAAATTAAAGTACACTTGCTGAAACAAAACATGACCTTATAGTTATATAATGCATTACTGTAATGAGAAGAGTATATGATGGCAAATCTATCCATATGCAAGAGATATCAATCCTCATGAGCCTATGCAGCAGTGGCGGCTTATAAGGATTTATGTTTCTTGTTAGTCCTGTGTTTTTTGTGCCCATGTTTGATCCCGTTTCATTTGTGTTCTTCGTGTGAATGTCAGTCAGTGTGCTGTGGTTCCTGATGCAAAATCCGCAACCACTGGCAATCAAGGGGTTAACATCTGTTAAAATACCACAACCTGACATCTAGTTGATCAAGATAAACTTGCGGATAAAACGCCAACAGTGTTATCATCTATAGCACTTGGCTGAGCTGTAAGCTAAGGTTGATAAATGTTCTGAAACATTTTATGCACTTTTTCAAATGAATATTTTAGCTTAATGCAGAAATATGAGAATGATGGCCAAAACAGGAGACCTGTGATATTCAGTAATGAGATCCTCAAATACCGTCTAATTAGCCTGATCAATTACAGCAATCATATGTTTGCACTGAATTTTGAATGAATTGTATGCAAGCACCAAAGAATATCTCACAACATGATTCCCATTTAAAGATGTGCCCTCCTAAAATATACACTAACAATGATAATTTTGAATCAATCCTAATAATTGACAATTCTAAAAAGAAAATAAAAACCCTCTCATTTACAAACAAGAAAGGCAAAGCCCTCATGGCTCATGCATATGACCGATCTACATGTGTGACCCTGTGACAATAAGTAAAGGGATGGCTTTTGCACCAAGAAAATCCATCTTTTCTCAAAATTGAATCAGTTTTCACACATCTGTCAAACCCCCATGACCCTTGACCTTTGCGATGAGGCAAATAAATTAGTATGCATTGGAAGGTGTTATCATCATCAGTTACCTTTGTGTCAAAATTGGATTGAAAATTTTGCAAAACTGTTGATAATAACTACAATTCTACCAAAAACTGGCATTTTATACGCATTTGATGACTTCTTGTGACCCTTGACCTTTCCGAGGGCTCATCCAAATTAGTATGCATAGATAGATCTTACCATCAGGTATCTCTGTACCAAGTTTGGGTTTAAAGTCATGAATAATATTTGAGAAAAAGCATCTTATGTCAAAATATGGCATTTTTTTAAAAACCTATTTCCTGAGCTCTTGTGACCCTTCACCTTTCCAAGAGGTCATCCAAATTAGTATGCATAGATAGGTCTTACCATCTGGTATCTCTGTACCAAGCGGGGGGTTGAAGTCGTGAATAGTATTTGAGAAAAAAATCTTTTGTCAAACTATGGCTATTTTTCAAGTATTTCCTGAGCTCTTGTGACCCTTGACCTTTCCGAGGGATCAACCAAATTAGTATGCCTAGAAAGGTCTTACCATTAGGTATCTCTGTACCAAGTTTGGGTTTAAATTTGTGAATAGTATTTGAGAAAAAATAAATTATGTCAAAATATAACTATTTTTGACTTGTTTCCTGATCCCCTGTGACCTTTACCTTTGTCACTTTGAGAGGTCACTCAAATTGATATGTTTAGAAAGGTCTTGCCACAAAGCATCCTTGGGCCAAGTTTGAAGACTGTGGCTAGAATAGTCTCCGAGAAAATGCCAACGTTAAAGTTTACCATGGACGACGGACAGACGACCACTGGCCCACTTTGCACGCGAGCCAAAATGCCCAACTGAATCTAAATAAAATCTGAATGAACAGTCCTACCTTCATCATGAGAACAATGGTATTGAGCGCAATGAGCACCATGATGAAATATTCAAATTTAGGTGAGACGACCAGTTGCCAGATCTTGTACTTGATGGACATCTTGTTCCTTGGCATGAAGCGACACAAGGGTTTGGCATTGATGGCAAAGTCAATACATTGTTTCTGAAACAAAGGCACGCCTAAGAATCAGGATCCACAAAACAAAAAAATTCATCATTTTCCTTAGCTACACAAAATGTAACAGTTTCATATCTATATATAAAAAAGTAAAAATATAAATTAACTCCCAGAACTAAATCACTTCCATTCTATAGAATGGAAGTCAATTAGCTCTGGAAGTTTAAGAGTTAATAATATTTTTCAAAAGAAGTATAAAAAGGCTTATGTGTCCTGCTCTATGTAACAAACAAGGGCTAGCATATGCACAATAAGTTTCTGCTCTGTATTTTTCCTCTTCTGTTTCTCTCAATATCCCCAGAAATTATTTGTCTTAACCATAAAAATTAAATTACAAGAACACTAGGTAAAAACTTCACATATAACCTTACAAAAATAGTTTTGACCATCAGAGAAAATTCAGTAAGGGAGACATTTACATTAATAAACCATCCATACAATACAGCTGAGTTTAAAAACACAGTTTCTATCCATAAAATGTGTAGCTGTTGGATAGCACACGCCAGAGCATACAACATGCACCAGCGTACCTTCAGGCACGAAAAGTTACATTATAACAAATAATCGGTGCTTTAGTTTGTTCACCAAAATAACATTTGTCTGCAAGACCATCTATGCAATAAATTAGGTTCAAGTTTAAAATAAAGCTTGCCTTAAACATGCTGAAAGTTTTCAATATTTTTCAGCATTTGAAAAGCGACCAACATTCTTGTGTGTAGGTCCATGACTTTAAACCGTACAGCTTTAACCGATTGATGCACTACAGCAGGAGATGGATTGACCATAATAATTCAAGGGTAGTGGCAGAATAACTTGGCGCCTCATGGCACCAAGGCACTACCCTTGAATTATCATGGTCGATCCATCCCCTGCAGCTTGTACATCATTGTTCAGTGACAAAATTTGGAAACATGTGGCCTTGGGGCCAAATGGGTTAAGATGCAAGGTCTACAATCACAGACCAGCACACATGTTACAAAACAACTTTCAGTCTTGAAAAGTAATTATTTGCGTAAGTAAATGTAACAAGAGATTTTTAAAAAATAGATAAAAACTACAAGTTCAAAGCTTTAGCCATTTGTCCCCGATCACTACATGTGTAAGGGGGTCTAAACAGGAAATTTTGTATTGTATCTTTAGCCATGTAATAAAAATTGTGTACACCACAACCTGTTTGGAGCAACCACTGTTAGAGATCAGGTCATTAAAGACCATCATTTCTGTGGCCATAGCCACCTAGAAATGGTAATCTTTAACGATAGGTGACACATTTTGCCTTTTGAGAATTCTCTTCAGAGAGCAAGCATCTCTTATCTCATTTGAGATGAACGGCATCCAGATACACGGCTTACGCCGCATATCTGGATGCCGTTCGTCTTGAATGGGCTACAAGAAAAGGTGGTTGGTCCAAACAGGGTCTAATGTAATATGACTTGTCAAGCTTGGGAGAAGGGCATAGCAACCAATCAACCCAACTCACTTCTCACCCTGGTTGTCTCTCTCAATTCACTACCACTGATCAGTGGCAGGGAATCGTGGGAGACAACCAACGTGCTGATTTCTTTCCCACGCACACAGAGGTTAGAGTATATATCAAGGGAAATAAGCTATGTATAGTAATCTGGTATTTTCTAAACAAGCAAGAATACATAAAACGCATGCAATGTCTATAGGTCATCTGCATCTATGTACACCATTTGACAAAAGAAACAGGACAACAAAGATTATGTACGGAGGTCCATTTGATTAGACGAATCAGTGTTCTCGTTTAAAAAATTGTACTGAATCAAATCGTACCATCACATCTGTTTTATCTGTGGACTTTGTCACACAACAATTTCCTTTTGCATGATATAGTTGTCTGAATATGCAGCATCCCCTTTGTTAACCATTTGCATGTTGGTAGTGGGTTTTGTCATGATGATTTTTACACAAATCATCATGACAAAAACTGCTAACGACATGCAAAGGGTTAAAAATGTGTAACCTTCACTATTATGAGTCATTTGCCACTGATTTGATAAGCCACAGACAAAAACATCAAATAATAAAATTTCACTTACAAATAGTTAGGAATAAAAATGGAAATGGATATAATTTTGACCCGTAAATGTTAGTCCCATTTCGTTTGTCAAATGGTGTATATTATTATTATAAGATATTCTATTGGGTTCAGGTGTTATCAATATTTGGTAATGCAGTTTTTCAATGCATGCAAAAGATCCTGTAAAAAAAAAAAGGGAAAATCGTTGCAGAAACCAGAAGAGCTCCCAATGAGGCAATAATATATAAAATGATAAATAAGAAAACATGTGAACTGAAATAAGGTATTAATATTAGTAAAAGATGAAACCTTGGTGATTTCAATTAATGCAGATATAAACATTAATGAAGGAATGTATGCTGTAAAAACCAACTGAATTTGAATTATATTTGAGCTCGAAATTATATGTGCACAAAATGTATGATCCTAGAAAAAAATAATGTATGAAATGAGATGGAAAATGTGGAATGTGATGTCAAGACTTTTCAAGTGACCTGTTGATTCCCAAGATACCAACACCAGGGAAGTCAGCACAAGTGTACAAAAAGGAAAATGGTACAGCAAAGATGAACAGTACAGATGAAACAGAACAGCTGATAAATAATATTCTGGAGAAAAAACACCAGCCAATATGAACTGAAAACAGCACAAGAAAAAATAAAATGGAAAATATGAAAGAAATAACTGAAACTGATGACATGAAACCCAGTAAGCAAAAATCTATGGGCCCACAACGGCCGCAGTAGGCCTGTGTTGTGGGCCTGAAGACCTTTTGCTAATGGAGAATAGCAAAACCAAGATGAAATGCAATAGATGACATGAGGCAAAACAGTCCAGACAAAACAAAACAATTGAGATGAGACAGAGAAGTTGGAATGAAACGGAACAGTTGAGAACCGTAGGAACAATAGAAGAAAAGCCCCAAAGTGCAATCCAAAATGCACATTAGTATGGAATTCAGATAATATGTTGTAAGGGAAGTAAATCTAATGCTAGTGTTGCCAATGCCCCAGCCTTTATTTACATTTTGGGGACAGCAAATTACTGCATGATTATACTTTATTCACTTCTCGATGAGCAAAAGGTCATTGGGCCATATTGGCCGCTGTTGGACGCACACATAGCTGTGCATTTGCTTGATGGATTGTTTCTCAAGTCTGAAAAATGACAGCGATTTCAGGTTGCAAGCAATTATTTATTGATAAAGATAGGCACCTGAAAAATAGAAATTATTGTTATCATTATTATTATTTATAAGGGATCATTTACAAGGACACAATTTTTCAGAAGAGAAAAAAAGCGTTTGCAAAAATTTCAATTCAAGTATTAAGGATGTTTTTGACCTCTATCAATGTTAATATGAATGCAAAACATACAGTCAAGGAGGGAGGCGCATAGGAAACGTTGACATAAGTTAGTGGTTAAAGTTGGGTCTTGGTTAGTCACAGTTGCTAAAAATCATCGCAACAAAAAGCGCTACCGACAGCCAAAGGGTTATTCACATAAAGGTGTACTGGTCTATGATGTTGGACCTTCTGACTGCGTCTTGATATTTGAATCACAGCTCAGCACACACAGATGGACACAGCTACGGTTTTAATACTGTTATTATTTCATTTACAGGGGAATGCCTATAATGTGATGTTTTTCTTGTCAACACCTCTTGTTTCCATTTAACCCCTTTAGCCCCAAGGTCCTATTTCTCAAATTTTGGAGGTGTTGCCTAACAACTATGCACCAGTTGCAGGAGATAGATTGACCATGATAATTAAAGGGTAGTGCCTGAAGGCGCCAAGCTAATCTGGCACTACCCTTGAATTATCATGGTCAATCCATCTCCTGCTGTAGGGACTTGTGGCTAAATGGGTCAAGGACAAGCCCCTACGTTAAAAGTTTCTTGATCACCTAGGTGCATAGAGATTTAAAACTGGAATTACGAACGTTGAAAGTTCCTAGTAGGAGGATGCCTCTGCACTGCTCTTACAGTAGACTTGTGGTGAGCAATTCGCCTCTCCTTTCGCAGGGAAAGTGGTCTTAACTCATTCTACCCCAGACACACCACAAGAAGATAAGGATCGACCATGATAGTTCAAGGGTGATGCCAGAATAGCTTGGCGCCTATGGGCGCCAAGCTATTCTGACATCATCCTTGAACTATCATGGTCAATCTGCGTCCTGCGCTGCAATGCAGTCTTCAGAGGACAACGGCAAAATTTAAGGATTTCGGTGTTGGGGTAGAATGAGTTAAACGACAGGTGCTCTCTCAGAGAAGTTTTGAAGAGCAAAAAATGTGTCACCTGTCATTACGAACCATTACTTACAGCCACAGCCACCTAAATGATAGTGTTTTAACCCATTTAGCCCCAAGTCCCTACAGCAGGAGATGGACTGACCATGACAATTCAGGGGTTGTGCCAGATTAGCTTGGCGCCTGAAGAGCTTGGCGCCTGAAGGTGCCAAGCTAATCTGGCACTACCCTTGAATTGTCATGGTCAACCCATCTCCTGCAACTGGTACATAGTCATTAGGCAACACCTCCAACATGTGAGAAACAGGACCTTGGGGCTAAAAGTGTTAATGACAGGTGATCTTCATAAGGGCGGTCGCTCAAAACAGATTTTGCTGAACATGCACTCCTCTCCATTATTTTTTTTTTCTCAATCACTTAAGAAAGGTCCTAAAAAAAACAACCTCCTTCACAAATACGTGGTTTGACAGACAAATCTCAGGGGATGCACAATAGGTACTCCACATGTCAAATGGAAAATAGAAAGTTCCAATGAACTTATTTTTACATCATACCGTAAGCATGTAAATTAGAACAGCAGATTGTTGTTTAGCGTGAAAACGATATTTTGTTTTTTGCCTATCTCTGATGATGAAAGATTGCCACGCATAACCAGGCTTTCCATTAACAGAAAATTCTCTGTATCTGACATCTATCACCGAGACGGGAAAATCTTGAGAAACAAGAAAGGCAAAGCCCTTATGGCTCATGTGTATGACTGATTTACATACGTGTGACCTTTGTGACAATAAGTAAAGGGCTGGCTTCTGCAACAGCAAAATCCATGTGCTCTCAAAATGTAAGCATTTTTCACACATCTGTCAACCCCCCCTCCCCCCTGTGATCCTTGACCTTTGCGATGTCGACTAAATTAGTATGCATAAAAAGGTCTTATTATTAGCTGTTTTTGTGCCAAATTTGATTGAAAAATTTTCAAAAATGTTGATAATACATACAATTTTATTTTAAAAAATTGGCATTTTACACACATTTGCCAGTCTCTTGTGACCCTTGACATTTCCGACGGGCCATCTAAATTAGTATAAATAGACAGGTCTTACCATCAGGTATCTATGTACCAAATTTGGGTTTGAAGTTGTGAATAGTATTCGAGAAAAAAAAACATCTTTTGTCAAAATATGGCTATCTTTTACCTATTTCATGAGCTCTTGTGACTCTTGACCCTTCCGAGGGATCAAGCAAATTATTATGCATAGAAAAGTCTTACCATCAGGTATCTTTGTACCAAGTTTGGGTTTGAAGTTGTAAATAGTATTTGAGAAAAAATAAATTATGTCAAAATATAGCTATTGACTTATTTCCTGATCCGATGTGACCTTGACCTTTGTGAGGTCACTCAAATTAGTATGTTTAGAAAGGTCTTGCCACAAAGTAACCTTGGGCCAAGTTTGAAGACTGTGGCTTGTATTGCCTCTGAGAAAATGCCAATGTTAAAGTTTACCAAGGACGACGGCAGACGGACGGACGACCATTAGCCCAAAACAGACTCACTTTTGCTTCACACATGAGCCAAAAATGAACTTGTCCCTGCTGTGTTTCAAGTACGTGACGGGCTGTAGAGCACCTGGGATGGATTTTTTGTCATCCTATCCGTCCCCATGATGGACAATTTGAAATACTAGCGGAAAGCGTGATAATATCAACTATTCATGAGCCAGGAAAAAGGATAAATCATGTACCTCACTGTACTGAATCAGACTAGTCTTGCTGGCTTAGTTTCAACATCATTTTCTGTACACGTATGTGGACAAATCTGTACAAATGATCGCCTAGAGTTACTGAAAAACACCTGTCCGACACACTGTCAATGTCATGCTTAACCCATCAAATCCTGTGGCTGATTTAAAAAAAATGTAAAAGTATTATCACATGAGGGTTATGTTACAGTTCAGGAGCTATCAATCATTTCAGTTTCAGGGTAGTGCCAGAATAGCTTGGTGCCCCTGGGTGCCAAGCTATTCTGGCACTACCCTTGAACTATTGGTCAAATTTATTTCATGCTAAAGTGTATCAGGATGGAAAGGGTTAACATTGACACAAGCAAAGTCTTAAGAACCGGGAACCGTTTAAGCGCCACAGGAGGCTTGAACAATAGTTAAAAAATGGAAATTTAAGGGTCACTGGAAGAAAACGGTTGGATAAGGGAGGTAGAACAATGGAGGTTAACAGGACATTTAAGACAAAGCTTCCAGACAGGAACATTTACGGAGGCAATGGGGGTAGGCAACACCGCACAAGAAAAAAAAGGTTTGGAAGACCCATCAGTCTGAGGTTCAAACCAGGCCAGTCACATAGGTTGAGAAAACCGGTGAATTGAAAGACCGGTGAGTTTAAAGACCGGTGAGTACCTGATTCTTGTCTAAGTCTTGGTCAATCAGCTCATTGTCTCCCTGTTCCTGGAAAGTTATGATGATCAGAGCCACGAAGATGTTGACGAAGAAAAATGGAAAGACGATGAAAAACACGACGTAGAATACTGCCATCTCCATGCGGTAGTTTGACTTGGGACCCTGATCTTCGTAGGTCGAGTCCATTGAATGTTTGAGTACACTGAAAAATAACCAGAAGCGGGTGGTGGCTATTATGACTAGGGGGAAGACTAGAGCTAGCAGTGCGCTACGGGGAGTGCGTGTACCTGGTTCTTATCTAGATCTTGGTCAATCAGCTCTTTTTCCCCCTCCTCCTGGAAGGTGATGATGATTAGGGCCATGAAGATGTTGACAAAGAAAAAAGGAAAGACGACGAAAAAGACCACGTAGTACAGAGCCATCTCCATGCGGTAGTTGGGTAGTGGCCCCTGGTCCTCGTACGTAGAGTCCATAGAGTGCTTCAAAACACTAGAAAAAAATCGCACTTATACAGCATTAGCTTTTGAAAAATATCTTTTTAATAAAATAATTCTCTCCATTTATTTATTTTAAATTTGTATGCCACGTTCAGTTATTTCACTTTATTGTATGTCTTGATGACTTCCTTACCAGCTGTTCATTATTTTGCTAGTTCATTTCATTTTCACTTTTTGCTGCTGAGAAAAACTGAACATAATCCAACTGCATGAGACATAAATCCTCATGAGCTCCCACAACTGCGGGAGATCATGAGTATCTATGTCTCTTGCTGACGCTGACACTGAATCCAAGCTCCTTAAACGGCTGGGGCTCTCTGGCATTGGTCTTCATTTCTTTGGCACTGAATCAACAATCTGTGACTGCTGGAAGTGAAGTGTTTGATATGTAGTTAAAATCTAATGATCTATCTCCAATGTTGCATTTCCGAAATTTTGGTGTCCTTCTGCGACTGTTTTAGTCGCATCATGATAATTCAAGGGTAGTGCCAGATTAGCTTGGCGCCATCAGGCGCCAAGCTAATCTGGTACTACCCATTAATTATCATGGTGTTGTAGGGTGTTGGGGCTAAATGGGTTAAGAATTTCAAATCATGGAACACCAAGATGATGGAACAGTTTGCTGTATAGTCCTGATGTGTGTTAAACGTTTTTTTCCAGAACTTTGCTGTATAGTCCTGATGTGTGTTAAACGTTTTTTTCCAGAACTTTTCTATTTTTAAATCCCTTCTATTTATAGAAGGGACTTTTTACGACATGTCGCGGTGGGGCGAATTTAATAGCATGTCCATGATGTCAAAGGCGGGCAGGCTAAACTTCTAACAATTGAAGTAACAAGATAAAAATTACGTCATGTCTAGTTACGCTAACCTCGCTGCTGAACATACATTTGGCGCGAAGCGCCGTATGTGCCTATGTACGTATGTATGTATGTGTGTGCGTGTGTATGTAAACAAGAGAATCTCCGATATTTCTGTACACACAAGTTTGAAACTTGGCAGAAACTTTCTTAAAGAGGTGGCTAAGAGAGTGTCCGAGCATATGTCTCATTGAAGACATTTAAAACAACCGTATATAGAAAGTCAGTTGACCCAGATTAGTGTTCGTAATTTTTGTTATATTTACTTGAAATTTTGGATATAGCTAGTTTGGATAAAGACATTGGATGAGTTCATTAGCCAGCTTTGTATCCTTTCAACTTCTTATATAAAAATTAATTTACCTAGCTACATGCTAGAGTAAGTACACCTGCATGCTCTTCTGAAAGTGCGTCAATGTACATGTACGTGTGTATGCACATGCATGTGTGTGCGTGCATGCGTGTGCTCCAAACATCCTCAAGAGGCATAGTGTTCATGTGCTCTCTGGGCACATGAGGATCTATGCCTCTTGGAGATGCACGCATATGTGAGAAAGAGAGTGAGCACGCGCGCGAAAAAGAATTACGTCATATTTAGAGTATGTCTGCGTGGTGACGGAGTTGCTTCTTTTACGTCACCACCACTGACTTTCTCCAGATATCAAGGTTTTTTACTGTTTTAATTTTTTTCTGAAAAGAATTAATTTTTACTAAAGAAGTTGAAAGGGTAGAAAGCTGGCTAACAAACTCATCCAATGTCTTTCTCCAAACTAGTTATATCAGGTCACCTGAATGTTCTTCTGAAAGCGCGACGATGTGTGTGTGTGTGTGTGTGTGTGTGTGTGTGTGTGTGTGTGTGTGTGTGTGTGTGTGTGTGTGTGTGTGTGTGTGTGTGTGCGTGCGTGTTAGTGCGTGCATGCGCACGCTCCAAACATCTCCATGAGACATAGATCCTCATGTGCTCTCTGGGCGCATGAGGATCTATGCCTCTTGGAGATGCGCGCTAAAGAGAATGACGTCATATTTAGAGTATTATGTCAATGTCTGCGTGCTGACGGAGTTGCCTCTTTTACATCAACTGCCACTGTCTGACTTTCTCTAGAAGTCAAGGTTTTTTACTGTTTTAATTCTTTTCTGAAAAGAAATAAACCTGATTTCACAAAAATCATAGCAAGACTGAAATTGTACTGTGAAATTCTAGTTTTGTCACCATTTTCCCAAGCTTGAAGCAAAAGCGAAACTCATATCCTGTTAAATATAAATTACGTAAAAAAAAAAAAAACAACAAAAAAACCCCCCCAAAATGTCATGATAAATGACGTTTGACAAACCAATGACGCGTATGTGCTGCGCGCGCCCCTTATAGAGTTCACTATGACGCATTGGCACATCTGCAAGGCTTTTTCAAAAGGAGATATTTAAACATCAGAATCAAGTCAAAGACAAAAGGTAGAGAGAGACCTTTGATAGCGAAGACAGCTCTCATATAGAAGGAAATTTGTGGGTTATGGTTCATCCCAACTTGTTTTTTCCTAACATGGCTTTCAAACAACCCTAGTTTGACAATCATTGCTAAGAAAATTCAGTTTGATTACAAAGACTTTTTCTGTTTTCTAAGTGAATGATTATTTTGAAACATGCTGAAGTTTAACACAAACTTTTGATATTGCTGATCTTGTTTTGTTTTCTAAACCAATTTACTACACAGAAGTACAAGAGCAAAAGTCTCCGCTGGTGGTTCAGTGGAAGCTGTAACACAGGCTGAAAAATTCAGATGGACAGTCAAACGCACAACACAAGTACGCAACGCCGTATAACATTGCTAAAATAAATAACATCACATTTTCTTAAATTAAACTGATTAAAACCCAGAGCAAGTCAAATATACCAGTAACCCCTAAAAAAAATCCTTTTTTTAATAATTTAAAAAGCCTAGATATACCAATCACCAAAGTATACAAAGTATTTCCATCAAACAGTTAATTCAACTAAGAAAAAGTAAAACAGTTGCCGCAAGGGTTTCATGTGAAAGGAAAACAAAAAATACAGGTTGAAAAACCCTGTAAGTATGAAACATGAAATATGATGTTTTGGATCAAAGATCCTTCTTCACGGTGATTTGTTTCCTCAAAAACATTACCGATGACATTACTTTATGTAAGTGTCTACTAGCTTACGTAATTTTAGCCTAAGAACCTGTTGTGTTCCCACACAACCAGGGAGGCACTCAGGGAACCCTAACCAGGGTTGAGAGTAGCCTCCTATCCCTGCTGATCCGGTCACTTGTCACGCGGTGTCACGCCAGTCGTTCTACTTAGCTCACGGTGAACAGACGTGTTCTAGACTACGGGACCTTGACTGTGTATGGTGCAACCGGTTCTTGGGACCGGTGGTCTTTGGATTACTGTGGACTTGTGCTCTCTTGGATTACTGGGGTGCTTTCGTGTGCTTGGATTACTGGTGGTTCCCTCCTCTCTGGATTTACGTGGTTGCGTGTGGGTTCTTACTTCGCTGGGCCTGCTGGGACTTCTACCCGCCGGCGCACTCTGACGGGGGTATGGAGGTTCCCCCCCCCCCCACCCTCCTGTTCCCGCAACTACGGAGAGGCAAGGTATCGGTCCCAGCCATCGGCCAGCCCTCGGGCCGGGCGCCGGCTTCGACCAGAGGCACTTCGTTTTTGCTTGTACTTTTTCGCGTCAAATTCTCGACTTCGTTTGGCGGGGCCTCACGGTGCCCATGCCCGGTCGCCTGTCTTTTCTGATGTGTGTTGCAGTTGCCAAGTGCTCACCTACTTGCAGTGCGGCAACTTCCAATGGCCGTGCGATAGCCACAAGGTCTGCCTTCCCTGCGCTGGCTGCGCTTCCGACCACACCTGCAATGTCTGCGCCGCCTGCCGGAACAACGCTGGTCGCAGCTTGGGGCTTTTACCGGCGCGACCGCCCTACACCGGCAATTGACCGTACGTCCATCTTGGCGCCCCCTCCGTGCCCGGAGCAGTGACCAACGCACCCGCCCCGACCTTGAGGAACGGACGACACGCCGGGCACATGAGTCCAGCTCTTACCACAGGACTGCTTCTTCTACTGCGCCCTCACGGACAAAGCCCGCTGACTCTTACGGAGAGTCGAGAAGCAGGCAGAGCGCCCACCTTATGGAGGCAGACCTGCAGAGATGCGCTTCGCGCCGTCCATTGTCCACTGACAGTCCTGATATATCTCGCCTTGAGAAGCCCGCGTACTCTTACTGAGAGTCGATAAGCTGGCACAGCGCCCGCCTTACGGAGGCGGGCCGGCAGAGACCTGTGTCCACTCGTCCGAGGACTACTGGCGCCTGCTCTGACCTTGTGCATCAGACGACTCGCCGGACACATGAGCCTAGCTCTTACCACAGGAATGCTACTTCTACTGCGCCCTCATGGACAAAGCCTGCTGAGTCTTACAGAGAGTCGAGAAGCCGGCAGAGCACTCGCCTTACGGAGGCACGCCTGCAGAGATGCGCTTCACGCCGTCCATTGTCCACTGACAGTCCTGATATGTCTCGCCTTGAGAAGCCTGCGTACTCTTACGGAGAGTCAATAAGCCAGCACAGCGCCCGACTTAAGTAGGCGGGCTGGCAGAGACCTGTGTCCCCTCGTCCACAGACTACTGGCAGAACTGAAACAGACACTCCACTCTCGCTCTTCCGGCGACGGCCATATGACGGATCGTGATGCACTACGCGATAGCAGACGCAGCCCCTGACCCTCCTCGTCCTTGTCACGCTCGACCAAGTCTCGCGCCTCGTTCCGTGTCCAACCTCACGTTCGACCCGGTGTGCCTCTCCTTGCCAGCCACGACATCCGTCACCTTCGCCCCATAGGCACCCTAGTAGGAGCTCCCCCGTTCGAGATCGTCGGCCGCGCTCCCGTCCTCGCAGTCGCTCCCCCCCGTGTCAGACACCAGCTTGCGCCAGCCATCCTTCGCCCCAGCGCGCCTCGCCACTGTCGTCGCCCCATCTTCAGCAGAGGAGCCTACAGGGGATTCGACACTTGCCTGCGTCTCACTCCAGGCGACGGGATGTTGCTGGCGAGACCTCCACCCCCCCCCCCCCCCCCCCCCCCCCCCCCCCCGCCAGACTTCTCTCCCCCCTGATGATGACGAGGCCCTAAGCTTGTTGCCTGAGGACTCCGTCTCGGCCCTGCTCGGTGTCGACAGTCACTCCCCCTTGCCCCGCTCATTCTCGCCGGACGATCCTGCGTTGCCTAGGACCCCTTCGGCGCCAAGCGCGGAGTCTCTCCCTGCCCTGGATGAAGCAGCTTGTCTGATCATGGCCGTTCTTCTCGCGGAGGCCTGCCCCCCCCTCCTCCTCCCCTGCTCAAGAGGAAGGTATCCACGTTCGTCGACACAGGCCGTCAGGTGAAGAGGTTCAAGTCGCTGCCCCAGCCCCCCGGCTTTAGAGACATAAGGGACGCCCTCTTCGCCCAGCTCCAACTGGCCGATTCCCGGGAATTCGGCTTCTTCTCTGACCGGAGGTGGCCGGCTGGACTCGACATCGCCTTCCGCCAGGACTGGTATGCGGGCCTTTCTCAGTATTTTTCCTGTCCCCTACCCTCGGTGGACCGTCCGGCGTTAGTGCAGGCCAGAGCCGCCGCTCAGCTGAAGCACACCCTTCCCCGCGGCTTGGACAAGACTGCGTCCCTGGTCCGTAACACCTTGGCTTTCTTGGGTTTCCTGGAACTCCTCACTCAAGCATTCGTCCGTCGCATCGAGGACTCCTGGCACCCGTCTATTACACCCCTCTTAGGAGACCTCCTCGCCCTCGCCGTAGTGGCCAAACGGGCAGCATATCACTCCTCGGTCAACACCATGGCTGCCGCCTCCACTGTGACCTGATGCGTCGGGATGCCATGCTGCAAGCCTGCCACAGAATGCCTCCCGATCTGAGGACTCAGCTCCGTCGCGCTCCCTTTGGTGGCCCCCTCCTCTTTGGCGCTTCCTGGCAGATGGTGAAGGACGCGAACTCGGACCGCTGGCCTAGCAGCTTGGGATCCTCTCCTCCTTCTCCGAGGGCCTCCTGATCTCCTTCCGTTCGCCACCACCGCCGAGACGCTCTCCTCTGTGGACCGAGTTTCCGATCGACGAGCTCAAGGCCATCGCCCTGCGCGGAGAGGTCGCCTCGCTTCTGCAGAAGGCCGCCACAGAAGTAGGGTCGCGCCCCGACTGCCCAGCCTTCTAAAGCCGCCTTGTCGTGGTGCCCAAGCCGGGCGACAAGTGGCGACCCGTCATCGATCTCTCGGCACTGAACAGGTACATCGCGGCCCTGACCTTTCGCATGGAGACCGCCAGGGCCCTCTGGGCCTCGGTGCAGCCCATGGACTTTGCGGTCAGTCTGGACCTGTTCGATGCGTTCTCCACGTCCCCATGCACCTTGCCTCCAGGAGGTATCTCCGCTTCACCTTTGACGGCGTGATCTTTCAGTTTCGGGCCCTTTCATTCGGTCTCAACCTCAGCCCTGGGGTTTTCACCCGCATCATGGACGCCGTCACTGAGCCTCGGATCCAGAAGCTGGCAACCCTAGCCGGCCAGGTGGCCCAGGAGGATGCAGTTCCCACCAGAGTCTGGCTTCAGCTTCTCGGCTTGATGTTTGCAGCAGCGGACCTTCTCCCCCTCGGTCGTCTTTACTCCAGGCCTCTCCAACTGCTCCTCCTTCTCCTTGGCATCCGTCCTCCGGCGACGTTGCTGCACTGGTGCAGGTGACTCGGATTCTTCGTCCCCATCTGCGGCGCTGGATAGACATTTCGTGGCTCGCTGCGGGAGTTCCTCTTGCCTCACCACCTCCTCAGCTCTCGCGTTGCGTGGATGCAAGTCTCTCCGGGTGGGGTGCTACCGAGGTTCCTCACGACGTCCGGCTGCTGGCCTCCGGACCTAGCGGACTGATGCTGCAACTGGTTAGAACTGAAAGTGGTTTGGCAAGCCTCCATCGCCAGGAGCTACTTGTCCTTTTGAACAACACCACGGCGGTTTCCACGGGGTGTAGGGGGGCTCTGGATAGAGGTAGCACCTTTGCTGTTCGGCAGCTGCGTCCTACATAGGACGGACGGGCATCACTGGTCCTCATCCATCTCCTTAATCTCTCTCGTGTTGGCTCCAAGCGCCACACCCTGGCAAACCACCTCAGCTGGTGGGCTAAACCACGTGAGGGGGTGGTGTTCACATTGCACCACTAAGCGGATGAGCTGTTTCTGACAGCCAACGGCTAGAGGACGGAGGAGATCAGGTTGGATCCAACGGCCAAATGTGGGGGAGTAAACCCTTCAAATCAGGAGTGGAGCCCCGAAGGCAGACAGTTGCCTGTATTCACGCACTGTTCTGGCAGCTCCTGCAGCCAAACTGGTGCCAAACGTACTGCTTTGCATTCCTTTGGATACATCAGCGAGGCCGAGAGGGGGATCTTGACGACTGGGCACCCCATGATCTCCATACACTTTGCCCAGGCTTGCGCCCTGGAGAGGTCACTCCAGTGACTGACCCAGCAAGCGCATATACTCCATTGTCTTCCGAGACAGGATGCCAAACAACGGCGGTTTCCTACTTTCAGGAACAGGGTGGAACGCATACTACTCTACCGACTAATGCGCTGGTGCGAAGACCGCAGCATTGCCCTCCGAGCTCGACACAGTCCAGGACATCTGAACGTTTGGCCGACTCCCTCGCACGGTGTGGCCAGTTACTCCACACGGAATGGACGCTACTACCGGACATCTTTCAGATGATCTGCGCTCACTGGTAGACTTTTTCGCCATGAGGTGGAATCACCAGCTTCCCCCCTTCGTCTCCCCGATTCCAGACCCCTTAGCCTGGGCAGTTAACGCGCTCTCCATTCCGTGGGACGGACTCATCGCGTACGCGTACCCCTCGTCGGGCTCGTCCCCAAGGTCCTGCTCAAGCTCAGAGGTTGCAATGCGCAGATGTTACTGGTCGCCCCGTTCTCCTGGAACCGATCTTGGACCACCGACCCGCTCAGTCTCGCCACGGCACCCCCCCCACCCCCCATCTGAGGCCCATCCCGAACACGATGCTCAAGCTCCCCGCCAGCCGATGTTCCACCTGTGCCCGGATCGACTTCTCCTTCACGCCTGGAGATTGGGCGGCAAGCCCTCACCGCAATAGGCTTCTCGAGTGCAGCAGCGGAAGCAATCACTACAGCCCGTAGACCCTCGACCAGACGAGTCTACGAGGGACAGTGGCGAGGACTACGGTCCTGGTGCGCTGACCAGCAACTCTCCCCCACTGAACTGACTACTCCCCAGCTCGCTGACTTCTTCCTCTGGCTCTGTGGCGACCTGGGATTGGCCCCCATCACGATCAGAGGATACCTGTCCATGATTGCGGACACTTACCGTCACCTCGGCCGCCCGGACCCCTCCGAATGCAAAGACCTCACTGACCTTATGACACACTTTGGCCTTCAGCGTCTGGTTCCCCGCTCGCTGATTCCATGCTGAGACCTACCCTGGGTACTGACGTGGCTTAATTCTGACAGATTCGAACCGCTGTCCTTGGCCTGGTTCGCGGATTTGACACAGAGGACCCGCTTCCTGTTGGCTCTCGCCACGGCGGCCCGAGTAAGCGAGCTACATGCGCTTTCAGCACGCCCTGCCTGCCTGCAGTTCCGGACGGTTGGTTCTGTGCAGTTCCTCACTGACCCTTCCTTTCTCGCCAAGACTAGGTCTCCCTTGACCGCGCCCCAGGTGATAACCCTACAGCCACTGAAAGAGGTGAACTTTCCCCGGGAGACAGGCAGCAATATCCAGTGCGCGCCCTATGCGTATACCTACTTCGCTCCAAGCCCGTCCGAAGGGGATGGTCACGCCTCTTCTGCCTTTGACCCCAGGCAGAACTGACATAACAGCCCAGACGATTTCTTCCTGGCTACCGTCCGCCTACTAGGACCTCTCCCCAGAGGGAGCGAAGAGGCTAAAGATTCGCGCACATGAGGTTAGCGCCATGGCCACAAGCGTCGTCTTCGACCGCAACTCTGCTGGCCGAGACATCGTGGCTCCAGTGCACTGCCGGGCAGAATCGACCTTTGATCACGCCTACCTCCGGGATCTGGCAGGCCAGCGAGACAACCTCGCTCTGGTGGGGGACATCGCCATGGCGCAACACTCCCTCCCGGCGCCGGGGGCGCCGTAGGTATACTTAACTAAAATTGTTGGGAGTTTGCAATCAGGAGCGCGGCTCTGTCTAAATCCCTTCGGGGTGTTATCGCAAGGTTGTAAGCGGCACCCCCCTCCTTTTCGCAATTCTTCCATAAAGTAATGTCATCAGAGGTGCCTACCCTTCTTAGACCATTTTGTGTAATGGGCTGCTTAAAAATGTGTATTTTGTGTAATCATTTCAGCGCAACATGCAACGAAAAAAATACACCACAGCAAACAAATTAAAAATAAAGACATTTATCCACACTATTAGCTATTTTATTCACACAATATCAGGTACCGCTGTAGCAAGCTTGGGTTTGAAGTTGTGAATAGTATTTGGAGGGGGTAAAAATATGGTCATTTTGGACATATTTCTTGAGCTCTTGTGACCCTTCACTTTTCCGAGGGATCAACGAAATTAGTGTGCATATAAAGGTCTTTTCATCATGTATCTTTGTACCAAGTTTGGATTTGAAGTTGTGAATAGTATTTGAGAAAAAAGAAATTATGTCCCCAAATAGCTATTTTTTTATATATTTTCTGATCCTGTGACCTTGACCTTTGTGAGAAACTGTCACTAAAATTTGCATGTTTAGAAAGGTCTTGCCACAAAGTATCCTTGGGCCAAGTTTGAAGACTGTAGCTTCAATAGTCTCCGAGAAAATGCCAACGTTAAAGTTTACCACGCATGACGGCAGTCGGACGACTGCTGGCTCAGAACATAGACTCATGTTTGCTTCGCACATGAGCCAAAAATGCCTTTCGTGCATCACAGGTCGCTGTTACTTAACATGCATCAGTAAAAAGGGCATCTGTTACAGCGACACGTTAGTGTCCATGCATTTCCAGTATGCCGATACACTGTAAGGCTCCTACCTGGTCACCAGATGTCAATGTTTACACCTGCCACTGTACGGTATATCCACAGTCTAGACAACATGTAATAAGCGGCATTGAACAATGTTGTGTCTCATACAATGTTGTGACAGATTGCTTGTGATCGATTGCTGCAATGATAATTTTTCATGATATGCTTTTGCAGCATTTGTTAATGTCTTTTATTGTTGTTTCATGACGAGCCGAAAGGCAAATTTCTGTCGTGCCTGGACTCGAACAGACAATAAAGTTGCATTGTATTGTATTGTATTGTATACACGATCTGATGGAAGTCTCTTGGCTTGACTTCGCGAACGAAGATTCTATAGGGCTTGCCCACGTCGTCTGCAGGCATTTTCGTGGCTGCGGAGGCCAATCCGGGACAGGCAGGTTCGACCGCAGTGGCTGCAGGGGAAGGTCTGGTCAGGGTTCTGAGTTACGACAGCTCTGTTTTTTCTTCTGAGCCGCTTGTCCTTAAGGTCTGATGGAAGTACCAGTTTTGTAAAGACAATGCACGTACTACACGTGTGACCAATGTATGTCAGTCGTTGTCCACAGAGTCACCTGCATGTGCACCAAGGTGTAGCATCAGAGGAACGGAATATCAATTAGAACCTCCAAATTCAACTTCAGAATCAAGCTATGCTGCCACGCGGTAGGTGGGCACACGTGTCCCAATACATCAAAGCTATCTGCTTTTGAAACCATGTCTCCAAACACAAAATTTTATCACTCCGAATATCTACACATTCACTCGCCATTTCGACCGTAATACGCATGCTAGCGCCGCAAAGCTGACCGCATACCACGTACAAAAGTATGCACGCACTGTCAGGACCATGTAGGGTAAACATGATGTGTCAGTGCGAAGGGCGAGGTCACCACACGCGTGGTGAGGCTCGCATATCACCGGGCGCGCGATATAAAACACCTGACGCTGCTCCAACCAGTGCAGCGGCTTGCCGGGCCGAAAGGGTTAATGAAAAAGTGCTTTATGTCAGTTTGGGGATGTACTACTGCCTTGGTCTTGTGCCCAGCGGACTCCAAATGTCTTTGAATATCATACTTTTGTACGCACCACTGTGAGCAACACCAAAGTCCTTTCTGCACACGTTGCATGCATTTTGTAGCAGAGGAGCCCCCTACTATCGCTAGTTACTACCCGTGAGTCAGAGTTCAGTGTTTCAGTGCACGCTTGGCGCGCTGTGTGCGAGTATTTTTGCTGCCTTGGCTAGTCAGTGTGTAGCGCACTACACGCGCAAAGCTCAGTGACATAGTCCCTGGTTCCAGAAGCTGGGAGCCTATATAAAGCAGCCAATCTTCAGTCCACAATTAGCCGCCCCCCCCCCCCCCCCCCCCCCCTTCCCCCGGTAAATTGCGGATTTTAGTGGAACTGGTCGTATTCGCGTAATTTGAGCCGAAAATGCGTAAAATTACGAGCTAGCGCATAAGGTAGGCACCTCTGTGTCATTGGTAATGTTTTTGAGAAAACAAATGTATTTTTCTCTAAAATGTATTTTTTCGAAAAATACTTACCGATGACATTACTCGGAGGACCCTCCCACCTGCCCCGCTTGCCGCTGGTAAGCTAGGTATTCCGACTGGCGCGACACGTGACCGGATGGGCAGGGACGGGAGGCTACTCTCGGCCCTGGTTAGGGTTCCCCCGAGTGCCTCCCTGGTGAGTGGTTGTGTGGGAACACAACAGGTTCTTAGGCTAAAATTATGTACGCTAGTAAACACTTCCATAAAGTAATGTCATCGGTAAGTATTTTTTGAAAAAATTAATTTTAGAGAAAAATACATATCTCAATCTCAACCTCTATTTTCGGTTTTCCTTAATTTTCCTTGGATAATTCAACTGTGTTAATTCAACTGTGTTAATTTAACTGTGTTAATTCAGCTGTGTGTATATAGGCTAGATTTCACTTTTTGAGATCCCCCCCCCAAAAAAAAAATAAAATAAAAATAAAAATAAAAAAAATAAAACCCTGTAAAGAGTGTAATCTGAATCAAATCAAGGGCAGCGCTAATTAACCATTATGTGAATGCAGCCACCAGTCCTGAAAACAGTACTTCTAGTGGGTGCCTGGACAAAGGGGTAACCCTTTCACTGCTGAGAAAATTAAACACCACCTAACTGCAAGAATCATAGATCATCATGAGTTCCTGCAGTTGCAGGGACTCAAGAGGATCTATGTTTCTTGCTTAAACTACTTCATATTTGTGTTCTATTGACTGCTGGAATCTTTGACATCTTTGGAATTTAAAGACATCAAAAACAAAATCTGTCCCACTGGTAGTAAAGGGGTGAATGAGGAGTAAATCCCAGGATTCCCATATGAGGACAGACAATAATTTCACCATCCATCACCATACCTGGGCCATCCCTCTCCAGTGGTAACTGTGAAAAGCGTCAACATGGCATTGGTCATATCATCGTAGTGAAAGTCTTGCCGCAGCCACATCCGGTCCTTGACAGTCGGCACATCAGAGTTGCCCTCATACTCAAAGTACTGGCCCCTGGTTAGACGCAGAAACGATGAAGTTTATATGTAGCCTAAGTGCACTTTACATGTGTGTAAAACCCTTTTGATGATCATTCCTTTTTTCTGCCATGCAGTAAACAATTTAAACCAAAAAGGTGACCACCAAGAGTGTAAAATGCAAAGGAGAACCCAACAGAGAAAGAAACACACTTAGAAAAGACAGTTACAACACAATTTATTAACCCTTTTAGCCCCGGACCCCTACAGAAGGTGGGTTGACCATGATAATTCAAGGGTAGTGCCAGATTAGCTTGGTGCCTTCAGGCGCCAAGCTAATCTGGCACTACCCTTGAATTATCATGGTCAAGCCATCTCCTGCAACTGGTACAGTCATTAGGCAACACCTCCAAAATTTGAGAAATGGGACCTTGGGGCTAAAAGGGTTAATATTTCAGGTAAATGCCCTGCTTCAAAATAGACAAACAAGAATAGAGATCAGTTACTACTTATCTTATCAGGAAAGAAGGGAAGTGGCAACTGAAGGATGTGACGTAAAACAAAAAGATGAAGAACAAAAGTGCGTAAAAAAGAAGAGACGTAACATAAAAATGATGTCAAATAAAAACTCATACGAGACAGAGAGAATGTGATCGCGAGCTTATCGCTCATAAATAAGATATGTAGCGACTGATCTCTACACTTGTTTGTTTGTCTGTTTTGAAGAAGGGCATTTACCCGAAGTATTAATAAATTGTGTTGTAACTGTCTTTTCTAAGCATGTTTCTTTCTCCGCTGGGTTCTTCCATGAAATAATGAAATAAACAAAAAAGTAATGATACCTTTCATAACTTGTCAAATTTTCAACTTCTTCACCCCCCCCCCCCCCCCCCCCCCCCCCCACACATACATTTTCTTAACCCATTACATCCTGAGGCTGATTTTTGCTTAGTTATTGTCCTATGAAGGCTACATTACAGATTAGGAGATAGATCAAGCATTTTAGTTCAAGGGTGTTGCCAGAACAGCTTGGCACCTCAGGTTCCAAGCTATTCTGGCACCACCCTTAAACTATGCTGGTCTAATTTACTTCAAGCAATGGGTGTATCAGGTGGAAAAGGGTTAAAAAAAAATCCCTTATGCATGCAGCCAATCAGTACCTGTGACTGTGTGCACAAGTGAGTTAACTCATGAGGATGAAATTATCATTTTTTGGGTAGAGGTCTACTTCACAGATACATGATAGTTCAAGGGTGGTGTCAGAATAGCTTGGCGCCTACAGGTGCCAAGCTATTCTGACACCACCCTTGAACCATCATGGCCGACCCACATCCTGTCACAGCATGACAGGGTGTTAAGGGTTAATCTGCACACTTACTGGCATTCGTCTCTGGTGCCCTTGGATTCATCAGTGCAATAGAAGAATTTTCCGGAGAAGAGCTGTACAGCGATGACGGCGAAGATGAACTGGAAGAGGAGGTAGACGACGAGGATGTTGATGACGTTCTTCAGGGAGTTCACAACACAGTCAAACACCGCCTGAAACAAAGATTAAAAAAAAAAAAAACCCTTCACTGATGAGAAAAACTTAACACCAACCAACTGCAAGAGGTATAGATCCTCATAAGCCCCCTGCAGTTGTGGGGGCTCATGAATATCCATGCCTCTTGCTGGAAACAATTTGCATCTATGTTCCTTTGACGCTGATTTAAAACACATAGTCTGCGTCCACTGGAGTTAATAGATGTGCTCATTTTTGTTGTTGATGAAGATACAAAGATGACAAGAAGGCAAGTGTTTTCTTAGCTAAGAGCATCTTCACAGGTGTGTTTTAAATTGTATGAATGCTACTATGATGATTTTCGTAAACTTCGTTTATCTCATTCAGCCTAAAATATTTCCCATATTTTGGAGGCATCATATGATGACTATGCACCAGTTGCAGGAGATGGATTGACCATGATAATTCAAGGGCAGCGCCAGATTAGCTTGGCGCCGACAGGCGCCAAGCTAATCTGGCACTGCCCTTGAATTATCATGGTCGACCCATCTCCTGGTGTAGTGCGTCTGGGATGAATGGGTTATTTATGTATGTCAAGTGGACTGGTTCACTGTATGACCCTTCAAAGCTGTACTAGACATAAACCTCATGAACCAGATAGGTGAGGCTAGCATTGGTAGAACAGTAAACATTACTCAGCGCTGGACATACAGACAGTTAGATCCCCTGCCCCGTACTATCAGGCACCCAATCGCCAGCCCACAGAAAATATGCAGGTAAAGAACAAGACGATCACATACGTCCCTTATATGTCACTAAGTAGTAAAACTATGATGGAGTTAAAGATTTTAGGGCCGACTTAGGCCATAGTTGCTCTGTGCACAGCTCTGTCCCACAAAAGCAAAAGGCAGCAAGTCCATTTGCATGAAAAGCAAGATTATCATGGCATTACAATCAAAATCATGCTTTTCACACAAATGGACATATCTTTTGCCCTCACAGGGCATGCCCTGTGAGGGCAAAAGACAGCAAGTCCAGACACTGGCCAGGTATGACCAGTATCCACTCGAGAACCATATGCTGACTGTTTGTGGAGGCCTTACCTTGAGTTTGGGCACCCTATTGATGGTCTTCAGTGGCCGCAGGACTCGGAGAACTCTCAGTGATTTAATAGTGTTCAGGTTCTTTCCTGCGCTGTCACTGTTCACACACAAACACCAGCCATTTTGTGAGCAGTCAGCACAAATCATTTTGTGGACAGAAAAATAAGCGCAGCAGAAACTGGAGTTTTATGTACTTTCCAGGGAAAGGTAGCTTAACCCTTCGGGTGTTGGTAGTGGTTTTAGTCGTGATGATTCCAGCAGGAATCATCGAGACTAAAACCATTACCGACACCCAAAGGGATAATTCTCTCTACACTGGTTGTCCTCCTTGATTCACCTCTGTGCTGCAGAAGTAGCGAATCAATAAAGACAGCCAGTGTGCATTCTTTCTTGGCTGGTGGCACGTACGGCATACACTCAATGTACCTACCTATTTAAGTATTAACCTCAACATATCTGCTTATTGTTAAATGCAGATAACATCACTTCTTTTTATTTTTGCACTGTCTGCAGAACTAACCAAGCAAAATAAAATAATAATGAAAGAGAAAATTTACAACTGCATTAAGTGGCATTATATTTTTAACCCTTTGGGTGTCAGTAGCAGTTTTTGAGGAATCATCGCGCCTAAAACCGATACCCAAAGGGTTAATTGCTTGCTTGAGCTTGCTCTGCACTATTTGACTGTACTGAGTTTGTGTTCAGTACATGACTATTGTGACTGAACGTACGTTTTACAAGAGTATGCGTTTTAGGTACATATACATGTTGACACTTTAGTTTCGCAACTGGGTTCAAGTGACTGAGACTAATTCCATTTGACATATCCAAAAACGTTTGTACTTGAGTGTGTTCAAGAAAACTAACACACAATCACTGAAAGAGAGTTAAAGAAATGATAAAACTGTTAGTACACAACTAAACAATTACTAATGTTTAGTATGCAAAGGGGTACTAAAAAAAGAAAGATGTGCATTGATGAGAGAAAAAGACTTTGAGACTACAGTAAAACATGTCACGAGCAACCACCTTTTTTTGTTTGTTGTTGTTGTTGCAAGGAAAAGTGGTTTGAAACTTAATTTCCATCCTGATTCACTTTTGTATGAAATACATTTGATTATGATAGTTCAAGTGTAGTGCCGGTATAGCCTAGCACCAAGCTAATTCTGGCACCCCCCTTGAACCAAAATGGTAGATCTATCTCTAATCTGTAATGTAGCTTTCATAGGACAAAAAGCAAATTTTAAAAAAGTTAGCCTCAGGATGTAATGGGTTGATGGCTCAAAAGCCATTAATCTCTCAAAATTCTCAAAACAGTTAGGTCCTCCTGCAGTGACATGCATTTACAGTCACTTCAAAGAATAAGAATAGCAGTATAGATGTTAGTATGTGCAAAGAAAGGTGAAAATTCTACTCCTTGCAAACAGTTTGGGGGAAAAAATTGGATCTAATCAAAGTTAGATGGAAACACGACCTGAAAGAAAAGACCTTCACTGTGCTTTGGTCTATGATTTTGGATCGTACAGCCTGGATCCTAAAGTTCCAAATTACACAGCAGCACACAGTTCTGGCAATATCCTATTACTGCAGAACCTGTTTTGAGCGACCAACCTTACGAGAGATCACCTGTCATTAAAGACCATCGTTTAAATGACAGGTGACACTTCTTGCCAATCAAGACTTTTCTAGAGAAGCGTCTCTATTTAACCCTTTTTCATCCTGATACACCCATTGCTTGAAATAAATTTGACTGATATTTCAAGTGTGGTGCCAGAATAGCTTGGCACCTGAGGCACCAAGCTATTCTGGCACCACCCTTGAACTAAAACGGTTGATCTATCTCCTAATTTGTAATGAAGCCTTCATAGGACATCAAACACATTTTTCTAAAATCAGCATCAGATGTAATGGGTTAAAGACACAACGTTTTTTTGCCCTAAAAAAAAGGAGGTGGCTGAACACAGGGTCTGCTGTAGACTGACAGGATAACTTTCATTACATGAAGACGGGAACAGGCTGTTAAAACGGAGTACCTTGTGGTACACGCAGCCACCGGGTACTCTTTACACACAGTACCTGTGGCTGCATGCACCGAGGGGTTACTGGTAACTGAATTCCTATTATGAAGGATGATCACACAAAATTAGCGGCAATTGCTCAGGCATTAACCCCTTCACCGCTGGAACAAGGCTAACGCTACCAAGTTGCAAGAGACATAAATCCCCACAAGGCCCAGCAGTTGCAAGGTGAGGGAGGGGTGGGGGGATGGGGGTGGGGGGGTGTGGATATCACGAGGATTTGTGTCTCTCAGTGCTACATTCCATACGCCTGTCTTTGTCCCATTTACATTTATGTTCTTCATGAGAGTGCCGGTCAGTGCACAGTCGTTTCAGATGCGAAATTCTTGATCACTGTCAGCGAAGGGGTTAACATTCAGTCACTGACCAGTACAGAAAAATACAGACAAAAGTTGCCTTTTTATTTACCCATAAAACCCTGATTTGCTATAACACTAACAGTATGTGGACTGACCACGACAGTTCAAGGGTGATGTCAGAATAGCTTGGCGACTGCTGGCGCCAAGCTATTCAGACACCACCCTTAAACTATCATGGTCGATCTGTCTACCGAACTGTAAGGTCGACCCCAAAGGACATCGACAAAAATTTATAATTTCATCTTCAGGGTCTAATGGGTTAAATTAACTAGTGATGATACAATCTTCAACAAGTACACTTGATGCACACCTGCACCTGGGGATGCAGTCAGGTTTCCACTGACACGACACACGCGTGTACACACGCACACCTTTCATTAACACACAGAGTCCCACATGTGCAAAACTACACATTCTAGTGCGCTACACAAGTCAGTGCAAATGAAAGAAAACAATTGCAGGGAGGGGGGGGGGGGGGTGCTAATGATTAAAAGAAAGGTTGAAGGACAGTCAAATACTACGTAGTTTCACCCGTTCAGTGCCAAGGAAACATGAACACCACCCGACTGTAATAGGTATAGATCCTCAAGATCCTGCGACTGCAGGGACTCATGAGGATCTATACCTATTGCTGACACCACTTTCAATCTATGTTCCTGGGAACATCTAAGGTTCTCTGGTGCTGCATTAGCAAAGATTGCAGCAACACAGGCTGCGTCAGCTGGCACTGACCAGGTTAAACTGCCAGAATTCAAACAGTGAGGGCAGCAGACACAGGTTGTTTTTTTCCCTGCTTTCTTGTTTGTTGTTTTTAAATTATGGCTGGTGGCTAGGGAAGAGTAGGGGATACACTGAGGGGGTGGGGGGTGGGTGGGTTATGGGGGTGGGGTGGGTTATGGGGGTGGGTCGGTGAAAATTTTATTTAAATGTGTGCCTGTTTGGTCAGTCCATGTTACTGCCCAAGTCTGTTCTATGTTTTGTTCCAAAGCATGGTTCCATCTTTGTTGGGTGCACTGTATATTATTTGTTGAGTCTCACAAAGCAGCACTGTTTCTGCCTTCGAAAATGGTATATTTTACTGAAGACAATGCTTCTTTATTATTCAAGATTGTCTCAAGCGTATTCTGCTACATAAGGAAAGAACGAAACAAAAACAGCTACATAGTTCAGAGCTTGGGGAGGGTACGGGGTGGGGTGGGGGGGGGGGGGGGAGAGAGGTATTGGGGGTTGGAGGGGGGGGGGGGGGAGGAATTGGGGGTTGGACGAGGAGGGGGGGGAGCGATTGGGGGTTGGAAGGGGGGGGGGAGCGATTGGGGGTTGGAGGGGGGGGGGAGAGTGGGGGAAGTTAGGATGAATGGAAGATGGCAACAAAGTTTTGTAACAAAGGTTCAAGACGAGCGCTGATCATGTGTTTTAACCCTCTAACTGCTGCAACATCATGAACATATCCAAAAAGGAAGAAGCATATATCTTCATGAGCTCCCGCAGTCGCGGGGGCTCTTGAGGATTCACGCCTCTCGCTGGCACCATTCATAATCCAGGTTAAACGACACTGACGTAGCTTAGTGGATAAGACACTGCGCTGACAGTCGTAAGAACACGGGTTTGAATCTCCTGGTGGGCAGGAATGGGATGTGGACTTTTCCTCATTCCCATCGAGTCACATTTACGTACAGACTCGGCTTACGGTTGCCTGTCTCGCCTTCGTGTGCACAGCACACATAATCATCAAGTGCGCACGTTAAAAATCCCATTATCACTAATCGAAAAGAGAAGACCCGATAGGGCCGGTGAAATGGAAACAGAAATATTTCACATGCACCGAAGTTAATAGCCGGGTGGAGGTTTGCACATAAAGTAGTGCTTAGTAGCAGCAGGCTTTCAAAGCTCCAGCTTCCATCCCTACGGTGGCGTCTTGAGCATCTTTAATTAGATGGATATGTGCGCCTTGGAGACACCGTACCATACCATACTATACCATACCATACCACTGAATCTGTCGTTTTTTTGTGAATCATCTTAGCACTGGAAGCATTAGCTCTTTGCCTGCCGTGAAAAAGTGAACACGATCTATCTGCAAGAGACACAGATCCTCATGAGCCCCCGCAGTTGCTACCAGGGGACATGAGGATCTATACCTCTTGCTGACACCACTTTGCATCCAGGTTCCTAGGATGTCCGAGGCTCTTTGGCGTCAAATTAACAATCACTGTCAGAAACACAGTGTGTGTCAGATCGGTGGCAGTGATGGTGTTGAGAAAAAACATACATGTGCATTAGAAAGTAACAAACATGCCCGCTAAATTATCACACACACACTTACTCTATGCTCCTGCAAAGAAAAAGCAAAATGCACAAACACTGTAAAGAGAATTAGGATTAGGATCAAGGGAAAGAGTCATGCAAAAGGAGTTAATCCATTGGCAAGGAGGTGGTGGCGTGCAGGGTATAGTTACCTTCCCTCAAGACCGGAAAATCTTCATCCAGACAAAGAACACAAGATTTGTAAGCATTAAGCATAACTAGGTACCACTACATTGCTCGACACTGCCACAGCCAGTACCCACAGTCACTCACCTTTTGATTGCGCTAAACACCACAGTGACAGAAAAAGTCAAGTTAAAACGTAGTCAACAGCACCGTCTACAGTTTAGAACTCAAGATGGGATAGGAGATGAGAGGAGAGGACAGCAGGGTAGAGAAGCAGAGCAGAGCAGAAAAGAGTTGAGCAGAGATGAGCAGATTTGAGTAGAGATGAGCAGATTTGAGTAGAGATGAGCACAGCAGAGCAGAAAAGAGAAACAGGCATAACAACCTTTAACCCCAAGAAAACATCTCCCAAATTTTGGAGCTGTAATCTAACGATTATGTAACTGTTGCAGGATAGGGATCGACCATTATAATTCAAGGGTAGTACCAGGTTAGCCTGGCACCTGATGGCGTCAGGCTAACATGGCACTACCCTTGATTTATCATGGTTGATCCGTCTTCCAACTGTAGTGCGTTTAATGAGTTTAATCCTATCATGCAAGCAGCCATCTCATACCGTGAACAGTACCAGTGGCTGCATACACAAAGAGGTTAGAAGAAAGTGTTGACAGCAGACACTGTGCTTATCTGGCACCACCCTTGAACTATCTGGACTAATCCACCTCCCACAGCTGGTACAGTCTTCACAGACTCTACACAAAGTTGAGAAAGTCATGCAGTTGGCATGATTTATAAATGCATTTTTCTCACATTTGTCAACAGCCCATCACCCTTGACCTTCGCATGGGGTCAACTAAATTAGTAAAAAGATCTTATCATCAGTTACCTTTGTGAAATAATTGTAAAAACTTTGATGAAAACAAAAATTCTACAAAAATTGCCGTTTTCACTCTTGTTGACCCCTTTTGACCTTGACCTTTCCCTGAGGTCATCCAAGATAGTATGCGCAGAAAGGTCTTACCATCAGCTATCTCAACACCAAAATGTGGATTGATTGATTGTACATTGCTTAACGTCCCGACAGCAACAAGGCTTTCTCAGGACGTGCCTGCACTGCTTGTAAAAAAAAAAAACAACTAAACAGAACATTGAATGTATGTCGCCAACCGGTCAAATACGTTAAATAAACCTAACACATGGGGCCTAAATAAAGCTAAGACCATCTAGCAACACACATCCAATATCAAGAGCTACAGGCAGTGCAGACAGTAGGGAGAGTTTTAAAAAGGCAAATACAGGTGAATGGACAAAGGGTAGACAGAAACACATGCCCCAGAATAGAGAGAAAAACCCACCCTGTGGGGCTGACCAGGGTGACCCTGGGAACTAAAAAATACCTAACCCCACCCAAGTCCCCCAGGGCAGACCCGGGTGGGGTACCAAAATGTGGGTTTGAAGCTGAAAATAGCATAATTTGAAGAAAAAAAAGGGTGTCAAAATATGGTAATTTGTTTTACCCATTTCTGGACCACCTTTGACCTTGACCTTTCAGACAGGCCACTGAAATTTGTGTGTTTAGAGAGGTCTTGTCACAAAGTATCCTTGGACAAAGTTTCAAGACTGTGGCTTGAAGAGTCTACGAGAAAATGCCAATGTTAAAGTTTACAACAGATGACAAAGGACAATGGCCAGCAGATGACAGACAGACAATGGATGACCCAGTAGACAGAATCACTTTTGTTATCATATGTGAGCATAAAAGGCACCGATACTGAATCTGCGGTATTTCTGTGACATCATGTCTAGACCTTAGCACTGGAAGGATTAGTGAGCTGAGAAAAAGTGAACATGAGCCACCTGCAAAAGACATGGCTCATCATGAGCCCCAACGGATGTGGTGGCTCATGAGGATCTATGCCTCTTGCTGACACCACTTTACATCCAGGTTACTAAGTTGTCTGGGGCTCTTTGGTGTCGAATTAACGAAACATTGTCACAGAAACACAGTACATTTTGTTTCTAACCATCTGACTCCAATTCCATTTCTGAGAACCATGGGGAACAAGCGTCCACTCCTCAAACTGAGCTGACCATCTCCAGAAGGGATAGTGAAACGAGGACAGAAAAAAGAGACAAAAAAGGGGACATTGGAGGAGGAAGAAGGGTAGAGGGGGAAGGAGAAAAAAGGTGAGAGAAAGAGGAGACGTTGGAAGGTGAAGAGAGGGGGGAGAGAGAGAGATGATGATGAAAGAGAGAATCAATGTATCTTTATTTTACAACGGTGAAGATATTAACAGAGTCAGTGACTATATCATTTTTCGTACCTGTCGTTGCTAAAACTACGACTAACTAAAAGAGAGAGAGAGAGAGAGAGAGAGAGAGAGAGAGAGAGAGAGAGAGAGAGAGAGAGAGAGAGAGAGAGAGAGACTGGGGGAGAGAGTTCAAACTCAACCAGAGCAGTCCATGTCACAGCATGCATACTAATACATCTAATTCAGTAATTCATCCATCAAGCCCCATATTCAAAGTTTCCTGAAAGGGAAGAGACAGTTAACACACACATACAGCAGAAAATAATAGCTAGCAGGAATAAACACATATGTATAACCATCAACTACAGAATTTTTATTTTTTAAGTTGTATTTTAAAATCACCAACAGAAATTATTCCCTAAATCAGAAAAGGCATTAGTATGGTCACCCTATTTTGACTGCACTCCCGCACCATTTGCAGGAGTACTCCCTCGACAGACCCACTCAGGGAGTACACCACAAGTACACTTCTAGTCAAATCAAATTTAGCATCTTATTTGAATAGAAATGTACTTTATGGTGTACTCAGTCCACTCAGCGAGTGCTCCACAAGTACATTTGTATTTAACCCATTTAACCCCAACGCCCAACAGCAGGAGATGGAGCAACCATAATTCAAGGGTAGTGCCAGATTAGCTTGGCGCCATCAGGCGCCAAGCTAATCTGGCACTACCCTTAAATTTTGGTCAAACCTGCAACTGATAAACAGACATTAGGTGACATCCAAAATCTGGGAAATGCGGCTTTCGGGTTAAATGAGATGCTTAGAATCTCATTGAATAGACGTGTACTTATCGTGCACACCCTGAGTGGGTCTTTCTGGCGAGTACTCCCGCAAAACAGAATGCTCTGTCTTGGATTTAACCAATTAACCCCATTGCTGCATTTTGGGGGTGTCACCTAACGACTATGTACTGCAGGAGATGGATCAACCATGATAATTCAAGGCACTACCCTTGAATTACCGTCAATCAATCTCCTGCTGTAGTGCGTCTGGGCTAAATGGGTAAATGCATTCCTTATCTGACTTTCTCATCTTATTCTGATTTAGGAATAATTCCGTTTGAAGCACAGTAAGATCTGATCAAGCAATGACAGTAAATGAAGTTTATACAGTCAAACCTGCTCTAGTGGCCACCTTACAGTGTGGCCACCTGTCCACCCTGATAGCAACCACAACCCCTTCACTTTTACACTTTACTATAAGCAAGAGCAAAAGAAATGCAACATTTTTTGGAATCGCTGGAAACACTTAAGTGTTTCTGATGATTACGAAAATGTCACATTTGTTTGGCTCATGAGTAGTCCGATATTTTGGGAATCATCAGAAACACTTTAGTGTTTCCTATAGTTAAAAAAATGTGGCATTTCTTTTGCTTGTCAGTATATATATATAAAGACCCTGTATAAAAGATGATTTGTCTATAGTGACCACATCAGTCCTGTCCCTTAAATGGCCGTTACGTGCAGGTTTGACTGTGTGTGGAAAATTTCACTGCAAATTAAAGAAAGTTTATAATGCAGATAGATTTTTTAATTTCATAACTCCACCAAAGCAAATGTTTATAAAGTGTTCATAAATTAAACAGAGTAACAAACTTGTAAAACTAAATTGAGACTCACTTGAAGGCAAAAGCAATCAGAGCACAGATGACCACAGTGGCATCCAGAATGTTCCACAAATCTCGGCAGTATGAACCAGGGTGTAGACACACCCCAAGGTCCACAATCTATAAATTAAACAACATTTGAAATTGAACGAGATGTGAAATGGAAAGAAAAATTAATTACACACAACAATTAACAAACAAATTGTTCTAAAAAGCTGAATATAACAAAAGTCACAAAGAACAGAACTTTTTAAAGAAAAATCTAAACCACATTTTGTCTATCTATGTAAACTGACAAGCAAAAGAAATAGAAATGTGACATCATTCGAGTCATCGGAAACACTTCAGTGTTTCCGATGATGTCACATTTCTTTTGCTTGCTGGTACATAATTATTTCACTTACATAAAGCTTTGCATGTAATATAAACTACAAATGTGCCATGGCATTCTGTTATAGCACAAGTTCAGCATGAACAGAAATTTTTTTTCCAACCTTGAGGATCATTTCAATGGTGAAGACCGCAGTGAAGACATAGTCAAAGTACTCCAGAATCTTGTTCCGCTGGGAATCCTCTCTTACGGGATCCTCAGCAGCCAGGGCAAAGCTACTAGCGCAGATGACAATCATGATGAACAGGTCAAAGTAGCGCAGGTTGACCACAAAGTGACAGAAGCGACGCACACTGGAAAGAAAATCCACCAAAAGGGTGACTGCCAAGCATCTAAAATGCAAAGAATAATCCATAGAAGAAAGAAGCATGCTTAGAAAAGAAGTTACAACACAATTTTATCAATATTTCGGGTTTCACCCAAAATATTGATAAATTGTGTTGTAACTTTTAAAAAATAGACAAACAAACAAGAATTCCCTTCACTACTTATCTTTTCGTATCTGTACTTGTGTAAGTGACAAGAGATACGAAAAGAAAAGTAGCAAAGTGTATTTTTGTACACTGAAAACAAGAAATGTAAACCAAGAAACCTTTTAGTCTGATGTCTGGTGTGAAGACAAATGACAGAAAAAAACACCAACATTTGTGAAAAGCACGATTTTGATTGAATGACAATGAAAATCTCGCTTTTCATAAAAAAATGGACCTACTGCCTAGGCTTTCACAGGGCACACGAAGATCAGCCATGCTAGTTCAAGGGTAGTGCCAGATTCAAAGAAAACGGGGCAACCGCTAGCTCTCAGATCCAAGATATGGTAAGTAGAAGGCAGCATAGGGCACTGGTAAGGGACAGAACTGTGCCACCATAAACCACAGATCACAGACTTAGCCGGCCTAGCACAGCAAAAATGATAGAACAGAGGGGATGAGTGACAGTTCCCCCACCTTCACCACAGTAGTGGTCTGTACAGGCAAAAGAAGCTAAGTCCATAATCCGATGCTCACAGCTGGTAGAACAGTACACACCAAGGGGAATTACTCGGCGCTGGACATACACAGTTAGATCCCCTGCAGGGGCAGGGGATCTAACTGTGTGTATGTCCAGCGCTGAGTAATTCCCCTTGGTATGTGTACATAATCCAATGAAAATCTTGTTTTTTCACAAAATTGGACCTACCATCTTTTGCCTTGACAGAGCATTCAGCCCTGACGGACTACAAAAGGAGATTGTGCGACTATGACTATCTATCTATCTATCTATCTATATCCCGTAGTCTTGCCGACCGTTGGAGCACCACTGATGACTTAACAACCAGCTCCCTCCATTCCTCTCTGCCATTCTCAGCGTATCGCCCAGCTTCAGTCTTGTCCACTATGAGATATTGTCCTCCCATCTTTTCCTCTGTCTTCCTCTCCTTACATCTCCACTTTGTTCCGTAAGTCTGAGTCCAAGCTTGGAAACATCAGAAAGCTTTTCATAGTCCCAAAACCAAGGATCGATCTATATAAAACTAGCTTATCCTTCTCAGGGGCACTTATCTGGAATGCCCTTCCCGACCATGTAAAATCCGCCTCCTCGCTAGCCTGTTTTAAAAAGGGTCTCTGCAAATATTTTGTGGATCACTCGTAGGGATGACTTAACCACTTGTATTATATGTTTCTTTTTATGCTGGGTCCAATTTATTCCCAATTAAGTCTGTTATCCTTTTCATTTATCATTTGGACTACTTAGCTCTGTCTATGTGTGAAGGGGGGTGGGTGGGGTGGGGGGTGTCTGTGAGTCTATGAGTATGTCTGTCTATGTGAATAGTGTTGTCATCTCTTTGTAAGTATTATGTTTACTTATATGTATGTATATTTGTAGTTAGTCTTGTAGTTGTTAGCAACGGCAGGTTTGTAAAATGGCTGTGTCGATGACGATGTCAATGCCTAAACCGTTGTAAAATAAAGTTTCATTGATTCATTGATTCCTTCGTCCTCCTTGCACAGTGCCTTGCAGGATTGTTTTGGCAAGCCCTGCTGAACGCGTGACATGCCCATACCACTTCAGTATGCGTTTTCTCACAATGGCTAATAAGTCTTCATAGGGCCCGCTGGCTTGCCTGATTCTGCTTCCCACTTCCTCATTTGTGATGTGGTCTCTGTATGAGATGCCAAGCAGCCTTCGAAAACATCTCATTTCAGTGGCTTGTATCCTCCTTTCTAGGTCTGCTGTGAGGGTCCATGACTCGCAGGCATACAAGAACACTGAGATGACTAAGGAGCGCATCAGTCTGATCTTGGAGCAGAGTGTGATGTTTCTGTCTTTCCATATGGTCTTCAATCTTGTCAGTGCTGTTGTTGTCTGCGCAATCCTGGACAGTATTTCTGGTTTTGATCCCTCATCTGTCACAGTGGCTCCTAAGTATTTGAATTTCTTAACTGTTTCCAGTTTTTGGCCTCCAACCATGATTTCAGTGCCAATGCCACTGGCGTTATTGGTCATCAGTTTGGTCTTCTCTGCACTGATTTCCATCCCATATGCAATGGCTGTACTATCCAGCTTTTCCACCAGCTGAGCTAGCTACTTCTCTGTTCCTGCAAGGCCATCAATGTCGTCCGCAAAGCGCAAGTTCGTGATTGTTCTGCCTCCAATACTGATAGTTCCTTCATGATCTTTCAGAGCGTCCGTCATGATTCTTTCCAGGAAGATGTTGAAAAGAGTAGGTGAGAGCAAGCAGCATTGTCCGACTCCAACTGTAGTCCTAAACCAGTTTCCTATTTTGTGCGACTATGACGCCACCAAGCTAATCTGGCACTACCTTGATTGATCATGGTTAATCCGTCACCTTGCAACTGGTGCATAATCCAGGCTTCCTGATAGGATTTAAAATTGTCCATCATTTTTGTTCACAGGATCTGTCTGTCCCGGGTATGGGCCGCTTACTATTTATTTCCATTCCTGTCAAATTTGTCTATCAAATATGGATAATTTTCCGTTAATGGAAAGCCTGCTAATCATTAGGTTACACATCCAAAGTATGGGAAATGTGGCTGTGAGTTTAACCCATTTAACCTTATAGCCACATCTTCCAAATTTTGGAGGTGTCACCTAAAGAGTTGCAGGAGATGGATCAACCATGATAATTCAAGGGTAGCGCCAGATTAGCTTGGCGCCATCAGGCGCCAAGCTAAATGGCACTACCCTTGAATTATCATGGTTGATCCATCGCCTGCTGTAGGGTTTTGGGGGCAAACAGGTTAAAAGGATGACACTCACGGGTTTGTGGGTGAGAAGATGAACATAGAGCTGTAGGGCAGCATGGGTTTGGGTCCAGAGTTGGACCCCGCACCCCCTCCATCCCCATCAGCTTGACTGCTGGCTCTCGGCTGGATGTCAATCGTACTACTACTTGTGGTGCTCGCTGCAGAACAGAAATACATGGTGTTAACTCTTCACTGCCGTGGCTAAGAATTATGTCACTGTTTCCAAGAATCAGATCAGCATGAGACAGCCTCTGCTGCTTGCAACAGGTAAAACCCAACTATCAATTAACCCACTGACTGCTACTGATACCGTTCAGCCGAAAAGATGTGTGGTTACGTGGTCTTTTCTGTTGAATGATATTGTCAGTAGCAGCCGGATGGTACATCAAACCATCACATTAAGTACTTTGGCCTTTCTCATTTAGTATTGTTAATGTTACAGTTGTGAGTGACCAAGATGATGTCCGCTGATTTTTCTGGACAGGAAAGATATTTTATTTATGTTATCACAGACACTACCGAATGCCTAGAGCATCTGAACTCTTCGGCTGTTACTAGCAGTATTTTTGTCATGATGATTCCTGCAGGAATCATTGTGACAAAAACTGCTACCAACAGCCAGAGGGTTAACCGCTTGCGATACTGCTTGGCGAAAAAGACGCATGACCACACATCTATTCCGCTGAGCTGTATCAGGAGCAGCAGTCAAGGAGTTAAAGTGTCTCTGAAATTGAGGAGAATCCCAAGGGTTGAGAAGAATTATCACCCAAAAGAATAAAATCAAAATTAACCCATGTAGCCCCGAGTCCCTACAGCAGGAGACTGATTGACCATGATAATTCAAGGGTAGTGCCATATTAAGGCGCCAAGCTAATCTGGCTTGGAGCCTTAATCTGGCACTACCCTTGAATTATCATGGTCAATCCATCCCCTGCAACTGGTACACAGTCGTTAGGCAACACCTCCAAACTTTGAGAAATGGGACCTTGGGGCTTAAAGGGTTAAGTCTCTGCCTACGGATGCTGACTTCAGCTGCTGCGACATTACTGTCCCTAAATACTACCGGCCACGAGACCTGCCCAGCCGAGGTTTTCTTGCTGTGCGTAGGCTTGGCTATTTTCAGTGATGAATGTGTCCTTACAAGCCGTTACCTACCTAGCATCCAGGAATTAACCCTTAGCAAAATCACTTGGTGGCAGAGTACGCACTACAGAAACGCTACTTAGTAGGCAAAAGAGTTCACCCTTTTAGCCCCAAGGTCCCATTTCTCATATTTTGGAGATGTTGCCTAACAACTATGTACCTGTTTGCAGGAGATGGATTGATCATGATAATTCAAGGGTAGTGCCAGATGATAGTTATTTGGGTTTAACGCCGAGCAGGCGACTAAGGCCATCTCACGGCGGGATGGGTAAAAATCTGGTCAGCCAGACTAAAAGCAAGGTCTTAAGACAAGATGTAAATATAGATTAAAAATCTCAGGCTAAAATGTCGCACGTCTTTAAAAGAAACGTCTACAGACTCTCAAAAAAGGCAAATAAAAAAATTCACATAGTCTATGAATGCTCAGATCTTGTTAAAAATATTGCATTCTTTCACAAAAATTGAAGATTTTGTCCGGGGGAACATCCCGGAACAAAACCTTCAAGGAGTCTGCTGTGAAGTGTTTATATCTGGTGTCAATTAGGTCAGCACAATACAGCAAAAAGTGTCGAACACAAAACTGCTCATCACAGGCAAAACACCATGGACGCTCATCCTGTTTAAGTAAGTAAGAGTGGTAGTGCCAGATGAGCTTGGCACCTTCAGGCGCCAAGCTCATCTGGCACTACCCTTAAATTATCATGATCAATCCATCTCCTGCTGCAGGGTCCTGGGGCTAAATGGGTTAAACATTTTTTAAATAGAGTTGCTCAGCTTGTAAGGTTAGTAAATGGATAAAAACTGAACACTTTGGCTGTTGGTAGCGGTTTTTGTCACAATGATTCCCAGCAGGAATCATCACGATAAAAACTGCTACTGACAGCCAAAGGGTTAAAAATCAAAAGTGGCATTGAAAATAAGATGTGTGTTGGTCTGTGATTCTGGACTTTCCGCCTATATCTCATTAGGTTCAAGATCACAGTTATGCACACATCAGCCGCAAACTCAACCCTTTGTCAGTTGCGGTTTCAGTTGCAATGATTCCTGCAGCAATCATCACAACAAAATCCGCTACCAACAGCCAATGGGTTAACCGCTTGACTACTACTTGCGATATTGCTTGGCAGAAAAGACGCGTGACCACACATCTATTCCGCTGAGCTGAATCAGCAGCAGCAGTCAAAGAGTTAAAGTGTTTCTGAAAGCGAGGAGAATCCCAAGTGGTGAGAATTATTACCCAAAAGAATAAAATCAAAATTAACTCGCTCCAGACATGGTGCAAGCGGATACATGGCAATAAGCCAGGTATCTGTATACAGCACATCTCAAATGAGTTAACCCTTTGGCTGTCAGCAGCGCTTTTTGTCACGATGATTCCTGACAACCAAAAGGTTTAAAGAGACTAACATCATGCAGTGTAGAATGTATTGAGAAAACCCACAAAATTTAACCCATTCAGCCCTGACGCCCTACAGCAGGAGTTGGGTCGACCAAGGGCAGTGCCAGATTAGCTTGGCACCTGTTGCAGGCGCCAAGCTAATCTGGCATTGCCCTTGAATTATCATGGTCGATCCATCTCCTGCAACTGGTGCAGTCATTAGATGACGCCTCCAAAATTTGGGAAATACGGCCGTCAGGCTGAATGAGTTAAGAGTGTGAAAATGTATCCCCAACCTCCTCATCAAACGCATTATGTGCTGTGTGTATAAAAATGCATGCAGAGTAGCACGTAACCGAAACTAACAGCGCATTGGGCCTATGACTTTTGCGATAATTCCTGCAAGGAATCATCGTGACTAAAACCGCTGACAGCCAAACGGACTAAAACCCTCATCAGTGGTGATGAAAGTCAAAACATTTTGCTGGGCTACCAATTATGTAACCCATTTAGCCCCAACGCCCTACAGCAGGAGATAGATTGGCCATGATAATTCAAGGGTAGTGCCTAATTCGCTTGGCGCCATCAGGCGCCAAGCTAATCTGGCACTACCCTAGAATTATGGTAGACCCATCTCCTGCAACTGACATAGTCATCCCCCCCCCCCTCCCATCCATTTCAAAAATGCAGTCTTGGGGCTAAATGGGTTAAAAGTTAGTAGCCCAAGACAAAACTGAGCCGCTGCTTTTTTGCCTTGCCACTGTCAACCCTTTCATCACCTCTGTTCAATCATAAACAGATACAAACGACCCACAACCAAACTAAACATGAAATTCAAAGTGCAGTAGTACATAAATGTTCCACAAACTGGAACAAAAAAGAAAAGCAATCAAATGGCTAAAAATTCCTTGTTTGGAGAGTGCTGAAAGCGAAACATTCTGCCATTACCTTGTTTTTTAACTCTTTTCGCTGAAAATGGATATCACACAGATTTACATGATTATTTCTTGGATGGCTTTAAAAACAAAAACAATGGTGATATTCAGCTAACACTACACATCCAAGGAGCAGATCAAAATGGTGCCACCAAGAGGCAAAGAATATCTGTGGATACAAATGATGTTCTTTGCCTCTTGAAGTTCGGCCATGTTTGCATCTTTCCTGTAGTATAAGGGTTAACCCTCTGACTGTCGGTAACAGTTTTCGTCATGATTCCGGCAAGAATCATTGTGACAAAAACCGCTACAGACATGCAAAGGGTTAAAAAATTAGAGCATTTACAGTACTAGATGTAGCACACCGCAAACATCAACAATGCCAAATCTAACACACAACAGGGAAGGCTGTGAACACAGGGGGAGCTTCTACATAACTGGCAGTGTTAAATGATAATATGGCTAGTGTTGGATATTCTGTGTGTTAGTAATACTTAGAATGTTAAACACTACATTGACGAACAACATAAATGCGACATTTTTGGAATCATCGGAAACACTTTAGTGTATATGATGATTAAAAAAATGTTGCATTTTGACAAGCAAAAGAAATGTGACATTTTTTAAATCATCGGAAACACTTAGTGTTTCCAATGATTCCCAACATGACACATTTCTTTCCCTCATCAAATAGATTATCATCTAATTAAAAACTCCGAAGGCACATCACAGACATTCATTGATACAGACAAAATACAGAGTGAAACAAAATGAAGACAACTGTCTTTTACACAGAGGTCACAATTCATTCTTTTTTTCCCCTTTTTTTTTGTTGTATATTTTGTATATTGTTTCATCTTTTTGGGGGAGGGGTGGGGGGGGGGGAGTGAGTGGATGGGTGGGGGGAAGGGGGGGGGGGGGGGGTAAATTGTGTATTTTGGGAGGCATTATGCATTTCTTAGAAATGTCTGCATACAAGCATGCATGTGTTAGGTGTAAGGTCAGCTACACATTGACAAGTCACTATGGAGACTTGGCTTGTGACTATTTTAGAAGCAGAAACCAGGGTAGGACACAAGAAGTGAATCAAAAACTGTGGTGACCGTGAAATGTCAGGCAACGCTGGTGTGCTTTTTTTTTTTTTTTTTTTTTTTTAACTCAAGGGGAAAAAAGAGTCTTGGAATAGTAACCAGACAATGGATCAGAAAGTGTCACACAATTTTTTCCTGTCATATGCATTTTTACCAACAGTGTGCGTACACACACAGAAAAATGGAAACATCAGCACAACCTCTGCTTTCAATTCAAGGGCCATTAAAAAAAGTAATATGAATCAGTTACAGGCACTACTGTATCTTATCAGCATATCTTCTAAACATCGCTACGGGTCACAACATGCAGCCATGAGATCATCTGACTGGTCTGTCCAATCAGCATCAAACGACAGTAACTATACTGACGAGCAAAAAATGATGCAACATTTTTGGAATCACAGGAACCACAATTGTGTTTCTGACGATTAAAAAAATGTCGCATTTCGAGCAAAAGAAATGCAACATTTTTCAAATAGTGTTTCTGATGTTTCCAAAAATGTTGCATTTCTTTTCTCAATCCATGTACTTATCCACAACACAGACAACTGACATTGTTAATATCCCACCAACATCATCCAATAACAACACAGATAACAGCAGATAACAATTTATATCCTACCTGCATCTGAATTGTCCTCATCAAGATTTTTGGGCACAATGGCATTGGTCTTGGAGGCATCAAGGTCAATCCCCGGCATCTTCTTGTCACGGTTGTCCTTGAGGTTGTTCTGGCTGATGTTGATGTCGATGCGATTGCCCGTACTGAAAGGAAAGCTGCAGGTCAACAGCTACGTCATGATGGGCTGCTTGGGTGTCACGTGACTTCATATGACGTGAAAACTCAGAACTTAGCCCAGATGAGAAACGAGCAGAAAGAAATGTGAAATCTACTGACTACATGTGTGTGTTGCGCAAGGCGTATGTCTGAACCAAACAGTGCAGGAGTGCTCCCTGGAGTACATCGCAAGTACACTCTGGGAGTACACCGCAAGTACACTTCTATTCAAATGAGATGCTAAGGATCTCATTTGAATAGAAGTGTACTTGTGATGTACTCCCCGAATGCGTCTACAGAGGGTGTACTTCTGCAAGCAGTATGGTTGGTGATCAGCATGACAAAAGAACCCTGGTGAAACATAACAAATATGAACCCTTTTTATCCTGATACACTATTACTTGAAATAAGTTTGACTTTGACAGTTCAAGGGTGCCAGAATAGCTTGGCAGAATTCCTATTCCGGCACCACCACTGAACTTCAATGGTTGATCTATCTCCTAATCTGAAATGTAGCCTCCATAGGATAAATAAGCAATTTTTTAAAAATTCAGCCTCAGGATGTAATGAGTTAAATGAGCAGCGATAGAAGAACATTGGTGTGAAATGCCAGCAGATGGATCAGTCATGATAGTTCAAGGGTAGAACCACATTGTGACATAGTTTAGCACCTTCCATCCTTTATGACCATAACAAGGTAGACAGAATTTTTTTACACTTACGCTAAAACACACGTACATTATGGCCAATGTATCTAAAAAAGATGGTAAAGTACAACCTGTTTCGCGCTACCACTTTGTCTGCAAGAAAAAGCATTTCAAGGGTAGTGCCAGGTGAGCTTGGCGCCTGAAGGCGTCAAGCTCATCTGGCACTACCCTTGAATCGGCAATCTCAAGAGACAGTTTCTCTATCAAGAGAAGTCTTGAAAGGAAAAAAGTACCACCTGTTATTCAAGACCATCACTTAACCCTTATCATTCGGAACACACCAGTGTGTGAAATAAGTTTGACTAAAATAGTTCAAGGGTAGTGCCAGTATAGCTTGGCGCCTCTAGTTGCCAAGCTATTCTGGCACCACCCTTGAACTAAAGCCATTGGTCTGTATCCTTATCTGTAAGTACTATAATGTAGCTTGCATATGGCAGTGTACACATTTGAAGCTTTTAGCCTGAGTATGATATGGGTTAAATGGCTACAGCCACCTAAATGATGGTCCTCTGCTGTACAGTGAAATACAACTGTGAAAGCTATGTGAGCAATTTAAATCAGCCTTGTTAGCTACTGAAACTAAATGTAACACACACAAAAATTCCCATTATACGTTTCCGAGGAACAAAACAACAAATTGGTAATAGACCTGATGCACATTTTTAGTCCACCGTGTTGTTGTTTTTGTCTGAAATGTATTACCTCATTAATCACTGAGGACGATTTTATAAAACGTTGGAGTATCCTCTCAGGCCTATGTCACAGTTGTGGAGACAGATCGACCATGATAGTTCAAGGGTGGTGTCAGAGTAGCTTGGTTCCTGTTGGCGCCAAGCTATTCTGACACTACCCTTTAACTATCATGGACAATCCACATCTTGTCCAGTGTGTCAGGGCTTAATGGAGGTTAAGATTCCTGTTTTTGTTTGTTTGTTTACTTGATCGCTGTGCACAAGATGAACACGGATGTTTTAAAATTTTCAATCTGTCTTTACAGACTACCCAACCGAGGATAATGTTTGCATTACTTGCATTATTCTGGCACCACCCTTGAACTGTCATGGTCAATCTGTCTCCGCAACTGTGATGTAGTCTTGAAAGTGCCACTCTTAGATGTTTTAATTTCAACCTAAGAGCTCTACAATTTAACCCCTTCCCTGCCAAAGGGCACATAGTTTGTTTCTGAAATCTGTTTATTCAATGACAAAACGCCACAACCATCCAAGAAACATGGATACGAATTGGTCTCAGCAAGAGGCATAGACCCACAAGAGCCCCTGCCTCTTGTTGTTGGATCATGTTCACTTTTTCTAAGCAGCGAATGGGGTTAAGCTCATACAGAACGCTCACAAATTGCCAAACGAACACCAAGGAATTAAAAGTGTCAGTCCGTATGTCTTGGACACTACAACATTGAGCAAAACGTTTCCACTATTAACCCTTTTCATTCTGATACACTACTGCTTGAAATTAATTTGACTATTGATATTTTGGGGTTGTGCCAGAATAGCTTGGCGCCTCAGGCGCCAAGCTATTCTGGCACCACCCTTAAACTAAAATGGTTGATCTGTCTCCTGATCTCTAATGTAGCCATTGTAGGACAATAACTTGCAAATTAAAAAAATCAGACTCAGGATGTAATGGTTTAATGTTTGTGAAGGACACTCACTAGTTGAAATTCCCAGTCTTGATGTCCTCGTTATTCTGCGGGGAGGGAGGGCAGATGTTGACCTGGGGTGGTCCCCCTTTGCCAGGAGCGGTCAGTGCAAACTGGTCTGCCAGTTCTTTTTCCATCTCCTCGCGACGCTGGAAACATAACCGTAGCAACCCAATAAGCACACAGTCCTAAGGCCAACATCAGCTGTCACTGGCCCACACACGGCTGTGTGTTGGCCAATAACGGCTGTTGTTGGTGTGAGGGCTGTTTGCTTACTGGGAAACATAAATAATGGTTCTTAGCACACAACAAACACAACACAACAAGATGATTTCTCAATCTACAACACGCAATTAACCCTTTGGCTGCCAGTAGTGAGTTTTGTCACCATAACTGCAACAGGAATCATTGTGACAACAGCGCTACTGACAGCCAACGGGTTAAACACTGCCCTTAAGAACACAATGCCACACCTTAACCCTTTGACTGTCGGTTGCAGTTTTTTTCACAGTGATTCCTGCAGGAATCATCACGACAAAAAACTGCTGCTGACAGCCAAAAGGGTAAATATATGTAAAAATAATAAAAACTGCAGTGCACGCAAACAACAGAAGTGTATCCATGTTCATATCTCATTCAAATGTCCAAATGTTAAAAATGAACTTAACGGCTGTGTCAGCCATACCTCGATTAACCCTTACCATTCGGAATACACCAGTGTGTGAAATAAGTCTGACTAAAATAGTTCAAGGGTAGTGCCAGAATAGCTTGGCGCCTCTAGGCGCCAAGCTATTCTGGCACCACCCTTGAACTAAAGCCATTGGTCTATATCCTTATCTGTAAGTACTATAATGTAGCTTGCATATGGCAGTGTACAAATTTGAGGCTTTTAGCCTCAGTGTGATATGAGTTAAGATGTTGATTCAAAAAAAGAGTCGTGTTTCTATCACAGCATTTGTTTTTGTTTAATCCTTTGGGTGTCAGTAGTGGTTTTAGTCACGACGATGCCTGCAGGAGTCATCACAACTAAAACTGCTGCTGGCACCCAAAGGGTTAATTGAAGTCATCTATGGATGAATATAAATTCCACTATAAAAAGCATTAGTGTGCTGACAATGACAATTTACAAATATATTGAGTAATGTAGCTCCCTGTACAATGATGGTTAATAAATAAAAAAGTGTATACATATTTAAATAAATCAGAGTGAAATATATATTTTTAATATATTATATTAATGCTTGGTTAACCTGCACAGCAGGAACAAAGTGCAGTCACTTAATAAATGTCTGCTACCGGCAGCCATAAAGCGGTTACAAATTAATAAATGTACATTTCTGCCTCACGTGAAAATACAGTCTTGGGTGCTGAGTTAGTACCTCTGAAATAAAACTTGTTAGTTGATTAGGTAGTTGGTTTCTTCACTTGACCCATGCAGCCCTGATACACTACAGCAGGAGAATGGTTGACAATGATAGTTCAAGGGTAGTGCCAGATTAGCTTGGCGCCCAGCACCAAGCTAATCAGGCACTACCCTAGAACTATCATCGTCAATCCACCTTTCACGACTGGTAAGGAAAAAAAGCAAAACTGTGTGTTTACTGCAACCCGACCGATCTTATTTTTTCACGCCAAACCTAAACGTTTTATTTTATTGATTAAAAAGACCTAAACAAGCAAACCCCAAACTAACGAACAAACAAAACATACGTGCTAGTTACCTAGAGAGTGGTAACGCGTTATTCAAAGGGAAGGAATCTGCGGCTTTACAACAATGGCATCCTGTGCCCTGAATCTGGCATGCTTCACTGATATGCTTGGCACCACCAAACAAATCCAACCCCCAAAAATGCAACTGCCTACCAAGTCTCTTTTTTTCCTCCTTGGTTGCTGAAAACACGCAATTCTTTTGCCTGGTTAAGATAAGATAAGATAGTTTATTGCCATATGTTTCCATGTAAAAAACAATAAAAACATTGGAATTTGTCTTGATGTCAGTTACTAAGACTAAAATAATACACACACACACACAAGCACACACACAGAGTAAACTCTAAAATATGATTTTCATGCTAAATACTAATGATGCATCCAAAATTAAAAAAAACAACAACTTTTTTTAGGACTGTAAGTCTTAAAATGGACTCCTTGCTTTTACTTGACTGTTAAAATAAGTCGTGACAGCACAGATTAACTGATTATTGTTCAAGTTTAATGCCATGATGGAAAAGAAAAAGTGTTAATCCTTTGGGTGTCGGTAGTGGTTTTAGTCGTGATGATCCTGCCGTAATCATCGCGACTAAAACCGCTACCGACACCCAAAGGGTTAACATTTCTGGCGTTCATATGCCATGTGCAAGGCTTGTGCAATGATACACTGTGGTTCTAGGGATTATGAACTCATACAGGCCGCTTGGTCTGCTTTCGACTTTGGGACTTGCTAGAGAATAGAGTTGTCATGACTTTCTCCAACCTTCAACGTTTCTGAAATGTGGTGAATCAATTAAAAGAAAAACATAAGAAGAATAAACAAAATCATTCAGCAAATAACACACAGATCATTTGAACTGAAAATAAAGAGGAAAACACTAAAACATAACAATTTTAACATGACAATAATGGTAAAAACAAGAATGGCAAAGCCCTTACAGCTCACATGTATGACGGATAACATGATCAGCCATAATGTATTTATAAAAAGGTCTTATTATCTTTGAAACCATGGAGCCCTTGTCTGTAATGTTACAGCCTTTCGCCAAATTTGATTGACAAATTTGCAAAATCTTTTATAAAAACTGAAATTCTATCTGAAATTGGCATCTTTCGCATATTTGCAGACCTCTTGTGACCCTTGCACTTTTTGAAGGGTCATCCAAATGGATATGACTAGATATATTGAGAGGTCTTACCATCAGGTATCTCTGTCCCAAGTTTTGGTTTGAAGTTGCAAAGCGGTGTTTGAGTGCTTTAACAAAAAATTATTACTAGACACCCTGTGACCTTGACTGAGAGGTAACTGAAATAGGGATGTTTAGTAAGGTCTTGCCACAAAGTATCTTTGAGCCAAGTTTGATGACTGTGGTCTCTGAGAAAACGCCAATGTTAAAGTTTACCACAGACGACAGACAAAGGACGTGGGCCAAACATAAACACTAAATGGAAAGACACTTTAGCCCTTTGCAAGGCGGTAGCAGATTTAGTCGCGATGAATCCCGTAGGAATCGTCATGACTAAACCCGCTAACGACACCCAATGGTTAGCAGGGCCGGATCCAAGGGGGTCGCTTTGGTACTACAGCACCCCCCCCCCCCCCTCGGCTGGCATCAAACTATAAAAAAGTGTGTTTAAAATCGAGTTGTAATGCTTGTGTTTCAGTGCCGTACGTAGCAGAAGAACAGTTTCGGTTTTGGTGTTTTGATACTAGACCCTGGCAACAAAAAATAAAAGTCCCCTTGAAAACTGATTGATCCGGCGCTCGTTAGTACATGTGGAACCTCAGTAAAGAATACTAGAGAACAAACAGTTGACCATACATGTACTGGACTCAGTTGCATGAGTGTGCTTAGTCCAGCACAAGTCACTAAGCAAGGTGCTCCGCGACATGAGTGAGCTTAGTCCAGCGCAAGTCACTAAGCAAGGTGCTCCTCTGTCACGGATCATCTTGCTTAGTGACTTGCGCTGGACTAAGCACTCATGCAACTGAACCCTCATCTGTAATTTTACAGCCTTGGGCGCAAGTTTTATAATTTCAGACCAACAACCATGCAGAGTTTCAGTTCAACAATGTGGGAAAATCACTCACATCAATTATGGATTAGCACATTGAGAAGAAAAAAATCATAAAAAACAAGGCATAATCACACCACAAGTCATCTGCAAAAACTGAGATAGAATTTCAGAGGATCATAGTTTACAAGGAAATTTTTCAGGCGGGAAGTGGTGAAAATAATTATTACAACCAAGGGGGTGCGGTGGGGGGTGGGGGTGGGAGAGCATAATTATGTTTAACTCCCCTGTCGTGCACAAAATCACACCAGTACAGTCTACAATAACATTAATGGTTGCTGCACAACAAAGATGTTAACCGTTTAGCTATTGGTACGGTTTTTGGTCATGATTCCTGCTGAAATCATCGCGACAAAAAAACGCTACTGACAGCCAAAAGTGTTAAGATGCCAAGGGAGACAAGCATAATGATACAAGGGAGAGAACTGACCACGGCTTCCTCTTCCTCCTGTTCCTCCTCAGCAGCGGTCAGTTCCTGTGCATTGGCCAAGTTGTCCACAGCGATGGCCAAGAACACATTCAGCAGTGTGTCTGAACACGGAGTCAAGGTGCCACCATGGTTCATCCGTCTCTCCTAACCCATTACATCCTGAGCCTGATTGTTTTAAATCTGCTTATTGTCCTAATATGGCTACATTACAAACTAGGAGATAGATCAACCATTTTTAGTTCAAGGGTGGTGCCAGAATAGCTTGGTGCCTCAGGTGCCAAGCTATTCTGACACCACCCTTGAACTATCATAGTGAAATTAATTTCTAGCAGTAGTGCATCGTAGTGAAAAAGGCTAGCCTACATGTGCCTGCAAGCATGTGATCGTAACTTGTATACTGAACAGCTTTGCAGCAAATTTAAGCCCGTTTAACACCACGTCTGTACTCCCCAAATTTTGGAGGAGTCACCATGTACCAGTTGAATCAGATGGATCAACCATGGTAGTGCCAGATTAGATCACTGCCAAGTTAATCAGGCGCTACCTTTGAATTATCACGGTCGACCCATCTCCTGCTGTAGTGCATCAGGGCTAAAAGGGTCAACCCCTCGTGCATATAGCCACCAGTACTGTCAATAACCCTTGGTGATGCACACAAATAGGTTAATCCCTTTACTGCCGAGAAAAGGCGAATGCGATCTATCTGCAAGTGGCATAGATTCTCATGAGTCCCCTGCGACTGTGGGGGCTCATGAGGCTCTATGCCTCTTGCCGAGTCCATGTTCTTTGGAAAGTTGTGGCTTTTGCTTGTTCAGTGAACACAGATTTACAAACAAAATGTACATCCTTTTGCGGGGGAGGAGTTAAGGCTATGACCAACTGGTTCAAAAATTGAGTTCTTGAAGGTCAAGGATACAGTTTCCGAAGAGCACCAGGATGATAAAATAGATGCAGGTGACGGCGCCGCCTCCGTGAATCCCCCCGTGGGCCTGAATACCGTAATACATCACCTCATTCCAGTCCTCTCCTGTCAGGATCTGCACACAAATTAACTCTGTCAGTGACCGTACAGCGTGACCGTCTTATTAGACCACAATTGGTACCAAGTGAATATGGGAATGCAGCTGACTTTGATTATTCCTCTAAACTCCAAGGCAGCACCACCCTCATTTTGGAGTTCCACCTAACACCTGTGTACTAGTTGTAGCAGATGGATTGACCATGATAATTCAAGGATAGTGCCAGATTAGCTTGGCGCCTAATCTGGCACTACCCTTGAATTATCATGGTCGATCCATCTCCTGCAGTAGTGTCAGGGCTAAATGGGTTAGCCCTTCGCGTGCTTGTAGCCATTTTAGTCGTGATGATTCCCACCCTTTGCGTGTCGGTAGCCATTTTTGTCGCAATGATTCCCACCCTTTGCATGTTGGTAGCCGTTTTAGACGTGTTGATTTCTACCCTTTGCGTGTCGGTAGCCGTTTTAGTCGCAATGATTCCCACCCTTTGCGTGTCGGTAGCCGTTTTAGTCGCAATGATTCCCACCCTTTGCATGTCGGTAGCCGTTTTAGTCACGTTGATTACTACCTTTTACGTGTCGGTAGCCGTTTTAGTCGCGATGATTCCTACAGGAATCATCGCGACTAAAATGGCTACCGACATACAAAGGGTTAAAAAGGTGTGTACTTGTAGCATACTCCCCGTGGGTCTATCTGGGGAGTGTGAAGTGCACTTATGGCGTACTCCCTAAGTGGGGTCTGTGTGGGTAGTAATTGCTCAAAAAGTACAGGAACCCATACACAAGCCACACTACAAAATGCTTGTGAATGGAAGGGCGATAGACGAGAAAAAGCCGAGCTGTTGATATACACATCATACAGTGATTTACGCTTGCTGGTAAAACACGGAGAAGGCATGCCATCGTTAACACATTACACCCCAAGGCGGATTTTTTTTTTTTTTTAAATAAAAAAAAAGCTTATTGTCCTATAAAGGCTACATTACAGATTACTATTTTAGTTCAAGGGTGGTGCCAGGATAGCTTGGCGCCTGAGGCACCAAGCTATTCTGGCACAACCCTTGAACTATCACACGTCCTGAGAAAGCCTTGTTGCTGTCGGGACGTTAAGCAATGTACAATCAATCAATCAATTGAACTATCACAGTCAAATTAATTTCCAGCAGTAGTGTATCAGGATGAAAAGGGTTAATTGTGATTGTTTATCAAGCAACCTGCACCATCCCCACCCAATTCTTTCTTCTTCTAAAATTTCACCTACCTGAAACACTGTGAGGAGTGCGATGGGAAAGTTGTCAAAATGACTGGCAGGCCGTCCGTCGTCAAAGTTCATTCTGTCAAAACATAAATTCAAAACATAAAGTCAAACCATTCGCTGTCAAAATATTTCATAGTTTCCTTCAAACACCCATCAATTCTACTGTGTAAATCATTCATAACCCATGGTATACCAAGAGAGGAATGATTTATAGACCATATTATAAAGCTTTATGATAATATTTTTTTAGTTTGTGTGCACACACAGATGTTGCAGGAAAATGCGTGAGAAATCAATAAGAAATCAACACATACATATACTTTACAGAAAAGAGCATTCATGGGTGACTGTGAACAATTGAAAACGGTCCACGGAGAAACAATGCCCCCCAAAAATCCATGGCCATCAAGGGGCATAAATTCTCCTGAGCGCCCCCCCCCCCCCCCCCCCCCCCCCACACACACACCCTCTTCCAGGAAAAAGAAGGTTAGCATCTGTTGGCATCTGGAAGCGCTGTATATAGCCCACCCCCACTCCCCTCCCAACACACACACCCTCCTCCAGGAAAAAGAAGGTTAGCATCTGGAAGTGCTGTATATAGCCCCCCCCCCCCCCCCCCCCCCCCCACCACCACCACTACCCCCTCAACACATAAGCACGTCAGATTGTGTACCGGGCTGTAAAGTCTGAAATCAAAGACAAGCACACTTAGCCGTAAAAGTACTGACTCTCCTCCGAAGAGCTGCATGCCAAGCAGGGCGAAGATGAGGATGAAGAGGAAGAGAAGGAACAACAAGCTGAGGATGGAACGCATGGAGTTCAGCAGCGAGATCACCAAGTTACGCAGGTTCGACCAGTACCTGTACAGAAAAAAAAAACAAATTATTGTACTCGCTCCACAAGAAGTTCAGCATAGCAGGCATCTGACGTTTAACCCTTTGGCTGTCGATGGCCATTTTTGCCAGAATGATTCCTGCAGGAACCTTCAAGACAAAAAGGGCTACCGACAGCCATCTGTCAGTAGTGGTTTTGGTCATGATGATTCTGATTCCTGCAGGATGTCAGGTTGTTATTCCTCCAGGAATCATTGTGACAAAAACCACTACCGACAGCCAAAGGCTTACAAAGATGGCTGGCTGTCACACATCAGCCAAAATGGGACAGTTTGCAGTTAGGCAAGAATTGCTAATAGTTACACATTTATCAGTTTTGTGCTAGTCAAATTTAAGAAAAATAATTGTAAAAAGTTGTAAACATATAGTCAATGCAGAAAATAAAAGCTGAACAAACCATGATACAAGAATCATGCTGATCTCGATCTAAAAAACACTATGACTTTAAGTAGCAGACTGCATCATTTAATAAACACTTACACAAAGCCATAGTTTAATAAATAAGGACAAACTAAGAGTAACAATAATTGAACACTGTGACCTCTACCTCAAACCCTAAATGCCTTTGGGGTGACGATGGCTGCAGTGGGCCCGCGCACAGCAGTGAGCAGGCCCACTGAGGCCGTCGTTGGCCCGAGGACCTGTGCTTACTGAGAAAATGCTGTGACCTTGAACACAGAACAAGACTGCATTATTCTCACCTTGTCACTTTGAAAATCCTGAGTAGTCGGAGAGCTCGCAGGACACTGATACCAAAGGACTGCCCCTCCTTGAAACTGGCCCACACAACCTCTACAATGCTACCTAATATCACCTGCATAACAAGGGAAAACAGATCTTGTTATGGCTTGAATCCATTCAACCAGGAAACGCTGATGATTAGATCGAGCTTGATTTTTTCAAGGGTGGTGCCAGAATAGCTTGGTGCTGAGCTGACCCTTCGCATCACATGAATTTCCTTTGTTTGTCTTATCCTGTGTTTGTCTTCAGCGTGAATGAGTGCATTTCACACGTGTGTGCGCGTTAGGTTTAGTATGTGGAGCTTTGAGCTGATTCACAGAATTGGTATTATTATTATTATTATTATTATTATTATTAAGAAGAAATAAACTTGGTAGCATCTGGTAGTTTCTTCTCAGCTGTCAGCAGCAATTTTTCATTCCCGCATATACCTTTGATAGAGATAATTTAACCCTTATGAGATCATTGCGACAGAAAACAGTACCAACAGCCAAAGGGTTAACCCATTACACCCTGAAGCTGATTTTTTTTTACAAATGTCTATTGTCCTATGAAGGCTACAGTACAGATTAGGAGATAGATTAAGCATTATAGTTCAAGGGTGGTGCCAGAATAGCTTGGTGCCTCAGGCGCCAAGCCATTCTGGCACCACCCTTGAACTATCATAGTCAAATTTATTTCAAGCTATGGGTATATCAGGATGAAAAGGGTTAAGGAGTCTGACAAACACAATACTTACAACACAATCAAAAATGTTGAAGGAGGACTGGAAGTAGGTCCGAACCCCAAGCCCGTACATCTTGATCAGCATCTCACAGATGAAAAGGCCCAGGAACACAAACTCACTGACATCTGTTGAAAAAAATGTTTTTTTTTTCTAAAATGTGTTTTTTTGAAAAATACTTACCAATGGCATTACTATATGGAATACACTCTATAGCCTAACGATTTCAGCCCAAAGTTGTGTCCCCTACACAACTGGGGAGGAGACACCTGGGATCCAAGTATAGGAGCCCGGGTGGCCTCCCCTTACCAACCTATCCCGGCATGCTTGTGGAGAACTCACCTCAGTTTCACACTTAGCCAAAAACACTTAGCCAAGGAGGCAAGCGGGGCAGGTGGGAGGGCCATCCGAGTAATGCCATCGGTAAGTATTTTTCAAAAAAATACATTTTAGAAAACAAATTCATTTGTTTTTTCAAAATACATTACCGATGGCATTACCATTACTATATGGAAGAATAAGAAAGAGGAGGAGGGTGCCGACACCCAACCCCCTGTACCTAACACCCTCTGCCAGCCCACCAGGAGCACTCTCGACAATTTCAGTTAAGAAGTGCCTATGGCGCCTGCGGTGCGCGGAGGGAGTGCTGGGCCGCAGAGAAGTCGCCCACCATGGCCAGGGAGTCACGCTGGCCGGATAGGTCGCAGAGGTAGAAGCGGGCGAAGAGGGAGTCTGAACGCCCGCCTACCGCTGTCACAATGACTTTAACTGAGCAGTAGCGGTCAAAGGCCACTCAGGGGGCTACTGCTCGTACTTATTGCGCCCGGATCTGTAACCCTCTATCCCCGTCCGGGGAGAGGTCTTGGTAGGCCAAAGAGTCACCCACCCCAGTCAGGGCGAACTGTCTAGACCAAGATACCCGGCCTGCCTGATGAAGGAGGTAGGAAGAGGCGGGTACACCTTAGATGGCGTGGCTGTGAGCGATGCAGGAATTGTGCAGGAACTGGGTCCTGTTGACGCGACCCGTAGGGGTCGTCCCTCTGAACAGACGTAAGGTCAGCGTCTGGGGTGCCGTCGAGAAAGGCTGGCTCTTGGCCTGAAGGACGGGTCGGTGAGAAGATGCGCTGAGCCAACGGCTCGACTGCCAACCTGCGGGGCGTACCGATAGCGCATGCAGCTCGCTCACGCAGAAGCCATGGTGAGCTCCAGGAGGAAACACGTTTCCGGGTCAGATCGGAGAACCGTGCCGAAGGCAGGGGTTCGAAGCGGGCTTTAACTAGCCACGTCAGTGCCCAGGAGAGGTCCCACCGAGGTATGAGAGAACAGGAGAGAGTACATCTGAGTTCAATAGAGCCAACAGGTCCGAAGGTCTTTGCAAGGGCCGGATCCGATAGGCCCAGGTGGCGGTAAATGTGGGCGATCTTTTCTTTATGGAGCGGAAACCCTTGGCGGTAAAGGTGCTAATCCGTGGTCGTCGATGAGCCAAATGAGGAATTCTGCCAGTAGGGGGTAGAGAGACTCGTGGGGTCGGGAGCCGCTGGGCGGCGCCCCACGACTGAGAGATCCTCCACTTGCCTTCGCACACATTTCTGGTAGACAGTCTGCGGGCTGCGGCCATCGCCGCCACTGCCGCATCCGAGAACTCTCTAGCGGTGAGGGCTTGCTTGGCAACTTCCAGGCGTGAAGGAGGAGGAGCTCCAGGCACGCGTGGAAGAGAGCCGGGCAGAGCTGCTCGAGCATCGTGGTCGGGGTGGGGAGCTGTAGAGCCGGGTCTGTTGCTAGAACGAGCCGATCCATGGTCCAGCTCTTGGTCCAAATGAAGGGGGCCACCAGGAAGAGAACCGCAGAGCAATCCAGCAGTTCCGCAGGATCTTCGGCACCAGCACCGACGGGGGGTAGGCATACGAGATCAGTCCATCCCAAGGAAGGAGAGCGCGTATACCGCCCAGGCGAGAGGGTCCGGGACTAGAGGCAAACAGCGGAAGCTGGATGTTCCATCTGACGGCAAAGGTCGACTAGCGGCGTCTCCCATCGCGAGCAGATCAGGCGAATGATGTCTGGGCGCAGGGACCACTCCGGGAAGTGGCAGGCTCGAAAAGCAATGTCCCGGTCCTTGCACCAGAGCAGGAAAGGAGGAAGCACCGGGAGGGCAAGCGAGTGCCTCCTGGTTCTGTATCAAGGCCGCCAATGTCGAGTTGTCTGGCAGACGAGGACCTCCTGGTTGGTCAGAGTCTCTAGCCAGGCGTTGAGGGCCATCCCAACTGCTTATAACTCCTAGTTGAAGTGACTGTCTGCGAAGTCCCAAGGCAACAGGTCCGAGGCAAGGTCCGTGAACAGTATTGCGCCCCAGCTGGACAGGCTCACGTCGGTGTAGAGAGATCACCAGGGTGGAGGGGAGCACAGGGACACGCCCGTCGCCCACCCCGCGAGATCCGCCCAGGTCCGAGGCGGTTGCGGAAAGTGGGGTAACGGAAACGGAAACGTCAGGGTGCCAACGAAGGGGCGCCAGCGTAGGAGGAGGTGTAGTAGCCGCGGCCAGCCTTCTCAATTCGTATCCTCTAAAGCTGGCCGAAGGGGAACTAGTCCGCTGCCGCGCCGAGCAGTCCCAGGAGCTGAAGCCAGACACTGTCCTTGAAGGAGACCCCTAACTCCAACCGCCAAGTGAGTTCAGCAATATACTGCCACCGAGCCAAGGGCAGGCGCAACAGGTTGCAGTCAGTCAGGAGTTCCGTCCCTACGAGCAGAAACGGGGCAAAAAGGGTGAGAAGGGCCGGGTGGACTAAGAACCCGAGGAGGCGAAGGAGAGAATCCTGGGCGTCTCTGTCCTCTCTGAGAGTCGCGGCGACTAGGTTGCGCAGCAACAAGTCGTCCAGGAAGTGAAGGACAGATTCAGCGACCGCTGGCATAAGCTGGCCATCACCAAGTCGAGGATCCGCAAGAAGACCCAAGGACTGATGTTGAGGCCGACAGGGAGGGCTCGGAACTGGTAGGCGATCCCGCCAGGGCAAAGTAGGTACCAGCGCGAAGACGGATGAATCGGCACGTGAACGTGTCTGAAGATCGAGGCTGAAAGCGAGATCCATCGGCCGGACTGCTGAGTGGAGAGTCTGGCTGTCTCCATCCGAAAGGGTGGCGCCTAAAGGAGACTTGTATAGCGCCGATGACTGGGTGCCACCTGCCCAATGGATCGGGAACGAAAGGAGGCGGATGTAGAAAGCGGGCGAGTCGCGTCGGGAGACCACTTCTGTCGCTGTATAGTTGAGCCAGGCCTTCACCTCTCTGTGCAGAGCGACTGCCTTGAGCCGGTAGAGGGGTCCACCAGGTGGACCAGCATAAAGGTGGAGGGGACTTGAACGACAGCTGTGGGCCTACGAAGGCGAAACGAAGAAGAGCCAAGGCTGGGCGAGGCCAAAAACGTAGAAGCTTCCGTTCCGAAAGCCTGTGTCCCCGAACAGCTTGAACCTCTGAGCGAGGTCTGGCGGAATTGAAGCTTCACAGTCAAGGGGAGATCCGAGCTGAGTCGCAGGAGAGTGTCCCGACTCCAGAGGTCACAATGGCGGCCGCCGCCCTAGCGTAGTACAAGATTGGAAGGCAGCCCGGCTAGTAGCCACAAGGGTGAATCGGACGTCGTAGAGCAAGGACGCGGACCGCAGGTCAAAAGTGTCCTCGAGGAGTGGAGAATGAGTGGGAGTGTCCCGAGTAATAGTCCTGGGAAGCTCATAACGACATCCGCTGTAAACCGCGAATGGTGAAAATCCCGTTGTCGCTAAAGCTGTCCTGGCGGAGCTGCGCCGAGAATAATTCGCGTGGCCCCAGAATCCGGTTGGTAGCAGGAGCGCCTTGCGATGCTTAGTAGCCTAAAGGCAACCATACCGGAAGCCCGAATCTTCAAAGGGGCGACGGCGGGCAGTAGCGGGAGGTAGTACGAGGAAAGACGGGAGGCCTCTACAAAGGAGCCGAAGGTCTTAGAGCCGGGCGAAGGGCCGTCAACTCTGAAGTGGTAGACGGCGACGAAACCGCTGAGCGAGAGGATGGGAGCCGGCGGGAGAGTCCCGCATGCAGAACGTCGAAGCGGAATCCCCAGGGAGTAAGCTGAGAAAGTCCTGATCCTAGTCCGAGGCTCGCCTGTCGCGCAGAGTCACAAGAAGGGCTACCGGCTATGAGAGCACTGGTCCGCCGAAGGTGACGGCTACGGCGCAAGGTGGGACAGGCGGAGCCGCCCACGAAGCCTTCCAGAAGGGCGTCGCGGGGAGCGAGGGACCGCAGTTGAGCGACGGCCAAAGGCAAAGCCTGGCTCTGGACGCCCCCTACATGCCACAAGGCGGTAGGAGGGGGGCTGCCCCAGTCGACTACGACGCTAGGGCGGGAAAGGGAATGCGGGTTACCCAGAAGCGCGCTCCGCCGAAGGGAGGCGGAAGGGAACCCTGGTTACCCGCGCCCGCTCGAGAGAACACGAGCGAGGGGGAGCCGGACCTGAGAGTTCGAATCTCTGCTCACCAGGAACGCTCAGGGAGCGCAAAGTCATGCTCGTAAGATGGAGCCTGGGGGGCGCTAGGCCAAGTCATGCCCAGCCCAACTGGTAAGCACGAGGCGGGCGGGGGGGGGGGGGGGGGGGGAGAGAGATGTCAATGTAGCTTGCTGGATCCCGAACACTCGCCTGCCCCGCTCAGAAGACTCAGAGCGGCGGGGGGGGGGGGGGGGGGGGGGGGGGGGGGGGGGGGGGGGGGGAAGATACTGTCTGCTGTTAAAGATTTAAGAAGGGTGACCTGCGGGCCGGACTGGCCCGGACGACGGAGCGAAGTGGGGTCCGCCGAGCTGACGGGGCAGGGGGGGGGGGGGGGGGGGAGGACGTCAATGTAGCTCGCCGTATCCGCTCGGAAGCTTCGGAGCGGGGCGGCGGCCCATGTATAGCCCTCGGGTCATGCTCAGAGGCCTCGGAGCGTGAGGGAGAGTCTCTAATCTTACTCGCTGCGCCCAGCCTGCTCCGACGAAGGGAGCGGGGTGGGGGGGTGGGGGGCGTGGACGAACGCTGAGCTTGCCACGCCCGCTCGCAACAGGAGCGGGGGGGGGGGGGGGGGGGGGGGGAGGGGCCAATAAAGGTCCCGGGACACACTCATACGAACGGAGTGTGAGGGAGAGCCTCTGTCTTACTTTACTTCTCTCTCTTCTAGTGTGTGCGCTCGACGCACCATGACTGCTCTCAACGGCGCGGGAGGGCGCTGACATCTCTGCTTGCCAGGCCGTTCAGAGGAGCGGAGCGAGGGGAGAGCAAATACTTATTTCTCCTATTATTCTTATCATAACCTCTTTCTTTCTTTTCTTTTCTCTCATTTAAAACTTACAGCTCAAGCCACACTCGTAAGCGAGGCCAAGTCACGCCCAGCCCGCCTGGTAAGCACGAGGCGGGGGAGGGGGGGGGGGGGATGTCAATGTAGCTCGCTGGATCCCGAACACTCGCCTGCCCCGCTCAGAAGACTCAGAGCAGGGGGGGGGAAGATACTGTCTGCTGTTAAAGATTTAAGAAAGGAGACTTACCTGCGGGCCGGACTGGCCCGGACGACGGAGCGAAGTGGGGTCCGCCGAGCTGACGGAGCGACGCTATCCTGCGCAGAAGTTTGGGGAACCAGCAAGGGTCGGGAAGGACGGTCACGTCTAAAGAAATCCCAAGCCGGGACCACCGGTCTCCTCTCCAAACGGTGCACACGTTACAGGTCCTGTTCGAAGAGTAGCTATAACACAGAAGGCAGGAGTCGTGAGCGTCCAAAGGTCGTTAGAAATCTCCACCACTACTAAGGCAAGTTCTCAAAACGAATCTGCCAACAGTCCGTAGCACACATTCCGCCGGGAAGTGCTCACCAAACACTCGCTCCCCAAGATAAAACAGTTACGAAGGAGAGCAAGTTCTCAAAAGCGAAACTGCCAAAAGTTTGTAGCACAACAGTCCGCCGGGAAGTGTTCACCGAACACTCACTCCCCAAGGTCACAAAGTCACGAAGGAGAGCACAAGTCACAAGCCGAGTCCAAAGGCCACAGCCAACGTAAGGGTACACAGAAAGTCAAGCACCGGGCAGAAAGCCGGAAGGTGCCACGTCCCATGTAGTACACTCAGCCCTACACAGTAGAAAAACCAAGGCAAAGCCAAGGAAGATCGAAGAAAATCCAAGAACCGGTCGTAACACGGAGCAAGGCTAACGCCCAACCGTACACGGTTGAGCTAAGAGTGAAACTGAGGTGAGTTCTCCACACGCATGCCAGGATAGGTTGGTAAGGGGAGGCCACCCGGGCTCCTATACTCGGATCCCCGGTGTCTCCTCCCCAGTTGTGTAGGGGACACAACTTTGGGCTGAAATCGTTAGGCTATAGAGTGTATTCCATATAGTAATGCCATCGGTAATGTATTTTGAAAAAACAAATTAAAGATCAATTAAACTGAAATTCTCTACTATATCATTAACCCAACGCAGACAGTGCACCATGTTCAGACTCGGAACGAGCTACCATTTTTGACAACAGCTGACTGACATGAGTAACCATTACCTGTACAGCAAATCATAAGAAAGGTTAAGTGTGGGTGACAGCGCAAGAAACAGAAATGACTGAAAACGTCCTTGGCTGATATCGAAAAGGAACTCTGGCAAGGCCATTCCGAATGCAGAGTTCCCGTCTGAACTGAACTGAACGGCCAGCAAGAGACATAAATTTTCATGAACCCCAGCATCCGCAGGGGCTCATGAAAATTTATGTCTCTTGCAGATGGAAAAGGCTGGTGGGAGAGCAGTGTATCTGAACCCAAAAGCCGAAATTCAGCTCTCTGGCGTTTCGAAAGAGCTGAATGAAACAGTCTCCAGGACTGAAGACTGTCGCCCACGTGCAGGGATACATACATAAAAACTCGACGTGCCACTCCGGCTGGTTGTAATGCTCGGAGGCCACAGAAAGTGTGTTAAGGAGCACGAGGACTATGATGATCCAGTAGAAGGCTTGGCTTTTCACCGCATGACGCACTTGAAACCTGCACGCAAAGTACCCAAATACACACTTAGAAACAGTCAGCACTTGGAACCTCAATACAAAACAGTGGATACTCTCTTAACTCATTAACTTCGCCCCTATCCACTACAGCGGGAGATGGATCGACCCTTGTGAAAAGTCAAGGATCGTGCCAGATTAGGCACCAAGCTAATCTGGCACTATCCTTGAATAATCATGGTCGATCCAACTCCTGCAACTGGTACCTAAATTGTTAGGCGACATCTCCAAAATTTGTTGGGGTTAAATAGGTTCAACCCCCTTGTGCATGCTGCGACCAGTACTGTAAACAGTATCAGAAACACGCACCGCAAGCAGAACCAGTGGCTATGAGCACAAGGTGGGGTGGGGTTTAGCCCAATTAACCCCAAGGCCGTATTCCCAAATTTAGAGGTGTCACATAACAACTATGTGCAAGTTGCAGGAGATGGATAGACCATAGTAAAAGATAGTGCCAGATTAGCTTGGCGCCTGATGGCACCAAGCTAATCTGGCACTACCCTTGAATCATCATGTTCAATCCAACTCCTGTTGTAGAGTGTAGGAGCTACATGGGTTCAGCTAAAAAATCATGTCAACATACCTGAAGCGTTTCTCTGCTTTCCAAAAGGCCGCACATCGCCCTGTGGTGTTTCTGTTCCTGAAGTTTCTGTTGAGGGGCCCACCTGGAAACAAAAATGCATGTATCAATGTAGTATATTCTGGCACCACCCTTGAACTATCATGTTCCATCTGTCTCTAGAACTGTAATACAGTCCTTCAGAGAGCAACTTTAAAACTGGGAATGTGTTAACCCTTCGTGTGTCGGTAGCGGTTTTAGCTGCGATGATTCCTGAAGAAATCATCGTGACTAAAACTGCTACTGACATGCAACGGGTTAACCCAATGACAGACAACAAGAAATGGTGCCAGAGTAAATACCCCTCTTCAACACAGACAAACAAACAAGTATAGAATTCAGTCGCTACTTATCTCATCAGCGAAGAAGGAATGTGGCAAAAATCTGATAAGGAGCGACTGAATTCCATTTTGAAGAAGTATTAATTTGAAATATTAATAAATTGTGCTGTAACTGTCTTTTCTAAGCATGTTTCTTTGTCCGTTGCGTTCTTTTCTGCATTTTACACGCTTGGCAGTCACCTTTTAGGTCTGGATGGTGCCAGAATAGCTTGGCACCTAAAACCATTATGGTCAGCCATTCAGGAAAAATATATATTCACTGAGCAGAGAGAAAGGCAGAACAAGCAACAAGTTTGACCTACCTGGCGTCATTTCCGCTAGCACGTCATCATCATTCTGCTCATCATCTGGGTTCTCTCCCCTGAGTTGTTTCATCTTGCGCAACGCAGCTAACCTACGCGCTTTTAACACACAAAAAATAAAAGTTAACCCCTTGACTGCTATTAATGACATTGTTTTGCAGAAAACTTCTGCCAAAGCACAAAAAAGGTGTTATCACCAATAACAGTTAACTCATTCAAGATGTGCCGCCTCTGGATATACGGCTTATGCCAGGTATCTAGAGGCGGCACGTCTCAAATGAGTTAAGGGGTTAAAACACCCACAGATTTAGAATAGATCTTAACCCTTTTCATTCTGATACGCTTTTGCCTGAAATAAACTTGACCATGATAGTCTGAGGGTGGTGCCAGAATAGCTTTGTACCTTATGCGCCAAGCTATTCTGGCACCATCCTTGAACTAAAATGGTGGATCTATCTCCTAATCTTCCCTAGAGTCTTCATAGGACAATGAGCAAAATTGAAAAATTCAGCCTCAGGAAGTAATGGGCTAGACACCCTGAGACCAACACCTGCTCCACCCCTACACCTATGGCATCGTTTTCTGGGTGTTTTTGTTTGTTTTCCCTCTACCACGGGCTCAAATTGGATTGTAATAATGAACGTTTCTCAAAACTTACACTTAAAATGGGACCGAAACAAAAGCCGACCAAGGGAAGCTACTCGGGAAATATAGATATGACGTCATTTCTTATCCTGCAAGCCGACAAGTTTGCGCGCAAAAGATCTTGAAATTTCCCTGATGGACCCTAAGTTTTGCTCCTCTGTCCCAGCATTTGCTGTGACTGGGGCCTAGGGGGCCCCAAGCTGAAAAGGTTAATTTCAAACCCTGCTATTGTATCAAGCAGTGAAGTCCTGAACCAAAATCCACTCTATTACAGTGTCACCTTGCACATGCAGTCACCCTTGTATTGAAAAGATCTTTCACCGGCTTCCCGCTGCTAAACGTCTGGGCTAGAAAGTGCTGTGTGTGATTGAGTTTATGTGCACATAACTCACAAATAAAGTTAACCCTCTAATTAAAAACTGTAAGTTATGGTGCATACGAGCAGAAGAGAGTTACTGTGGTCTAACTCTCTGGCTGGAATCATCGTGACAAAAAACAGACAGCCACAGAATTCACATTGCAAGCCTCAATACCACATCGTCCTTGCAACCACCCTTATGACAGATCAACTGTCATAAACCCATATTACACTGAGGCTGAAAGCTTCAAATTTGTACACTGCCATATGCAAGCTACATTATAGTACTTTCAGATAAGGATATAGACCAATGGCTTTAGTTCAAGGGTGGTGCCAGAATAGCTTGGCGCCTAGGGCGCCAAGCTATTCTGGCACTACCCTTGAACTATTTTAATCAAACTTATTTCACGCACTGGTGTATTCTGAATGATAAGGGTTAAAAACCAGAACTTAGGTGGATGTAGACACGCAGGTGGATGCAGACACCTAAATGATGGACTTTCATGACTCATGACACTTTTTGCCCTTCAGGTCTGCTTCTGACAGACCACCTGGTTTTGTTGTTGTTGTTGTTTGTTTTAATCCTTTGGGTGCTGGTATCAGTTTTAGTCGTGATGATTCCTAAAGGAATCATCGCGACTAAAACTGATACCGACACTTAAAGTGTTAAGGCCATTTTTTTTTCAAAACAAATAGTTGAGGAAAACAACTTCTATGGTACCAGTGTCCTCTATAACCTACTACATCCTGAGGCTAAATTTAAAAAAATTTGCTTATTGTGCTATGAAGGCTACATTACAGATTAGGAGATAGATCAACCATTTTAGTTCAAGGGTGGTGCCAGAATAGCTTGGCGCCCCAGGCGCCAAGCTATCCTGGCACCACCCTTGAACTGTCATAGTCAAATCTGTTTCAAGCAATAGTGTATCAGGGGGCGCCAAGCTATCCTGGCACCACCCTTGAACTGTCATAGTCAAATCTGTTTCAAGCAATAGTGTATCAGGATGGAAATGGACAAACAGCCAAATGAATTTCCTCCTATTTGTTATTTACTCATTTTCATTTCCCAGCGCATGTCACAACATATTTACCTTCTATGATCTTGAGTTTCTCTTCATCTGTCGTCCGTTCCTCATTCAATATCACTTCCTCTGCAACAACAGAGTGAGAACTTTTGATGAAACAATACTTATATTAATTAACCCTTTTAACCTCACGGCCGCATTTCCCAAATGGAGGTGTTACCTAAAGATGTTGTACCAGTTGCAGATGTATCGATCATGATAATTCAAGGGTAGTGCCAGATGAGCTTGGCGCAGGCTCATCTGGCACTACCCTTGAATTATCATGGTCAATCCATCCCCTGCTGTACAGTAGGGCGTTGGGGCTAAAGGGGTTAACAAGAATGCATAAGCACACACACACACACTTACAGTTACACAAACACATAGTGGTAGGCACATACTCGCGCTCACACAAACACATGTACATACACACATAAACACACACTGCACACATAACCACACAAACATGCACGCGTAGACGAACGTATACACACACACACCTGCTTTGCAAATCCACTCCAAGTATCCATTCAGCTCTCGTTCTATCTGCTGCTGCCTTCGTAGTTTGAAGAACGCTCTACGGTTTTCTACTCTTTCTCTCTCTTTGGCAAATTCTCTGCAAGCAAACATCAAACATCAACTGCAGAACAACTAACAGTATACTAGAATTCACAACCAATAATCTGTTGTGTTAAAATATGAAAAATAAGATGTCAGCATTTGGACTTGAGAGCACACAATGAAATCTGAAGGGATGGGGGGGGGGGGGGGGGGGGGGGGGGGGGCATTTATAAAAGTCAGCTCAAGGTATGAGCACATACTTGAAATGCGGGGGGGGGGGGGGGGGGGGGGGGGGGAAGCAAAAGTCCTTAGGCTGATTAGCCTTATTCAGTCCCTGCATCTCAAAAGACTCCAGCTGACCCACACATGCTAACTCATCACATCAAGAGGATGAAATTATCCTTTTTTTAAGGTATCCTTGCAGGTCTGCATCATTGTTCTGAATTTTGATCAACCATGATAGTTCAAGGGTGGTGGCAGAATAGCTTGGCGCCTGTAGGCGCCAAGCTATTCTGACCCCACCCTTTATCATGGTCAATCCACATCCTGTCATAGGGTTAAGGCACGACACTGGCCAGAGGACCACTTATCTTCATATCGAAGGTAAAGGGCACAATGATACAGCAGAACCTATTTTGAGGGACCACCCTCATGAGAGATCACCTGTCATTAAAAGACCTTCACTTAAATGGCTGTAGCCACCTCAATTATGGTCTTAATGATTGGAGACACTTTCTGCCTTTCAATGCTCCAAGAGCAAGTGTCTTTTAACCCTTTGGGTGTTGGCAGCGGTTTCAGTCATGGTGATTCCTACAAGAATCATCACAACTAAAACCACTACCAAAACCCAAAGGGTTAAAACCATTTTTTTTAAAAAACTAACTTGTGGTTTGCTCAAAGAAGGTCTCGTGTTTATTTTTGTGACGAGCCGATATCTTTGAAAAATATTTACACAAAATGTCAACTGCATGACCTACCCACTGAGAACTCCAAGAACTAGGTTCAGCATGAAAAATGATCCTAGGATGATGAGTGGTATAAAATATAAAAAATTGAAGTAGGCTCCTAAGGCATCGTTTGCCTGCAACACACAAAACAGAACAATTCAGACACAGCTGCACATCAGTACAGAAAATCATATCAATACGGGTACCTTTACCCTTCAGTTACCGTGGTTGATCCATCTCCTGCTGTAGTGCGTCAGGGAAAAACGGGCCAACACTGTATTCACCAGCTGCATCAAATATGAATTTTTTTTTCTAAAATGTATTTTTTTGAAAAATACTTATCGATGGCATCACTATATGGAATACACTCTACAGCCTAACGATTTCAGCCCAAAGTTCTGTCCTCTACACAACTGGGGAGGAGACACCGGGGATCCAGTACAGGAGCCCGGGTGGCCTCCCCTTACTACCCTATCCCGGCATGCGTGGAGCGACAGTTCACCAGTTCCACACTTAGCCACAAACTTAGTCAAGGAGGCAAGCGGGGCAGGTGGGAGGGTCCTCCGAGTAATGCCATTGGTAAGTATTTTTCAAAAAAATACATTTTAGAAAAAAAATTCATTTGTTTTTTCAAAATACATTACCGATGGCATTACTGTATGGAAGAATCGCGAAGAGGAGGAGGGTGCCGACACCCAACCCCCTGTACGTCGCACCCTCCGCCGGCCCACAAGGAGCACTCACGACGATTTCAGTTAAGATGTGCCTATGGCGCCTGTGGCGCGTGGAGGGAGGGCTGGGCCGCGGAGATGTCGCCCACCCTAGCCAGGGTGTCACGCTGGCGGGATAGGTCGCGGAGGTAGAAGCGGGCGAAGGAGGAGTCAGCATGCCCGCCTACCGCCGTCCCAATGTCTTTCACCGAGCAGCAGCGGTCCAGGCCGCGCTGAGGGCAATGCTCGCACTTCAAGCGCCCGGAACTGAACCCGTCTATCCCTGTCTGGGGAGAGGTCTTGGTAGGCCAACGAGTCACCCACCGCCACCAAGGCGAACTGTCTGGGCCGAGAAACCCGGCCTGCCTGAAGAAGGTGGTAGGCAGAGGCGGGTACGCCCTATGAACCAACATGTATGAAGGTCTTACCAAGATCCGGAACCGGAAGGCCCAGGAGGCGGTAAGTGTCTGCGATCGTGGTGCAGAAACTCTTGACGGTAAAAAGTGCTAAGCCTTGGAATCTTTAGCCTCTTCACTCCCAGCATGGAGATGTCCTGGTAGGCCGACCGTATGACTGAGCGTAGCCAGGAAGAGATCATCGGACAGCTTTGGTTGGGCGTGGGTACACGCGTAGGGCTCACACAGGATCTTGTTGCCTGGTCTCCTGGAGGAAGTACGTCCCTCTTAGCGGCCGTAAGGTGATCACCTGTGGCGCGGTCAAGGAGACCTGGTCTTGGCAATGAACGCATGGTCCGTCAGGTACTGGACGGAACCATCCGCCCGAAACTGCAGGCAGGCAGGGCACGCAGAAAGCGCGTGTAGCTCGTGAACTCGGACTGCCAAGGCAAGAGGCAACAGGAAGCAAGTCACATCCGTAAGCGGGCCAAGGCAGCGGTACGCATCGGGCAAAATTCAGCTCAGTCAGTACCAGGGTAGGTCCCCGCGAGGAATGAGCGAACGGGTGACTGGATGCTGCAGGACGCCGTGAGTCCTAAGGTCGGCGAGGTCTTACAGGAGCCGGGATCCGGGTGGCCGAAGTGCCAGTAGGAGCCAGCAATCATGGACAAGTGCCCCCTAATGGTTATCGGGCCCATCCTTGGTCTCCGAAGAGCCAGAGGAAAACCAGCGAGCTGGGGGCTAGGAAGGTCGGTGGGGGTGAGGCGAAGGTCATCGCACCAGGCACACAATACTCTCCATTTCCCTCGTAGACGTGTCGTGTCGAGGGTTCGCGTGCAGAAGCGAGAGCTTCCCAGTGTTGATTCTAGGATTTCAGAAAAGTGAGCCCAAAGGCTCCCTCTAATCAAAAAAGGGAGCCCCTCAAGGTGTAAAAGGGAGGCCCTCAAATCGCGTTGCACTGCTTACTTTAAAACGACATATATACACACATTCATACATACAGTGGAGTCCGCTTAACACGAATTTCTGGGGACACGGAAAATCACTTCGTGTTAACCGTATTTCGTGTTAACCAATATGGCCTCAAAATTGATCACGGCCCTCAAGGAGAAAGTGTGTAAGACGTGTGCGTGAATGAGTACCAGGTTAAAAGTGCACGACATTATCGTACTTTCTATGCATACCTTCAGCTCGCTAGGAAAACACAAGGAAACGTGTACAGCTCGAGTATTTAATGTAAATCCATCAGGTAAAATCCATACTAAGTTACAATCCTCAGGTAAAAGCAACACAGGCTGAAGTACAATCCCGCATCGGTAAAAGGGTTGTGTTGGTACACGAATGATACAACATGAATACAGTACAGAAATGCTAGCCAATGAGAAGACAGATTACAACAGCCGAAGGCTATTCAGCCAATCACAGACTAGAGTTCGCTCTGATCTGTCATGTGTACTTCCACAGCGCGAGAGCGACACGTGAATTGGTTTTCTGTGAATGGAATCTGTGTTCGTGTTAAACAGGTGAATAATAGTGAAATTGCCCTGGCTCGACTCAGGCCACACTGCACCAAGACGCTCGAGCAGGCTTTTACGCAGCAGCAGTGCGGCCGCGCTGGTCGTGCAAAAAAGCGTCCAGTTTCTTTTTTCTGCGATTCTTCGGCCGCACTATCGGTGGTTTTTTTGCGATTTGGAGCATAATATAGCGAGAAATCGCGCAAAACACGCTCTAGAATCAACACTGCTTCCCCTGCTGCACTTGAGAAGCCTCTAGTGGCGAGGGCTTGCCGCAGAACCTCCAAGCGCGAAGGAGTAGGTGCCCCGGGCAAGGGTGGAAAAGCCATTGTCGCGGTTGTTTGAGCATCGTGTGAGGAGTGGGTAGCAGCCGAGATGGATCCGTGGCGAGGCTGAGAAGGTCGGAGGACCTGGGCCGAATCCAAGAGAACGGGGCGACTAGATGGAGGACCACATTACATCCCCGAAGCTTGAGTAGGACTTAGGGGACGAGGACTGTCGGGGGGTATGCATCAGCGATGAGCCTGTCCCATGGAACGGAAGGTGCGTCGACTTCCCAGGCCGGAGGGACTGGGATCTTGGAGCCAAAAAAGGGAAAGCTGGTGCATCCACTTCGTGGAGAACAGGTCAACCATTGGCGTCTCCCAGTGCTCGAAGACCATCCGAAAAAAGTCCTGGCGTAAGGCCCACTCTGTAAGTAGCAAATGGCCGTGTCGGGAGAGAGAGTCGGCCAAGCCAAACAGGTAGAAGCCAGTCAGGAATACATCCCTAAGTGAAGGAAACGCTGTGAAGGGGTGAGATCAGATTTGCCTGGGTTGACTAAGAACCCGAGGCGGCAAAGGAGAGAACGCAGGGCGTCTCTGTCCTCCTGAGAGTCGAAGCGACTAGGATGGGTAGCAGCAAGTCGTCCAGGAAGTGAAGGACGAACTCAGCGAAAGCTGGCAGAAGCTGGACATCAGTGCGTCGAGGATACGTGTGAAGACCAAGAACTGATGTTGAGGCCGAAGGGAGGGCTCGGTACTGGTCGACGATCCTGCCTTTGGCCAGCTGAAGGTACTGGCGCGAAGACAGATGAATCGGCAAGTGAAGAATGTGTTCTTTCTGAAAGATCGAGGCTGATAGCGAAGTTCATCGGCCGGAAGGTTGCGCGGAGAGTCTGGCTGTCTCCAACTGAGAGGGAGGCTGAAAAGAACTTGTATAGCGCCGCCAGGTCGAAGACCAGGTGCCACTTGCCCCCAGGCTTGGGGACGAAAGAGGAGGTTGTAGGACGCCGACGCGTCGTGGCGGAAGACTGCTTCAGTCGCTGCTTAGTCGAGACAGGCCTCCCCCTCTCCATGCCGATCGTCTGCCTGGAGCCAGTCGCGTGGAGATTGGATCCACATAGGTAGCCGGCGTAAGGAGGAGGTCGAACGGAGCCACCGGTCCTATGAAGTTTCCTAAACGTTTTGCCACGTTTCTCCAAACAGCTGCGAGCCTCCGAGAGGTGCCTGGCGGAGCTGAGTCTTCACCGACTTGGGGAGACCCAACAGAGACGTAGGAGATAGTCCTGCCACCAGTGGTCACAGTTGGCTGCCGCTGCCATGTCCTTAGTCGACGAATTGGTAGGAGGCCCGGATAGCAGCTATTGGGATGGGCTGGACATCACGAAGCGGGGAAGAGAACTCCAAGTCCCAAGTGTCTAACAGACAGCGCAGAACGGCCTGTGTAGCTAGCTTCAGGAAGTCGGCACCAGCCAGGGAGTTCCGTACCAAGAAGCGAAACCTGTCTAGCGGGCGCAGCCAAGAGTACAGTCCAATCCTGCGACCGCCCGCCTGGTTGATGGTCGCTGAGTCCACCGGGTGAAGAAGGATGGCGAAAGTCTGGTGTACCTAGCGTACTAAGCCTGACGGAAACTCACATTGATATCCGCTGGCCAACGAAAACGGTGAAAAATGCGTTGTCGCCGAAGGAGTCCAGGCGGAGCTGTGAGGCAAAAGCTTTGCTAGGTCCCAGAAGCCGGAAGGCTGATGGAGAGACTTGTGACACTTAGCAGGCCGAAGTGCGTCCACCATGGCCGAAGCTAGTATCTTCGCCGGGGGCGAAGGCGGACAGAAGTCAGGCGGCAGGCTGGAGTATAAGACGGGAAGCCTCTCCCAGGGATCAGAGCGTGTCAATCGGAGGGCCGTCTTCCCTGGAAGCGGAGACCGATGAACCAGCAGAGAAGGGCGGGGGAGTCGGACGGCGAATCCCCCGAGAGGGCCGACACCGAATCCGCTGGATGTAGACTGAGGATGTTCGGGTCTAAGAAGACCGCCCGCCTATCACGAGAAGCCACACGGAGGGGCGACCGGCTACGAGAGAGCCAGTCTGCCGAAGGCAAATGGCCACGGCGCGAGCGTGGAACCGGAGCAGCCGCCCGCGAGGTCTGAAAGGAAGGGCGTCGTGGGGAAGAAGAGGGGCTGTCCGAGTCCTCTAAGCCGCGCCGCCGGGGAGTGGATCGCGGGCGCTTGGAACCCCGCCCATAAGAACAAGATGGCGGAAGAGATCTCTGGCTTTCCTGACCCGCTCGGGAGAACGTGAGCGGGGGGGGGGGGGGGGGGGGGGGGGGGGAGGGGTCCTGAATCCGGTCCTGAGGAAAGAAAGTCACCCCGGGCCCGCTAGAAAGTTCCGGGCGGTAGGGGGAGGGGGACACGGAGCGAGGAGGGAGCATTAGTAGGGCACGTGACCCCTGCTCCGAAAACACGGAGCGAGGGGGGCGCGAGCCTAAGTCTTGCCCAGCCCGCCTGGTATGCATGGGGCGGGGGGGGGGGGGGGGGGGGGGGGGGACGTCCATGTAGCTCGCCGGGTCCGCTCAGAAAATTCGGAGCGGGGCGGCGGCCCATGCCTAGCGCTCAGGACCCGCTCAGAAGACCCGGAGCCTGATGGAGAGTCTCACTTTTTACTCTTTTTTTTACCCTCATTTTATGTTTGCGCTCGTCACGCCGAGCCCGCTCGGAAGAAGGGAGCGGGGCGGCGTGGAAGAATGCTCAGCTCGCCTGGCCCGCTCAGACAAGGCGGAGCGGGTGGGGTGGGGGGGGGGGGGGGGAGCAAACTCAAGGTGCTCAAGCCACGCTCGGAAGAAACGGAGCGTGGGGAGCGTGACTCTAACACTCACTTGCCCCGCTCAGAAGACTCGGAGCGGGGGGGGGGGGGGGGGGGGGGGGAGTTTTCAGGGTGATTACAGTAAAGAAAGGGGACTTACCTGAGGCCGGAAGGCCTGGGCGACGGAGCGAAGTGGGGTCCGAAGAGCCGACGGAACGAACGCCCACCTGTGGATAAGTCCGAGGAGCCTGTAGGGGCCGGGGAGGACGGTCGCGTCTGTAGAAGTCCCAAGGTAGAGACTACCGGTCCTCAATCCCATCAGCACAGACGACACAGGTCCTGTCGGAAGAGCAGCCTGAGCAAGGGAGACAGACGTCGTAAGCATCGGAAGGCCACTGAAACTCCCCACACAGCAGGCAGAACTTCCCTAACGAAGCTGCCATAGCGTCAGCCGCTCACATTACATAGTTGAAAAGTTCACCCAAGCGTCAAAACGCTCACTACACGAGGCACAAAGTCACAAGGGAGTCAAAGTTACTAGCGGCGCCCCGAGCCTGCGTCCACGAAAGTGCACAGAAAATCCACCGTAAGGCGCTAAGAGCACACGCTCTACTAAGGTCAGACTGCCACGGTCCCCAGTGGAAAGTCACGAAGTGCCGAACGCACTCCCCAAGGCACACAGTCACGAAGGAGAGGCACAGTTACTAGCCGCGGCACAAGCCACCGCCCGCAAACCGGTCGGCCCTAAATCCAACGTCAATACACTGAACACAAGTCAGGACACTGCAGGATGCAAACACAGCACTAGGCACTATTCCACCCGGCAAAAACACAGAAGAACGACACCGGTCGAAACACAGTAGTAGCCAAGGCCAAAGCCAAGGAAAATTCGTAGAATATCCAAGAACTTTTCGTAACACAGAGCAAGGCTAAAACCCGACCGTACCGGTCGAGCTAAGAGTGAGAACTGGTGAACTGTCACTCCACGCATGCCGGGATAGGGTAGTAAGGGGAGGCCACCCGGGCTCCTGTACTGGATCCCCGGTGTCTCCTCCCCAGTTGTGTAGAGAACACAACTTTGGGCTGAAATCGTTAGGGTATAGAGTGTATTCCATATAGTAATGCCATCGGTAATGTATTTTGAAAAAACAAAATTATGCATTGTTGTAGGCAGCCTGTAGCGTAACTGTAAAGTGACAGCCACCAGTGCCAGGTGTGGGTTCGATCCCTTGTTCCTGCACCAAATTTTTTAAATTGTGTGATTGTCAGAGTGAATTTGGGGCCCATTGGGGGGCTCTTCCTTCCCCTCTACTTTGGTACCATTTTCAGGCCATTTTATTCACATACAAGCAATACAAATTGAACAGGTGAAACTAAAAGAAATGTACATGTACTTTGGTTGTATTAACCCTTTTAGCCCCAAGGTCCCATTTCTCAAATTTTGGAGGTGTTGCCTAATGACTATGTACCAGTTGCAGGAGATGGATTGACCATGATAATTCAAGGGTAGTGTCAGATTAGCTTGGCATCCGATGGCGCCAAGCTAATCTGGCACTACCCTTGAATTATCATGGTCAATCAATTTTCTCCTGTAGGGACTCGGGGCTAAATGGGTTAAGCGTGTGAGTGAACCTGTTTCACATGAACATACACTCTGTTTACAGTTCACAATTCAGCTGTTGATCAGTTCTCAGCATTTTGAACGGATTCATATATAATCTTATTATTATTCTTATTATGATGATGATGCCCCTGCCTGCAGTACGTACATAATACAATACTGTGGTCCAGCCTTCCATGGTAATGCACTGGAACACCGTCAGCATAGCAAAGAGGATGTTGTCGAATGACGTGATGCCATAATTGGGCCCCACCCATCCACGCCGACACTCCGACACGTTGGCCTGACACCGAAATGCGCCGTATGTGTGACCGTCTGCCAGACATGGTCGAATTACTTCCTCATCGCCAAGGTCAATTGAATCTGTAATGCAACAAACAAAAAAATTAAATGTATGAACCAAAAAGTCTAAAATTTGAGCAGCACCTGAAACAAAAACATAAAAATAACACAATAATAATAACAATAACAAGAAAGGCAAAGCCATTAAGGCTCACATGTATGACCGATTTACATATGTGTGACCTTTGTGACAAGGGCTGCAGCGCTGGCTTCTGCTGCAGCAAAATCCATGTTTTCTGAAAATGTAAGCATTTTTCACACATCTGTCAACCCCCCGTGACCCTTCACCTTTGTAATGAGTCGACTAAATTAGTATGCACAGGAAGGTCTTATCATCAGCTATCTTTGTACCAAATTTGGTTGAAAAATTTGCAAAAATTTGGGAATACCTACAATTTTATAAAAAAATCAGCATTTTACACACATTGCAACCCTTGACCTTTTCAAGGTGTCATCCAAATTAGTATGCATAGATAAGTCTTACCATCAGATATCTCTGTACCAAATTTGTGTTTTAAGTTGTGAATAGTATTTTTTGTCAAAATATGGCTATTTTAGACCTATTTCTTGAGCTCTCGTGACCCTTGACCTTTCCGAGGGATCAACCAAATTAGTGTGCATAGAAAGGTCTTCCTATCAGGTATCTCTGTAGCAAGTTTGGGTTTAAAGTTGTGAATAGTATTTGAGAAAAAACATCTTTTGTCAAAATATGGCTATTTCGGACCTATTTCCTCAGCCCTTCTGACCCTTGACCTTTCTGAGGGGTAATCCAAATTAGTATGCATAGATAGGTCTTACCATCAGCTATCTCTGTACCAAGTTTGGGTTTAAAGTTGTGACTAGTATTTGAGAAAAAAAATCTTTTGTCAAAATATGGCTATTTTTCACCTATTTCCTCAGCTCTTGTGACCTTGACCTTTGTGAGAGGTCACTCAAATTGGTATGCTTAGAAAGGTCTTACCACAAAGTATCCTTGGGCCAAGTTTGAAGAATGTGGCTTGAATAGTCTCTGAGAAAATGCCAAAGTTAAAGTTTACCACGGACAACGGTGGACAGACGACGGATGGATGGCCACTGGCCCAAAACATACTCACTTTTGCTTCGCACGTGAGCCAATAAAAAGGATTCATAAGGCGCCTACTGATGGTAAAATATGCAGCAATTTAATTGCATTATGGTAAATAAATGGTGATATAATAATAATAATAATAATAATAATAAAGGGGATTTGCAAGGCACCTATGCATAGTAAAATATGTAACAATTTAATAGCATTTATGGTAAAGTTGGATTATTATTTCTGTTTTACACAGACACACCACACAAAGTTTTGCCATGTAATCTACACATGTGCTGTCACATTCAGCAAAAACAACAATAATGCATAACACACTTTTTTTTTTGTTATCAATAATCCAAGTCAGACTACAGCCAACAGAACAAAATATACCCACAAAATACAGAAAGTTAACTCATTCGCGGCAAGACACATCCAGATGCATGGCTTATGTCGCACATCTGGATGCGGCTGGCCGCGAATGAGTTAACCCTTCAGCGTCAGGAGCACTTTTAGTTTTATGTGGTGATGATTCCTGCAGTAATCATCCTGACAAAAAGTGCTACCGAGAAACAAATGGTTTAGACCTTCAAGTGCCAACTTGTACGACTCATACGGAAGTAAAAACGCTAACAGCTATTGTTAATTCAAACTCTGTGAAAGTACGAAGCAGATTACCGGGTGGGTCATGACATACTAACACTACAGATTTCAAATATGTTCATTTCACTTTTGTTTTGGGCACCAGGCCATGTACTATGTATAGCAGAACCGACTTTGAGCAGCCACCCTGATGAGAGATCCTGTCATTAAAGACCCTCACTTAAGTTAGGTGGCTACTGCCAGCAAAATGATGGTCTTTAATCCTTATCATTCGGAATACATCAGTGCGTGAAATAAGTTTGACTAAAATAGTTCAAGGGTAGTGCCAGAATAGCTTGGTGCCTCTATATGGTATGGGTTAATGGACAATGTTTGCTATTAGAGACTTTTCTTTAGAGGGCACCTTTCTGTTAGGACCACTTTCTTCTCACCAAGTAGGTGGTTGCTTAACCCATTTAACCCCACAGCCACATTTCCTAAATTTTGGAGGTGTCATCTAATGACTATAAATCCAGAAAGCAGGAGATGGATCAACCATGATAATTCTAGGGTAGTGCCAGATGAGCTTGGCGCTAAATGCAGTAATGAAATGTAACGGCTGATCCATCCCTCCCCCCCCCCCCCCCCCCCCCCCCTGCCTTGTGGCATCTTCAGGATGAATCCGGTATCTGATGACGTACCTTCTGAATTTGTGATGGCGTATGCTTTGAAGCATGCACTGTGGAAAGCACCAACGTAGAACTCGAGGCCAACGATAGCAAAGATGACAATAGCGAAAAGCACCAATAGGCAGACTTGTAACAAAGGGGCCATGGCCCGAATGATGGACTTCAGCACTACCTGGAGACCTGGCAGGAACAACGGTCACACAATTATCATGTTGCAAAAAGAACTGCATTTTTTACAAACAGGCGAACAAACAAACAGCACAAACAAACAAAACAAAAAAACACACAAACCAAATACATGACAAATAACAAAAACAAAAAACAAAATACACTCAAACAAATAACAACAAACAATTAACAAACAGCTATCAGTTTCAGTTCCACAATAATCACACACAGAATATACTTAAAGTTAAACACACACAAACTGATTATATATTAACCCATTTAAGGCTACATCACAGATTAAGAAATAGATAAAACATTTTAGTTTTAAGGTGGAGCCAGAATAGCTTGGTGCCTGAGGCACCAAGCTATTCTGGCACCACCCTTGAACTATCAAAGTATCGTAGTTAAAATTATCTCAAGCAGTAGAGTATCAGGATGAAAAGGGTTCATACAGTAAAATTTCTTGACAGAAAAACCACAGGATGGTTTTTAAGAGGCCATTTACACTTGCACAACAATCCATGCTTAGCCTGGGTTCATCCAGGTTGGTGTGTGTACACTTGGTCCATCTCGGGTTGGAGCCAAGTTGAGTTCAACCCTGCTCTGAAGCAGGGTTGAACCTGTGGGTAGAATCTAGAATGGCATTCCATTCCACGTCATCATTGTGCGTAGTTCCAAGAAATTGGACTTGACATCATCTGGTGGGAAGTTCAATATGCAAATTTCATACTATATCATAGCCATGCAGTCCATTGCATCGACAATGCATAGCTCTAGCGTACAGTGTAAATTGGTTGTTTACGTCAGTTGATTAGACTCAACTACTGAAACAGATGTTGGCAGAAGATCACTTTGAAACTAAAGTAGCAATTACCAAACAGAGGAAGCCATGATGTATTCCTATGATGTTTTCTCAGGGCCAACCCCAGTTCTAAAGGCAAGTGAAAACGCACCAGCCCGAGTTCAATACAGCTTGATCTCAACAAGGTTCAACTCGAGTTGCAAGTGTAAACGGCCTCAAACACAATCTTGGCAACTGGATTACATATTTTTAACCCTTTGGCTGTCGGTAGCACTCTTTGTCATGATGATTCCTGCAGGCATCATCGCGACAAAATCTGCTACCAACAGCCAAAAGGTTAAACAGTATTCATATCACACATCACAGAAAATGCATGCTGGTCTGGAATTCTGGAACTTGGCTGTAAGGTTTAATCTCACAGACCAGCAAACACAAGTTTACAATTTTCAATTTGATATGTAAGATTTATTATCTTTAATCTGAAATAAAAACATGATCATACATTAAGTGATTAACCCATCATGTGTCGGTAGCCATTTTTGTAGGAACGATTCCTACATTGCTACCGACACGGAAAGGGTTACCATGACAATAAAAGAAAAAGGAAAACAGATGGATAAAGTCTTTAACACTCTGGCTGTTGATAGTGGTTTTTGTCATGGTGATTTCTGCAGAAATCGCCATTACAAAATATGCGACCAACAGCAAAAGGATTAACCCAAACCCCTTGACCCTCAAACCGCCACAGTGGTGGCCGTGTTGTACGGTACTCAGCACAGTTCCACAAGTCTACACGATATTTTCAACTCATGTCATTTGAAACCTGCCACATATGGATACTCAGCAAATGAAGTAATTATATAGCTTTTAAGACATGCCCCACAGCAACTCATTTAACCCTCCGCCTGTCGGTATTGTGTTTGTTCAAAGTGATTTCTTCAGGAATCACCTTGACGAAACACGCTACCGACAGCCTTAAAGTTGAACTATTTGAGACATGTCACATACAGATAAGCGACAACAGTACAAGCCACATATCTGAATATGGCACATTCTGAATGAAATAACACATACCATAGTGTGCCTACAACACTAACTCGCTGCACATTTGTATGGCATTTGACCCATTTAACCCCGGCACAGTACAGCAAGAGATGTATTGACCATGATAATTGAAGGGTAGTGCCAGATTAGCTTGGTGCCTGATGGCGCCCAGCTAATCTGGCGCTACCTTTGAATTATCATGTTCAATCCATCTCCTGCAGCTGGTACTTAGTCCTTAGGTGACACCCCCAAATTTTGGGAAATGCTGCCACGCACTTAGGGGTTATGTCTTTGAGCTTACTAGGATATCTAGTGATCAGGTACCAGATGTAAAAGATGAGTTTATAAAACTCTTGTTTCATGGATACCCTTAACTTTAATCGTTTCACTAAAATCACAAAAGGAAGTCAACGCTTTGTGTGTCTGTATAATTTTTTGTCGTGATTCCAACAGGAATCAGAGCGACAAAAACTGCTGCCAACACGCAAAGGGCTAAACTCTTTTGTGGAGGAGAACAATTCACACCCCTCTCTGAGAACAAAAGAATTCATAAAATCTGGGAAAAGTGAGTATGAATAGGGTGTCACTCCCTCCATACTCCCCCAAAAGAACGAGTTAGAAAAAAAATAAAAACGCTGACAGTCACCTGTACATAAAATAACTTCTGAAAAGTTTGCACATCTTTATTGCCTTATTGCCTAGCTGTGTGTCTAATGGAACTGTGCAGGTACCCGTACAACACAGTGCAGTAGTTGTACATACTTGGGATCCCTGAGACCAACTTTAGTGGTCGCAAAACCCTCACTGCCCGCAAGGTGCGCAAGTCGAAAGTGCCAGTGGAAGAGCCAGCAGCAAAATGAGTTATAAATCTGCAGATCGGGAAACAAAACTGGGATTTGTACCAGGACACCATAGGAAGTGATCAACTACATGGAAAACAAAAATACTTTCAAGCCAGCTGAATACCGTGCAACAGGCGATTTCAACGTTTCCCAAGAAACACAAGTAAACGTAGTATAATCAACCTATAACATGGAAAATGGCAGGCTTTAACCTTTTGTCTGTCGGTGGTGGTTTTTGTTCCTACAGGAATCATCATGACAAAAACCAATACTGACAGCCAAAGGTTTAAATCCTCCACTGCCAGCATTCAGAAATATGTCTCCGTAACCAGTGAAGGTGATCTGGTGGAGGCACACAGATTACAAGGTCAGCAGGAAACTGGACAGAACAATAATCAAATGCAAAAGGCCTACATGCTCTGCAGCCCCTGTATTTGTGGTGGCTCATGAGGGTATTGGCCTCTTGCACTTGGGTACTGTTCCCTCCGCTCCAACAGTGAACGGGTTCTAGATATACCATTACGCCATGGGAAAAATAATGTTATTAAATTCTGAAGGGGTCAACAGAAGGGGTTTGCTGTGATAAATCTAAGGATAATAATATTTAGAAACTATAGATCTACATATAACAATTTAAAGTCAATAGATCTTTAGCATCGGGGATGATTAAAGTCAAAATAGTACTTTTAGTAGTTTAGTACAGCACCCGCTAAATTTAAAATCTGAATTCATTTCATCTCTTCAATGTTGAACACGCTAGCCAATCAGTATAAATAGCATATTATATATTAGATCTTAACTGAAAAAATGAAATACTACACTTGTCAGTCTAAGCAATGAAACTTAATCAGGATGTTAGATAGTTCAGGAAATAATAGTCTTAACTCTTATGCCTTGAATAGAATTAAAAATAAATACCAAACAAAATATAAGTTATCACTATACAATAACTATCATGAGACTTATAATTTATCAACTGAGTTACATTTCTTTTTTTTTTTAAATAGATACTATCAACACATATTACCACAGCACAATCACTGCGCTTACAAAATTAATGACTGATAATTAATAATTGGCACTCAACAATTTAAGTCAAATGGCAATTTATAATAGTTAAATTAACTCATTCTGAAACTACTGAAAGTACAACTACAAGCCAACTGTTGCATACATGTTGATGATTTTCTTGTTTTTAATCAGTATAAATTAAGGGGCAGTTTTGGGATCTTCTTTATGTCCAAACCAAAAAAAAAGAGAAAAGAGTGCAGGGATGATGTGTATAGTTCACAAACATTAATAAAATTATGTCCCATAACCTTCATGTTGTATGTCACATATACGCTGGTCTGTGATTTTAGATGTTACAGCCATAAGGTGCAAGGTCCAAAATCACAGACCTGCACACATATGTGAATATTGTCAATGCAAACTGAAATACCCAAACCGAACCAAAAATGAATGGGAACCATGTGGGAACCAGAGGACCTGTATGACTCACTCTGTATGCCATAAACAAGTTTCAGGGCTCTCAAAACTCGTAAAGATCTTATGACAGGCTGATCAAGGGCCTCGAGCATATAGTCTAAATACCTGAGGAAGAATTGTGAAGCAAGGAATGCATAATCAGCACATTGTGTACGCTTTGCAAAGTTTCTCAAATTAACCCTTTCAGCACCAACACCCTACAGCAGGAGATTGATTGACCATGATAATTCAAGGGTAGTGCCAGATTAGCCTGGTGCCTTCAGGCACTACCTTTGATTTATCATGGTCAATCCACCTCCTGCAAGTGGTACATAGTCGTTAAGTAACACTTCCAAAATTTGGGAAATGTGCCCATGGCGCTAAAAGGGTTAAAGAGAAACAACAGAAACGAAGTCATGCATGTTAAATCCATAAGCCATACAAGCCTGAACTGTAAATACTTCGATTCAAAACTTCTTCCGCAAAAATAAATAATCAGTCAATGACAGACAGAAACAGGAAAAAAGTCAAACAACTCCTACTTGTATTAACCCATTTAGCCCCAACACCCTACAGAAGGAGGTTGATCAACCATGATAATGCAAGGTAGTGCCCGATTAGCTTGGCACCATCAGTAGCCATGCTCATCTGGCACCACACTTGAATTATCATGGTCGATCCATCTCCTGCAATGATTCATAGTCGACAGTGGCGCCCTTCCCAAATTTCAGAATGCAGCCTTGGGACTATACAGGTTAATTACATTGTGGAACATTTAACCCTTTTAGCCCCACAGGTGCTTTTCTCAAATTTTGGAAGTGTTACTGAACGACTATGTACCAGTTACAGGAGGTAGATTGATCATGATAATTCAAGGGTAGTGCCAGATGAGCTTGGCACCTGAAGGCGCCAAGCTCATCTGGCACTACCCTTGAATTATGATCAATCCATCTCCTGATGCAGGGTCCTGGGGCTAAATGGGTTAAGAAAACCTCATTATTTTAAGGAGGAAACCCTCAACCAAAATGACCTAGTCTGATATCATCAGTGATAAAGACTACAACTGAGTAATTGTTTTAACCATTTGACATGAAGTGGTTAAAAAAAAATTCAAGTAGTAAGTAAAAATAACCCCCTTGTGTATACCACTACCATGTATCGTTACATTGTTGTGTAATGTTCTGTGCATCTACTGTGGGAAATCAGGGTATTTACCCGACCACATATAGTAGCGCACCTTCATGTTTGTGTATGTATGTTTCTCCTGCCTACTTCCTAAGTTCCGGAGAAAGACATGGGTTATATAAGAGACCTGATCCATTCTTATTAGGAATGGAAATGATTGTCTTATTCTATACCTGCGTATTTCTCTGTGGGCTGGCGATTGGGTGCCTGATAGGAGGGGGCAGGGGATCTAACTGTTGTCTGTCCAAGCGCTGTGATTCCCCTTGGTTTGAGTACTGACAATTCTGCCAGCGCTAGCCTCACCTATCTGGTTTGTGACTACCAGTGCTGCATTCACAAGGGGGTTAAAAAACCCAGTTTTCGTGACATGCAACTGTAATGCCAGTAAATGATTTGGATACTGATTAATATCCTGTCTACAGATGAGTAAAAATAAGATAAGAAAAACTACAAAAATGTAATAAAATTTCAGAAGTTGCTTTAAAAAAAAATCAAGAAAATCACATACTCTTTACTAGACGCAATTCTGTAGGGCAAAATATGGATAATAATTTTGTAAACATTGGCTGATGATTTGATTATACTGCAAGTGTGAAAGCTGGTCTGCCAGTGCTACTTGGGTGCATGGCTGTGCATGGGGCAACTTCAGCTGACAGTTTGAGGGGCTGGTTGCATGAGCGAGTTTAGTCCTGCGCACGCCATAAAGTTAACCCATTACATCCTGAGGCTGCATATTTTGCTTATTGTCCTATGAAGTTTACATGACAGATAAGGAGACATAAGTTCAACTTTTTAGTTCAAGGCTGATGCCAGAATAGCTTGGCACCTCAGGTGCAAAGCTATTCTGGCACCACCCTTGAACTATCATAATTAGTCAAATTATTTCAAGCAATAGTTCATATTATCCAGATGAAATGGGTTATTACTTAGCACGTCTCTCCGTCATGACTTGCGCAGTACTATGCGTCATGCAAATGACCAGAAGACCTTGGCCTTCTTTACCGGGAGCTGGGTGGTAGAGCGTTAAACTCTAAAAGGTCGTGGATTCGACCCCACCTGGGGTCAAATTTTGTACACTTTTTCGGTGCCCCGTCTTTGAAATCACCTTTGTTGTGGACAAAAGACGTTATGCCCTAAACATTTAACGTTGTTTTTGTTTGGCCTTCTTTACAGCAGCAGTTACATGAGTGTATGACCGTAAGCTTTTTAATAGTCGTCCAGGGCTAGCACGCTGAACGCATTCATTACTATAAAAATAATTCTCTGATGCTATCAATGGATACGCACCTCACAGAAATTCATGTTCATGTTACAGCAGAGTGAAAAAACTGAACGTGAAATTGTGAATTTTAGTCTGGGAAATTTCATTTTTGAATTTTTGGTCGAAGTCCGCGCCATGTTGCTTGCAACTCTCTTGGCCTCCATCACTAGAGAAGGAATTTAAGAGTAGTAACTCCTGCTCTTGAAAGACTACCGAGTGACAGAGTTTTTATCATTAAAATAAACTATTGAAGCAATAATCAATGTTCAAAACACAAATCGTGCTTTGAAAAATTTGGCAAGAGTCTGTGTACAAGTTTATGTGGCCTGACTCGGCCGTCATATCATCAATGAGAGCATCAAATGGCCATTGTTACGCGGACTGGTGAGAGGCCCTATCGATGTTGTAACTTCAACTGACTCGTTATAAAATAAACCCTTTGGGTGTCGGTATCTGGTTTTAGTCGCGATAATTCCTGCAGGAATCATCGCGACTAAAACCGCTATCGACACCCAAAGGGTTAACAACATTGCTTTGATTCCTTCTGTTACTCTCATGAATTAAATGATGCCCGGCCGGCACGCAGACATAAGTTACAATTGTTCTCAGTCGAGGTAAACATGGCTCTGATATCACTGGGACCAGGCTTTCATTGCAAAGTTAGCTAGCCGCTTCATGACAGCCTGGACTGGTGATGACGTTATCAGGCGGCTCATCATGGATTTGAAAGTATGGTCTGGGAAACAAATCGGTGTCAGTGGCGGTATGCCAGTGATAGTTTTGGACCTCGCAGTTACAGGCCGTAGGGTTAAAATAAATAAATAAATAAATAAATAAATAAATAAATAAATAAATAAATAAATAAACCACAAAACAGCTAATACAATCTCATATAGATAAGGGGCTTATGGCACTGCCGGACTGAGACCTGAATCTGTGAACAGTGTCCCTTACCGGCAGAAAAAAATAGGGGTTATACTCTTTCGTCCGGCACCGCCGCCCCCCTCCGGCCCCTCCTCCCCCCCCCCCCACCCGGCCTCCCCCGCAGCCCGGCTTCCTTTATCAAAAAGATTAAGTGAGTAGTGTTGTGTGGACGTACCCTGTGACTACGACTACAAAATCCATGATGTTCCATATGTTGCGCAGATAGGAGCCCTTGTGTAACACGAAGCCAAGCGCCACGATCTTCAGGAACGCCTCCACGCAGAATATACCAAGGAAGTACACTTCGGTGTCCTCCTGCAAAACGTTCAAGGTCAGTTAAGGTTAATGTCAATAGTTTACAAAATGGAGTTGTTGGGAGTCTAAGGACAAGTGCACATGCAATGATGTCAAGTTCAAGGTTTTAAGTTCAAGGTTGGTCAGGCATGAGGAGGCCAACATGTTCACGTAGTAAAGTATTATTAAACTAAGTCCAAGGCTACGTGTTTTTAAGTTTGTCCAAAGTGAAGTTCAATGTGTCATCTCAAGGTCAGTCATGAGGTAGTTTAGTTATTCAACACTGCCGGAACCCTTTTAAAAGGTGAACACGACCCAACTGCAAGAGACATCGATCCTGGTGAGCCCCCGCGACTGCGCCAGGGGCTCATGAGGATATATGCCTATGGTTGAGACCAATTGTATAATGTTTCGTGGACAGTGTTGGTCGCTTTTGGTCGTTGAATAAACACAGATTTCAGAAACAAAACAAAAAACAAACAAACAAACAAACAAACAAACAAAAAAAAAAAACAACAACAACAAAACAACGTACAACGTACAGTGGCCGGGAAGAGGTTAAAGATTTGTTAAAAGACCATGGTCAAGTTAAAAGGTTCAATAAATAAAATCTCAGCCAGAGAGAGAGAGAGAGAGAGAGAGAGAGAGAGAGAGAGAGAGAGAGAGAGAGAGAGAGAGAGAGAGAGAGAGAGAGAGAGACAGAGAGACAGAGAGACAGAGAGACAGAGACAGAGACAGACAGACAGACAGACAGACAGAGAAGATGAAGAAGGAGAAGAAGAGGGGGCTCATGAAGATCTATGCCTCTTGCAGACGGGAGCACTGGCAACAAGAGAGACACACAGACCGACACTGAGACAGACTGACAGAGAAACCGGCACACTGGTTGTTCCCCCTCGATGCGCAACCGCTGTTATTCAAGGGAGAAACCAGTGTTAAATGTAGGCTGTCACTGACGTACCAGCTGTAGAGCCAGCGGCGTCTTGTCCCTCTTGGGCAGATGCTCCTCCAGCGCCAACACGATGCAGTTGGCTATGATGGTCAGCAGTACCATATACTCGAACGGCGTAGAGAGGGTTAAGGAGCATTCCACAGGCATGTGTCAAATATTTTCAAAAGGCATTGGCAACAATATACACATAATGGTGATCAAATGTCAAGTAGAGAAAATGCATTGCGATTCAGAGGCAAAGATTCTTAATTAACATACAATACATTTTTTTTCATCATATCATATTGCGCTGTAATATTTGTCCAGAAACCCATTTACTGTCGAGGAAAGGCCAACACAATCCAACTGCAAGAGACAAGATCCTCATGGATCGGGGGCTCATGAGGATCTATGCCTCTTGCTGAGACCAGTTTGGATCCTTGTTTCACTTGGACTGTTCTGGCTTTTGCCGGTTCATTGAATGAACAATGATTTCAGAAACACAAAAATGGACGTACAGTGGCAGGGAAGGGTTAACACACACACACACACACACACACACACACACACACACACACACACACACACACACACACACACACACACACACACACACACACTTTGTTAATTTCTAGTACAACAGCGTTTCAATTACACATGGGCAAACACGTTTTCTGGCTGTTTCTCAGTCAAATGCAAAGAAACACAGAAACAAATAAAGAAACGAACAAACAGATCTGAAACAAAAGCAAATCACACGGTAAAAATCATGTGTGCACAGGCCACACTGCCCAATCAGCCGGCAAGGGCGCCCGTCCAGCAAAGGCGCCCGTCCAGTAGGTGTTGACATAATGCAAACTGTATCCTGTTGCGGCTTCTTCAAGTGAGCTCTCTAGCCTACTTCGTTCGCTTCGAAATAACCGTGCCATTTCTCAGCTTACTCAACGACAAATGACGTCGGTCAAAGTTGACCTATTTCGTATGACATCGGAAGTCAACGCGCAGCATTATGTTTAAAACATGACTTAAATTGTCTATGAAGTTATTTATAGTGAACGTGTAAAATATAATCATAATAACAAGAAACATTATCGCATGAAAACAAGATGAGGATTTCATCCCAAAGTCTACCGTATTGTTTGGAGCTCAGATGTGTTTATCTTTTAGGAACATTCAGAGTTGTTCATATTTTTAGGCTTATTATGCTGAATCTTTTCCCTCCTCTCTAAGCCAACCCCTGATCAACACACACGTCGACGCACACAAATAAAGACGGACACACGGCGCTTCCCGCCATTAGTACGCTCTTTGGGCTCATGTAGCGACAGGAATCCATCTCCTTCTACTCCAACCCACCCTCTTATCCGGCATACACACTGGCACACAGAAATGATAAAGACGGACACACGGCGATTCCCGCCATTCGTAAGCTCCGTGTTTTGGCGTAGCATAGCTATTAAAATAATAATAATAATAATAATAATAATAGCACGAGCAGCGAAATGACGTCACTTCAAGCTTCACGTCATGGCATCATTATTCCCACGACGCTGTGTTTATAGTGACGACTCGATGTTATACGTCACTCATCGCAGTACTAACATATGACGTATCAGAGAATTACTTACTTACTTACTTACGCCTGTCACCCCTACCCGGGTATAGGCCGTCGACGTGAGACCTCCAGCAACTCCTGTCCTGTGCTTCTCCTTCGATTCTACTCCAGGTGGTTCCCAGTCTCTTGATGTCTGCTTGGAGGTCTCGACGCCAGGAGTTTCTCGGCCTACCTCTTTTCCTCTTTCCCTGGGGGTTCCATGACAATGCCTGCCTAGTGATACTGGAAGCTGGCTTTCTCAGACTGTGACCGATCCATCCCCATCTTCTTCGCCCAATTTCATTCTCTGCTGTTATCTGCTCTGTTCTCTCCCAGAGTCTGACGTTGCTGATCTTCTCTGGCCAGTGGATTTTCAAAATTCTTCTAAGGCAACTGTTCATGAAGGTCTGTACTCTGTTGACTGAGGTTTTTGTCAATCTCCATGTCTCTGTTCCATATAGGAGAACTGCTTTTACATTGGAGTTGAAAATCCGGACTTTGGTGTGTTGTGACAGCTCTCTGGAACTCCACACTTTTTTCAACTGGAGAAAGGCTGCTCTGGCTTTACCGATTCGTGCTCTGACATCTGCATCAGTGCCGCCTTTTTTGTCTATGATGCTCCCGAGATAGGTGAAGGACTCCACCTCCTCCAACGGGGTGCCAGCAAGCAAGACTGGTTCTTCCCTGGTTGCGTTCAGCCTCATTGTCTTTGTTTTCTGTTTGTGAATGGTGAGGCCCAATTGGGACGAGATGTCAGCAAGCCTCGTGGTCTTGTTCTGCATTTGTTGATGAGTGTGGGACAGTAATGCCAAGTCGTCTGCAAAATCGAGGTCGTCAAGCTGTGTCCACAGTGTCCACTGTATTCCACTTCGTCTGTGCTCTGTGGTCATCTTCATGACCCAGTCTATGGCCAGTAGGAAGAGGAACGGAGACAGCAGACACCCCTGCCTGACACCAGTTCTGACCTGGAGCTCTCTGGTGAACTGCCCTTCGTGGATCACGCGACATGTCATGCCATCATAGCTGCTCTTGATCAGGCGGACGAGCTTTGTGGGTACACCGTAGTGTCGTAGGAGTTTCCACAGAGTCTCTCGGTCCACGCTGTCAAATGCTTTCTCATAATCCACAAAGTTGACGTACAGCGGGGAGCTCCACTCCAGAGACTGTCCCACGATGATGCGGAGAGTGGCGATCTGGTCTGTACATGATCGGTTCTTCCTGAATCCTGCTTGCTGGTCTCTCAGCTGGGGGTCAACGGAGCTCTTCATTCTCTCTAGGATGATCCTGTTGAAGACCTTTCCTGGTACTGACAGCAAGGTGATTCCTCTGTAGTTGGAACACTTGCTGAGGTCGCCTTTCTTGGGAAGCTTGATTAGGTACCCCTCCTTCCAGTCAGCTGGCATCACCTCCTCTTCCCAGATCTTTCCAAACAGTGGGTACAGCATCTCAACTGTTGTCTCTAGGTCTGCTTTCAGAGACTCCGCTGGGATGCCATCTGGCCCTGCTGCTTTGCCATTCTTCAAAAATGCCACTGCTTTTCTGATCTCTTCCCGGCTGGGTCTGTCACAGCTGATGGGTAGGTCGGTCTCTGCCGGCTGGATGTCGGGGGGGTCGGGTGGGCTAGGTCTGTTCAGTAACTCTTCAAAATACTCGGCCCATCTGTCGAGTTGGTCTGCTCTGTCTGCAATAGGCTTGCCTTCTTTGTCTTTTACTGGTCTTTCTGTATGGCCATACTTACCCGACAATCTTCTGGTAATGTCGTAGAGCTGTTTCATGTTGCCGCTGCCTGCTGCCAGTCTGCCTCTGCTGCCAGGCTGTCTGTGTAGGCCCTCTTGTCTGCCCTGATACTCCTCTTCACCTCGCGGTTGGCTTCCGAGTATTCCCCCTGTGCCCTTACTTTGGCTGCTCTCGTGCGACTGTTGTTGACCGCTGCTTTCTTCTGCTTCCTCGCTTCTATCTTCTTCAAGGTCTGTGCCGACAGCCAGTCCTTGTGGTGGTGTTTCCTGAACCCTACAGGTTGAGTTCAGCGCCTCTCTAACTGCCTTCCACTGCTGCTCTGTGGTGACCGCCTCCTCTTCATTTACTAGCTCCTGTAGCGCTTGAAACCGGTTGGACAGCACCAGTTTGAACTCTTCTCTAACTCCAGTTTCTCTCAGGAGGCCTACATTATAGCGCTGTCTTCTTGTTGTCTCTGTGCGGCTTTTCTTTAGCTTGAGCTTCATTCTTAAGGTAAGCAGATGGTGGTCTGAGGCGACATCTGCTCCCCTCCTCACTCGAACATCTTGAAGGGATCTTCTAAATTTCTTGCTAATGCAGATATGGTCTATTTGGTTCTCTGTTGTATGGTCAGGTGAGACCCAAGTTGCTTTGTGTATTCTTCTGTGTGGGAAGATGCTGCCTCCAATGACAAGTCGGTTTAGAGCACAAAAGTCTACAAACCTCTCCCCGTTCTCACTCATCTCCGAGCCTAGTCCCTGTCTCCCCATCACCTCTTCGTATCCGGTGTTGTCCTCCCCTATTTTGGCATTAAAATCGCCCATGACGATGGTGATGTCTCGCTCCGCACATTTGTCCACGGCACTCTGGAGTCGGTCGTAGAACTCTTGTTTCTCTTCCTCGTCACTGTCATTGGTGGGCGCATAACACTGGATGACGTTCAGCTTGAGCTTTTTCTTGGTTCTAAAGGCTGCTGTTATAATTCTTGGCCCAAGAGGTTCCCAGCCCATCAGCGCTCTCTGTGCCACTGGTGACAGCATGAGTGCTACTCCTTCTGTATGGGGGGCATTCTCCTCTTCATGACCTGAATACAGAATCATCTCCCCACTTAACAGCCTTTTCTGGCCAGACTGCGTCCATCTGGCTTCACTGATGCCTAGCAGGGAAAGGTTGTACTTTTGCATTTCCGCTGCTATCTGGGCGGCCTTGCCGCTCTGGTACATGGTCTTGACGTTCCATGTGCCCATGGTTGTATCCCTGGATAGAGAGAGGCGGCTCGGTCCTGTGGCTTCCGAAGACTTCCGGCTTTCACCACAGGACGTCATAAGTCTTCTAGTAGAAGAACCTTCCTCCTCCAGGAAAGGAATTACTGTTAGTCTTTTCGTCGGCGTTTTTGTAGCTATTTCCTTTTTTGCAGGGTGGGGAAGCTACTAGGAGGACCAGGGGTTTTCTGTCGGGGTCACCTTCCCTTAGACCATGTTGGTTCACGGCACCTTATTTCATTCGGTGCACCCCTCTCACGAGGGACCCCCTATCCACCACCCAGGGGACGCGCCTCAACGCCGTATGGTCCCAGCGCGAGGTATCAGAGAATTAACTTTGCAATTTTCTTGCTGATTTTCCACACCTAGGGCTTACAGGTCACAATTTGATCTAATCCTACCACAGGGCCCCGACAAACAGCAGGCTTATGCAAACATTGTTTATGAAAATCATGTGGGTATTAATGAGAAGATAGTTTTTTCGTAAAAGTTATTTTAGCTGTTTTACAAATGACTCCTAAAAAGTGGTGCAGAACATTGTCTGATTTTCATACCTAGGGCATACAGGTCACAATGGACTTAATCGTACCCGACAGCCGAGACAAACTGTAGGCTTATGTAAATACTGTATACAAATAATCATGCGATTATTAATAAGATACGCTGACGACTCACAACTACAAGACGAAGACAAATTCGACAACACTCAGTCACTACTGACTCGCACGGCCGACTGGTAGGCACTCGCCAGAAACTTTCCCTCCCTCCCTCTCTCCACCTTCAACTCGACAGCACCCCCATCTCCCTCTCTGACTCGGCCAAAAACCTCGGCGTTATCCTTGATTCCTCTCTTTCCATGACCAGCTTCGTCTTCGCCACGGCCCAGGCATGCTACTTCCACCTCCGCCGCATCAGTCAGATCAGAAAATACCTCACTACCGAAGCTGCCACCAAACTTGCTGTCTCTCTCATCCTATCTCGCATCGACTACTGCAACCGGCCTCCCTCACTCCACCACTTTCACTCTCCAGCGCGTCCAGAACAATGCTGCCCGCCTCGTCCTCAGAAAGAAAAAATCCGACCACATCACTCCCCTGCTCAAACTCCTTCATTGGCTTCCCATCCCACAACGCATCCAATACAAGATTCTGTCTCTCTGCTACAAATCCCTGAACAACTGCGCTCCTGCCTATCTCTCCAACTTACTTCATCCCTACACTCCTTCCCGCTCCCTCCGACCCTCTCTGCCTCCATATCCCCCGCACCAAACTCAGCACTTTCGGCCCCCGCTTCTTCTCAGTATACGGTCCATCCACCTGGAACACTCTCCCACTCTCTCTCCGTCAGAAACACTCTCTCTCCTCCTTCCAGTCCGCCCTCAAAACTCACCTCTTTCAACTGTTCTAGCACTATATCACCACACTCCTCACCCCAAGCTGCGGACTGTCGTAATGTATCTCACTATTTGTGGTACGTGAGTCGTTGTCTAAAGCGTGCGCATGCGTGCGCGAGTTGTGAGTGCGCGCTTAGAGTTATAATTATTATAAGATAAGCGCATTATAAATAACGTAATTATTATTATTATTATTAGAAAGAAACATATAATTGGACAGCAAGGGGCATAAATCCTCATGAGCCCCCCGCTACTGCGGGGGGCTCATGAAGATTTATGCCTCTTGCAGACCGAGCATTGGCAACAAGAGTGAAAAAGGAGTCTTAGTTTTCTTTGAACGACCCTGCCGGCATCGCCACCAGGGAATAAAAAGTACACAAGTAAATGCCAGATAACCAAGTCCTCTGTCTTGAGGTGTCCGCAGAACCATCTGCTGCAGTTTATGTAAGGTCGCAGGCGCGTTTTCATTATGCGCATCCGCACACAGTAATTCATCTCCTCTGTTCGTTCACTGTCAAAATGTCCGTTCTGTCATGATGAATAGAAGAGGTCAGTTAATTATGATAGGCTACAATATGCACACGGTGAAAATGCGCTTCTCGAGCAAAGCCTGTGTGTAAGGTCGTGGATGTGGATGGGATGCGCTATCTTTAAATCCTGTCCGCTAAAGTGTCTCCGATGAGTCAAAGAATGTGGCATTTCTTTTGCTCGTCAATATGCCAATCCGCCACTGACATTTAGACAGAACCATATTATGTTCGTACCGATTACTTTAACCCATTTAGCCCTGAGGCACTACAGCAGGAGATGGGTCGACCATGATAATAATTCAAGGGTAGTGCCAGATTAGCTTGGCGCCTGTCGGCGCCACTGAATCTAATCTGGCACTACCCTTAAATTATCATGGTCGATCCATCTCTTGCAACACGTGCATAGTCGTTAGATGATGCCTTCAAAATTTGGGAAATACGTGCGTCGGGCTGAATGAGTTAAACCAAATATCACCGAGTATAAACGTTTCGTAAGATCTTAAATATGAGACCCCCCCCCTCCTCCCCCCTTCCCCCCCCCCTCCCAAATTAACATACCGCCACCACCAAAACAAAACAAAATAGCGTTAAAAGGACAAGCAAGCAAACAAACAAACACACACACAAACCAACAATCAAACCAACAAAAAAAACCACAAACAACCAGCCAACCAACCAACCGACCGACCAACCAGCAAGCCAGCTAGTCAGCCAGCCGGCCAATCAACCAACAAAAACAAAACAGACAAACACACTAACACTAATAACACACTAACTAACAGCTATGGGCGCCAAGCTATTCTGGCACCACCCTTGAACTATCACACTGGATCCATGTCTTGCTGTGGTGTGTCGGGGCTGAATGAGTTAACACTGACTAAAACGCGTGTTTGTGAACAGAGGTAGGCTGTACTGTGGGCACCGTGCGATGTGGAGACGCATCACTGTAGAGGGGGCGAGAGGTCTAACCTCTACATCGACCCACATCATCGCCGATTGATCTGAATCACTCAAGCTGTGTCAGTTCTGCAGAGGAAGGACTTGGAGGAGCAATACGGAGGATCATAGGCTCTTAACCCATTCAGCCCCGACGCCCTAAAACAGGAGACGGATTGACCATGACAATCCAAGGATAGTGGCAGATTAGCTTGGCGCCTCACGGCGCCAAGCTAATATGGCACATGCTTGGATTATTATGGTTGGTCCATCTCATGCAGCTCGTTAAGTGGTACATTTGAATTTGCGATATGCGGCCATGGGGTTAAATGGGTTAACACATTCACCCCTGAGGCGCTACAACAGGATAAAGATTGAACGTGATCCTTATAGTCACCCCCGACACATTACAAGGTATGACTCGACCATAGTTCAGTCGGATAGTTCAACGGTGGTGCCAGAATAGCTTGGCGCCTCAGTCTAGGCGCCAAGCTATTCTGGCACCACCCTTGAACTATCATGGTCGATCTATCTCTTGAAACAGCAACGCAATCTGCAGAGGACGACTTAGACATTTGACAAATCGACCCTAGCGCACTGCATGAGCTTTGACGGCGAAATTCCTAAATTTGGCAGCTGTCATTGGCGATCAAGCCACAGTAGTCACAGGTCTGGAGACAGATCGGCCATTAAAGTTCAAGGGTGGTGTCAGAATAGCTCGGCGTCCCGATGGGCGCCGAGCTATTCTAACACCACCTTTGAACTTTAATGGTCTATCCCGCACAGTATAGTCGTGATTTATCTGGCCGCGACCACCCTTGCCGAACTATCATAAGGCTCGCCGATCGACGATATCAAAGTTTCTGGAGTGTGTGTCAGGATTGACAACGGCCGCCTACTCCAGGCAATTAAGGGTTAATACTTCTCAATATCTCTTTTATAATGTCAGTCTTAGTGTGTCTTACCATGCTGCTGGACAAAAGGACTAACTCAGTTATACTATAATGAAAATTGAATATGTCGTAAAATGATTGACCTTTCTGCTCTTCTTCTCCTTTGTACGCAGGAGAGTTCCTTCCATTACTCTCAAACGACATTAGCAATTTAACATCTGGTATGTGTATCTGTCCACGTGAATTGTGAAAAGAAGGGTAGAAAAGTATGAGTTGAGGCAGGACAACATTGATAACTCGTTGCATCGGCGAATGTTGGCACTCAAAGCCTGGTGTAGAGCACATCGCTTTCAAGAACAAAAAGCTATGCCCGTCTCAGTGCCGCCAAGAGAGCCATCAAATTTAGCGACACGTGGCACGAACAGTTCTCATCGCTCAGGATCAACAGTACGCGACTCAGGAAAGGAAATTAGAGAGAAGTCGGCGCCAAACAATAAAAATGTGTCCGGTCACGAAGTTTACTGATTTATAACGTGAATTTCAGATACCTCTCCACTGACCACAATGAGAGAACTGAACTGAACTGAAACTTTATTTTAGAAGGATAAAGACAGCAGGCACGCAAGCCTTTTTCCACGTCTGTCCTTAATAAGATTTTAATTATAACGCCCAACAATGTAATAAGACAAATAAAATTAAAAGTGAAACAAATGGAGTATTTCGCGCGCGCGCGCGCAGACACACACACACACACATTCACAAAGAGAGAGAGAGAGAGAGAGAGAGAGAGAGAGAGAGAGAGAGAGAGAGAGCGGGACAGAGACAGAGACTCACACACACACACACACACAAACACAGAGAGAGAGAGAGAGAGAGAGAGAGAGAGAGAGAGAGAGAGAGAGAGAGAGAGAGAGAGAGAGAGAGAGAGAGACAGACAGACAGACACTAGACAGACAGACAGACAGACAGACAGACAGACAGACAGACAGACATTATACAGGCCCTAGCATGGATTATAGCAGGAGCTGTGTACATGGGTGACTGTGCGTAAATTGAAATGACTGAAAACGGTCCACGGAATATTCCGGCAGGGCCAGCAAGAGCCGGGCATACATTCTCATGAGCTCCTGCGGGATGCGGGATGCAGGGGCTGATGAGAATGTATGCCTCTTGCTGATGGAACTGGCTAGCTAACAAACTCTTCTGTCCGAACCAAAAAGCTGAAATAAAGTTCGGCTTTCTGGCATTTCGAAAAAGCTGAACTTCAGTCTCACCAGGTCTGAAGGCTGCCACCTGTGTGTACAAATGTTCTAAATGATTTTTAGTTTTAGATGATAACGGCACAATTAACCGGCCTTTGGGTGTCGGTAACGGTTTTAGACGCGGTGATTCCGACAGGAATCATCGCGACTAAAACCGCTACTGACACCCGAAGGGTTAAGGAAACCTTATACAAGTACGAGTTGGGTCCCTTGAGAGGAACTATAGTCAGGGGACAGAACTGATGTCGGTTTCCGCTTTCTGTGGTTCCTGGCCTAAGCAAACAAGTCTAATGTGTGTCGTCACGCTATCCGCTGGTTTACAAATTTCTCTTTAGGTCTCATTATTTAGTTCGGGGTTTTATGTCCACAGCATCATAGTGATATAATGGACTGACGGCTCTAGCGGGCGGGTTATGGGGGACATGCCGGTACAGCCGCTATTAACTATGGAGTACTACCTCAACATTGATCAATTCGGCAGCACTGCAACTGTGCCACATGCTATCTGAACAAGCCAGTCGTTTTGCATGGGCCTTTAGGCTCGACCAATGGAACAACATTTTGTTTTATTTTCAGATATGTTGCGTCACACTATTGGTTGAAGTCATATACCTCTGGTAACGTGTTTGTCTCTACTCAGTACGTATAGGACTAAGAGGCCCAATGAAAGACCCACCGAAAGACCCACCGATAGAATGTGTCTCAGATTGCCCCCCCCCCCCCTACCCCTCCCCTCACCAACTCCAATCATTCGGCTCAGGTCAACTAAATATATGTTTCTTTAATTTCTTTAATCAGAAGAGGAATAGTTTACAATAGAGGGAGTCCCTAGACACAAAGTCAAAAGTGTCTCAACACGCTGTTGGTCAGACTATGTACAGATTTCCGTACTTGTATCCACCAACTGAAAAAGAGTTTATAACGAAAGCTGTTGGTCCTAGAAGTGTGTCTTGCCACGCGTTTGGCTGCTCCAGAAGTTGCATATATATATATATATATATATATATATATATATATATATATATATATATATATATATATATATATATATATATATATATATATATATATATATGTACTAAACATCAGTCATTAAAAACAATAATACTGATTAATATTAAAATATAAAATCTAACACACACACACACACGCATAAACACACACGCATAAACACACACACACACACACACACACACACACACACACACACACACACACACACACACACGCATACCAACACCACGCATAACACGGTTCCCCTCTAAACTCAGATTATCTATCAAGATCTGGCAAGCTCAGACAAAAACATAGGTCTTATTTAACAGATATTTTTTACTCAGTCTTGTGTATTTAAAATAACGAGACATTCTGTTGCAGCCACAGTGTCCAGCCACTGAAACCATGATGTCCAGCCAATATGTGTCCCAGGGATCACCGTGCCCAACAACAAAATATAGATCGACCATTATAGTTCAAGGGTGGTGGGCAGAATAGCGGCTTGGCGCCTACAGGCGCCAAGCTATTCTGACACCCCCATTGAACTATCATGGTCGGTATGTGTCTCCTGAAGTTTGACTAAAGTCTCCGGAGTACACAGACAGAAAGAGTTCTCTGCCCTCGGTCACCAGTCCAGAACTGAGACTGACCGTGAGTTCTCTGGCTTGACAACACAACCCGCTTTTACTCCGGCGAGAGCATGGGATTGAGTCAGTCAGTGAAGGGCACGGTCCGGCCAAGTAGATTTGGAGCGCCCTATCGGGGGGGGGGGGGGGGGAGAAGGGCGGGGGGGGGAGAGGGAGGGGCGAGGGGGGGGAGGGAGGGGGAGAGAGAGAGAGAGAGAGAGAGAGAGAGAGAGAGAGACGTGGGCGTCAGAAGCAAAGGGTCGATAATCCGTGCCCATCCATCAACCTCCCCAAGGCGAATCAGGAGTTGCTGTCCTTGTCTGAGCTCTCCTGGTCGATGAGGCGAAGAGAGTCCATTCAGTGATGGCGGTGGACTCCCATGTACCCTGACACACTTATCCTTTTCGTTTCCAGCTCCAGCATTAACCGCCGCGTGAGAAGGAACAATCCCGAAATCCTAAGGTCTTTTAAACCGGCCGTGGAAATGTTATCCGTAACAACTTCAGTTAGACGAGCATTTTAAGAAAACCGACTGAATTTCGACATTGTCAGTCACTGCCGGCCGCTGAGGCCGTGTCAAACACACTTCACCTAATGATAATATACTGACGAGCAATAGAAATGCGACATTTTTTGAATCATCAAAAAATGTCGCCGCATTTCTTTTGCTTGTCAGTATACTAGTATTTACACTGGTAGGAATGATCCTAACCTGTGAAGGCAAAAGACGGACAGCAAGTCCATTGTAAGAGTAACTAAAATAAATAAATCAGCGCATTAAGTAGGCCGCGCTTTATCCCAATTGAAAATCGGCTCAAAGCGCCGCCGCGAACTGAACCCAACAAGCACGCTCACGTAAATCACGCGCATTCACTCACACACTGTACATAAATACACTGAGAACATTCGCGTCAGGTGAGCCGCTAAGGCGGGCAAGCCCGAAGCGAGCTACTGACGTTTTCAATTGGAAATTCAAATCGTTTATATATATGAAATTTGATTAAGTGGGCTGAAGTTAATACCAAAGTCGTGCGGGAGGAAGAGCCGGAGTACCCGGAGAAAGAACCCTCGACGGTCCGCCCGAAACGGTGACACTTACTAGAGGAGACGGACTGAAAAGTCTGACGCCGGCCCGGAACCGCCGAGATCGAACCTCGCACCTCTAGCATTGGTGGCAGGCGCTTTTAGCGCTGCGCCACGAACCGCCCATTTTTACGGTATTACAATGAATCTTGCTTTTGACTAAAGTCCACTTGCTGTCTATTACCTTCACAGAGCCGCAGCGGCTCTCTCTCTCTCTCTGGTAAACAACACTGCCGCAGGGTCTGGCTTCTGGGTGCGCCTGTCAATAAACCGCGTTTCAACCCTTTGACTCACATTCTGCGTAGACCCTGTGGTTTAGACTGGTTCTGACGCCAGGCTTTCTGAATGCATGTGCCGGCTATTTGTGTATGCAGACAACTATTTTTCTATAAAATGATAAAATGATATACTGTCATTGGTGATACACCGCCCCGCGACTATGCCCCCGAGGATCTATGCCTCTTGCTGGGGACTGACCAATTTCTATGAGAGTGTTGTTTGGGCGGTTCAGTGTCGCTTTTGGTGGTTGAATTAAGACAAGAACTTCAAAAACAAAACAAAGGGGTTAATCAGTCGATCCCAACAAGTAACTCAATTGTTAACAACCCTTTGGCTGTCGATAGCGGTTTTTGCCGCGATGATTCTTGCAGGAACTTCATCTCGACAAAAACCGCTATCGACAGCAAAAGGGTTAAACAAGCGTCAGTCATGGGTTGGAAATATAGCCCTCTTCACCCTACCCCATCTACCCCCCAACCCCCCCCCCCCCACTCCTACCACCACCCGACCACCATGATCATGGCAGCCAGTCTCCAATTTGTCAGGTGGGAGTGTGGTCATCAAGGTTCAGCAGGATGCCGCCCTAGCCATAGGCGACCTGGTGAAAGGACGGAACGACCCCACACTGGTTCAGTCTTCCCGCTCGATTCGCTATTACCCGGAGATCAGCGGTTACCTATCCAATCGATAGAGGCACCCGAGGTGGGATTGACCTTGTGAGTTTAAAAGTAGTGCTCGATTAGTTTGGCGCCTTGCGACTCAGTGACGAGTCTCGAAACGGGCTTGTGTTTTAAAAGACAAATGATCCGAAATTGTTTTAATACATAGTAAATCAGTCTCCGGCTTGCAGTAGTACTTATCGCACTAACACCGCATGGAAGTCAGTCATTCATGGGGCAACTGAATCGGTCTCAGCGGTGCGACAAGTGTGTACTCAGTGTGCACAAAGTCCTCGGGCCAAATATCGTCGGTCTGAGATTCGCTTACTCACTGGGCTGTGTAATGTGTAAACGACCGAACGTGTCGGTTTCAGCCTAGTTGTCCACAGTCCGTCCGGCATCGGCGCGAGCCGCCGCACAGCGCGTGGTCGGCGCGCGGGACAGGCTCAGCGACGATCGATCGCTTTGCACAGTTTGTAGCGTGCGGTCTGTAAAGTGGACAGCAACTCCCATAGTAGTCTGTAATTAACTCTTTCACGTCCGGACCGAAAATGGCTCGCTTAACCCCATTCCTGCCGCCACTTGTGCTTCTGAATTTTATCGTGGTAAATTCAATGACAGCGAACACTCAGTATCAGTTATATAAATGAGACCCGAGAAAGAGGTATAGACCCTCATGAGCGCCCGCACCTGCGGGGGCCGGTTCATGAGGGTCTATGCCACTTGCGTTTGGGCTTTGGCCCCATGGACGATTCTCAACGAATATTCATGAGGTGAAGGTCGCATCGAAAGCGAGGCTATATGGGGAACATGTGGGAGTGGCAGACAGTACTTTCATGGCGATAGAGGAGCAGTCGAAGCGCAGATCGAAACACCATTGCGTTGTTCCTGTGTACAAATAGAGCACAGAATATTGAAAACGCGAAACTTTTATTTCATACTTTTCCAAAAGCAACCGAAATTCAACGGAGGAAGGAGTGGTTGATCCGAATTCGTCTGCTCGTGTGTGGGTGCATGTGCAGTGTGTTGGGTGTGAGAGAAACTTGCATGTATAGATTTTATGGTCTACAGCAGAAACTGTTTTGAGCGACCATCCTTACAACAGATCCCCTGTCTTTACAGACCAACATTTAGGTGGGTGACACTGTGTGCCCTTCAAGACCTCTCTTGAGACAGCATGAGATGTTTAAGGCCACTTTCTTCTAGCAAAAATGGTGATTGCCAGAACAGGTTTTGCGGTGTTAACATTTATTTTTGTTGTAAAATTTAAGTTAGGTGCCTGTTCTCACGTGTGTATGTGTGCGTGTTTTGCTATAGAATGTCATTGTATTAAAGTTTTGGCTTACAATCTTGATTCCAAGAAAACAGGGGATCAGCTGTGATAGCTTAAGGGAATTGTCTGATCAGCTTAACACATGAAAATACCATGGCACTACCCTTCAAATGTCATAGTTGATCCCTTTAGATGATTGAGTAGTGCTGCCACACTCACACACACACACACACACACACACACACACACACACACACACACACACACACTCACACATACACACACACACTTACACACACACACACACACACACACACACACACACACACACACACACACACATAGTGATGAATGTCATATATTTAATTCTGCTGCAGAAATCTGACTTCGACAATTTTAACCCTTTTGCTGTCAGCAGCGATTTGGTTGAAATGATGCCTGTGAAAAACACTTCTGAAATTGCTACCAACTGCGAAATGGTTAAGAGAGGACAAACACTTGTACATAGTGTTAACCCGCTAGCTTATTTATCTTCCTGATGCACACCCACACATGCTTGAATTCACCAAACTGGAAACATTGAGAGGGTGGGGGGAGGGGGGGGGGGCAGCATGGGACAACACCAAGTAGGTCCGCAACCGATAATTGAATTCAAACTGTGTTGTTTTTCGCTGGCTAAATTCACAAAATATAACCGAGTTGACCCCTCCAACAATGTTAATGTGCTGTCAAATGTTTGGAAAAAAAAGTGTGCACTCAGTATGTTACAAGTTCCGTGTAAGCTTTGACAAAACACTTATATCTCAAATGTGTAGAAGAAAATCCTAAAACCACATCTTCTGAATGCTCAATCTGCTGACCAGTTTCTTCAAACACAATTCAATCAAGCTTCAGTGCAAATGGCTGTGATTGGTTTACAGGGGAGTGATTTTTATATGTGGTCAGATATTTTCTAATGCTCAAAATACGGCATAATTCTAAAGTCTCGACGTTCTGCGCTTTCAATCGCCATGTTACTGTCGCGCGTCTAGCCCCAGATAGCCTCGTTTTCGCGCACGCGACCTTTTGACCCCAAGCTCATTAAGAATCGTCCATTGGGCCCCTCGACAATACGTTGTTCTGTTCTGTTCTGTTAAGGCCTCGCTACACGTGCCCGGTTTTGAGGCCGATTCCCGATCAGTTTCGAATCGTTAGGTGATCGGACCGGCCCACTGCCAAAAACGTGTGCAGTGCCACACATTCCCCGACTTTTAAGAGTTAGCCAACCGGTTTGAATCGAAGATCTAGGTCGTACCTGTCAGTTTAGCGATATGGCTGCTAGTTTTGACAGTGATGATGATGTGCTTGCATTATCAGTAGTTTTGCATCATATTCGGGAAGAGGCGGGCGAAACATCGGCAACGGCCGGGTGGTGTTACTGATCACAACAGGCGTCGGTTCGGCCATTTGCAAACTGAAACGACATGCTTTGCGAGACGCGCTCTGATTGGTTGAAGCTTACAACCGGGGCCGATTCGGATCGGGAAAATAGAGCAGGTTCTAGACACCCGATTCCCAGGATCGGAATCGGCTTCAAAATCAGATCGGGGCACAACCGGCCCGTGTCGCGGGGCCTTTACGCATGTCAGTCCAGGCAGTTATGCGGTTAGGCCACGGTACACAGTCGCGTTGGCCGTACTGTCCAGTCTCTTAGCCATAGTCAGTCCCAGGCATCCCCTAATATTTCAATCCCCTAAAAAACACTACCGCCCACCAGCTGCACATTTGCCATGCATAAAATAACAATAAAAACAGCACATTGACAGTCTCATTTCTTGGCTATGAACCTGATTCCTTACCAACCCCACACGGCCCAAGCACAGCTGAAATCAGCGTGCCCCTCAAATAACTACGTCAACGGCAACTCAACATAGGTCCACAATTCTCTACTGAATAAGCTCAGGATGGTATGAATCAAAGCATGTATCCTCTCATCTAACCAGAAATTTCCAGCAAATTTCAACATTCAGCCCGGCCTACTACAAATTTTCAAACAAGGCAAAATTTATTTTTAAAAACACCGGTCCTCTTGCTGCCTAAACTGGCCAAATTTGACTATGTAATGTGACCGTTAGATCACCGGCATCCACAGTGAAAATGGCGCATTGGAGGGAGAGAGAGAGACAGAGGTGATGATGATGATGATGACACGTTTTTATTCAGGATAAAGTTTTAGGCATGCGAATGTCTCTCTTTTCAAACTGTCCTGCTACACTACACACATAAATACACATCGAGCAACACAATAAAATATTAAAGAAAAAAACAAACAAAATACCCCCCAAAACAAAAAAAAAAACAAAAAACAAAAAAAAAAAAAAAAAAAAAAAACCCAAACAAACAAAAAACAAACAAACAAACAAACAAAACAAACAACAATATAAAATCAAGAACATTTAAATGTACGAAAAGAATAAAAGACGAAAACACTAAAACAAAAACAAAAAAAAAACAACAACAAACAAACAACATAATAACATCGACATAAGCTGAAGGTCATCTTATATTTAGGACATGGCTCTGAGAGTACAACATTAATAGAAGAAAATTAAATCGTGGTATTAATTTAGAAGTAAAAAACGATAAAGGCGATCCTTAAATATACTAAACTTAGAAATAGACTTAAGATGCTGGGGTACATTATTCCATGCTTTTGCACCTGAAAAGGCCCGGCTAGTTTTATATATATCTAATCTTGTTCTTGGTAGGTGGAGCGACCTGTTTCTTGTGTTTTGTCTATAAACATCTGAAAACAAAGTTCGCAAATGGAGTGGGGCTCTCTCATGTAGAATCTTGTACATTAATACACACCGATTAAATTCTAATTGTTTGTTTAATGCCAGAAATGTAAGAAATTTGATTTTTTGGTCTGTGGGGGCGGGCGAGTTTAACACCTCGACGATACAGAGAATTTACTTTTTTCATATGAACTTCGCTGCAACCGTCCCAGACAGTGGAACTGTAAATACAGTGCGTTTTGATATGCGCGTGGAAGAAAAGTTTGCAAATGTTAGGATTAACTATACGGCTGAGCTTAGACAAAAAGAACAAGTTTTGGGACAGAGTTTTGCATACGTTATCAACATGAGGTTACCAGTTTTACTGGTTGTCAACTGTTACGCCCAGCAAGCGATGCTTAGTTACTTGTTCTATAGGTTGGCCATCTAAGGCAAGTGTTGAAGTTGGTAGTCCGCGCTGGTGTTTCTGGCGTGTTGTAACCAACATGCTCTTTGTCTTCGGAATGCTAATTATTATGTGATTAGTAATGCACCAGTCCGCTACTTCGTCCAGGCTCTGCTGATATTCACTAGCTCCTTGTTAGATGTGTGTACGGTTGTGTCGTCAGCGAACAAATCACAGTTAGCCTCTGGGTGAGATATGCACAGCGGCAGACCATTAATAAATAATAGAAACAATAAAGGCCCTAGAATAGATCCCTGTGGAATACCACAAGTCACTACATCGTTTGATGAAAATTTGCCATTTAGGAGTACTTTCTGTGTTCTGTTTTTGAGATATGAAGACAAGAGGAAAACAGTATTCGAGTTAATGTGATAAAGTGCTAGTATTTTTAGGAGGATGGAATGATTGACAAGATCGAATGCCTTTTTAAGGTCAAGAAAGATTGCGCCTGATACTTTATTGTCCTTAATGGCAGAGAGCCATTTATCAATCATGTGATTTAGAGTACTCTGGTAGGAATATAAAGGTCCAAATCCAGATTGTGAAACATTAATCAGATGATTAATTTTGTTCAAGAAAATTTAGGAGATGAGTATGTATATGTCTTTCAAGTGGTTTCGAAATTGAGGATAAAATCGATATAGGTCTGTACTCATTTAAACTGATTAAGTCTTTGCTTTTGGGAAGAGGAATTACCTTAGCTCTTTTAAATTCGTTAGGAAAATACATTATGCTTAATGGCTAGATTGTAGATGAATATCAGTGACTCAACGATGAATGGCAGAGATAATTTTAAAAACTGAGTACTGATGCCGTCTGGACCGCAAGATGCTTTGTTTTTTAAACTAGAAATAGATTTACCAACATCCAGAACACTTATAAGAGGCACAAAAAATGTGTGACCCGCTCTCTGCTGACTATAGTGACGCAGTTGATCTTAGCATGTGTAGTTGTCAGTGTCAGAGAGAGTGAGAGAGCATTCCTAGCACATGACAGAAGTGTCTAAAATCCTGCTTATGACGCGGACCCTACAATCAGCCTAATGCCGTTCGGCGGGATGATGATGAGGATGATGATGATGACGACGATGATGGGGCAGGTGCTCATGAGAATCTCTGCCTCTTGCTGACAAAGACTGACGATGCAGCGGCTCAAAAAAGTCATCTGTCTCCTGCAGATGGAGCGGGCTGGATAGCAGATAGTGGGACTGGATAGCAGATAGTCCATTAACCTATTACGTCGGGAGGCTGATTTTAAAAAAAATTGCTTATTGTCCTATGAAGCTACATTACAGAATAAGAGATAGATCAACCATTTTAGTTCAAGGCCGGGTGGTGCTAGAACAGCTTGGCGCCTGAGGCGCCAAGCTATTCTGGCACCACCCTTACACTATCATAGTCAAATTTATTTCATGCAGTAATGTGTCAGGATGAAAAGGGTTAAACAACAAAACAAAGCACGCAGCAAAACTTCCCAGCAAACTCGGTGGCTTAGGACATAGTATGACCTGTTAGGTGCAGGTCCTACCTCCTATGAATAGGGCAGGGCCTGAAGTATGCTAGGGCCTGACCCAAAACTGTGGAGACTCAGTCTTACAGATGAGGTCTCGCTCAGTGCTGTTTTGCTCCAGGATTATTTTCTATCTATTGGCTCAGTGACACGTGATCATGCAGTTGGTTATTAACACATTTAAGACATGCTGCAACTAGATTACAGGGCTTTGTGCGGCACATCTGGTTGTAGCATATCTTGAATGAGTTAACGCTTTGGCTGTCGGGCGTGGTTTTTGTTGCGATGATTTCTACATGAATCAAAGGGACAAAAAATCGATACTGACAGCCAAAGGATTACAATCAGTTAAAAGCAGCTGCCTAAGTTAACCTGGCAATGCCCCGAACACTTGCAAACACCTACATATACTGATGAGCAAAAGAAATGAGAATTTTTTTACTCCTGACATTCCAAAAATGTCATATTTTTTTGTGCCTGTCAGTATAGATACCATTGTGTGTGTGTGTGTGTGTGTACACACACACACACACACACACACACACACACACACACACACACACACACACACACACACACACACACACACACACACACACACAGAGATTATTTAGCTCAGACACCGACAAAATCCCGACACAAAAGGTGACAGCCAAGCATAAAAAATGCAAAGAAACACCCATGAAAAAACGAGAGGACAAGTACATGTAGATTATACGATTTGCGGGATTCAAACTGCCTGTTTTGTTTGTTTAATAAACTATGCTGTAAGTGTCCTTTCTGAGCGTGCTTTTTTTTTCTTTGTTTGGTATTTTTTCGTATCTTCTCTGAAAATCTCCCTACGTCACCGTAAATCAAACAAAGAAATACGGTCAATCCGAAACAGCACAAACTTGTATACGACTCTAAAGCAATATCCAAAGTGACTTGAACTTCGAAAAACACATTTCATTGCAAAAGAAAATTTTTTAAAAAAAGGGTGAAAAACTGTGCTAGCATTAGAAAGGTAAAAAGATATTACGTCCATTTTGAGAAAAGCGAGAGATTCGTTGCATTACAATGAAAAACTGGCTTTTCTCAAAAACGCACTTGCTGTCGTTTGTCTTTACTATGGCAGTATGGTCGTAGACATAAAGGGAAGACCCTTGACATTTCCATTGACAGAGGATCTCCCATTCATTCCCACAGCCAACTAGTTATGTCACAGGTAACCCATTTAGCTCCGACGTAATATAGAAGATTGATCGACCATGATAATTCAAGGGTAGTGCCAGGCGCCAAGCCAATCTGGCACTACATTTGAATTATCATGGTCGATCAATCTCCTGCAACTGCTACATAGCTGTTAGGTGACACTGACCTCTGTGGGGTTAAGTGGGTGAAACCGTCCTCCAATGAAACTGTACTAATCGCGAGGGGAAAGATAAACCACGGCATCTCAGAGTAGTGATTGATTAGCTCGGTTCATAGACCGTTAATTTTCAAGGGTAGTGCCCGAGTACATTGGCACCTACGCTTGTTCGTTCGCGTAATTATATCCCGTTGGGTGAAAAAACAAACAAACAAATAAACAACCAAACAAACAAAAAAACAAACTTTCGGCTCAGTTGAGGTTATTCCTAAATCAGAAGTGGGTACAAATGATCAGTGAATCCATCCGTAAAGGGAGTATGCCCTAAAGTCCTGATTCGTGACTGGCGTTTCAGTTTCGGTTCTTGTGATTGAATTTTTTTTTTTAATCCTCGTGATTCTTGAAAAAAGGGGTCGACGTGAAACGCGAAAGCCACGATAAGATGTTCAGTCGTGACCCGTGGTTGGTTATTTTCCGTAAAACGTGAAAGTTTGTTGTCTGCCTGTAAATTCTAGTCATAAAGAAAAAACGCAAAGAAACTCTTTTAGTATTGCTGTATGGAGGCCCTTTCTATCAAGGGTTGCGATCTGCGGCCTTTGCTTACTACCAAAGGGTCCTTTGCCTGCTATAAACGGGCCATTGCCTGCTGTAAAGGGGCCTTTGCCTGCTATAAACGGGCCATTGCCTGCTATAAAGGGGCCTTTGCCTGCTGTAAAGGGGCCATTGCCTACTATAACGGGGCCATTGCCTGCTATAACGGGGCCATTGCCTGCTATAGCGGGGCCATTGCCTGCTATAAAGGGGTCAATGCCTGCTATAAAGGGGTCTTTGCCTGCTGTAAAGGGGCCATTGCCTACTATAAAGGGGTCATTGCCTACTATAAAGAGGCCATTGCCTGCTATAAAGGGGTCTTTTCCTGCTATACAGGGGCCATTGCATACTATAAAGGGGCCATTGCCTGCTACAACGGATCTCAGCCTTTCGTCTTTAACTTGAGAGTCCGAAATAGCTCACGCGGTCAAGCGTCGGAACGAAAGGGAGCGAAGGGAATCGCCGAATCGTAGGTTCGAGTCCCCTTTCCCGGCCCCGGTAGCTGGACTCGCAATCCAGGGAAAAAAGACGGGCTTGTTCAGATAGCATGTCCGTTGAAAGGTACTGGTAAATGAAAGTGACACAGTTGCAGTGAACCTGAATTGATCAGTGTTCAGGTCGTACTCGGCCATTGAACTCCCTGCCCCTCAAAACCCGCCCGTCAGGGCCGTCTACAATACTCAGATCACTTTGGTGCCGTGGACGTTAAACCCCGAACTAACCATCTATAACTTGGTTTTGATCACAGAAATAACCCCTGATGCAAAATAGGAATGAAACCACCGAACTCGAACCCACGAGCCTGAGCGTCAGTCAAGGGAGTGGAATGGGAGTGTGTGTATGTCAGGCCGTAAAATCCAAAATCACAGTCCAGTCCACGTTTATTGATCATTGTTCTCCGCCGCACGATTGGCTACTGGTTTCAGGAACTGGCATCCCCGCTGGCTATGTGCGAGGACAGACTGACAAGCAATGAAACCCATAGCGTCGTAAAGTTAATGGTGAATGTGTGTCACTGAGTAGTCGGCGATATTACGGTGCATTAATTTACAGGTGCAAAACACACAGGCGATGTCCCAGAGATGTATACGATAGTTCAAGGGTGGTACCAGAATATCTCGGCGCCCGTAGGCGCCAAGCTATTCCGGCACCATCTTTGAACTGTCATGGTCGATCAGTCTCCTGAGTCCAGTTGTAACAGTCTTCAGATGACAACTGCAAACTCTGGGGATTTCGGTCCTGGGATACAATGGGTTATAGAATTGTGTTGGGGTACATACTGATATAGTGTCTGTGAAAATAAGTAGTATGAAAGACAGAAAAAAAAAACGGACCAAAGAAAGCTAGAAACGAACAACTGAACAAACGAATGAACCAACAAGCGAACGAACGAACGAAAAAAGAAAGAAAGAAAGAAAGAAAAAAGAATTAATGAATGAATCACTTTGTGTCGGAATGAAACCAGCCAACCACTGAACCAGTCAACCAACCAAACAACCCTGGAACGAACGAACAAGGAAACAAACGAACAAACAAACACTGTGACAAATCCAGCCCAACCAGCCAACCAATTCAGTAACCAGCCAACCAAACATGCGAACATTCTCAGGCGTAGGATTGTATTCGAGACTGAGTTTCCTGTGTCGACGAGTAGCACATTGTTTCAACAACAACAACAACAACAACACGTTGGGATGGGAAAAATACATTATAATGACCACTCTAAGAGTCGAAGCGAAGTCAGACTGAATTTACAAGCATGAGGTAGAAATTAAGGCACAACTGTTTCATACAGTTACACAACATAGACCAGCCATAAAACCGTCTGCGGCGGGCACAGCTGTTGGTGCGGGCCATCAAAAGGCCCATCCTGAGAAAAACCACTCCATGTGCAATAGGCATAGATCTTCATGAGCCCCTGCAGTCGCAGGGGCTCATGAAGATCTATGCCTATTGCTGGCAGCCACGAGTGACTGTCGTTTGTGTTGTCAGTTTTGAGAAACAAGATTATGGCCGGTGGGCCTGTGCGGTGATGTGATGCCATTTAAAGTATCATACAGGTGGTGTTACGGTACGCTGATGGTGCGCGCGCCGGCCAAATCGAACAAAAGTACAGAAGAGTTAACCCTTTGGCTAGAGTTAACCCTTCTGATAGCGCTGCAGAAATCATCGCGACAAAAAGCGCTACCGACAGTTAACGGCTTAGCCGAGGTGCTGGTCTGTGATTTTGGACCACACGGTGGACAGATCTACGCTCCAAAATAACACACCAGCACACGCAATCACTGACACAAAGTAATTCAACATTCATTCACGCACTCCGCGCATACTCACGCATGAATTTACTCACACGCCCACTCAGGTGACACAGGTAGCGAATAGGGGCGAATTTAATAGCATGTCCATGATGTCAAAGGCGGGCAGGCTAAACCTCTAACAATTAAAGTAACAAGATAAAAATCACGACATGTCTAGTTACGCTAACCTCGCTGCTGAACGTACATTTGGCGCGAAGCGCCGTACGTGCGTATGTATGTGCGTATTTATGTGTGTGCGTATGTATGTAAACAAGAGAATCTCCGATATTTCTGTACACACGAGCTTGAAACTTGGCGAAATACTTTCTTCAGTGGGTGGATAAGATAGCCTCCGAGCATATTGTAATTGAATGTCTCATTGAAGACACAAACGACCGTTTAAAGGAAGTCAGTTGACCCAGATTAGAGTCCGTAATTTTTGTCATATTTACTTGAACTTTTGCTTATAGCTAGTTTGGAGAAAGACATTGGATGAATTCGTTAGCCAGCTTTGTATCCTTTCAACTTCTTTAGTAAAAATTAATTCTTTTCAGTAAAGAATTAAAACACTAAAAACACCTTGACTACTAGAGAAAGTCAGACAGTAGCGGTGACGTAAAAGAGGCAACTCCGTCACCACACAGACACTGACATAAAACTCTAAATATGACGTCATTTTCTCTCTCTCTCGTCATTTTCTCTCTTTCTCTCTCTCTCTCTTCCCCCCCCCCCTCTTTCTCTCTCTCAGTCTCTCTCTCTCTCTCTCTCTCTCTCTCTCTCTCTCTCTCTCTCTCTCTCTCTCTCTCTCTCTCTCTCTCTCACACACACACACACACACACACACACACACACACACACACACAAACATGCGCGCATCTCCAGGAGGAATAGATCCTTATGCGCTCTCCAGGCGCACGAGGATGTATGCCTCTTGGAGATATTTATTGTATATCATGTAACTAGGTTAAGTCAACCTGCTTTCACACAAATTATAGCAAGACTGAATTTGTACCGTGAAGTTCTATTTGTGTCACCATTTTCTCAAGCCTATGAAGCAAAAGTGAAACTCATATCACGTAAAATATAAAATTACGTAAAAACTAAAACTTACGTCATGACAAATGACGTTTGACAAATCAATGACGAGTATGTCCTGCGCCCCTTATAGAACTCACTGACGCATTTGCAGATCTGCGAGACTTTTTCAATAGGAGATAATTCAACATCAGAATCAGGTCAAAGACAAAAGGTAGAGACCATTGACAGCGATGACAGGTCTCAAATAGAAGGGACCAGTTTGTGGGTTATGGTTCATCCCATCTTGTTTTTATCTGCAAAGGGGACATTCTTATTGTATTGAAGCCATGCAACCAGCAATGACAAAAGCTGTTAGCGGCAGACTGGACCGCAAACAGCTCTAACCCATTTAGTCCCAGTGCCCTGCAGCAGGAGATGGATTGACCATGGTAATTCAAGGGTTCTGCCAGATTAGCTTGGCGCCTGAACCCGCCAAGCCAATCTGGCACTACCCTTGAATTATCATGATCAATCGGCCATCCCGTGGAACGGCCCGGGTACATAGTCGTTCAGTAACACCTCCAAAACGGCCGTGGAGTTAAATGGGTTAAGTTTGTCAACATTACAGATAACAAAACAATCTATTATGTTGCCATTCAGATAGATTTGCCAATTTTCTCTCTTGTATAAAGGCCTGGGTGCGCGTGTGGGGGAGGGGGGGGGGGGTAGTGGGCGGCACCAATTCTTCCTTCAAGAAAATGTCTTTCTGAATCCAAATGAAAACAAACATTGCAAAGACAGGCGAAAAAACAGGTGCCAGTTTGTTGTAGGAAATCAAGCCACGCTTGCCTTTTCGATCAGTCTTTGTCGTCACTTCCGCCGGAAGTCACTTGTCTGAAAATCTGCGTGTTGCGGTTTGATCTTGAGCGGCCGGGCATTATTTCACAGTCAGGTCCTCGGTGAATTTTGGTCTCCAAGAGGCATAGATTTTCATGAGCCCTTGCAGCCGCAGGGGTTTATGAGAATCTATATCTCTTGTTCACAACCATTTTATCGCTTTATACCGATAAAAAGTAAGTCATTGGTGTGTTTATCCAATAAATGAATGCCCAAGGCAAACAGACCCGCTTCAAAGAAATGTAGCAAAAAAACAGGCAAATCTTGGGGCTAACAGGCTAATACTGGGCGAATAACGTACTGTGAGAAGATTGTTATCGGCGGTTTTAGAAATGAAGTTACAGTTCCTAAAGAAGGTTTGATTTTATTCGTATGTCGTGGGTGTGTACGGTCACTCAGCAGAGGTGCAGGAGCCGGAGGCATGGTGAAAGGGGATGGGGTGGGGAGGGGGGGTGAGAGGGGACTGAGCACTGCCAATTAATAAAATATTTTCTAAAATAATTTTTATCTGAGCGTCAAAGCGGAGTCCCATTCGTCCACGGAACATAGATGCAATGTGGTGTCAGCAAGAGGCATAGATTTTCATGACCCTCCGCAAGGTACGGGGCTCACGACGATATGTGTCTCTTTTAGTTGGATTGGTTCACATTATTACGGCAGTAAGGGGGTTAAAATAGTTTGGGTGCGCCATGACATCTCCAATTTGTGCAGCTGGCTCCGAAAGTTAAAGTACTATTAAGCCTAAAACTGAGGACAAATGTCAGCACCATCCGTGTTCGTTATGCCGTGTCGACACAGTTAATGACGTTCTGCAGCAGTTTGGACGCACAGCAAAAGCACATAATCACGTAATCATATTTGTTTCAATCTACATGTAATTTTTAGCCACTGCTCGTGCAGATAGTGTTCATTGTAAAATTACTTGATACTGCATTAACTCATTCAACCCGACGGCAGTATTTCCCAAATTTTGGAGGCGTCATCTAATGACTATGCACCAGTTGCAGGAGATGGATCGACCATGATAATTTATGGGCAGTGCCAGATTAGCTTGGCGTCCACAGGCGCCAAGCTAGTCTTGCACTACCCTTGAATTATCATGGTCGACCCATCTCCTGCTGTAGTGCGTCAGGGCTGAATGGGTTAAGGCAACATGTGCTGAAGTGGCCGGATTTTCTTGCGTCTAAACGAATCACAAATATACCTGAGTGCAGAACTGTATTTTTGAACAGTCACAGAAGTAGTGCCGAGCCTTTAAAGAATTAACCACGACTGAACTTACATACGTGCATTACGGCGCATTCTCATTTAATGACCCCATTATGCATAAATTTCACAAGCCTCTATATATCCAAGAGGCATAGATTCTCATGAGCCCCTGCGGCTTTAGCCACAATGGCTCATGAAAATCTGTGCCTCTTGTTGGCTTCGTTCGAATCTGGCTGCGATTTCTCCAACGTAGGGCGGGATAGGCCTTTGGGCGATGTGTACAATTATGTTGGAATGGTCCGTGCGCGTTGGCTTGTGACCTTTCATGCCGGCTATGGCATTCAGCATACGGGCACTGGACGCCGTAATGACTCCCTGGTAAGCCTGCAGAAGAGCGTCGGGCCCCACGCCGGCCGTCGTTGGCTTGTGCACGAACGTTCACAAACAAACGACGGCCTTGCATCTGCCCGTAGACCTTTTGCTAGCACTAACTGGAGCTATGTACACGTCCACGGCACGACACTATGCTTTCCGAGCTCTGGCCTTCAGCTTTGATGATCAGTCCATCTCTCACGGCTAGCAAAGTATCATTACGGACTGCGGCCAACGCAAGATGTGAAACATTCTTTCAGTGAAATTAAATCGTCCTGCTCCATTCCACAAAGGGTTAATAGTTCCCAAGATCTCCCCTGTTAACCCATTTAACCAAAAGGCGCACTTCCCAAATTATGGAGGCATCACCTAACGAATATTTAGTACTATTTATTTACCAGTTGCTGGAGATGGGTAGACCGTGATAATTCAAGGGTAGTGCCAGATTAGCTTGGCGCCTGAAGGCGCCAAACTAATTATGGCACTACCCTTGAATTATCGGCGGTCAATCTATAGCCTCAGATCTAAATGGGTTAATGTTCCTAGAATGTCTTACAATAATGCTGGACAAAAGGGTTAACTTCACGTATGAATTTCGAATATCGTAAAATGAGACTTGCCCTCTCGTTCTCCCCTTTGTAAGAAGGCGAGTTCCACCGATGCGCGGCAAAAGGGGAGGGTAGAGAACCTCTGTTCAAGTACCTGTCAGCATACTCACATGGGTTGTAAATCGTTGAAGGGTAAGAGAGTCATAGCTGAGTTACGACAACATTGAGAACCCGTTGTACAGCATCAGCAAATTTATAGCCAATAAAACCCAGCCTGGAGCAGATCGCTTTCATGACGTCTGAGTGGCTATTCCATGTTGTGGTCCCTCTGCACTCATAAGACTATTACATGTTGTGGTCCCTCTGCACTCATAAGTGATTAGTTCTTTTAGCGCCATGGGCGCATTTCCCGAATTTTGGAAGTGTTACTTAACGACTATGTACCACTTGCAGGAAGTTGATTGACCATGATTCAAGGGTAGTGCCAGATTGCCGGTTTGGCGCCTGAAGGCGCCAAACCAATCTGGCACTACCCTTGAATTATCATGGTCAATCAATCTCATACTGTAGGGTGTTGGCGCTGAAAGGGTTAAGGGAGAAATTAAAACAAATGACGTGACCGTATTGTAGTTTTTATACTGTGTACTTTTGTGTGCTGGCGATTGGGTGCCAAAAGGAAGGGTCAAGGAATATAACTGTTTGTTGGTCGAGCGCTGAATTATTTCCCTTGGTGTGTGTACTGCGATTGAAAGGGCGCCTGAGAATCCCTGTTCGCTCGTGCAGTTGAGAACGGCTTGCTGAGGGTTAGTAGAGATTGCAGGCGCTCTGGCAGATGGACGGGAATGAGAAGGAGGACCAAAATGGAAAGGCCAATCAAATCGCTTGTTAATCTATATACCATGACATATACCATCAATCCTATCGATTCCACAACCATACTATCGATTCACCGAAATATGGGTCAGAGCACTCAACACTGCCCTAAGTGTGCTTCTGCTTAGCGCATTAATCCATAGAGCCGTGACACTCGAACACGATTTGGACTGAACATGATAGTTCGGGGTTAATGACAAATGATATAGCGTGGCGCCAAGCTAATCTGGCACTGCCCTCGTACTCTAATCCTACCCTCGAACCATCATGATCGAGCTATCTCCTGATGTCGTGTCTCAACCCGGCATTGGCTGTCGGTAGCCGTTTTTGTCGCGAAGAAATCCTGCAGGAATCATCGCGACAAAAACCGCTACCGACAGCCAAAGGGCTCAATGTGAATGTGCAAACTCATTCGAGACGTGCAGCATCCGGATACGCTTTATGCCGCGTATCCGGATGCAGCGCGTATCGAATGTGTTAAACAAGGCCGAAAAGCAGGCCGTTCTTGACTGAGTTTTGACGCACCAAGGACGGAAACAAAGTCGACCTCCAAGCACAGAAATAGATTCCACCTCGCTCGTGACACAATAGCCGATAATTGACTCGATGATTGTCTGATCATACATTTTTCTTCTCCAGCGCGAGCTGCAGAAAACGAATATACAGCGAGTCCGAGGGTAGTGCCAGAGCAGCATGGCGCCTGAAAAAAGTCTCTCGATTAACCAGGCAGAGCCCTTGAGGTACATCCGTCTCAGTAGCAGAACGTCTTCGGGCCCACTGAGGCCGACGTGGGCCCGAGGACCTTAGCTCTCTGGGCGTAGCAGGTCTTCTTGAGAATGCCTAGCCTAGGCGTGCAAAAGACGGTAAGTCCAATTTGGTGAAAAGCCAGATTTTCGTTGTAATAATAAGGAAATGTCGCTTTTAACAAAAATGCACTTTTTTTTCTGAAATTGTCCTTCACAGCGGGACAGTTAGTTATTTGGGTTTAACGCCAAGCAGGCGGCTAAGGCCATCTCAAGGCGGTTCACAGGACTACAGAAACGACTTACAACAGACTTCAAGGGTAGTGCCTGTTTAGCTTGGCGTCTTTACATGCTAATCAGGCACAACTCTTTAGTTTGACTGGTCGCAGGTTGCAAGTAGCCAGTCTACATAGCTTACACTGGCGTAAAACCATGACAACTAGTCACTGCAGTCTCAGTCGCTATGGCAAAAATTGTCAATATTTTCCTCTCTTCACAAATTGTCAATATTTTCCTCTCTTCACAATCAAGCTTCATGAAGAAAAGACAAACATTAATTTATAAAAGAAAAAGAATTACTAATTACTAATTTTGTCACCCAAGCCTTGCGGAAGCTTTGTCGTTAGTCTCCACTTGATTTTCTGACAATCAGCAGTTAACGAGGGTGGCGCTGTAACCGGAAGTCAGCCAGAGGTGGCTGCCTGACACCCACAATAGCGACACGTACAGAGGGAGGAAAAGCACTTAGAGCGACAGAACTGTTTGTTTGTCAATAGACATGTATACGAAAGTCCTGCCGCTCTACCAAGAGGTAACTGAGAGAGGTGTCTGAATTTGGAAGGAGTCTAGTCCAGGAGTTCTTTATTCTGAATCCGCGTATTCGGATGCGGTATGTCTCGGCTGAATGAGATCACTAAACTGCTCTTGAGCTTGGAAGTGGGAGACGGAGTGTTATGAGTGTCCAAGTGTGAGGGTGATAAGTCGATCCATCTCCTGCAACTGGTGCATAGTCATTAGATGACGCCTCCAAAATTTGGGAAATACGGCCGTCGGGCTGAACGAGTGACGGCGGGATTTCAGGATGCGTGGTATCACCGCTCGTAAACCATTTACTGTTGATTGCCTGTGCCGGATAAACTGACACAGCTGTAGTGTACAAAAGACCTTCGCTGTCAGTGGTCACGAATTGCTCGCCTGAAACCACTAAACACTAACGGACATTCGCGTGAAAAACACAATGGGACCAAAATTATACAAAAAGAGCACAGGACTAACAAGAGATATAAATCAGCATGAAACCCCGCGACTGCGGGGGCTCATGAGGGTTTATGTCTCTTGCACCTGGGTGGCGTTCGCGGCCTTGCCCCGGCAGTTAATGTGTGAAAACACGCGGGTTGTAATGACGCAAATGCAATATTTACGGTGTGATAGTAGAGTGTATTTTGACCAGCTTTTAAATGTGACGTAGTTTGAAAGTTTACTTTGACGTAAAACGTAAGATTTACTGCCGAATAAAGTTTACCCATGACTGAATGCGCATGCACACGTGCGCACACAAACAAGCGGCACGAGTCTGCCGCGCGCACTCGGCTGTACACACACACACACACACACACACACACACACACACACACACACACACACACACACACACACACACACACACACACACACACACAGGCGCGAAGGCACGCGCGCGCAAGCACACGCACTCTGAAATGAGATACTGGCACACTCCCACGTGAGCCATTTGAAAACAAATCAATCTAAACAATATACCCCTCTCGCAAACTCCAATATTAAGCCACAACGACGCTAGACCTCTCACGAGCGAGCGCATGCACGCGCGCGGGTCGCACGCACTGCAGAATTGTCGACTACTCGATACAAAAACAATCTTGCAAACGTACACTTTTTTTTTCAATGGCCAGAAAACAGCATACGAAGCCAAAACTGACAGAACAATTTAACCCCTGTCGGCTGCCGGGACACAGCAAGTTATCATCCAGGAAACTGCGAGAGGCACAGATCCTCATAAGCCCCCGCTGTCGCGGGGACTCATCTATGGGGATATTTGCCTCCTACCGACTCGACGCGTGCCTTGCGGTTCTCGTGCGGGTTTCCAAATTGTGATGTCATATTTGAC